>OZ010789.1:5443526-6643526 GCA_963932465.1 Maratus speciosus
AATACACCAAAAAAATAAAGAATTTATCAAAATAAAAGATATAATAATAAATATCCTCCTACTTAATGGGAACAACACTTTGTTAGTTCTACAAATTAATTAATAAATGAAGACAAGTTGAAAATATGAACCACTTTCATTAAAAAAAAAAAAGAAAGAACAAAATGAGACTCTTTCAATAAAATATTTAAATATTACTTTTCAGAAATAAATAAAAAAAATTGTATTTAATCGTAAACAATCTTAGAATATTGAATAAATTGAAAATCTAATAATTTTGCAAGAGAATTTTTTTCCTTTTTTTTTTTTTTTAATAAAAATAAAAATTGTTCTCACAAAACAGGTTATTTTTGAAACAGCTTTTTGTCTTTTGGTATAAAATTATTTTTAATAAATTTACAAATTTGCTTAAATATTTAATTAATTAAAGAATAACACTTCTTCGAAGGTTTTGCAGCCTTCTCAACAAAAGAGGAAAAAAAAAAGAATCCTATTTTCGCCCCGAAAAATCTATTTTAAAATGAACAATCTAGTTCTTTCTTTCTTTTCTTTTCTTTTATGGTGCTTTATTTATAATAATTAAAGGTTATTTAAACATTTCTTCATAATATTTACGCACATTTATTCAACAATTTTGCTGCATTTTCAATATAAAAAAAAAATCAAGAGAGAGAAAGAAAGAAGAAAAAATCCTGTTTTTCAGATTACGGAACTTTTGATTCTAAAATGAAAAATCTAGTTAAAAATACTTTTATTTAAAAGATATTTTTGAAATTAGCAGTATTTATCAAGATATCAAGAAAATTCAGCAAACAAAAAAGTGATGATAAATATGTTTCATGTTAAAATTTTTTAGTTATAAAGTTTAATTTTATGTGTCAGTAGCAATTTATTGATGTACAGTCAAGCTTACAATTCTATTATTAGGTCATTTTAATGCTTAGTTGTTTATGTAGAAAAACATAGCAATATTAAACTTTACTTTATCAATGTTATATACAGATTCTTCGCCTCTTGCTGCTGACGTCACCAGCCAGCCAGAAGGCTTTGTATTCTAGGTGGCAATGGAAATGCTCACAGCTGAAAGTCTCTCGCCCACGCCGCGCATCACGCATATCCACGACAGCAGCATTCACGCATGCGCATTGTTCGTCGTCAACATAACTTTCTCACTGGGGATGGAGTGCGTAGCGATCTCATCTCACTTGATCAGTATAAAGCGAGTGACTAGCTTTTGCTCGACGCTAAAGCTCTCGCTTACTGATCATGAGCTCCCTGGTTCAACTCCCTCTGGCGCCCAATATTTAATCAAAGTCAATGGATAAACCCTATAGAACGAACAAACATTTAATTATATAATTTTTCAAATTATGTTTATGGGATATGATAAAAAAAGCGATGGATTCGGAGGGTTTGGACTCGAGCCGGGAAAATGCTGGCTCCCTCACTCATCGTTATGTTACACACATATTTTCGGTGGAAAATAATACAAGCTGTTAGTACATGCATCACTTCACTCTTTACATAACCCATTAGTATTCACAAGTGGACACTTGTTCCCAGTAGATGTAAATTTCCAACTGGGCGAAAAATGTCCGGACCAGGATTCGAACCAGGGATCTCCTGGCTGAAGCCGCCAGTGCTCTGCCATCTGAGCTATCCCGGACGAATCGGGTGGAACTTTTTCACCCAGCTAACCTTAATGGTTGTAGCATCTGGCCTGAAACCGGGTTCAGCTCAACAGAATAAATTTGTTGAGCAGAACAACAGAATAAATTTGTTGTGATTTGTTGATTTATTCTGTTGAGCTGAACTAGGTTTCAGACCAGATGCTATAATCATTAAGGTTAGCTTGGTGAAAAAGTTCCACCCGATTCGTCCGGGATAGCTCCGATGGTAGAGCACTGGCGTCTTCAGCCAGGAGATCCCTGGTTCGAATCCTGGTCCGGACATTTTTCGCCCAGTTGGAAATTTACATTTAATATGATTTATTTACAAATGCAAAAATTTGTCGAACGCCATTAAATTATGTGTGGAACTTGGAAAATCGGCTATGGAGACTTTAGCCATGACCCAGAAAGTATTCGGGAGTGAAAGCCGCCCATTGGATAACAGTGCACCAAGCCACACCTGGCTTCGTAGTCAACGACTCCCTGGCCCGGAACGGCATCGTAAGGCTTCCCTAGCCCCCATACAGTCTCGATCTGGCTCCAGTGGACTTTTTCATGTTTTCCCCAGTGAAGACCCTCAAAGGATACCGCCATGGAACCGTAACAGAGGTCAAAGTGGCTTCGACGCGTTGCTTGAAGGGCGTTCCGTAAAAGGACGCCCAAGAGTGGACAAATCGTGTTCCGATACCCAAGGGTCTTATTTTGAAGAATTTTAATGATTTGTTGAGAAATCTTCCATACTTGTTTGTTCCCGAATGAGATCTCATTACTTTTTTATACAAACTCTGTATTTTAGCCAACTCACCCCATCCTATGCAGTAGTAGATGCAGAAGGGTGGCTCTCTGTTGAAGACGGAGACGGTGATGGAGCTGTGCAGGAGCAGGCCCTCCACGAACATCCAGTGGATGCACGTCATGGACGCGTAGTGCTTCAGCACCAGCACAGCCTTGCACAGCACGTCCTGCAATTAAAAAAACACATCTCAGAACAATAACAACGCAAAGTACAGGTCCATTTTTAACGGCTTTAACATTATTTAGAATATCTGAAGAGGCGTTACGCATGAGATTAGGAGCATGGATTTAGGGAGCAGATTTTAATGTATTGTAATCGTATGAAAGAGATTTTTTTCGTTAGGAAGCGCTTATAGTATCGTCGTAGTTTTTTTACATGTTTATATGTGTATAGAATAAAAAATTAAGAGGGCGTTGTAAACGCTCTTTATAGAAACGAGTCAGATGGGGCAATCCCAAAACTTTCTTCTATCTCCTACATGTTAATACTTCCTGAAAAAGGCAGCCTATCAGCAATACCTGTTAGAGGATTGACACCAAAATCTAATTATCAATCACTTTGACAACTTCAAACTGAATCTGAAGTTTAATGAAAATCCGTGCATTAGGTTTTTAGATACAGCTATTGCGGATATTGTAAAAAAATCTGTAAAGCAGCGCCACCTATTGGGCGATTGACAACAAAAAATAATGAGGGCCCATTTATACTAAGGACTCGCTGCATCTGAAGCTGGATGAAAATTCATGCATGAGTTCTTGAGAGAGAGCTATTGCGGAAATCGTGAAAAATGCAGCACAGCAGCGCCCTCTGTTGGGCAATTGACAACAAAATAATTAAATAGCCCTCATTTGGATCAGGGACTCACTGCATCTGAAGTGGGATGGAAATTCGTGCATTTTTCCTTGAGTCAGAGCTATTGCGATCCTCATGAAGAATGTTGCCTAGCAGCGCCACCTGTTGGGCGAGTTTCCCCAAAAACTAATCAGGACCCGTTCATACCAAGGTCTCACTGAATCTAAAGTTTTGTAAAATTCAGTGCATGAGTTCTTGAGATCGAGTGCCCACAAAATTTTTGTCACCTACAGACTCACAGAGTGACAGACAGGCATTTTCTAAAAACCATCCAATAGTGTTAAAGACCTTCTAAAACGTATCCATCCATCGAAAACCGGAAGTCGGAAATTTTCACGAATCCAATTCTTGTAAAGACAGTCAAATTCATAAAATTGTAATACATCAAAATCTGCTCCCTCAATCCATGCTAGATGTTAAGCATAACACTTCTTCAAACAAAAACCAATCCGAGAGCAGATTCTAAATTATGTTAAAAACATGTAAAAAAAAAAAAAAAAAAAGAGAGTGGGAGGAGAGCTGAACTCGTTTGGGATTCAGATCCAAAATCTCATGAAAAGGTTTTGGTACTTACCTATTATCCCTGCCAGATCCTCGAAAAGGTGCGATGAGTGAGTATCGCAAAGAGCGGGACAGAGAGAGACAAAAGGGGGTACATCCGAAGCGCTACGATAAAACCTCTTCAAAAACGGAACCCGTGGTAACGGAGTCGTGCTTTAAACTGAAACATTTCGCACTCTCGGCCAAAGCACGATACAGTTATAAAGGAACTGGGTAAGATTAAAACCTGTCTAAAATAGAAGGTTCTTTCTATCCTTTGTCGTTCCCTCTTAAGGGGGTCTCAAGTTTCTAAAAATTGGAAAAAACGAAAAAAAAAAAAGACTTATTCAACGTCTTAAAATATATAGGGTTTTAAAACATAATTTTTTATTGAGATGAATCAAATTTTCAGAGATTGGACGAGTAAAAAATAAATATTGCAACTAGAATGAAAATTTGGGTGCCTACTTATACCAGATTGTAATCATGAGCCTGAACCTCAATAAATTTGCATTGAAAGCATTTTTGTATGTTTAATACAAAGTTGTATTGAGCTAATACGAAATTTTGAAAGTTCCAACACTATCATCAACTAAAAAAACATTCTTTTCAACAACAAAAAGGAAATTTTAGGTTCAGTTTATACAGACTGACATGAAACGTATGTTTTGAAAATGTCATGAAAAAAATATTCAGAAGTTTTTGAGATAGCGTGCATGTTATATCCGAAAACGTCATTGGGAGAAAAAGGACTTCAAAGTTTCGGAAACGCCGCTCCAGCTAGGGATCGGGTATCATTTAAAAAGTCATAACATCTGTTCTAACGGGAATTTCGATTCTATCAAAATGTTCAGAAAAGACAGGACTTTAACATAAAAAAATAAAATAAAATTTCGAATCCTTAAGAGTCCTGAGCCCCCTTAACAGGTTGAAGTAGTTTTCTTTCTTCGTACTGAATGCATGCGAATTATTCATACGGGGAATGGTGTGAAATGAACGAGTCGAACTACAGTTTTGGGTGTGTAGTCATTTTTGCAAGTGATACTTATAAAATAGAAAATGTAAGTTTAAAAAATGTCGTCTTATTTCGTTCAAGTTGACATGAATATTGAAATTTATAAACATGTTTTTAGGTAGATTTCGTATGAAATACTACCTATTAGCGTCGTTCCTATGTTGGAATTTCTGAAAAAAAATTTCAGATCTACACCGATCATGACCCCTAGAACCCAAAACCACCATCAGTAAAAAACTTTATACATATATATATCTATCTATGTATCTCTCTCTCTCTCTCTCTCTCTCTATATATATATATATATCACTTTCTTCTGGACACGATAACTTCCACAATTCTGCACAAATCTCATCCAAACGGATACATAAAATCAAGGGGCATAAAATCTCGGTCAAGTTCGTGAATGGGCAAAATCGGACCAAGGGATGGAAATAGGGAGGGGTTTTGTGAAAATAGAAACCCCCCATAACTTCTTAATTTTTGTACATATCAAATCAGTTTAAAGTTTTTATTACTTGTAAAAATAAGATAAAAAATTTATGTATCACAAATTTTGGATAAAATTAAAAATGGGCTCAAGGGGCGCAAAAAATAGGGTTTTGGGAGAAAAAAATTCATAACTTCGTCAATTCTCAAGATATCAAATCCAATTAATTTTATTATAAATCTCCTTAATATTATCTACAACTTTTGTATTCACAAGTTTTTGATAGGACCCATTCGTACCGCAAAAAAAATTAAAAACGAAAACAAAAAAAGGGGGATGAAGAAGAAAAATTTCTATAAATCCGTCAATTCACAAGATATAAAATCCCCATGAATTTATCATATATCTTCTTAATATTGTCTTCAACATTTATATAGACAAGTTTTGGATTGGACCCATTCTTACAGCAAAAACAAATTAAAAATACATAGCGGTTGAAGAAAAAAATCATCTTATTAAGAATGTATTCAAATCCAAACTGCTTATTTTCTGACTCATTTTTAAATTAATTTTTTCTCTCAAACGCGTCCAATGGATAGATTTTCTTCTTCAGAAACTATATAATGTACCATAATGATCGATGTTTCGATAGAGGCAGAATATATTTCAAAAAATGATGTCAAAGTGGGCAGTTTGAACAGAATTTCCCGAAGCGATTGTGTTAGAAACGAAAAATATTGCCCTACTGAGAAAATAATTGTTTATTAATCAAGTTTCAATTAATTGAAATAAAAATAAAAACACAGGTCGCTTATAAATCTTTTCAAAAATAACGTCAGCAAGTTTCGTATTTTTTCTATTAAAAATGAATCTGAAAATGTGCCAGAAAATTTCGAGTTGTTGAGCATGGAAAAGTATTTTTTTTAATACCGCCGTAACATGATTCTGATCAACCAGCTATTATATAAAAATGAAATAAAAATTCGTCAAAAGCGGCCGGATAAAACTGTTAAAGTGGATTTATATGTAATCATGATTTAGTTTTTGATGGTGCAATTAATATACTTAACTTCGAAATCTACCTTCACCTGTAGGCCGGGCCGGCAGGGATTTTTTGATAATGCAATGTGAGATATTTCATGTGTGTATGGATTCCATTCTTTATGACTTTATGACAAATTTCTCCATGATGCATTCATTCTGATTTTATACAATTATTTAAGAAGAAAAGGGGAAGACTTCACTTAAGATATGTGTCTACCAGGGTTGAACAAAACCCGGATTTTTTTTATAAAAAAAGCCCAGCCAAGGGGGCTTTTTTTTAAAAAACCCGGGTTAAATGGGCAATTTTCCCCGGGT
Source organism: Maratus speciosus (assembly GCA_963932465.1). Classification (NCBI taxonomy): domain Eukaryota; kingdom Metazoa; phylum Arthropoda; class Arachnida; order Araneae; family Salticidae; genus Maratus; species Maratus speciosus. Next base: position 5,450,189 of record OZ010789.1, read on the forward strand.
AAATTGGATTAAAATGCCAAAATGTGGACTATGATTCCACCTTCTTCACAAATAATAATCTTCAGGATTGCCACTGTATAGGGAAAACGGAAAAAAATGAGGGAATTTAAAAATGAGTATTAAAAGCAAGGAATTTTACTAAATTTTAGTTCTTTGCAAAATTTATCCATTGAAATTTTGAAAATTCTCAGAGGAAATTACTCAGGGAAAATTTAATTTTTAGCTCAGGAAAGAGCAAGGAATTCGATTGCCGAAATAAATGGCAATCCTGATCTCAAATACAAACTTTGTGAAGACTTCATAGTCTAATAGATGGGAATGACTTCATAGTCTTAAATGGGCAATTTCTCCCGGGTAAATTAGATTAAAATGCCAAAATGTGGACTCTGATTCCACTTTCCTTACAAATAACCTTCAGTAATAAAATAATAAAATCAGTAATAAAATACAGTAAACCCTATGAAAACGAAACCTTTTTACAACGGAATCCTGCCTTAAATGGAAAAATGTCATTGTCCTTACAGTAAGAATACCATACCTGCTAAGACGGTAACCTGTTTAACACGGGATTTTTCTTCTGTCCCTTGAAATTCCGTCTTAGTCGGTTTCATTATACTAAATAAACACAAAGATCTTATCAGGGTTGTAAAAAAATCAGAGTTTTTTATAAAAAGCCTAGCTCGGGCGGGCAGCTGGGCGGGTACCCGGACAGCTGCCCACTACATGCCTGGTGCCTACCCCCAAATCGCTGTTTTTGTGAAAATTTTCGATTATTTTTCATTATTTTAAATTAAAGTTCAGACATTTAGGATTCTAAAAATGCCTTACTTTTGGTTCAGCGATCCTTAGAAGCAAAGTGATAGCCCAAACTATAAACCGGAAATGGACTTTCTGAAACCGGAAGTGAGAGCCACAGAAAGGAGAACAATACATTTTAACAGTTGTTTGTTTCTCCTTAATTCGAAATGAAGCCGAGGAAGGCTTAACCTACAAATAGGGTGGATTTTAAAGTGGTAAACTTTGTGCATAATTTTTTGTACTCTATTAAAATCTTAATTTGCGTTTTTCATTGTTTACGTGTACGAAAAACCTCATTTCTTAAAAAGTTTTTAAGATATTGAAATAAAATTTTCTCACAAGGTCTGCTCATATCTGTTGGTATGTTATGAAGCAAAATAGAGCTTGTCAGTATGTATGTATTAATTTAAGAGCTATTTTTATTGGAAAATACACATTTTATAGTGTTGACTCTAGAAAAAAAGGGCCGCCGGGTGGGAATTTTTAAAAAAGGGAAAACTATTCTAAGAAAAGGGTACTTTTTTCAAAAAGGGAACACTATTCTAAAATAAAAGGGCACATTTTTTTTTTTCAAAAAGGGAACACTATAAAAAAGAGGCACATTTGTACTTTGTTCACAAAAAATATTTTGAACTGGTTTGTTTAGAGTCCTTAGAATTTGCGATATTTTCTCGGGATCAATTGAATTTCCACTGTGTTTAAAAGAGCCGCGGGGCACAAAAAAGAAATAAAAAGGGCCGCCGGGCCCTGCGCCCTGCTAAAGCGGCTTAGAGTCAACACTATTTTTCAAAAAAAAAAAATCATGTTTTGTGTACAAAATTTGGTATAGGTTAGTCAATTTAAGAGGTACTGCAAATCTTTTGCTTCATAACACAGGTAAGTGGTTTTCTAATAGGCTGTTAAAAAAAGAGAAATAGATTGAATAGGTTCCGTTATGAAATGTTTGTGCATAAATGCAATTCTTTAGTAAAATTCGACTCAGTATTGCCTAAATTTGAAGAGTTAATGAAAATTCCATTAACAATTGCTTTGAATTCATAGTTTTATTCCCTGCTTTAGGTAAAAACGCATGTGTTTAAAAAAAAATCCCCGTTTTTCAAAAAAATTGCCCGAAAAGTAGGCACATACCTTAAAATGAGCTTTGTGTTCAATTCGACATAACAATAAATTCTCGCTGTGCTATTGCTATATATTTTATAACAGTTTTATTTACAGAAACTATCAATATTCATAGTATGTACAGTCGAGGGGAAAAAAAGGAAACACGCCCTTCTAACCACTCATCGTAGAAGAAAGTGACTGCTACCATAAATAAAGTCTACTTTTAAAGGATACATATAAAATTGGCTATCTACAAATAAAAACCAGCCAAAGTCGTAGCCAATGGGGGGGTGGGGGGGGATCACCAGGATTCGATCCCCCTCCGAAATTTCTGTCAAGATGACTATAAATAGGCCATTAACTAATCACGCAACACAGCCAAGATTCGAAAATCAACTACAATAGAGTCCCGATTGTACGAGTTAATAGGAACCAAGCTCACCTCGGATAAGCAAAAAACTCGGATAAACCGGATTGACATACATCGTCACCCACTAAAGAAATGAAATATAAATTTTCACTTCATTCATTCATTTTTAGGGTACTAGCGACATTTCTTGGATGTACATTTCCGTTACTTTCAAGAAAAACGGGGAATGTAATTGTTTATTTGAAAAAGCTCTTGATAGTTTTTGTTTGTTGAATGTCAATTTTGCTGCAGTTTTATGTCAATTTTGCTGCATAGCTATCCATTTCTAAGATTTTTTTTTCCTTACCTCTAAAACTGACCAGTCCATTTTGCCTATTTCAATGACTGAAATCTAACCATTGTCAACGATTCAATAGGGAAAAAATTTGTATTCAATTTGAGAGGTCACAAAACCATACACATTGGCAGCTATGTGATTCTATGAGTGTCAAATTGGAGGTGTAGCCTTCTTCTTTCTGCTCAAAGTATTAAATAGTTTTTTCAATCAAACTGTTACCTTTGGAATGGATCATTTTCTTCTGATGGACTGATAACGTCCATTATTATGAAACAGCCACTATAAATGAAGTATTAGGTGAAGATGAAAGAATAGCCGTAAAAAGTTAGAACTCTGATTTTCTGGTCAAAAAATGACCATGTTTTTTTTTTTTCGCAGTAACTCGGTTAAAAATTAAAAAAATCCAAAATGAGATAAGGATCAAATCATGATCAAATCCCCCTACAAAATATTTTTCTGACTACGACCTTGAAACCAGCCCAAACTGTGCTTTTTCAACGGCAAAACCCCATTTTGACAGGATATTTTAAAATTTTGGGTTCGAACCATGCCTAGATACGAAATTTCAAGTTATTGGGATGACACGTTTTTGAATGATAAACATTCAAATTTGAGAGCTTCTCACGTTAAATGACATTTACATATTTTTATGAATATATCCTGAAATTACAATCCTAATGTGGCAATTTTTTGTATCGATATAATAGTGAAAATCCAAACATAAATTTGAATTTGTAATTTTAAAAATTTTATAATGTGAATTATGAAATTAATATTCGAAAAAAAAAAATAAATAAATGGCTAACTTAGACTTTTTTTGATGAATTTTTTTTTTTATTATGAACCGCTTTATACGAATTCTCAAATTCAAATTTTTTCCTAAGTAGTTTTCAAATGATGCTTAAAAAACGTCAAAATGCCGTTTTAATGCCGTATACGTTCAGAAAAGCATCATTTGAAAAAAATATTTTACTCACATTATTGAAGAATTTGGGCTGGAATTACGGTGCCTCGCTTAACATCAACTTAGAAGAGCGTAAGTCTGTCGTACTATGTAAACAAAGCTTAATTTTGTGTAAACTATTAAAATCTTACTAACTCCCCAGATTTTAACACACGAAATAGTATTAAATGAAGCCTATATTTTAGAAATATTTTCACAACTCAAAAAGAAAGAGACATCTTTTTTTCTTCTAGGTACTCTTCTAGAAGGAAGTTCAAAATATACACTCCTCGAGGAGATAGTTTAAAAATACGAAAGCCCATAGCTTTAACAGGAGCGATGGAGAATTAGAGATTTCAATGATAAACAGTTTTAACGGTCATCTCCTTTCCCCGAAACACTCTTCTTGGCGAAAACGGGGGATGGGATCTCGCCTTGTTTGTGTCCCTCTCTCGCCCACGTGTCCCCAACTCATCGCTCCTATAATGTGTTCATAAAAAATAAAAAAGTTTTATTTTAATGTATTGCCTGTTTACTTGGTCACGGCTTACTTAAAATACGTGAGCTTTTCCTTTCTCCGATCGTCCCTGCGAAAGAAACTGGATGGGGTGGAGACCCAAAATGCTAAAAAAGTAGAGAAACTATTTTTGAAAACACACTCAGTCTGCATCGGACGTCTTCTTCCTGATATATTTCGATATTTAGTATTAGGTAACCCGTCATCACTTCATTTAGTATCTCCATAGTTTAACATGGGATTTCGTGAATTGGAAGAGGACCTTCAGTCACAAGATATTCGAGAAATCGAACCTAGCAATCCATCTTCTTCATACCCTCCGCGCTGAAAGCTTGGACAGGCCTGATAGAGAATTTAATTAGAGTATCTTTTTTTTGTGGGTCCTATTCTGCCAGTCACGTCCAATACAGAGAAAAAAAAAAGCATGGACATCGTATCAAGTGTAAAGTGAATCTCACCGTCTGTTTGAAGAAGGTGTCGACAGAGGCGAAGAGGCCTGGCAGCGAGATGGCGAGCATCATGATGGCGTGAAGGATGAGGGAGAGTACGAGGTTGCGATGGACACGGATCCGAGAACACTGGAGGGTCCTGAAAAAGGAAGAAAAACATCTTTGGGGTCAAACAAGTCACTTGCAACCGCCATTAAATGAACATCTACTCGTTCTTCAGATACATCTATTGCGTGAAAAACAGAGCCTGCCTGTTGGGCTGTATACACCAAGACCTAATAAGAATTTATAGAACAGAGGGAGTACAGAAAACATTTCGGTCACCCTCACAAACATGGCTTTTCAGTTGGGGTGCGCGTTTTCAAATGAAATTCCGTTTTTGCCTTGGACTGATCCATCCCAGACAGAGCTTCACAAACGATCCTTTTCCGTTTAGGGTCGGAAATCGCTGAGTGGGAAATTTCGAAGTGTGTTTTCTAACTAAACTCGTTATGAGAACACATATCATAGTATATACAGAATCCTATGCACAGAACTGGAGAAAATAATGTTGGGTGTACCTTGCTGAAAGGGTATGCTGCATTTATCAAATCGTTTACTGAGACAGCATCATTCACTTTATTACTTTCTTCTATCTTTACAAGAAGAAAGTATTGGATTCGTGAAAATTTTCTACTTCCGGTTTTCGATGGATTGATACGTTTTAGAAGGTCCTGAATACGATTGGATGGTTTTTAGAAAATGTCTGTCTGTCACTCTGTGAGTCTATAGGTGGCAAAAATTTTGTGGGCGCTCTATCTCAAAACGAATCCACAGAATTTCACAAAACTGTAGATTCAGTTAGACCTTGATATAATTGGGTGCTGATTACTTTTTGGTAAAAATCGCCCGACAGATGGCGCTGCTAGGCTGCATTATTCATGATTAGGGCAATAGCTCTATCTTAAGAACTACTGCACGAATTTTCATCCAACATCAGATTCAGTGACACCCTGATATAAATTATGAGTGCTGTTTAGTTTTTGGTGTCAATCGTTCAAAAGGTGGCGCTGCTATGTGGAATTTTTTACGATTTCTCAAAAATGATTTTCTCAAAAACTAATACACGGATTTTAATCCAACTTCAGATTCAGTTAGAAGTTAACATGTTAGTTGTTGATGATTAGATTTTGGTGTAAATCACCTAACCGGTGACGCTACTGTGCTGCATTTTGCAGGATGGACACGATGGTAGCGATAGCCCAATCTGAAGAAGGAATTTCATATTATTAGAATCCTCATGATGGGCATAGATTGCCATTTAATGTTGGCACTGTGATAGCGAATTTTGAAGTATTTATTAACATGTATGAGATAGAAGAAAGTTTTGCGGTTGGCATACCCGAATAGTTCAAATTTGGAATCGTGAGGCAGTAATCCGGATGTGTTGGAAACTGTTTCGTGATCGCATGATTTTGCGTTCTTGTTAGATAATGGCTTTTAGAGTTTATACAAACTCGAGAAATAAAGTTAAACGAGTCAACTGCAAATGAATGATAAAGAAAAACAAATGCACATTCCACGATCCTGACGTTTGATTCTGTACACAGGAAAAGAGATGTGTTATTTTTCACACATGATATAATAAGAGAACCGGACATTCATCTGAAATCTGCCCAATAACACGGAATTAAAAGAAATACATATTGAGTGTTTGACATGAAACAGGTCACCCTTTTAACATTTATGATTTTATGCTAACTGCGTGTAGTATTTTTAAATCGTTTCTCTCTATTCTAAAAAAAGTAATGACGGATCACAATGCCGCCGCCTTCATGGAAATTCTTGTGACAGGAGATCTTTCTCGACTTAGTAGAGAAACTATTCCATATAAAAATAGGAAAATGGGTGGTTTTCGAGAGAAATGTTCCATGCAAATTTGTAATCTCAGTTATCTGCAATATAATTACAGTTTAATTGTATGTAATTAATTATAGTTAAAACTAGCAAAAGCCATGCTTTGTTTGGATTTGCGAAGCATTATTTAATAAAATAAATATTTGAAAGTAACAATATATTTTCTTTATTATTTTTGCATCTTTATTAAGCAAAAACGTTACTTTATGTTTTGGCGCATTTTAATTTTAGAAATGTAAATTCAATCAAATAATTAAGAGGCTTAGATGTTATATATTCCCGCGGCCGCCATTTTGGATTTCTTGGCGATTTTTTGTTGACATTTATCGATAAGGCAACCCCGAAAAGTGACGCTTTCTGGCAACCCCGTGAAGCCTAACATGGGCATAAATCACTGCTTGGCAACATTTACTACTTGGTACAAAAGGGATTTTCACGCCAAGAAAAAAATGCAACATGATAGCCGCGGGAAATTTTGACATCTGTTCCCTTTTGTTGCCATTTTACAAAAAAAAAATCATGATATAATTCTTTTAAAATGCGTAATTATCGTCTGCGTAAATGATTTCATATAATAATAAACTGTGTATTTGAATTCTTAACACTGAAAAATATTTTCATAATTTAATGTAAATAATGGAATTTTCACAAATTTTAATTCATTAAAAATAGGCTATCATTTTCTTTAAAAAAGGTATTTTAAAAATTTCATGAAAGAAATCGTGAAACTATTTAATGAATCATGATTCTATCTATGATGACTCACTCCGTGATTTATTTTTTCTTCTGAAAATAGACGTGTTTCATTTTTTATTTGCAAAAATGCGTCCGTAATTGAAAAACATGTAAAATAAATGAATTAAAATAATAAATTTTTTAAGGTTATTCTGTAAAAAAATATATATATATTGTGCAAATCTACAGATCCTAATTTATTTTTATTTTTCATTTCAAGTCAAAATACTGAATAGTTTCTTTTGTAAAATGTGCGACAAAATGTAATTTGTGTAGCCTAGTAGAGGATTCGATTCGCTCATCCTTATTACATACAGTAAAAAATTCTTGCAGTACTGTACCCGGAACCGCAACTATTCCATTATTTGACAAAATTTCTGTGTTTGAATATGTGTGACAGTAATCAATTACATGCAATTAACTTGTAATTACATTGCGGATAATTGAGATTACAAATTTGCCCAACTCTGGTTCGATGAACACGCTGAAGGAGAGAGTTTTTAAATCGAAGAATTATTTCAAGCGCTATGTAACGTTGAATTTTAACACATAATAATAATTAAATTAGGATGTTTTGTCCTACTTAAAAAGCCAAAATAATAGTATTGCCAACCATTTTCCATTTAAAATAGGTTTACACGACAGATTTATTTCATGTTTCAAAACTAGTATGTTGTGGCCATCACAAAACTTTCTTCTATATAAATCACGCCAATTAAATCATTTAAATAGTAAAAGAAATTGCATCAATTTAGAACCAATTCATATCAAAGTATACCTGAATTTGAAGTTTGATGAAAATTCGTGCATTAGTTATTGAGATAGAGCTGTAGGGGAAATTCTGAAAAATGCAGCATAACAGCGCCACCTGTTGAGCAATTCGCACAAAAACACAAACAACACTAATTCATATTAAGGTATACCGGAATCTGAAGTTCGATGAAAATCCGTACATTAGTTCTGGAGCTAGAGCTATTGAAGAAATCACAAAAAATGCAGCACAGCAGTGCCACCTGTTGAGCGATTTACACCAAAAGGTACAAAACATCAATTCATGTCAAGGACTAACTGAATCTGATGTCTGAGGAAAATCCATGCATTAGTTATTGAGATAGAGCTGTAGGGGAAATCGTGAAAAATGCTGCATAGCAGCGCCACCTGTTGAGCGATTTACACCAAAACAGCGCTAATTGATATCCAGGTATAACTGAATCTGAAGTTTGTTGAAAACACAAGCATTAGTTCTTGAGATAGAGCTATTGCGGAAATCACAAAAAATGCAGCATAGCAGCGCCACCTGTTGAGCGATTTACACCACAAGGTGCAAAACGTCAATTCATGTCACGCACTAACTGAATCTGAAGTTTGATGAAAATCCGTGCATTATTTCTTGAGACAGAGCTATTACAAAAAACGTGTAAATGTTGCAAAATGCAGCATAGCAGCGCCATCTGTTGAGCGATTTGCACCAAAACGCTACCAGCACCAACTCATATCAAGGATTAACTGAATCGGAAGTTTGATGAAAATCCGTGCGTTAGTTCTTGAGATAGAGCTAGTGCAGAAATCTCGAAAAATGCAGCGTAGCAGCGCCACCTGTAAGGCGATTTACACCAAAAACTAATCAGCACCAATTTATATTAGGGACTACTTGAATATAAATTTTTATTAAATTCCGTGCATTAGTTCTTGAGATAGAGCTCCCACAAAATTTGTGTCACACACAGACACACAGACAGACAGACAGACAGACAGACAGACAGACTCACAGACAGACATTTTGTAAAAACATGTTTTTCGGGTTCTCTGACCCTTAAAACATGTAAATCCGTCGAAAATCGGAATTCGAAAATTTTCATGAATCCAATACTTTCTTCTTGTAAAGATAGAAGAAAGTAAAAATGATTTTTTTACCTTGCAAATTTTAAAACAGTACAAACAATAATATTGCCTTTCAATTAAAAAATGTATTGATACATGAATAGCGTTGGACCGATAAGTCGTACCCAACAGGGTTAGGAGGGGCCATGGTATAAGCAGTGTTTAGTACAGAAGGTAACAATAGACACCGCGTTGTAAAAAGGTCGCATGAATAATTGTTACCTGGTTCCATGATTTTTACCAATCCTCGTAGGACAGTATGTTACGAAACAAAAAATTAAAGAATTAATGGGATTTGCATAAAGAGTTAAGAGGAAAGCAAGCCCAATGAGAAATATTTCATTTTTGAGTCGAAGGAAATAATGATTGCAAATCCCGAAAATGGACTAAGCATTCAGTGATTAAGATTAAAAAGGGATGCATAGCCATACAATATAATAGAAAAATACTGATAAGCAAGGTTATTCAATAAAGATAATAACCCAATTTTTGCTTACAAAAATGTGAATCATTGTATTAAAAAACAAAAACAAAAACAAGAAAATGACACATTTTATATAATCAGATCAAGATAATTGGATATTTAATATTTTTTCATTTTAGATCACAATCAATAAAATGATAAAATTAGGATAGCTGATTTAAAGAGGATAAAGTAAGCTTTATAAACAAAATTCTGAGTAAAGAGGTGATGGTCTCCACACATATTCCCTCTCTCCATATACACACACACACATATATATGTATATATATATGTTAGATAATAAATCTAGTGTTTATGGTCAATAATAGTTTAATGAATCTGGATTACATAAAATAAATACACCATTTACACTTTAAAGTTAAGGGGGATTTGGAGAAATAACGGACACTAGCCGATACTGCGCCCGTAATTGTCGAGAGACTCGAATGGGGCGTCCTTCCCATTTAAAAGCCAAAGCCTTTCTCTACTCTGTCATCTCAAATCATTCCCAGGCCAGATTAATAAAAATTATAACTCAGCAAATACTTGCACTTGGGTAGGGCTTTAAGTCACCCGATCTTCCGTGGGAACATCTTCCGTGGGGGTGCATCTTGTTGCTAGCATCAGTGTTTTGAGAACTCACGTATATGTATATATATTTAAATTTATATTGAAACTATGAATATTCTACGTGATATTACGATTAAGTGCATTTCTTTTATTATAAAAACACTATTTATTTTATATATGTTATATAAAAATTTTACTTTGCAATATTCATTTAAATTATTCTAAGTTTCCGGCATATTCATTATTTCCCTAGTTCTTAATAATTATTTGTCTATTATCTACTTAAACTATTACTTATTCCTAGCTAATTTCCTTTATATTAAAACGCGTATATTAATAATTATCTTATTCGAAATCTTAATCTGAAACTTTTAATCCCTTCATAAATTTTTATTAGCTACCCAAGCTATAATCTTCTGAGAGAAGCTAGTTTTTATTTTCAAATGTTTTTAAAAACCATTTTAGTATTTATATTTCTAATCTTAATTCCACGAATCTAGTTTTCCCGCGTCCTTTAGACGCTAGACTTTTTACCTCGAAATCATTACGTTCCCAGGTATGGGATTCATCCTCCTAAGCCACTTCCTCTCTCGCCCCATTAACTTAGCTGCCCGTTGCTGGAAGTGCGCCTATCAACGATTGGTTTGTTTCTGTACTACTTCGATAACTGTCACCATCCGGCAGTTCTAACAAAGGCCAGATGCATTGACTTCGGAGCTCAAATTTCTGTCTTGTTCAAATATTTCCAACTATGTTAACCGGTGTCTAACAGTCTTGTAGAATTCTAAATTTGCTTCTTATAACATGATGTAGCTATTCATACCCCAGCCTGAAGGATTTACGAATTTTCTCATAATGTGGGACTTGTTTTTACGTTTTCATGGTTCAATGAATAAACACCTTAGAGTGACAATTGGATCTGTTTTTATGAAGAAACTACCGGATTTTTAAATCCATTGTCTTGCTACACCTAGGCCCTGACCATCGGATTAATAATACGACTGTAAAACGAATACTTGTGTCTCGATTGGAGGTAGCCTATATCAGCTATTACCAACAATTTCATGTAAGTTGACTGGATGTGTCGGGAGCAAAAATAACACGACCTTTCATCAGCCGCCAATATTCCATGAATTCGACAAGAATTTTATACAACGTTTCATATATACACAAACAAAACGAAGTGGAAGATACTCACTTGAAGTAGAAGAAGATGAAGAGCGAGATCAGGAGCGAGACGAGGGAGATGAGGGAGCAGACGAACATGACGTAGCTGATGGTGAGGGGGCTGATGGGAGGATCGGGCTGCGAGAGAAAGAACGACACTAATATTACACTATATATGTAATAAGAAAGATGACATGTTTGTGTGTGTGTATTGTTTTTTGAAGAGACCGCTGTGCGTCGAGCAGCGATTATGCAAAATGTACACGTATGCCTCAAAGGATGCATTTCGAAGCCAATTTTTAAATTATTTGATTCGATTCTTAGTGTGTTTTTTCTCGTTTCGCATAGATTTTTTTTTTTTTTTTTTTTTACATTAGACGAGTTTGTCATGCCTGGCATAAACGAACTATAAATGTTTTATACTTCTATTTCAATAGCGAATGTTCTAGAGTAAACGTCAATAACATAAATGCTACATGATAATCCCGAGTTTATTGAGGAGAGTGACGCACGGACAGCAGACAGACAGACCAAAATGCGGTTTCAACAAAATAAATACGGGGTGATCAACAATCATTGACCTCCCCCGCTGACCTCTGGATGAGCTTTAGAAAGCTGACCCAAACAAAGTGAGCGAATCCACATAGGTAGTCATTCGCTCACTGATGGAGTTTTCCGCTGAAGCAGAACGCAATGTCACAGAACCTTAAGGCTGCTCGTCACTCAGTTACCGAATTTCCCTTGGTCATGTTAAGTCTATGGGCATTCGATATTCTCTTATATTTCAAATATCTCCTCGGGAAATGAATATTTTTACCTTCTTTTTTCTGTGTATTCTTCTTTTTCTTCTTCTCTTTTCTGTGTCTCTCTTTTTTTCTTAGTTGACCAAATATTTCTAAAATCTATGCTTAATTTTATAGGAAGCGTTAAAATGTCACTCCCAGATCGTCCGCTTTTGACACATAAAATATTAAATTAAGAGTACATTTTAGAATTGGTTTGACAACTGAGGAAAAAAGAGACATTCTTTAAGAAGAGTGCACAGAAAAAGGATTTAAAAATATGAATTTCCCGAGGAGATAGTTTAATTTTACTAATACATTATACGCCCATAGACTTAGCAGGAGCGAGGAGTATTCGGAAGCTGGGTGACTAGCAGCCTTAAGCGGTGATCTGCATCTCCTTTGGATCTCCTATTCCATCTGAGCCGTATCTCAGACTGAAATGTATGGAACTATAACCATAACCGTTTAGATGATGGCTGTAGTATGTAGTGACCTCAATTCACTCATTATGTGAGGCGAAACAGACTGAAGAAATCCCCCGGTCTGTTTAAATAAATCAAGTCATAACTTACTTTAGCGTCTAATTTCTCACACTGTGTGTAATTGGTCCACTTTCCGTCGGTCCAGAAACCATCTTCGTTGCACCTCCTGTAAGCCACCGCCACTGAAACGGATTAAAAACACGTGCTTAATTTGATTAACATTTCCATGTCACTTAAAAAAATTAATAAAATAAAAGTAAAAATGTATATTAAAAAATAGAGCGGTATGATTTTAAAAAGCAGGGTTTAAAATTTATATTTTATAAATGAAAATTTCTATGCTTTATAAGATTTCAAAAATCCTATAGCTCTTCGCTTGCTTAAACCGCAACATTAAGCAGCGTTTCTTCGGTTTCGAGTTCTCTAGATTCCCCCAGTCTAAACCATGGTATTAAATAGTGAATCGTCTGTTCCGATTATTATGATACTAACGGAGTGACTTCTCTCAAGTCTAAACCGTGGTATTAAAAATATCGATTCCTCGGTTTCGGTATTCTTGATATTAAAGGTGAGACTCCTCCCAGACCAAATGCAAATCGTGATATTAAATACCGACTCTTCGGGTTCGGTGTTCATGATACTAATGATCGTTTCGTTGGGTGATAAATATCATACATGCAGTTTTCGATGCGATCGCTGACAGCAGATGATATATATATATATGTTACCGTGGAAGACCGAAATCTGGAGAACGTCGACTTTCACCGGTGAATATCAACATTCACATAGTCGCTTGGTGTAGTCCGAAATATTTGCTAAATGTCCTTATTTCTAACTTACAGCGGCAAATGTCGACATTCACCATGCACTAATGGTGAATGTTGAATATGTCGGAAATTTGCCTTTACTTCTCCGTGTTTCAGGCGCTATTACTAATTTTTAAATCATAAAAACGCTTTAATCGTGTGTAATCCAAAGGTGTGCTGCACGAATATTCACAGTACCTACTCGGTTCGGATTCGACACAGGTATCTCCGTATATTTTTCTGGTATGAAATTTTGATATTCTGAAACGCATATACAGGCGATTGCCATCTCACACAAGCTTTGAATTATTATTTAACCGTTTAAGTGCGGAACAGCGCGACAGCACTCTTCTTGTTATGCGCCAAAATTTCGGGAAATGCGATAGCGCTACTCTTGTTATGTGCCACAATTGCGGGAAGCGCGGTAGTGCTCTTTTTGTTTTATGCTAAATTTGCGGAGAGGGCGATAGTTTTCCTATTTGTTGTCTCAGTGTGATGGGAATTTAAACTGGTTGCACCATATCTGTATATAGCGTCGACTTACAAGTAATTTTTTTATTATATATAAACCCAAACACATTTGCATTTTTGGCATATTTCCACAAGATTTGTTCCACATTCAAACGGTTAATCCATTCGGGCCTGACGTCCTATTAAGGGGTCTCGAGACTCTTAAAGCTTTAAAATTTTCGAAAATTTAATTTTTTATATGCTAAACTCGTATCTTTTATGAACATTTTGATATAAATGTTTCCTTGAAATTCCCTTTAGAACAGAAGTTTGGCTTTTAGAATTATACCCGCTCAATAGCTGAAGCGGCGTTTCCCAAACTTTGAAGTCATTTTTTTCCAAATGACGTTTTTGGACATAATGCGCACGATATCTCAAAAACTCCTGATTTTTTTCATGACATTTTCAAAACATATGTTTCATATCAGTCTGTGTAAACTGAACCTAAAATTTCCTTTTTATTGTTAAAAAAATTTAGGTGAGTATACTGTTGAAATCTTCTAAATTTTGCATTAGCTAAATACAACTTTGTATTAAAAATATAAATTCAAATTTATTTAGATTCAGGGTAATTATTATAATCTGAAGTATAAGTAGGCATTAAAATTTTAGTTCTAGTTGCAAAATGTATTTTGCAATCATGCGCGTGATCTGTTATGCCGATTTTCTGCTCGTGAAATGTCTGACAATAAATGTCCCTGTAAATGCTAAATCTGCATCTTGTATTTTTTTAACTACATGAAATGAAAGAACACACTTATATCTTTCATGTCAATAAAAATTGTGTCTTAAAATCAAATACATTTTCAGATATTAAATGTTGAAAATGGCCTTTTTTTTTTTAGTCCTGAAACCCCCCCCCCCCCCTAAGAGATCATGTCTTTCCACTGAGTATTAATTTGTCTTAACAAGTAGTTTTGTTATTATCTCAATGTAATGTTTAATCCGCAATTTATTCGTTTTCTGATGGGTCTATACAGTCATCTGTATTTCCCTTTAATTTCAACAACGATGTATACTTTCTGTTGCCACTATGACAAAAAAGTAATAAAAACTACAAAAAAAAAATGAATAACTCAGAAACAAATTGAGATACAACTTTCAAACAAATTGCATTTAAAAGTACATTTTTTTTCTCTATCCGACGGTGTAAAAAGTAATAGTGTCGGATGTTTAGAAGTTTAAGAATGAAATTTCATTTAAAATGGGCCGTCGGATTTCTTGGAAATCGGACGATGGAAAAGCTTTTTCCCGAACAGCCAATGAAATGCTTGGATATTTATGTAAGTTTCAGGTGGATAATACTTAAGTTTCATGAAATCTGACGGGTCCGTGGCGATATTTTTGGCTTGCAATTTTTACGTGTCATAACACTATTAATGTTTAATTCATGGCGTACGTAATGTAGGATCCACTCCGTGCGATTTTTTATGTCTTAAATTTATGTCTTCAAAAACATCGTTTTCCAAATGGTCGTTGTAATTTGATAAATTGCTTTTTTTTTTTTTTTTTTTTTTTTTTAATTATTATTTTTTTTACAATGTATAAAATCTTTACTTAAGTTTATAAATTTTACATATTTAAAGGAGTGATCGTGTTTCTGTTTTTTTATAACCACTGTTTCCTCCTAATAGTGTATTTGCCATAAGAATTCTGATAATAAATTACTATTTGTTAATAAATTTGATAATAAATTTGGTAATAAATTACTATACCGCGAAGATTACTATTTGTTAATAAATATTATAAAAATCTAGAAAAGTAATTACCGAAAAAACTGTTTCAGGTATATGGGTTATATTGGCTAATATTTTTAGTCATCGCTATCAGAGTTGGCAATTTAGCGGAAATTCTGGATTCAAAATATCTACCACATTTTTTTTTGAAATAGCAATTTCAATTGTATTTATTCGATGAAAGTCTGCCATTAAACAAAGCGAAAATTGCTATTAAAAAATTCAGGTATTTTTTTAATATAAAAGTACACTTAAGTTTCAATACTAATCGCTTAACATTTGAACTGAAATACCCATATTGATAAAATATTAGGTTTATTTTGGAAAAATTAGTAGTGAAACGTGAATGTTGCATAAAGGTTTCTGTGCATTGTAATAATCTCTATCAAAACGTCAATATTGTAAAAATATTTACTCTATGTTGGAAATATTAATAGTGAAATCGCAAAATATTTTTTGAAAGCACTGCACAAGTATGTACAAACTGTAAGTTGAAACATTTGACAAAAAGCAGGTTTTATTTTTATAAGATTTATTTTATCTCATAGAAACAAATAAAATATATAAATTTTATTAACTTAAGCGAAAATTTTGCACACTGGGAAAAAAATTAATGTAATGATAATGAATTCAAAGGCATTTAATCATCTATGTTGACTTCAGCCATACCTTTTCACACTTTCACATGTATAATATTATTAGAATTAGAGTACTATCATTACTAAATGGAGATAATAACAAAACTAATGGTTAACCCCTTGGGACGAACGACCGGTATTCGTGCCGCGTAAGGTGCTCAGAATCGGGGATTATTCTCACCAGTAAATTTTTATTGTTAATTTTGCCCTATTTAATTCGAGCATTTTCCCGATTCAAATAGGCAAAAATTTCTGTTTTAAAAAACCGGTGATTAAAGATTAAAAATTCTGTAAAAGAACCTCGTCCCCAAGGGATTAAGGCAAAATAATACTAAATGAAAAGACGTGTTCTCTTAACTGTTTGAGGCGCGGTGGAATATAGTATATCCCACCTAATTTTAATCAAGATTGGCACCATGTAATTACAGTTTAATTTTATAACTTTGGTGGAAAGAAGTTGTAAAATAGCTTTTCCTTATTTAGTTTTTTTGTATATTCCAGTGTGAAATCAACATTACGAAATCACTGTTATTTCTCCCTGAAAGGGTTAATGGGACACTTCACCCCGAACAAGTCAAATAACAATTTCATGATTCCATGAATAGCGACCGGCTGCATATCATAAGTACTTCAGAATATTCAATATTTAATACCAGAAAAATAGACTGAGAAATCCGAACCGAGTAAGTATTGTGAATATGCGTACTGCACTTAGTTTTAACATAAAACACTTCAGAAAGTATTTTAGAGTACTGTTCTTGAAAAAAATAAAAACAATTGTTTTCTCGTTTACTCTTAATTAATGTATTTAATTTAAAAAAAAAGATCACGACTCACTGCAATATCTATCTATTCAATATAAATTAGGATATTGAATAAAAAAAATAAAATTTAAGAAAACGTTGCGCGCACCATCAAACCTTGCATAAAACAGACAAAGTTGATGACTCGCAGTAGAAAAAAGAATTTGGTGACAGACTGTAGCCTCCCTGTTATTGACGGAAAAAATTGAGTTGGTGTGTGTGTGTGTGTGTGGGGGGGGGGGGGGGGTGCTGGCGAAATGCACCTCTGTTAAACACAGCTTCTCTTTTCGACCTCCACCAGAGCATATCTGTGTTCGTCGACATTCTCCAATATCGGTCTTTCACGGTAACATATATATATATTTTACGGTATAGACGGTGTAAGCTGAATCTCTGAGCGTATACGTTGTATGCTACAGAAACCACGGCTTTCATTTCATTATGGTATTTAGATTTCAGCGGTGTTGGTGAATATTTGCCCTTTGTTGTTGACCAATGTGTGAATCAGGGCGATAAAGAAAGGAAATATAACATTTTATTTGCAATAGCGGGTTTAATTAGACAAATGAAATAATAATTATATAGTCAGGTCCAGAGTTGGGCAAAATACATCGAAAATCCATTTTCGATACAAAATACAAAATACATTGTTTTTTCACCTTAAAATACAAAATACAAAATACTTTCCAAATTTCAAAAAATCAAAATACAAAATACATGTATTTTGAAAATACATTTAAAATACAAAATACATTTAAAAAAAAGAAAAAAAAGATTGTGTATTAAATTGTACTAGTCAAATGCAAAGCTGGTTTGCAAAACAGATTAAATTTTTAAAATTATAAATTTTCAAATAAAGAAGCAAAATTAATTAAAACTCAACGAAGAACTCAAGAAGAAAACTGAAAGATTGGCAGACAATGTGTTTAAAAGTGTATGAAAGTTGCAAGAATAACTAATAATGAATAAACTACACTTTAAAGGTAGTTACTCAGCAGAAATAACTGCAAGAATTGATTGTGGTAGAGGTCTGCACGGGCCCGGGCTTGGGCTAATGAACTTCTCTCAACGGAATCTTTGGAAAGGTCCTCAAGATGGTTCTAAAATTCACTGCTCAACAATGAGAAATTTCCTGACACATTTTCTAACTAATTTTTTACTGTAAAGGCTTAAAATTGACAGGCCTGACTATTGAAGTGATTTGGAATCGAATAGCGTTTTCCCTTTTTTTTTTAATAAATAAATTACTTATCAAGATATAAGAGATTCTTGTCACGTGACTGCAGGTTTTTCTCCTTTCCCGTGCTATTGCTTCCGGAAATCCGATTCAAAATTTTAACTTTGACAATATTTTCTCAAAGATATATTGCCTTTATCAAAAAATGATAACGTTATTTGATTACATTGTTTCTGAATAAAAACAGCTGCCAATCTTGTGCGTTTCCGAAAAGAAAGAAATTCAGAAATGTATCAGAAAGCTCTTTTGGATTTGAGAAAAGCCTTATTAAATAGTAGAAAAATAGTTTCACAAATCTGCTTTTTATTATACAGCTTCAAAAATGATCCTGTTTTTAACCCTCCTTTTTTTCTGTTATTCTAAACTACATTAATTTTTTAATTAATCTTTAATTGAATGTTGAAACGTCTAAAACTCTGATCATTAATGTTGCTATTGTTTGTGTTTATGACGGCCGATTATCAACACGTGGGATATAGGCCCTGGGGGGAGTGCCCTTCGTGGGGGTCTTTCTAAGGGAACCTAACCCGTATTTACGCATGGGAAACCACGGTTTCGAAGAAAACCACGAAAACTCCGAAACGGTTAGGCCGACGGGCGCGATCAAAATGTTGCTATTATGTATTTTCTGTCTTGCGAACACATAGTAATTTTAAAATATACTGTAAAATTATCCCATAAATGTGTATGCAGTATTCTTTAAAAAAACCTTAATTGTATGTTTAGGAAAATCTGATTTTTTTGTAACAATTGAGTCAGGCCTCATTTAATTTATTTTTCCACGGACCAAGCCTGTTTTCACTGATTTTTGTACGAGCCGTGCCGTGAACTGTGAAAATATAAACGGGCCGGGCTCGGGCCGAACTTTTAATTTTTTCATCGGGCCGGGTCAAGGCTGTTTTTGTGTGGGTCGGGCCGGACCCAGTCCTAGAAATTCCGACCCGTGCAGACCTGAGATTGTGGATACGATAAGGAACCTCTTTCACGAGGCATATGATAGCACCGCCCGCTACTGAGTAGAACACTCAGCCACAATTGAGACAGTATTGATTTTCAGAAAAAACATAAAAAGTTTCGTGCAGTTCTTAGGTGCAGATATATAAAAATCTCGAAAATCCTAAAAAACACAGCACAGAAAAAAAATCATCTGTAGGACGATATACACCAAAATGTCATCCATACTAACTGAATTTGATGAAGTTTGATGAAATTCCGTGTTCTAGTTCTTGAAATATAACTCTCACGGCACACCTGCCAATGCCAACTTCAGATTTTTTAAAAATCAGCTCTACGAACCAGAAAATTTATTTAAAAAGAGGTACCTTTAATCTACGTGGTACTTATTTCATTTAAATTTGATTTACAAATATGATCATTTTGCCATGGAAGAAAAAAAAACAAACAAATAAACAATAATTTTACGTATATGTTACAGTAATCATAAAAACACAGCATAACGCCACCTCTTGAGTGGTGCACCCCAAAATTGTGTCAGCATTAATTTATTTGAAGATCTAAAATAATATGAAATTGGATTAAATTTTGTCCATTAGTTTTTCGATATAGTTATCGCGGAAATCATGAAAAACCCAGCATAACGGAACCACCTGTTGAGCAATATACATTAAAGATAATCGGCAAGTATTTCTGTTCAGGCCTATATGCAGTTAAATGAAATTCTGTATACTGATTCTTACAATATATCTATCATGAAATAAAATAATTAAGCATAGCAGTGCCACCTGTTGGGCGATATAAACCCACAGCTAAGTTATATCTAGGTGTATCTTAATCTGAAGTTTGATTATTATTAAACTCCATGCTTTAGTTCTTGAGATAGAAAAGCCGCAAAAATTATGTCTACCACAGACTAGCAAACATACACACATTTCCCAAAAATTGTTAAATCGCGTTCAAGACATCCCGAAACGTGTAAATCAAGCAAAAAACGAAAGTCAAAAATTTCCTCGATTCCAATACTTTTTTATTATTTATTAGAAGAATGTAAAAACAAATTAATCTTGTATCAGTTTTTTCAATCAGTCTTTCTTAGTATATGTCTACAAAAGAGCATATTTTATAATAATCTTATATGTACAATGCCACCGAATAAAATTGTTTAAATGTATTTTTTTCTTTTTATATAAAGCGCTTGTATTTAATAAGAGCTCCCAACTATGCAAGATTTTTTAGATCTTCCACTAATAAAATATTCGGGGCACAACTTTTCTATTATGGTGTATTTTAGAAATAATGCATACGAAATTTAAAATATGTATTACTGAATGCAAAAATATAAATGAAAAAATTAGATAATTTTTAACACAAGTTGAATTATTATTATTAACAAAAGTACGAATTCTTCGTATAAAGTAGTTTTAAAACTAAAACACTCAGATAAAATATCAAACCATATATAAGCGCAAAGAAATAAGAAATCATTTGCACTTACTATGAAAGTCTTGAAACTTTTAATGTAGAGCAGAAAAAATATGAAAGCTTTTACATTCATAAATAGAAAGCACTTATAAAATATTTATAAAAAGTAGGAATAATTCGAATGCAAAATTTGCAAAGTCATAAATTTCATTTTTTCATAGTCAAATCATTCCTTTGAAAGTTCATTGTAGCAATTTTCTTTCGGTTACTGTCTAACAAAATTTATATTAATGAATGAAACATGCGAATTTTTAAGAAATCCTTTTTTGATATTTTTAAATAAAACTACTTGACCAGAAAAAAAATTGAGCTTCTTATATGTGTGGTCAATGGGCAACTGTCGGTAATAGAGCGCTGCACCTGCGCAACTTTGAAAGATCCTTCCGGTCTATCACAATTACATGTTTATTTTCTTGTAATTCCCACAGCAACATTAAGATATATAAAAGTTATTTTTGTAACTAACCAGAAATAATGCGTTTGCTGTATCAAAATATCATATTCATCAACATCCTTGTCTCAGCAATAGTTGAAAAGTGTGTTTATATTAACTTCCAGAACAGAATTTGAAAACTAATCAAAACAGATAGTCGTGTATTTCCTTTTAATGAATCGCAGCTTTTCTCTGTGCGGTTTAAACATGGCAGTTTGAAATTTGGAGAAAATGTATTTTGAGTATTTTCAAAATACAAAATACATTGTAAAACCATCAGAAAATACATTACAAAAATACTTTGATCTTATCGGTTTAAAATACAAAATACAAGATACAAATGTATTTTGAAAATGTATTTCAAATACATGTATTTTCGATACTGCCCAACTCTGGTCAGGTCCCCAGCGCCACTTTTCTAAATTTAGCCGAGACCCCTCATGTGGCATATCGTTGGAAAGGCCTGTGACTACTTATTCATGTTATGCACCTCCGGTGACCCTCCGCCCGCTTCCACATCAGGGGGGGGGGCACTTTTCTAAATTTTGCCGTCACCCCTCATGTGACGTTTTGTGTCAAAGGCCTGTGACCGCTTAATCATTTAATGCACTTCCGGTGCTCTGCCCACCACTTTGTCCCCCTGGGGGCACTTTCCTAAATTTTGCCGACACCCGTCATGTGACATGTACGACATTTTCAAATTTTTATGATTTGTCGCATGATGGTGTTCAGCTATAAGTATGCAAAATTTCACGCCTCCAACCTAAATAGGTTGTCACTTAGAAAGAATTGTTTAAAATACACATGTCGGAGTCCAAAGGGTTAAATGCTCGACTTTTTCAAAATTTTATGGTTTGTCATTTAATGTGAGGAGTTCAGCTATAAGTAATCAAAATTTCACACCTCCAACCTAAATAGGGTGTCACTTAGAAAGAATTGTTTAAAATACACATGTGGGATCCAAAAGGTTAAATGTACGACTTTTGCAAAATTTTATGATTTGTCGTTTGATGTGAGGTGTTCAGCTGTATGTATGCAAAATTTCACACCTCCAACCTAATTAGGTGCTCACTTAGAAAGAATTGTTTAAAATACACATGTGGGAGCCCAAAGGGTTAAATGCTCGACTTCTTCAAAATTGTATGATTTTTCGTTCGATGTGAGGTATTCAACTATAAGTATTCAAAATTTCACACCTCCAACCTAAATAGGGTGTCACTTAGAAAGAATTGTTTAAAATACAGATGTGGGAGCCCAAAAGGTTAAATGTACGACTTTTTCAAAATTTTATGATTTGTCGTTTGATGTGAGGTGTTCAGCTGTATGTATGCAAAATTTCATACCTCCAACCTAAATGGGGACTCACATAGAAATAATTGTTTAAAATACACATGTGGGAGCCCAAAGGGTTAAATGTACGACTTTTTCAAAATTTTATGATTTGTCGTTTGATCTGAGGTGTCCATCTATAAGTACGCAAAATTTCACTCCTGCAACGTAATTAGGGACTGACATAGAAAGAGTTGTTTAAAATACACGTGTGGGAGCCCAAAGAGTTAAATGTACGACTTTTTCAAAATTATATGATTTGTCGTATGGAGTGTGGTGTTCACTATAAGTATGCAAAATTTCAGGTCTCCAATATGTATAGTTTCTGAGAACGGGTTCTGTGACGGGCAGACAGACAGAGGAGCGAGAAGAATAGGGTTTCGTCAGATGAACGAAATCCTGAAAAGAAAAAAAAACCTGCCCGATGCGGCAACACGGTTGGCTAGTGGCATCCGCTAAAAACATCAAAGCGCAAGTCGCAAAAAATCGCATATTTCCAACTGGAAACGTCTATAAAACATATAAAGTGCACTGACAAACAGAGGGTTTTGATCTTAAAAAACACGAACTGAGGAAAACGAATGGAAAAAATGTAATTCCGAATCACTGAAAAAAGAAATAGATGTGCATTGAAAAGCTTTTTACGCCTATTTAGAAGAATGGATATTTTCATAACTTTGCTGATAGAATGTACTCATTATGTCTCAATGCGTTTAAGAGGACGGTGGATTTTTTTTTTTTTTTTTTTTTTTTTTTTTTTTTTTTTTTTTTCATTATAGAGATATGAAATTGCGTGCAAATATACATTTCACCATAAGTATATAGAACAAATGAAAAGAAATTTCGAATCTTATTAAAATTTTAAGAGTTAAAAAAAAATAATAATAACGTTTTAATTTTTGAGATAGTTCCTCGATTTTATATTTTAATGACTTAAAACTCTACTCCAAACAAATTTGTGTAATCGATTTTTTTAATCCCTCGAATAGTTCATGTTTAAGAGTTTTTTTTTTTTTTCTGAATTCCATATCGATTTTCATCGAAATTTTGCCTTTTAATAAGTTAAAAATGAAATTGAATTATATTAATGACACAGAAGCGATACTAGGATTCTTCCTTATCCATTGTATGAATTTCGATCCAAAATTAAGACGCATGGAGCCTTTCAAAAACCTGAAAATGTTGAAAAGTCGTTTTTGAGAAAAACAGATTTAACATTATAGAACCGCCATACCGGTCTTTTGACCGGTACCCAATACAAATGTTTCGATTCGAACCAGAATTTGCTTTACAAAACAAGCTAAATGTGCACCGCGGAGAAATAAGTTAAATAAATAAGTTTTGTAAGTGGTTTTAAATAAAAATTCTGCTGCAAAATATTTTTATGGCGTTTGAGTAAAATTTCCGACGGTTCTAGTGTTAAAGTATATGAAAGGGCTAAAAAAATTGTGTACAAAATAAAAAAATAATCGTAATCTTGCGAAAAAGCATGCGGTTTTTCACAAAGGACTCAGTAGTAATTGGAGAATCATAATACACACAGAAAGAAATTTCATTTTTTGGGTCAATTTTATCTCAAATAAAGGTCTCCTTAACCCTTCAGTGTGCAGCTTTGCATATATGCAAACAACACTGTTTTGAATTTAGTAGACTTTTTTAAAATTCGCATATACCTCATTCACACCAGAAAATTAAAATAGCCATATCTTCTTTAATGAACAACAGACATTCTGTATTTAAATAAAGCGAAATGAACTAAGAAAAGTATTCTATCTATTCTATCTCTAGAAAGTAATCTATCATGGGGAGTAAAGGGTTAAAGGATAAGTTTTATAAAATAAATAATTATATAAAATAAGGTATTTGGAAACATATTTATTAAATTATTGACTAATTTGCAATATTTTAGCGTAAAACAGCCACAAAACAGTAGTTTTTACTCGTATTGCAGATGCGCAATAGAAGAAAAGATGGACGTATTATATGAAAAATGTACCTCTGATTTTTTTCATCATTTTTCCTGTGTCATAAACCTTTCAGAGAATCCTATATAATTTTTTCGAAACAAAATAAAAAATCGCGCATTTAAGGGTTAAGAAACTGCCCTAGTCAATGAAGTGGTAGGTGGAGATGGAAGAGAAGTCGTACCACACACTTCATTTTCAGTGCCGAACATGCCAAAATAAATCTCAACAACTCGTATCAATTTCATGGCAATCCGAGGTAAGTTAGGACACAGACTGTTGGGCAGATCCAGGTCCATATACCGGTACCAACTTAACTACCCAAACATAGATTCAAATGGGGGAAAATAATAGGTAATAAGGGTAATTACCTTGAGTAATTGGAGGTTAACTACTCCTCAATTACTGTATTTGAATTATTATAGTGGGTATTTAAAAACATTATAATTCATAAACAAACATTTGTGATCGTAATTATATAATAATGGTCCTGGCTATTCCTGATAATTAAACTAACCTTAATTATCTTAAATTGAGGCGGGAGGAAACACATCTTCAAAACGCCCCAAGCTGCGTTGTGTAATTTTAGTGAAGAAATACCGTATAGACCGCGTAGTTATATCTAAATAAAACCTATCTAAACTACGCATAAATAACATCATAAAGAAGATTGTTACCTGAAATAAAACTTACATTAGAGTAAAACAATGGACTCATGTTGTATTGAAACATAGCCAAAATTTAACAATAAACAGAAGTTTATTTACAGTTAATTTACATATTTACAAAAATAAAATAAACAAAATAGAATTGTGTCACAAGACACCAGCGTTCCAAAGAACGAAATTGAATTAGTAATTGCATTAAATTTATCTTTTAAATTATCCTTACAAATATTACTTAATTGCTTGAGTACCATAAATTGTACATCCCTAACGCAACATAGATTATTAAAACAATGGGAATACAAAAACGTTAAATAGCACAGTCCTTCTGTAGAGGAGGATTACTCGTACCTTAAGGTTTCACTTAAATCCATGGCACGTTGAATGTTTTTTTTTTCACTCTATGAAAAGTTCACTAATTTAAATCATTTGATGATGTAAGTAATGTCCGAGGACGGTCGATCTTAGGGCCATCCCTTAACGGGAAAACACGACCCGAATAAATTGTAATCATCGTAAAATTTCCCTTTAAACACTTAGGAAATCTGAGCTATAACGCATCTCTTTAAAATCATCATAGTCTGGGAGCTCGCCTTCATCTCTGTTCAGACATCATAGTTTCGGATCTCGCATCAATCTGTTTATAGTTTAGGAAACTGCATCGATCTCTTTAAGACATTATGAATTGGAATCTCGAATCGATCTCTTTATTTTTTTAAGACTTCATAGTTTAGGGAGCTGCATCGATCTGATCTAAGACATCATGGATTGCGATACTCGCTTGCAACTCACTATTTTAAGTCATCATGGTTCAGGAACTCGCATCGCTCTCACTGTTTTTAAGACTTCATAGTTTTAAAAGCTCGATTACGAAATCACCTCGTGATGACAATATGGAGGAGGGTCCTCTGCCCCCTTCGTCGAATGGTCGGTCAGCCTTGCTGACCCTCTCTTCTTCCTTCAACCTGCAAACCTCTGATTCGGTATTGAACTTTTTCCGGGGTATACCGTACTCCGCCCCCTGAGCGTCAGCGATCTTGTTTTCTGGACCCCGTGTCTTCTTACCTCGCCTGTGTGGTCTGTCTTATACGACTTCTTTATTAGGTCCCATAAATAAAGTAACATCCCATCATAAATTCGACTTGGCATTTTATGTCAAGTTTTTGTTAGGCTTGGAGACTCCGTGTCTCGCTAAAAAGATCCCCTCTACAGATAAGACTCAATGTGCAGTCCTTCTCTTATTAAGACTTTACAGCGTAAATACATATATGAGTATATTTATATTCAATAGTAATAATAATAATCAAAATACATATATGTAAGACACACTCTAAATATATATATACACTTTATAAAATAATAATAATAATCAAAATATATAAATAATAGTATTTTTTTATGACAATAAAATAAAATAACAACCTGCTGAAGTGGTATCAAGGGTATTTATGTCAGTTACATGATACACTTCCAGCACAGACAATCAAGCCGAATTCGTAAACACTTTTCAACTTTGCTAGGAAATGACATAAAAGTGATATAATTCAAATTCATTTTCTGAATAATAAGTATAAAGGTTAATATAGTTTGTTTATTTTTAAATACATTCTTTTACAAGCATTCAATGTTTCTCTTGAAAACCACGCCTCCTTTCATAACCGCAATGGAGGATATTCCAGCTACGTTTTGATCACGTGGTCAAGCTAAAAACTTCTAGCGTAAAGAAGGGAAGGCTCCGTAAACGTGTAATATAAATCCCCGCTAGCCAATGAAACAGTTCATGAGGCAAAGCAGTAGTATCTTCCCTTCTTATCAATTAGAAATTCCTTGGATAAATTACCGGTATCACGTGACTTTTTTCAGCCTCGAACCCAGATTTGGAATATCCTCCATTCACAATGATTAACACTGCAATTCACATGCTTTTTCCGAACAAATTCCGCTATAATATGTAAATTACATTTTTAACACTTTTCAGCTATGTTTGACCGTCGATTTAGGGTCGATTTTACCTCAAATGAAGGTTCGCAGTCTCCCTAACCCTTTAGTGCGTAGTTTGCATCTATGCAAAGAACAGTGTTTTGAATTTAATAGATTTTTTTTATTCGTATATACCTCATTCACACCAGAAAATCAAAATAGCCATATCTGCTTTAATGAATAACAGACATTCCGTATTTAAATAAAGCGAAATGAACCCTTGAAACTTTCTGGTGTCAAGTCAGATTCTCCGAACTACGTCATTTCTGGAACGCATTCTATCATGGGAAAGAAAGGGTTAAAGGTTAAGTTTTATAAAATAAACAATTATGTAAAATAAGGTATTTGGAGGCATACTTATTAAAATATTTACTAATTTTCAATATTTTAACGTAAAACAGCCACACGACAGTCGTTTTTACTTGTATTGCAGATGCGCAACAGAAAAAAAGATGGACGTATTCTATGAAAAATATATCTCTGATTTTTTTTCATTATTTTTCCTGTGTAATAACCTAATAAACCTTTCAGAGGATCCTACATAACTTTCTCGAAACAAAATAAAAAATCGCGCATTTAAGGGTTAAGCAAAATATCTGCGTCCAATGAAGATAAGCAACCCCCCTTAACTACGGGAATTAAAGTCTTATACTCATTCCAAATATAAATCCTTTGCGACACATCCAAGTTTTAAAACGATATTAATGCTGGAGTTTTAATACTGGAAGGTTTTAACAGATTGACATTCCTCCGGAACATGACGACACCCTCGAGATCGGACATTAAAAGGGATTCTCATCCAGCTGAAGCGAAGAAAGCCTTCGCAAGACACTCCGAATTACGTAGGGTTGTCTTATCACTCCCAGTGCGAGTTTTAAAGCAACATAGGCTTAAAGAGTCCTATTTTAAAACTTTAAATAATTTTTACTATCTTTACAAGAAGAAAGTATTGTATTCGTGAAAAATTCCAACTTCCGGTTTTCGAGAGATTGATATGTTTTAGAAGGTCCTCAACAATTGGATGGTTTTTTTAGAAAATGTTCTCTGTCAATCTGTCTGTGAGTCTGTCTGTCACAAAAATTTTGTGGGCGCTCTATCTCAAGAATTAATACACGAAACTTAAACTTACACTATGTGGAAAATTACTTAATAGATGACACAGTATTTAAAAAATGTTAAATTATTTTAATACCTTAGTACTTTCAACTATAAAAAACATAGTCTTCTCCAGAGGAATATAAGAAATAGAACAGTTATTGACGCCTAATTTTCAAAATCCACGTAGATGGTAACGAAAGGAGTGAAAGTGGAAGTTATAACGGATCTATAAATTAACTTCCACTTTCACTCCTTTCGTCACCATCTACGTGGATTTTGAAAATTAGGCGTTCAATCAATAACTGTTGTATTTCTTATATTCCTCCGAAGAAGACTATGTTTTATAGTTGAAAGTATACTAAGGTATTAAGATAATTTAACATTTTTTAAATACTGTGTCATCTTTTAAGTAATTTTGCACATAGTGTAAGTTTAAGTTTAACTTTTAAAGATGAATTAAGCATTTCTATTTATTTATTTACTAATACGGGGAATTTCACAAAATTTTAGATTTAGTTACACCTTGATATAAACTAGTGCTGATTAGTTTTTGGTGTATATCGACCAACAGGTGGCGCTGCTAGGCTGCATTTTTCACGATCGACAGGGTTTTAGCGAGAGTCCTATCTCAAGAACTCATGCACGGAATTCCATATCTATAATCCCTCATGATGGGCCGAGATTGTCATTTCATTTTGGTACTGTCCCAGCGAAGTATTAACACGTGTGAGATAGAAGAACGTTTTACAAGGAGAGGGCCCGAGGATGATCTCACCGAATGCTATGAACATTTGTATTTCGATAGAGTATCGTTAGTATATAAATATATGACTGCCATAAAGCGCAACCCACAGGGGTTCTTGAGAAAATAAGTCACAAATTTAAGCTATAGTTTATAACCGGATGAATTTTAGCCTTTTACAAGCGGCTCCGTGGCATGTTTGGCAGCATGCTAGATTTGAGTTTTTTCTACCCGGGATCAAACCCCGCTCGGACTTGTTTTTTGGAACGAAATTTTTTATCAATCATTTTCGAACCGCAATTGAAAAAATTTGTATAATAATTGAAATTTACGAAAAATATGAATTAAATGTATCTTTTTTTTTTCAAATGAAAATCAAGTTTTCAAAGTAATTGCTTAAGAGGCGCAAAGGCCAACATAGTGAAAAAGATGCCAAGCCGGGACTCGAACCCGGGCCATCAGTATAGCGCACTGACGTTCTACCGACTAAACCACTTGGAACGATACACAGCTCGGAAAATTTCTCACTATTATATGTTGGCAAGGCTACAAACGCAGCACAAGATGGAATATTTACCGTGTGCCACCAACCTGGGGCAAACACGGAACATAATTAAATCCAGCATCGATAGAAACTATATTAATACATGGAAATTATTCCAGAGGGAAACATTCGCCTTGGATACAATATTTCAAATGAAAATCAAATTTTCAAAGTAATTGCTTAAGAGGCGCAAAGGCCAACATAGCGAAAAAGATTCCAAGCCGGGACTCGAACCCGGGCCATCAGTATAGTTCTATCGATGCTGGATTTAATTATATTCCGTGTTTGCCCCAGGTTGGTGGCACACGGTAAATATTCCATCTTGTACTGCGTTTGTAGCCTTGCCAACATATAACAGTGAGAAATTTTCCGAGCTGTGTATCGTTCCAAGTGGTTTAGTCGGTAGAACGTCAGTACGCTGTACTGATGGCCCGGGTTCGAGTCCCGGCTTGGAATCTTTTTCACTATGTTGGCCTATGCGCCTCTTAAGCAATTACTTTGAAAATTTGATTTTCATTTGAAATATTGTATCCAAGGCGAATGTTTCCCTCTGGAATAATTTCCATGTATTAATATAGATTCTATCGATGCTGGATTTAATTATATTCCGTGTTTGCCCCAGGTTGGTGGCACACGGTAAATATTCCATCTTGTGCTGCGTTTGTAGCCTTGCCAACATATAATAGTGAGAAATTTTCCGAGCTGTGTATCGTTCCAAGTGGTTTAGTCGGTAGAACGTCAGTGCGCTATACTGATGGCCCGAGTCCGAGTCCCGGCTTGGAATCTTTTTCACTATGTTAGCCTTTGCGCCTCTTAAGCAATTACTTTGAAAATTTGATTTTCATTTGAAATATTGTATCCAAGGCGAATGTTTTCCTCTGGAATAATTTCCATGTATTAAGGTAGTTTCTATCGATGCTGGATTTAATTATATTCCGTGTTTGCCCCAGGTTGGTGGCACACGGTAAATATTCCATCTTGTGCTGCGTTTGTAGCCTTGGCAACATATATTAGTGAGAAATTTTCCGAGCTGTGTATCGTTCCAAGTGGTTTAGTCGGTAGAACGTCAGTGCGCTATACTGATGTCCCGGGTTCGAGTCCCGGCTTGGAATCTTTTTCACTATGTTAGCCTTTGCGCCTCTTAAGCAATTACTTTGAAAATTTGATTTTCATTTGAAATATTGTATCCAAGGCGAATGTTTCCCTCTGGAATAATTTCCATGTATTAATGTAGTTTCTATCGATGCTGGATTTAATTATATTCCGTGTTTGCCCCAGGTTGGTGGCACACGGTAAATATTCCATCTTGTGCTGCGTTTGTAGCCTTGCCAACATATAATAGTGAGAAATTTTCCGAGCTGTGTATCGTTCCAAGTGGTTTAGTCGGTAGAACGTCAGTGCGCTATACTGATGGCCCGGGTTCGAGTCCCGGCTTGGAATCTTTTTCACTATGTTAGCCTTTGCGTCTCTTAAGCAATTACTTTGAAAATTTGATTTTCATTTGAAATATTGTATCCAAGGCGAATGTTTCCCTCTGGAATAATTTCCATGTATTAATGTAGTTTCTATCGATGCTGGATTTAATTATATTCCGTGTTTGCACCAGGTTGGTGGCACACGGTAAATATTCCATCTTGTGCTGCGTTTGTAGCCTTGCCAACATATATTAGTGAGAAATTTTCCGAGCTGTGTATCGTTCCAAGTGGTTTAGTCGGTAGAACGTCAGTGCGCTATACTGATGGCCCGAGTCCGAGTCCCGGCTTGGAATCTTTTTCACTATGTTAGCCTTTGCGCCCCTAAGCAATTACTTTGAAAATTTGATTTTCATTTGAAATATTGTATCCAAGGCGAATGTTTCCCTCTGGAATAATTTCCATGTATTAATGTAGTTTCTATCGATGCTGGATTTAATTATATTCCGTGTTTGCCCCAGGTTGGTGGCACACGGTAAATATTCCATCTTGTGCTGCGTTTGTAGCCTTGCCAACATATATTAGTGAGAAATTTTCCGAGCTGTGTATCGTTCCAAGTGGTTTAGTCGGTAGAACGTCAGTGCGCTATACTGATGGCCCAGGTTCGAGTCCCGGCTTGGAATCTTTTTCACTATGTTAGCCTTTGCGCCTCTTAAGCAATTACTTTGAAAATTTGATTTTCATTTGAAATATTGTATCCAAGGCGTTTCCCTCTGGAATAATTTCCATGTATTAATGTAGTTTCTATCGATGCTGGATTTAATTATATTCCGTGTTTGCCCCAGGTTGGTGGCACACGGTAAATATTCCATCTTGTGCTGCGTTTGTAGCCTTGCCAACATATAATAGTGGGAAATTTTCCGAGCTGTGTATCGATCCAAGTGGTTTAGTCGGTAGAACGTCAGTGCGCTATACTGATGTCCCGGGTTCGAGTCCCGGCTTGGAATCTTTTTCATTATGTTGGCCTTTGCGCCTCTTAAGCAATTACTTTGAAAATTTGATTTTCATTTGAAATATTGTATCCAAGGCGAATGTTTCCCTCTGGAATAATTTCCATGTATTAATATAGTTTCTATCGATGCTGGATTTAATTATATTCCGTGTTTGCCTCAGGTTGGTGGCACACGGTAAATATTCCATCTTGTGCTGCGTTTGTAGCCTTGCCAACATATAATAGTGAGAAATTTTCCGAGCTGTGTATCGTTCCAAGTGGTTTAGTCGGTAAAACGTCAGTGCGCTATACTGATGGCCCGGGTTCGAGTCCCGGCTTGGAATCTTTTTCGCTATGTTGGCCTTTGCGCCTCTTAAGCAATTACTTTGAAAATTTGATTTTCATTTGAAATATTGTATCCAAGGCGAATGTTTCCCTCTGGAATAATTTCCATGTATTAATATAGATTCTATCGATGCTGGATTTAATTATATTCCGTGTTTGCCCCAGGTTGGTGGCACACGGTAAATATTCCATCTTGTGCTGCGTTTGTAGCCTTGCCAACATATAATAGTGAGAAATTTTCCGAGCTGTGTATCGTTCCAAGTGGTTTAGTCGGTAGAACGTCAGTGCGCTATACTGATGGCCCGAGTCCGAGTCCCGGCTTGGAATCTTTTTCACTATGTTAGCCTTTGCGCCTCTTAAGCAATTACTTTGAAAATTTGATTTTCATTTGAAATATTGTATCCAAGGCGAATGTTTTCCTCTGGAATAATTTCCATGTATTAAGGTAGTTTCTATCGATGCTGGATTTAATTATATTCCGTGTTTGCCCCAGGTTGGTGGCACACGGTAAATATTCCATCTTGTGCTGCGTTTGTAGCCTTGCCAACATATAATAGTGAGAAATTTTCCGAGCTGTGTATCGTTCCAAGTGGTTTAGTCGGTAGAACGTCAGTGCGCTATACTGATGGCCCGGGTTCGAGTCCCGGCTTGGAATCTTTTTCACTATGTTAGCCTTTGCGCCTCTTAAGCAATTACTTTGAAAATTTGATTTTCATTTGAAATATTGTATCCAAGGCGAATGTTTCCCTCTGGAATAATTTCCATGTATTAATGTAGTTTCTATCGATGCTGGATTTAATTATATTCCGTGTTTTCCCCAGGTTGGTGGCACACGGTAAATATTCCATCTTGTGCTGCGTTTGTAGCCTTGCCAACATATAATAGTGGGAAATTTTCCGAGCTGTGTATCGATCCAAGTGGTTTAGTCGGTAGAACGTCAGTGCGCTATACTGATGTCCCGGGTTCGAGTCCCGGCTTGGAATCTTTTTCATTATGTTGGCCGTTGCGCCTCTTAAGCAATTACTTTGAAAATTTGATTTTCATTTGAAATATTGTATCCAAGGCGAATGTTTCCCTCTGGAATAATTTCCATGTATTAATATAGTTTCTATCGATGCTGGATTTAATTATATTCCGTGTTTGCCTCAGGTTGGTGGCACACGGTAAATATTCCATCTTGTGCTGCGTTTGTAGCCTTGCCAACATATAATAGTGAGAAATTTTCCGCGCTGTGTATCGTTCCAAGTGGTTTAGTCGGTAAAACGTCAGTGCGCTATACTGATGGCCCGGGTTCGAGTCCCGGCTTGGAATCTTTTTCGCTATGTTGGCCTTTGCGCCTCTTAAGCAATTACTTTGAAAATTTGATTTTCATTTGAAATATTGTATCCAAGGCGAATGTTTCCCTCTGGAATAATTTCCATGTATTAATATATTTTCTATCGATGCTGGATTTAATTATATTCCGTGTTTGCCCCAGGTTGGTGGCACACGGTAAATATTCCATCTTGTGCTGCGTTTGTAGCCTTGCCAACATATAATAGTGAGAAATTTTCCGAGCTGTGTATCGTTCCAAGTGGTTTAGTCGGTAGAACGTCAGTGCGCTATACTGATGGCCCGAGTCCGAGTCCCGGCTTGTAATCTTTTTCACTATGTTAGCCTTTGCGCCTCTTAAGCAATTACTTTGAAAATTTGATTTTCATTTGAAATATTGTATCCAAGGCGAATGTTTCCCTCTGGAATAATTTCCATGTATTAATAGAGTTTCTATCGATGCAGGATTTAATTATATTCCGTGTTTGCCCCAGGTTGGTGGCACACGGTAAATATTACATCTTGTGCTGCGTTTGTAGCCTTGCCAACATATAATTGTGGGAAATTTTCCGAGCTGTGTATCGTTCCAAGTGGTTTAGTCGGTAGAACGTCAGTGCGCTATACTGATGGCCCGGGTTCGAGTCCCGGCTTGGAATCTTTTTCACTATGTTGGCCTTTGCGCCTCTTAAGCAATTACTTTGAAAATTTGATTTTCATTTGAAATATTGTATCCAAGGCGAATGTTTCCCTCTGGAATAATTTCCATGTATTAATATAGTTTCTATCGATGCTGGATTTAATTATATTCCGTGTTTGCCCCAGGTTGGTGGCACACGGTAAATATTCCATCTTGTGCTGCGTTTGTAGCCTTGCCAACATATAATAGTGAGAAATTTTCCGAGCTGTGTATCGTTCCAAGTGGTTTAGTCGGTAGAACGTCAGTGCGCTATACTGATGGCCCGGGTTCGAGTCCCGGCTTGGAATCTTTTTCACAATGTTGGCCTTTGCGCCTCTTAAGCAATTACTTTGAAAATTTGATTTTCATTCGAAATATTGTATCCAAGGCGAATGTTTCCCTCTGGAATAATTTCCATGTATTAATATAGTTTCTATCGATGCTGGATTTAATTATATTCCGTGTTTGCCCCAGGTTGGTGGCACACGGTAAATATTCCATCTTGTGCTGCGTTTGTAGCCTTGGCAACATATAATAGTGAGAAATTTTCCGAGCTGTGTATCGTTCCAAGTGGTTTAGTCGGTAGAACGTCAGTGCGCTATACTGATGGCCCGGGTTCGAGTCCCGGCTTGGAATCTTTTTCACTATGTTGGCCTTTGCGCCTCTTAAGCAATTACTTTGAAAATTTGATTTTCATTTGAAATATTGTATCCAAGGCGAATGTTTCCCTCTGGAATAATTTCCATGTATTAATATAGTTTCTATCGATGCTGGATTTAATTATATTCCGTGTTTGCCCCAGGTTGGTGGCACACGGTAAATATTCCATCTTGTGCTGCGTTTGTAGCCTTGCCAACATATATTAGTGAGAAATTTTCCGAGCTGTGTATCGTTCCAAGTGGTTTAGTCGGTAGAACGTCAGTGCGCTATACTGATGGCCCGAGTCCGAGTCCCGGCTTGGATTCTTTTTCACTATGTTAGCCTTTGCGCCTCTTAAGCAATTACTTTGAAAATTTGATTTTCATTCGAAATATTGTATCCAAGGCGAATGTTTCCCTCTGGAATAATTTCCATGTATTAATATAGTTTCTATCGATGCTGGATTTAATTATATTCCGTGTTTGCCCCAGGTTGGTGGCACACGGTAAATATTCCATCTTGTGCTGCGTTTGTAGCCTTGCCAACATATAATAGTGAGAAATTTTCCGAGCTGTGTATCGTTCCAAGTGGTTTAGTCGGTAGAACGTCAGTGCGCTATACTGATGGCCCGAGTCCGAGTCCCGGCTTGGAATCTTTTTCACTATGTTAGCCTTTGCGCCTCTTAAGCAATTACTTTGAAAATTTGATTTTCATTCGAAATATTGTATCCAAGGCGAATGTTTCCCTCTGGAATAATTTCCATGTATTAATATAGTTTCTATCGATGCTGGATTTAATTATATTCCGTGTTTGCCCCAGGTTGGTGGCACACGGTAAATATTCCATCTTGTGCTGCGTTTGTAGCCTTGCCAACATATAATAGTGAGAAATTTTCCGAGCTGTGTATCGTTCCAAGTGGTTTAGTCGGTAGAACGTCAGTGCGCTATACTGATGGCCCGGGTTCGAGTCCCGGCTTGGAATCTTTTTCACTATGTTGGCCTTTGCGCCTCTTAAGCAATTACTTTGAAAATTTGATTTTCATTTGAAATATTGTATCCAAGGCGAATGTTTCCCTCTGGAATAATTTCCATGTATTAATATAGTTTTTATCGATGCTGGATTTAATTATATTCCGTGTTTGCCCCAGCTTGGTGGCACACGGTAAATATTCCATCTTGTGCTGCGTTTGTAGCCTTGCCAACATATATTAGTGAGAAATTTTCCGAGCTGTGTATCGTTCCAAGTGGTTTAGTCGGTAGAACGTCAGTGCGCTATACTGATGGCCCGAGTCCGAGTCCCGGCTTGGAATCTTTTTCACTATGTTAGCCTTTGCGCCTCTTAAGCAATTACTTTGAAAATTTGATTTTCATTTGAAATATTGTATCCAAGGCGAATGTTTCCCTCTGGAATAATTTCCATGTATTAATGTAGTTTCTATCGATGCTGGATTTAATTATATTCCGTGTTTGCCCCAGGTTGGTGGCACACGGTAAATATTCCATCTTGTGCTGCGTTTGTAGCCTTGCCAACATATAATAGTGGGAAATTTTCCGAGCTGTGTATCGATCCAAGTGGTTTAGTCGGTAGAACGTCAGTGCGCTATACTGATGTCCCGGGTTCGAGTCCCGGCTTGGAATCTTTTTCATTATGTTGGCCTTTGCGCCTCTTAAGCAATTACTTTGAAAATTTGATTTTCATTTGAAATATTGTATCCAAGGCGAATGTTTCCCTCTGGAATAATTTCCATGTATTAATATAGTTTCTATCGATGCTGGATTTAATTATATTCCGTGTTTGCCCCAGGTTGGTGGCACACGGTAAATATTCCATCTTGTGCTGCGTTTGTAGCCTTGCCAACATATAATAGTGAGAAATTTTCCGAGCTGTGTATCGTTCCAAGTGGTTTAGTCGGTAGAACGTCAGTGCGCTATACTGATGGCCCGGGTTCGAGTCCCGGCTTGGAATCTTTTTCACTATGTTGGCCTTTGCGCCTCTTAAGCAATTACTTTGAAAATTTGATTTTCATTTGAAATATTGTATCCAAGGCGAATGTTTCCCTCTGGAATAATTTCCATGTATTAATATAGTTTTTATCGATGCTGGATTTAATTATGTTCCGTGTTTGCCCCAGGTTGGTGGCACACGGTAAATATTCCATCTTGTGCTGCGTTTGTAGCCTTGCCAACATATAATAGTGGGAAATTTTCCGAGCTGCGTATCGTTCCAAGTGGTTTAGTCGGTAGAACGTCAGTGCGCTATACTGATGGCCCGGGTTCGAGTCCCGGCTTGGAATCTTTTTCACTATGTTGGCCTTTGCGCCTCTTAAGCAATTACTTTGAAAATTTGATTTTCATTTGAAATATTGTATCCAAGGCGAATGTTTCCCTCTGGAATAATTTCCATGTATTAATATAGTTTCTATCGATGCTGGATTTAATTATATTCCGTGTTTGCCTCAGGCTGGTGGCACACGGTAAATATTCCATCTTGTGCTGCGTTTGTAGCCTTGCCAACATATAATAGTGAGAAATTTTCCGAGCTGTGTATCGTTCCAAGTGGTTTAGTCGGTAGAACGTCAGTGCGCTATACTGATGGCCCGGGTTCGAGTCCCGGCTTGGAATCTTTTTCACTATGTTGGCCTTTGCGCCTCTTAAGCAATTACTTTGAAAATTTGATTTTCATTTGAAATATTGTATCCAAGGCGAATGTTTCCCTCTGGAATAATTTCCATGTATTAATATAGTTTCTATCGATGCTGGATTTAATTATATTCCGTGTTTGCCCCAGGTTGGTGGCACACGGTAAATATTCCATCTTGTGCTGCGTTTGTAGCCTTGCCAACATATAATAGTGAGAAATTTTCCGAGCTGTGTATCGTTCCAAGTGGTTTAATCGGTAGAACGTCAGTGCGCTATACTGATGGCCCGGGTTCGAGTCCCGGCTTGGAATCTTTTTCGCTATGTTGGCCTTTGCGCCTCTTAAGCAATTACTTTGAAAATTTGATTTTCATTTGAAATATTGTATCCAAGGCGAATGTTTCCCTCTGGAATAATTTCCATGTATTAATATAGTTTCTATCGATGCTGGATTTAATTATATTCCGTGTTTGCCTCAGGCTGGTGGCACACGGTAAATATTCCATCTTGTGCTGCGTTTGTAGCCTTGCCAACATATAATAGTGAGAAATTTTCCGAGCTGTGTATCGTTCCAAGTGGTTTAGTCGGTAGAACGTCAGTGCGCTATACTGATGGCCCGGGTTCGAGTCCCGGCTTGGAATCTTTTTCACTATGTTGGCCTTTGCGCCTCTTAAGCAATTACTTTGAAAATTTGATTTTCATTTGAAATATTGTATCCAAGGCGAATGTTTCCCTCTGGAATAATTTCCATGTATTAATATAGTTTTTATCGATGCTGGATTTAATTATATTCCGTGTTTGCCCCAGGTTGGTGGCACACGGTAAATATTCCATCTTGTGCTGCGTTTGTAGCCTTGCCAACATATATTAGTGAGAAATTTTCCGAGCTGTGTATCGTTCCAAGTGGTTTAGTCGGTAGAACGTCAGTGCGCTATACTGATGGCCCGAGTCCGAGTCCCGGCTTGGAATCTTTTTCACTATGTTAGCCTTTGCGCCTCTTAAGCAATTACTTTGAAAATTTGATTTTCATTCGAAATATTGTATCCAAGGCGAATGTTTCCCTCTGGAATAATTTCCATGTATTAATATAGTTTCTATCGATGCTGGATTTAATTATATTCCGTGTTTGCCTCAGGCTGGTGGCACACGGTAAATATTCCATCTTGTGCTGCGTTTGTAGCCTTGCCAACATATATTAGTGAGAAATTTTCCGAGCTGTGTATCGTTCCAAGTGGTTTAGTCGGTAGAACGTCAGTGCGCTATACTGATGGCCCGAGTCCGAGTCCCGGCTTGGAATCTTTTTCACTATGTTAGCCTTTGCGCCTCTTAAGCAATTACTTTGAAAATTTGATTTTCATTCGAAATATTGTATCCAAGGCGAATGTTTCCCTCTGGAATAATTTCCATGTATTAATATAGTTTCTATCGATGCTGGATTTAATTATATTCCGTGTTTGCCCCAGGTTGGTGGCACACGGTAAATATTCCATCTTGTGCTGCGTTTGTAGCCTTGCCAACATATAATAGTGAGAAATTTTCCGAGCTGTGTATCGTTCCAAGTGGTTTAGTCGGTAGAACGTCAGTGCGCTATACTGATGGCCCGGGTTCGAGTCCCGGCTTGGAATCTTTTTCACTATGTTAGCCTTTGCGCCTCTTAAGCAATTACTTTGAAAATTTGATTTTCATTCGAAATATTGTATCCAAGGCGAATGTTTCCCTCTGGAATAATTTCCATGTATTAATATAGTTTCTATCGATGCTGGATTTAATTATATTCCGTGTTTGCCCCAGGTTGGTGGCACACGGTAAATATTCCATCTTGTGCTGCGTTTGTAGCCTTGCCAACATATAATAGTGAGAAATTTTCCGAGCTGTGTATCGTTCCAAGTGGTTTAGTCGGTAGAACGTCAGTGCGCTATACTGATGGCCCGGGTTCGAGTCCCGGCTTGGAATCTTTTTCACTATGTTGGCCTTTGCGCCTCTTAAGCAATTACTTTGAAAATTTGATTTTCATTTGAAATATTGTATCCAAGGCGAATGTTTCCCTCTGGAATAATTTCCATGTATTAATATAGTTTTTATCGATGCTGGATTTAATTATATTCCGTGTTTGCCCCAGGTTGGTGGCACACGGTAAATATTCCATCTTGTGCTGCGTTTGTAGCCTTGCCAACATATATTAGTGAGAAATTTTCCGAGCTGTGTATCGTTCCAAGTGGTTTAGTCGGTAGAACGTCAGTGCGCTATACTGATGGCCCGAGTCCGAGTCCCGGCTTGGAATCTTTTTCACTATGTTAGCCTTTGCGCCTCTTAAGCAATTACTTTGAAAATTTGATTTTCATTTGAAATATTGTATCCAAGGCGAATGTTTCCCTCTGGAATAATTTCCATGTATTAATATAGTTTCTATCGATGCTGGATTTAATTATATTCCGTGTTTGCCCCAGGTTGGTGGCACACGGTAAATATTCCATCTTGTGCTGCGTTTGTAGCCTTGCCAACATATAATAGTGAGAAATTTTCCGAGCTGTGTATCGTTCCAAGTGGTTTAGTCGGTAGAACGTCAGTGCGCTATACTGATGGCCCGGGTTCGAGTCCCGGCTTGGAATCTTTTTCACTATGTTGGCCTTTGCGCCTCTTAAGCAATTACTTTGAAAATTTGATTTTCATTTGAAATATTGTATCCAAGGCGAATGTTTCCCTCTGGAATAATTTCCATGTATTAATATAGTTTTTATCGATGCTGGATTTAATTATATTCCGTGTTTGCCCCAGGTTGGTGGCACACGGTAAATATTCCATCTTGTGCTGCGTTTGTAGCCTTGCCAACATATAATAGTGGGAAATTTTCCGAGCTGCGTATCGTTCCAAGTGGTTTAGTCGGTAGAACGTCAGTGCGCTATACTGATGGCCCGGGTTCGAGTCCCGGCTTGGAATCTTTTTCACTATGTTGGCCTTTGCGCCTCTTAAGCAATTACTTTGAAAATTTGATTTTCATTTGAAATATTGTATCCAAGGCGAATGTTTCCCTCTGGAATAATTTCCATGTATTAATATAGTTTCTATCGATGCTGGATTTAATTATATTCCGTGTTTGCCTCAGGCTGGTGGCACACGGTAAATATTCCATCTTGTGCTGCGTTTGTAGCCTTGCCAACATATAATAGTGAGAAATTTTCCGAGCTGTGTATCGTTCCAAGTGGTTTAGTCGGTAGAACGTCAGTGCGCTATACTGATGGCCCGGGTTCGAGTCCCGGCTTGGAATCTTTTTCACTATGTTGGCCTTTGCGCCTCTTAAGCAATTACTTTGAAAATTTGATTTTCATTTGAAATATTGTATCCAAGGCGAATGTTTCCCTCTGGAATAATTTCCATGTATTAATATAGTTTCTATCGATGCTGGATTTAATTATATTCCGTGTTTGCCCCAGGTTGGTGGCACACGGTAAATATTCCATCTTGTGCTGCGTTTGTAGCCTTGCCAACATATAATAGTGAGAAATTTTCCGAGCTGTGTATCGTTCCAAGTGGTTTAATCGGTAGAACGTCAGTGCGCTATACTGATGGCCCGGGTTCGAGTCCCGGCTTGGAATCTTTTTCGCTATGTTGGCCTTTGCGCCTCTTAAGCAATTACTTTGAAAATTTGATTTTCATTTGAAATATTGTATCCAAGGCGAATGTTTCCCTCTGGAATAATTTCCATGTATTAATATAGTTTCTATCGATGCTGGATTTAATTATATTCCGTGTTTGCCTCAGGCTGGTGGCACACGGTAAATATTCCATCTTGTGCTGCGTTTGTAGCCTTGCCAACATATAATAGTGAGAAATTTTCCGAGCTGTGTATCGTTCCAAGTGGTTTAGTCGGTAGAACGTCAGTGCGCTATACTGATGGCCCGGGTTCGAGTCCCGGCTTGGAATCTTTTTCACTATGTTGGCCTTTGCGCCTCTTAAGCAATTACTTTGAAAATTTGATTTTCATTTGAAATATTGTATCCAAGGCGAATGTTTCCCTCTGGAATAATTTCCATGTATTAATATAGTTTCTATCGATGCTGGATTTAATTATATTCCGTGTTTGCCCCAGGTTGGTGGCACACGGTAAATATTCCATCTTGTGCTGCGTTTGTAGCCTTGCCAACATATAATAGTGAGAAATTTTCCGAGCTGTGTATCGTTCCAAGTGGTTTAATCGGTAGAACGTCAGTGCGCTATACTGATGGCCCGGGTTCGAGTCCCGGCTTGGAATCTTTTTCGCTATGTTGGCCTTTGCGCCTCTTAAGCAATTACTTTGAAAATTTGATTTTCATTTGAAATATTGTATCCAAGGCGAATGTTTCCCTCTGGAATAATTTCCATGTATTAATATAGTTTCTATCGATGCTGGATTTAATTATATTCCGTGTTTGCCTCAGGCTGGTGGCACACGGTAAATATTCCATCTTGTGCTGCGTTTGTAGCCTTGCCAACATATAATAGTGAGAAATTTTCCGAGCTGTGTATCGTTCCAAGTGGTTTAGTCGGTAGAATGTCAGTGCGCTATACTGATGGCCCGGGTTCGAGTCCCGGCTTGGAATCTTTTTCACTATGTTGGCCTTTGCGCCTCTTAAGCAATTACTTTGAAAATTTGATTTTCATTTGAAATATTGTATCCAAGGCGAATGTTTCCCTCTGGAATAATTTCCATGTATTAATATAGTTTTTATCGATGCTGGATTTAATTATATTCCGTGTTTGCCTCAGGTTGGTGGCACACGGTAAATATTCCATCTTGTGCTGCGTTTATAACCTTGCCAACATATAATAGTGGGAAATTTTCCGAGCTGTGTATCGTTCCAAATGGTTTAGTCGGTAGAACGTCAGTGCGCTATACTGATGGCCCGGGTTCGAGTCCCGGCTTGGAATCTTTTTCACTATGTTGGCCTTTGCGCCTCTTAAGCAATTACTTTGAAAATTTGATTTTCATTTGAAATATTGTATCCAAGGCGAATGTTTCCCTCTGGAATAATTTCCATGTATTAATATAGTTTCTATCGATGCTGGATTTAATTATATTCCGTGTTTGCCTCAGGCTGGTGGCACACGGTAAATATTCCATCTTGTGCTGCGTTTGTAGCCTTGCCAACATATAATAGTGAGAAATTTTCCGAGCTGTGTATCGTTCCAAGTGGTTTAATCGGTAGAACGTCAGTGCGCTATACTGATGGCCCGGGTTCGAGTCCCGGCTTGGAATCTTTTTCGCTATGTTGGCCTTTGCGCCTCTTAAGCAATTACTTTGAAAATTTGATTTTCATTTGAAATATTGTATCCAAGGCGAATGTTTCCCTCTGGAATAATTTCCATGTATTAATAGAGTTTCTATCGATGCTGGATTTAATTATATTCCGTGTTTGCCCCAGGTTGGTGGCACACGGTAAATATTCCATCTTGTGCTGCGTTTGTAGCCTTGCCAACATATAATAGTGAGAAATTTTCCGAGCTGTGTATCGTTCCAAGTGGTTTAGTCGGTAGAACGTCAGTGCGCTATACTGATGGCCCGGGTTCGAGTCCCGGCTTGGAATCTTTTTCGCTATGTTGGCCTTTGCGCCTCTTAAACAATAACTTTGAAAATTTGATTTTCATTTGAAATATTGTATCCAAGGCGAATGTTTCCCTCTGGAATAATTTCCATGTATTAATAGAGTTTCTATCGATGCTGGATTTAATTATATTCCGTGTTTGCCCCAGGTTGGTGGCACACGGTAAATATTCCATCTTGTGCTGCGTTTGTAGCCTTGCCAACATATAATAGTGGGAAATTTTCCGAGCTGTGTATCGTTCCAAGTGGTTTAGTCGGTAGAATGTCAGTGCGCTATACTGATGGCCCGGGTTCGAGTCCCGGCTTGGAATCTTTTTCACTA
Organism: Maratus speciosus; assembly: GCA_963932465.1. Taxonomy (NCBI): domain Eukaryota; kingdom Metazoa; phylum Arthropoda; class Arachnida; order Araneae; family Salticidae; genus Maratus; species Maratus speciosus. The sequence goes on from OZ010789.1 coordinate 5,493,517, forward strand.
TGTTGGCCTTTGCGCCTCTTAAGCAATTACTTTGAAAATTTGATTTTCATTCGAAATATTGTATCCAAGGCGAATGTTTCCCTCTGGAATAATTTCCATGTATTAATATAGTTTCTATCGATGCTGGATTTAATTATATTCCGTGTTTGCCCCAGGTTGGTGGCACACGGTAAATATTCCATCTTGTGCTGCGTTTGTAGCCTTGCCAACATATAATAGTGAGAAATTTTCCGAGCTGTGTATCGTTCCAAGTGGTTTAGTCGGTAGAACGTCAGTGCGCTATACTGATGGCCCGAGTCCGAGTCCCGGCTTGGAATCTTTTTCACTATGTTAGCCTTTGCGCCTCTTAAGCAATTACTTTGAAAATTTGATTTTCATTCGAAATATTGTATCCAAGGCGAATGTTTCCCTCTGGAATAATTTCCATGTATTAATATAGTTTCTATCGATGCTGGATTTAATTATATTCCGTGTTTGCCCCAGGTTGGTGGCACACGGTAAATATTCCATCTTGTGCTGCGTTTGTAGCCTTGCCAACATATAATAGTGAGAAATTTTCCGAGCTGTGTATCGTTCCAAGTGGTTTAGTCGGTAGAACGTCAGTGCGCTATACTGATGGCCCGGGTTCGAGTCCCGGCTTGGAATCTTTTTCACTATGTTGGCCTTTGCGCCTCTTAAGCAATTACTTTGAAAATTTGATTTTCATTTGAAATATTGTATCCAAGGCGAATGTTTCCCTCTGGAATAATTTCCATGTATTAATATAGTTTTTATCGATGCTGGATTTAATTATATTCCGTGTTTGCCCCAGCTTGGTGGCACACGGTAAATATTCCATCTTGTGCTGCGTTTGTAGCCTTGCCAACATATATTAGTGAGAAATTTTCCGAGCTGTGTATCGTTCCAAGTGGTTTAGTCGGTAGAACGTCAGTGCGCTATACTGATGGCCCGAGTCCGAGTCCCGGCTTGGAATCTTTTTCACTATGTTAGCCTTTGCGCCTCTTAAGCAATTACTTTGAAAATTTGATTTTCATTTGAAATATTGTATCCAAGGCGAATGTTTCCCTCTGGAATAATTTCCATGTATTAATGTAGTTTCTATCGATGCTGGATTTAATTATATTCCGTGTTTGCCCCAGGTTGGTGGCACACGGTAAATATTCCATCTTGTGCTGCGTTTGTAGCCTTGCCAACATATAATAGTGGGAAATTTTCCGAGCTGTGTATCGATCCAAGTGGTTTAGTCGGTAGAACGTCAGTGCGCTATACTGATGTCCCGGGTTCGAGTCCCGGCTTGGAATCTTTTTCATTATGTTGGCCTTTGCGCCTCTTAAGCAATTACTTTGAAAATTTGATTTTCATTTGAAATATTGTATCCAAGGCGAATGTTTCCCTCTGGAATAATTTCCATGTATTAATATAGTTTCTATCGATGCTGGATTTAATTATATTCCGTGTTTGCCCCAGGTTGGTGGCACACGGTAAATATTCCATCTTGTGCTGCGTTTGTAGCCTTGCCAACATATAATAGTGAGAAATTTTCCGAGCTGTGTATCGTTCCAAGTGGTTTAGTCGGTAGAACGTCAGTGCGCTATACTGATGGCCCGGGTTCGAGTCCCGGCTTGGAATCTTTTTCACTATGTTGGCCTTTGCGCCTCTTAAGCAATTACTTTGAAAATTTGATTTTCATTTGAAATATTGTATCCAAGGCGAATGTTTCCCTCTGGAATAATTTCCATGTATTAATATAGTTTTTATCGATGCTGGATTTAATTATGTTCCGTGTTTGCCCCAGGTTGGTGGCACACGGTAAATATTCCATCTTGTGCTGCGTTTGTAGCCTTGCCAACATATAATAGTGGGAAATTTTCCGAGCTGCGTATCGTTCCAAGTGGTTTAGTCGGTAGAACGTCAGTGCGCTATACTGATGGCCCGGGTTCGAGTCCCGGCTTGGAATCTTTTTCACTATGTTGGCCTTTGCGCCTCTTAAGCAATTACTTTGAAAATTTGATTTTCATTTGAAATATTGTATCCAAGGCGAATGTTTCCCTCTGGAATAATTTCCATGTATTAATATAGTTTCTATCGATGCTGGATTTAATTATATTCCGTGTTTGCCTCAGGCTGGTGGCACACGGTAAATATTCCATCTTGTGCTGCGTTTGTAGCCTTGCCAACATATAATAGTGAGAAATTTTCCGAGCTGTGTATCGTTCCAAGTGGTTTAGTCGGTAGAACGTCAGTGCGCTATACTGATGGCCCGGGTTCGAGTCCCGGCTTGGAATCTTTTTCACTATGTTGGCCTTTGCGCCTCTTAAGCAATTACTTTGAAAATTTGATTTTCATTTGAAATATTGTATCCAAGGCGAATGTTTCCCTCTGGAATAATTTCCATGTATTAATATAGTTTCTATCGATGCTGGATTTAATTATATTCCGTGTTTGCCCCAGGTTGGTGGCACACGGTAAATATTCCATCTTGTGCTGCGTTTGTAGCCTTGCCAACATATATTAGTGAGAAATTTTCCGAGCTGTGTATCGTTCCAAGTGGTTTAGTCGGTAGAACGTCAGTGCGCTATACTGATGGCCCGAGTCCGAGTCCCGGCTTGGAATCTTTTTCACTATGTTAGCCTTTGCGCCTCTTAAGCAATTACTTTGAAAATTTGATTTTCATTCGAAATATTGTATCCAAGGCGAATGTTTCCCTCTGGAATAATTTCCATGTATTAATATAGTTTCTATCGATGCTGGATTTAATTATATTCCGTGTTTGCCCCAGGTTGGTGGCACACGGTAAATATTCCATCTTGTGCTGCGTTTGTAGCCTTGCCAACATATAATAGTGAGAAATTTTCCGAGCTGTATATCGTTCCAAGTGGTTTAGTCGGTAGAACGTCAGTGCGCTATACTGATGGCCCGGGTTCGAGTCCCGGCTTGGAATCTTTTTCACTATGTTAGCCTTTGCGCCTCTTAAGCAATTACTTTGAAAATTTGATTTTCATTCGAAATATTGTATCCAAGGCGAATGTTTCCCTCTGGAATAATTTCCATGTATTAATATAGTTTCTATCGATGCTGGATTTAATTATATTCCGTGTTTGCCCCAGGTTGGTGGCACACGGTAAATATTCCATCTTGTGCTGCGTTTGTAGCCTTGCCAACATATAATAGTGAGAAATTTTCCGAGCTGTGTATCGTTCCAAGTGGTTTAGTCGGTAGAACGTCAGTGCGCTATACTGATGGCCCGGGTTCGAGTCCCGGCTTGGAATCTTTTTCACTATGTTGGCCTTTGCGCCTCTTAAGCAATTACTTTGAAAATTTGATTTTCATTTGAAATATTGTATCCAAGGCGAATGTTTCCCTCTGGAATAATTTCCATGTATTAATATAGTTTTTATCGATGCTGGATTTAATTATATTCCGTGTTTGCCCCAGGTTGGTGGCACACGGTAAATATTCCATCTTGTGCTGCGTTTGTAGCCTTGCCAACATATATTAGTGAGAAATTTTCCGAGCTGTGTATCGTTCCAAGTGGTTTAGTCGGTAGAACGTCAGTGCGCTATACTGATGGCCCGAGTCCGAGTCCCGGCTTGGAATCTTTTTCACTATGTTAGCCTTTGCGCCTCTTAAGCAATTACTTTGAAAATTTGATTTTCATTTGAAATATTGTATCCAAGGCGAATGTTTCCCTCTGGAATAATTTCCATGTATTAATATAGTTTCTATCGATGCTGGATTTAATTATATTCCGTGTTTGCCCCAGGTTGGTGGCACACGGTAAATATTCCATCTTGTGCTGCGTTTGTAGCCTTGCCAACATATAATAGTGAGAAATTTTCCGAGCTGTGTATCGTTCCAAGTGGTTTAGTCGGTAGAACGTCAGTGCGCTATACTGATGGCCCGGGTTCGAGTCCCGGCTTGGAATCTTTTTCACTATGTTGGCCTTTGCGCCTCTTAAGCAATTACTTTGAAAATTTGATTTTCATTTGAAATATTGTATCCAAGGCGAATGTTTCCCTCTGGAATAATTTCCATGTATTAATATAGTTTTTATCGATGCTGGATTTAATTATATTCCGTGTTTGCCCCAGGTTGGTGGCACACGGTAAATATTCCATCTTGTGCTGCGTTTGTAGCCTTGCCAACATATAATAGTGGGAAATTTTCCGAGCTGCGTATCGTTCCAAGTGGTTTAGTCGGTAGAACGTCAGTGCGCTATACTGATGGCCCGGGTTCGAGTCCCGGCTTGGAATCTTTTTCACTATGTTGGCCTTTGCGCCTCTTAAGCAATTACTTTAAAAATTTGATTTTCATTTGAAATATTGTATCCAAGGCGAATGTTTCCCTCTGGAATAATTTCCATGTATTAATATAGTTTCTATCGATGCTGGATTTAATTATATTCCGTGTTTGCCTCAGGCTGGTGGCACACGGTAAATATTCCATCTTGTGCTGCGTTTGTAGCCTTGCCAACATATAATAGTGAGAAATTTTCCGAGCTGTGTATCGTTCCAAGTGGTTTAGTCGGTAGAACGTCAGTGCGCTATACTGATGGCCCGGGTTCGAGTCCCGGCTTGGAATCTTTTTCACTATGTTGGCCTTTGCGCCTCTTAAGCAATTACTTTGAAAATTTGATTTTCATTTGAAATATTGTATCCAAGGCGAATGTTTCCCTCTGGAATAATTTCCATGTATTAATATAGTTTCTATCGATGCTGGATTTAATTATATTCCGTGTTTGCCCCAGGTTGGTGGCACACGGTAAATATTCCATCTTGTGCTGCGTTTGTAGCCTTGCCAACATATAATAGTGAGAAATTTTCCGAGCTGTGTATCGTTCCAAGTGGTTTAATCGGTAGAACGTCAGTGCGCTATACTGATGGCCCGGGTTCGAGTCCCGGCTTGGAATCTTTTTCGCTATGTTGGCCTTTGCGCCTCTTAAGCAATTACTTTGAAAATTTGATTTTCATTTGAAATATTGTATCCAAGGCGAATGTTTCCCTCTGGAATAATTTCCATGTATTAATATAGTTTCTATCGATGCTGGATTTAATTATATTCCGTGTTTGCCTCAGGCTGGTGGCACACGGTAAATATTCCATCTTGTGCTGCGTTTGTAGCCTTGCCAACATATAATAGTGAGAAATTTTCCGAGCTGTGTATCGTTCCAAGTGGTTTAGTCGGTAGAACGTCAGTGCGCTATACTGATGGCCCGGGTTCGAGTCCCGGCTTGGAATCTTTTTCACTATGTTGGCCTTTGCGCCTCTTAAGCAATTACTTTGAAAATTTGATTTTCATTTGAAATATTGTATCCAAGGCGAATGTTTCCCTCTGGAATAATTTCCATGTATTAATATAGTTTCTATCGATGCTGGATTTAATTATATTCCGTGTTTGCCCCAGGTTGGTGGCACACGGTAAATATTCCATCTTGTGCTGCGTTTGTAGCCTTGCCAACATATAATAGTGAGAAATTTTCCGAGCTGTGTATCGTTCCAAGTGGTTTAATCGGTAGAACGTCAGTGCGCTATACTGATGGCCCGGGTTCGAGTCCCGGCTTGGAATCTTTTTCGCTATGTTGGCCTTTGCGCCTCTTAAGCAATTACTTTGAAAATTTGATTTTCATTTGAAATATTGTATCCAAGGCGAATGTTTCCCTCTGGAATAATTTCCATGTATTAATATAGTTTCTATCGATGCTGGATTTAATTATATTCCGTGTTTGCCTCAGGCTGGTGGCACACGGTAAATATTCCATCTTGTGCTGCGTTTGTAGCCTTGCCAACATATAATAGTGAGAAATTTTCCGAGCTGTGTATCGTTCCAAGTGGTTTAGTCGGTAGAATGTCAGTGCGCTATACTGATGGCCCGGGTTCGAGTCCCGGCTTGGAATCTTTTTCACTATGTTGGCCTTTGCGCCTCTTAAGCAATTACTTTGAAAATTTGATTTTCATTTGAAATATTGTATCCAAGGCGAATGTTTCCCTCTGGAATAATTTCCATGTATTAATATAGTTTTTATCGATGCTGGATTTAATTATATTCCGTGTTTGCCTCAGGTTGGTGGCACACGGTAAATATTCCATCTTGTGCTGCGTTTATAACCTTGCCAACATATAATAGTGGGAAATTTTCCGAGCTGTGTATCGTTCCAAATGGTTTAGTCGGTAGAACGTCAGTGCGCTATACTGATGGCCCGGGTTCGAGTCCCGGCTTGGAATCTTTTTCACTATGTTGGCCTTTGCGCCTCTTAAGCAATTACTTTGAAAATTTGATTTTCATTTGAAATATTGTATCCAAGGCGAATGTTTCCCTCTGGAATAATTTCCATGTATTAATATAGTTTCTATCGATGCTGGATTTAATTATATTCCGTGTTTGCCTCAGGCTGGTGGCACACGGTAAATATTCCATCTTGTGCTGCGTTTGTAGCCTTGCCAACATATAATAGTGAGAAATTTTCCGAGCTGTGTATCGTTCCAAGTGGTTTAATCGGTAGAACGTCAGTGCGCTATACTGATGGCCCGGGTTCGAGTCCCGGCTTGGAATCTTTTTCGCTATGTTGGCCTTTGCGCCTCTTAAGCAATTACTTTGAAAATTTGATTTTCATTTGAAATATTGTATCCAAGGCGAATGTTTCCCTCTGGAATAATTTCCATGTATTAATAGAGTTTCTATCGATGCTGGATTTAATTATATTCCGTGTTTGCCCCAGGTTGGTGGCACACGGTAAATATTCCATCTTGTGCTGCGTTTGTAGCCTTGCCAACATATAATAGTGAGAAATTTTCCGAGCTGTGTATCGTTCCAAGTGGTTTAGTCGGTAGAACGTCAGTGCGCTATACTGATGGCCCGGGTTCGAGTCCCGGCTTGGAATCTTTTTCGCTATGTTGGCCTTTGCGCCTCTTAAGCAATTACTTTGAAAATTTGATTTTCATTTGAAATATTGTATCCAAGGCGAATGTTTCCCTCTGGAATAATTTCCATGTATTAATATAGTTTCTATCGATGCTGGATTTAATTATATTCCGTGTTTGCCCCAGGTTGGTGGCACACGGTAAATATTCCATCTTGTGCTGCGTTTGTAGCCTTGCCAACATATAATAGTGAGAAATTTTCCGAGCTGTGTATCGTTCCAAGTGGTTTAGTCGGTAGAACGTCAGTGCGCTATACTGATGGCCCGGGTTCGAGTCCCGGCTTGGAATCTTTTTCACTATGTTGGCCTTTGCGCCTCTTAAGCAATTACTTTGAAAATTTGATTTTCATTTGAAATATTGTATCCAAGGCGAATGTTTCCCTCTGGAATAATTTCCATGTATTAATATAGTTTTTATCGATGCTGGATTTAATTATGTTCCGTGTTTGCCCCAGGTTGGTGGCACACGGTAAATATTCCATCTTGTGCTGCGTTTGTAGCCTTGCCAACATATAATAGTGGGAAATTTTCCGAGCTGCGTATCGTTCCAAGTGGTTTAGTCGGTAGAACGTCAGTGCGCTATACTGATGGCCCGGGTTCGAGTCCCGGCTTGGAATCTTTTTCACTATGTTGGCCTTTGCGCCTCTTAAGCAATTACTTTGAAAATTTGATTTTCATTTGAAATATTGTATCCAAGGCGAATGTTTCCCTCTGGAATAATTTCCATGTATTAATATAGTTTCTATCGATGCTGGATTTAATTATATTCCGTGTTTGCCTCAGGCTGGTGGCACACGGTAAATATTCCATCTTGTGCTGCGTTTGTAGCCTTGCCAACATATAATAGTGAGAAATTTTCCGAGCTGTGTATCGTTCCAAGTGGTTTAGTCGGTAGAACGTCAGTGCGCTATACTGATGGCCCGGGTTCGAGTCCCGGCTTGGAATCTTTTTCACTATGTTGGCCTTTGCGCCTCTTAAGCAATTACTTTGAAAATTTGATTTTCATTTGAAATATTGTATCCAAGGCGAATGTTTCCCTCTGGAATAATTTCCATGTATTAATATAGTTTCTATCGATGCTGGATTTAATTATATTCCGTGTTTGCCCCAGGTTGGTGGCACACGGTAAATATTCCATCTTGTGCTGCGTTTGTAGCCTTGCCAACATATATTAGTGAGAAATTTTCCGAGCTGTGTATCGTTCCAAGTGGTTTAGTCGGTAGAACGTCAGTGCGCTATACTGATGGCCCGAGTCCGAGTCCCGGCTTGGAATCTTTTTCACTATGTTAGCCTTTGCGCCTCTTAAGCAATTACTTTGAAAATTTGATTTTCATTCGAAATATTGTATCCAAGGCGAATGTTTCCCTCTGGAATAATTTCCATGTATTAATATAGTTTCTATCGATGCTGGATTTAATTATATTCCGTGTTTGCCCCAGGTTGGTGGCACACGGTAAATATTCCATCTTGTGCTGCGTTTGTAGCCTTGCCAACATATAATAGTGAGAAATTTTCCGAGCTGTGTATCGTTCCAAGTGGTTTAGTCGGTAGAACGTCAGTGCGCTATACTGATGGCCCGGGTTCGAGTCCCGGCTTGGAATCTTTTTCACTATGTTAGCCTTTGCGCCTCTTAAGCAATTACTTTGAAAATTTGATTTTCATTCGAAATATTGTATCCAAGGCGAATGTTTCCCTCTGGAATAATTTCCATGTATTAATATAGTTTCTATCGATGCTGGATTTAATTATATTCCGTGTTTGCCCCAGGTTGGTGGCACACGGTAAATATTCCATCTTGTGCTGCGTTTGTAGCCTTGCCAACATATAATAGTGAGAAATTTTCCGAGCTGTGTATCGTTCCAAGTGGTTTAGTCGGTAGAACGTCAGTGCGCTATACTGATGGCCCGGGTTCGAGTCCCGGCTTGGAATCTTTTTCACTATGTTGGCCTTTGCGCCTCTTAAGCAATTACTTTGAAAATTTGATTTTCATTTGAAATATTGTATCCAAGGCGAATGTTTCCCTCTGGAATAATTTCCATGTATTAATATAGTTTTTATCGATGCTGGATTTAATTATATTCCGTGTTTGCCCCAGGTTGGTGGCACACGGTAAATATTCCATCTTGTGCTGCGTTTGTAGCCTTGCCAACATATATTAGTGAGAAATTTTCCGAGCTGTGTATCGTTCCAAGTGGTTTAGTCGGTAGAACGTCAGTGCGCTATACTGATGGCCCGAGTCCGAGTCCCGGCTTGGAATCTTTTTCACTATGTTAGCCTTTGCGCCTCTTAAGCAATTACTTTGAAAATTTGATTTTCATTTGAAATATTGTATCCAAGGCGAATGTTTCCCTCTGGAATAATTTCCATGTATTAATATAGTTTCTATCGATGCTGGATTTAATTATATTCCGTGTTTGCCCCAGGTTGGTGGCACACGGTAAATATTCCATCTTGTGCTGCGTTTGTAGCCTTGCCAACATATAATAGTGAGAAATTTTCCGAGCTGTGTATCGTTCCAAGTGGTTTAGTCGGTAGAACGTCAGTGCGCTATACTGATGGCCCGGGTTCGAGTCCCGGCTTGGAATCTTTTTCACTATGTTGGCCTTTGCGCCTCTTAAGCAATTACTTTGAAAATTTGATTTTCATTTGAAATATTGTATCCAAGGCGAATGTTTCCCTCTGGAATAATTTCCATGTATTAATATAGTTTTTATCGATGCTGGATTTAATTATATTCCGTGTTTGCCCCAGGTTGGTGGCACACGGTAAATATTCCATCTTGTGCTGCGTTTGTAGCCTTGCCAACATATAATAGTGGGAAATTTTCCGAGCTGCGTATCGTTCCAAGTGGTTTAGTCGGTAGAACGTCAGTGCGCTATACTGATGGCCCGGGTTCGAGTCCCGGCTTGGAATCTTTTTCACTATGTTGGCCTTTGCGCCTCTTAAGCAATTACTTTGAAAATTTGATTTTCATTTGAAATATTGTATCCAAGGCGAATGTTTCCCTCTGGAATAATTTCCATGTATTAATATAGTTTCTATCGATGCTGGATTTAATTATATTCCGTGTTTGCCTCAGGCTGGTGGCACACGGTAAATATTCCATCTTGTGCTGCGTTTGTAGCCTTGCCAACATATAATAGTGAGAAATTTTCCGAGCTGTGTATCGTTCCAAGTGGTTTAGTCGGTAGAACGTCAGTGCGCTATACTGATGGCCCGGGTTCGAGTCCCGGCTTGGAATCTTTTTCACTATGTTGGCCTTTGCGCCTCTTAAGCAATTACTTTGAAAATTTGATTTTCATTTGAAATATTGTATCCAAGGCGAATGTTTCCCTCTGGAATAATTTCCATGTATTAATATAGTTTCTATCGATGCTGGATTTAATTATATTCCGTGTTTGCCCCAGGTTGGTGGCACACGGTAAATATTCCATCTTGTGCTGCGTTTGTAGCCTTGCCAACATATAATAGTGAGAAATTTTCCGAGCTGTGTATCGTTCCAAGTGGTTTAATCGGTAGAACGTCAGTGCGCTATACTGATGGCCCGGGTTCGAGTCCCGGCTTGGAATCTTTTTCGCTATGTTGGCCTTTGCGCCTCTTAAGCAATTACTTTGAAAATTTGATTTTCATTTGAAATATTGTATCCAAGGCGAATGTTTCCCTCTGGAATAATTTCCATGTATTAATATAGTTTCTATCGATGCTGGATTTAATTATATTCCGTGTTTGCCTCAGGCTGGTGGCACACGGTAAATATTCCATCTTGTGCTGCGTTTGTAGCCTTGCCAACATATAATAGTGAGAAATTTTCCGAGCTGTGTATCGTTCCAAGTGGTTTAGTCGGTAGAACGTCAGTGCGCTATACTGATGGCCCGGGTTCGAGTCCCGGCTTGGAATCTTTTTCACTATGTTGGCCTTTGCGCCTCTTAAGCAATTACTTTGAAAATTTGATTTTCATTTGAAATATTGTATCCAAGGCGAATGTTTCCCTCTGGAATAATTTCCATGTATTAATATAGTTTCTATCGATGCTGGATTTAATTATATTCCGTGTTTGCCCCAGGTTGGTGGCACACGGTAAATATTCCATCTTGTGCTGCGTTTGTAGCCTTGCCAACATATAATAGTGAGAAATTTTCCGAGCTGTGTATCGTTCCAAGTGGTTTAATCGGTAGAACGTCAGTGCGCTATACTGATGGCCCGGGTTCGAGTCCCGGCTTGGAATCTTTTTCGCTATGTTGGCCTTTGCGCCTCTTAAGCAATTACTTTGAAAATTTGATTTTCATTTGAAATATTGTATCCAAGGCGAATGTTTCCCTCTGGAATAATTTCCATGTATTAATATAGTTTCTATCGATGCTGGATTTAATTATATTCCGTGTTTGCCTCAGGCTGGTGGCACACGGTAAATATTCCATCTTGTGCTGCGTTTGTAGCCTTGCCAACATATAATAGTGAGAAATTTTCCGAGCTGTGTATCGTTCCAAGTGGTTTAGTCGGTAGAATGTCAGTGCGCTATACTGATGGCCCGGGTTCGAGTCCCGGCTTGGAATCTTTTTCACTATGTTGGCCTTTGCGCCTCTTAAGCAATTACTTTGAAAATTTGATTTTCATTTGAAATATTGTATCCAAGGCGAATGTTTCCCTCTGGAATAATTTCCATGTATTAATATAGTTTTTATCGATGCTGGATTTAATTATATTCCGTGTTTGCCTCAGGTTGGTGGCACACGGTAAATATTCCATCTTGTGCTGCGTTTATAACCTTGCCAACATATAATAGTGGGAAATTTTCCGAGCTGTGTATCGTTCCAAATGGTTTAGTCGGTAGAACGTCAGTGCGCTATACTGATGGCCCGGGTTCGAGTCCCGGCTTGGAATCTTTTTCACTATGTTGGCCTTTGCGCCTCTTAAGCAATTACTTTGAAAATTTGATTTTCATTTGAAATATTGTATCCAAGGCGAATGTTTCCCTCTGGAATAATTTCCATGTATTAATATAGTTTCTATCGATGCTGGATTTAATTATATTCCGTGTTTGCCTCAGGCTGGTGGCACACGGTAAATATTCCATCTTGTGCTGCGTTTGTAGCCTTGCCAACATATAATAGTGAGAAATTTTCCGAGCTGTGTATCGTTCCAAGTGGTTTAATCGGTAGAACGTCAGTGCGCTATACTGATGGCCCGGGTTCGAGTCCCGGCTTGGAATCTTTTTCGCTATGTTGGCCTTTGCGCCTCTTAAGCAATTACTTTGAAAATTTGATTTTCATTTGAAATATTGTATCCAAGGCGAATGTTTCCCTCTGGAATAATTTCCATGTATTAATAGAGTTTCTATCGATGCTGGATTTAATTATATTCCGTGTTTGCCCCAGGTTGGTGGCACACGGTAAATATTCCATCTTGTGCTGCGTTTGTAGCCTTGCCAACATATAATAGTGAGAAATTTTCCGAGCTGTGTATCGTTCCAAGTGGTTTAGTCGGTAGAACGTCAGTGCGCTATACTGATGGCCCGGGTTCGAGTCCCGGCTTGGAATCTTTTTCGCTATGTTGGCCTTTGCGCCTCTTAAACAATAACTTTGAAAATTTGATTTTCATTTGAAATATTGTATCCAAGGCGAATGTTTCCCTCTGGAATAATTTCCATGTATTAATAGAGTTTCTATCGATGCTGGATTTAATTATATTCCGTGTTTGCCCCAGGTTGGTGGCACACGGTAAATATTCCATCTTGTGCTGCGTTTGTAGCCTTGCCAACATATAATAGTGGGAAATTTTCCGAGCTGTGTATCGTTCCAAGTGGTTTAGTCGGTAGAACGTCAGTGCGCTATACTGATGGCCCGGGTTCGAGTTCCGGCTTGGAATCTTTTTCACTATGTTGGCCTATGCGCCTCTTAAGCAATTACTTTGAAAATTTGATTTTCATTTGAAATATTGTATCCAAGGCGAATGTTTCCCTCTGGAATAATTTCCATGTATTAATATAGTTTTTATCGATGCTGGATTTAATTATATTCCGTGTTTGCCTCAGGTTGGTGGCACACGGTAAATATTCCATCTTGTGCTGCGTTTATAACCTTGCCAACATATAATAGTGGGAAATTTTCCGAGCTGTGTATCGTTCCAAATGGTTTAGTCGGTAGAACGTCAGTGCGCTATACTGATGGCCCGGGTTCGAGTCCCGGCTTGGAATCTTTTTCACTATGTTGGCCTTTGCGCCTCTTAAGCAATTACTTTGAAAATTTGATTTTCATTTGAAATATTGTATCCAAGGCGAATGTTTCCCTCTGGAATAATTTCCATGTATTAATATAGTTTCTATCGATGCTGGATTTAATTATATTCCGTGTTTGCCTCAGGCTGGTGGCACACGGTAAATATTCCATCTTGTGCTGCGTTTGTAGCCTTGCCAACATATAATAGTGAGAAATTTTCCGAGCTGTGTATCGTTCCAAGTGGTTTAATCGGTAGAACGTCAGTGCGCTATACTGATGGCCCGGGTTCGAGTCCCGGCTTGGAATCTTTTTCGCTATGTTGGCCTTTGCGCCTCTTAAGCAATTACTTTGAAAATTTGATTTTCATTTGAAATATTGTATCCAAGGCGAATGTTTCCCTCTGGAATAATTTCCATGTATTAATAGAGTTTCTATCGATGCTGGATTTAATTATATTCCGTGTTTGCCCCAGGTTGGTGGCACACGGTAAATATTCCATCTTGTGCTGCGTTTGTAGCCTTGCCAACATATAATAGTGAGAAATTTTCCGAGCTGTGTATCGTTCCAAGTGGTTTAGTCGGTAGAACGTCAGTGCGCTATACTGATGGCCCGGGTTCGAGTCCCGGCTTGGAATCTTTTTCGCTATGTTGGCCTTTGCGCCTCTTAAACAATAACTTTGAAAATTTGATTTTCATTTGAAATATTGTATCCAAGGCGAATGTTTCCCTCTGGAATAATTTCCATGTATTAATAGAGTTTCTATCGATGCTGGATTTAATTATATTCCGTGTTTGCCCCAGGTTGGTGGCACACGGTAAATATTCCATCTTGTGCTGCGTTTGTAGCCTTGCCAACATATAATAGTGGGAAATTTTCCGAGCTGTGTATCGTTCCAAGTGGTTTAGTCGGTAGAACGTCAGTGCGCTATACTGATGGCCCGGGTTCGAGTTCCGGCTTGGAATCTTTTTCACTATGTTGGCCTATGCGCCTCTTAAGCAATTACTTTGAAAATTTGATTTTCATTTGAAATATTGTATCCAAGGCGAATGTTTCCCTCTGGAATAATTTCCATGTATTAATAAATGTATCTTCTGTAGCATATAAGTTCCTTTTTAACTAAGAAATTTTGCATGTTTAAATATATAATGAAAAAAAAAAAAACCGCATATTTAATGTCTATAGACCAGAATATTTTTGTTGTTATTTAAAATAATTTACAGTTATTTCAATGAATATCTACAATTTTTAACAGAGAAATAAATTAAAATAAGTGAACAAGTATATTATTTTCATTTTGTTTCCTCATTCAAATACTTCAAATATTTCATGGTTCGGAAAATATGCTTTTATATTTTTAATATGATTTTTTAAAGTCTGGGATTCTTGATTTTTAATTAGAATAAATGTCTACGTAGTAATTTCTTTCGGAAATCATTTTTTTTTCTTGTTTAATATTTTTATATAATGCAGTTTAAATACAATTTTAAGTGTGAATCTTTGCATGTTTATATATTTAATGAAAAGTAAAGATAACATAAATAAATAATAATAGTAACAAACTAAAAATAAGACAATTAAAACTTTTATAGACCATAAAATTAAGCCAATTTTAAAATTTATTTACTGTTATTTACATAAATAAGCTACTACTTTTCACAGTGAAATAAATGTATAATTTTTTATCAACTAGCTTTTTAACTTTTGATTTTTAAAAATCTTGGATTCTTATTATTATAGTTTGAATAACTGTCTTTGGGCTTAAAAATAAGTTTTAAAAAGATATTGAGCTGCTGAAAATTGTTATTACGTAGATAATAATTACAAAACCAAATATCTGAAATCAAAAAAGGCAAATTAAGAATTTAAAAAAGGGTATTAAGAAAAATCATGAAATATTCGAAATACTTTCATATAAAAACAAAATTAAAGTCATATAATTATTACATGTTTTAATTTATTTTTCTGTGAAAAGTAGTAGATTATTCATTGAAATAACTGTAAATAATTTTAAATAACATTAAAAGTTTTCTGGTCTATAGACATTTAATATGCGTTTTTTTTTTCATTATATATTTCAGAATGCAAAATATCGTAGTTAAAAAGCACTTATATGCTACAAAACATACATTTAATTCATATTTTTCGTAGATTTCAATTATTATACACATTTTTTTCAATCGCGGTTCGAAAATGATTGATAAAAATTTTCGTTCCGAAAAACAAGTCCGAGTCGGGTTTGATCCCGGGTAGAAAAAAAACAAATCCAGCATGCTACCGAACATGCCACGGAGCTGCTGGCAAACGCAGGAAATTTATCCGATTATAAACTATAGCTTAAACTTTGCGCCTCATTTTCTCAAGACCCCGGGGGGTTGCGCTTTATGGCGGTCATATATTCATATACTAACTATACTCTATCGAAACACAAATGTTCATCGTATTCGGTGAGACCAACCTCGGACCCTCTCCTTGTTAGGATGGTCACACCCGACTAGCTTTTTCTGTCGCTAAAATTGCTTAAATTCTTAAGAATGACTTAAAATGAGACAGTCTAGGAGGGTCGAAACTTTGGCTAAGATGTGTTATTATCCCACCCTCCGCGATGTTGAGTATTTGGCGATTTTTATCGCTCTGGCAACCCCGGCGTTTGGCGTCTAGTAACTTATTATGGCAACCCCCTTTTTTACGACGCGAGAGCGTGAACATTCATTTCACTGCCGGGTGTCGTTGACTCTTGTACCAGATACTCTTTGATATCGTGTTCTATGGCTGTCTTTTTATTTTTATGTTAAATTTATTGGATGTATTTCATTGACTATAGTTTCTGTAGTTCGTTTAAACGCTCTTGCTGAAGTAATTAAGAAATATGAGGAAATTTTGACATGAAAGGGGGGTTTGTTTATAGCGTGTCAATGCGTATTAAGCCTATTTTGGAAAATGACGGTGGTGTTATATTTTGTGCTGTAGGTTTCAAGAAAGCAGATGTCTGTTAAGGTATGTTGATAATTTTATGTATATTTTGTTGCTTTAAGAGTTTTTTACATTTTGAGATTGCTACAAAACGAGAACTACTGAATTTTGAGAATGCTATGTCGCGAAAAATGCTGAATTCGGCGATGTTTTTTTTTCGGAAAATGAGCGCGAAGCGCTCATACAACTATTGCTGATTGCCACTTTAGCGAGTCTCGTTTTTTAGGTATATTTTGCTGTTTTAAGAGTTTTTTACATTTTGATATTGCTACAAGACGAGAACTGCTGAATTTTGAGAATGCTATATTGCGAGAAATGCTGAATTCGGCGATGTTTTTTTTCCGCTAAATGTGCGCGAAGCGGTCATACAAGGATTACTGATTGCCAGTTTAGCGAATTTTGTTTATTATTTACATTTTATTTTCGTTGAGCCAAACATACGTATAAACGGGTGCTTGGCGACATTTACTACTTGGCGGAAAAGGGGTTTTCTCGCAAAAAAAAAAAATCCAAGATGGCGGAGGGTGGGATAATAACACATCTGTTCCGAAACTTTAAATAGATTTATTCTTGAGATTTAATATTTTGAACCTTCTTTTTTATCTCCTTTCTAACGCTAGATCATTTTTCTTTCTACGACAACAAAAACTTTGAAAATTTTCCTATTCCTTTTTGTTGATATTGAGTTCTTTGACCATGCCCCTTCGAAAGTCAGTTTTCTCAAACTAGTATTGTTTTAGAATTTCAATGTTTTTCGAACTTTCTATAGAAACTGCTATGCATTCGTGTTTGTTATTTTGCCTCAATAAACTCAAGCTAACTAAAGTTAGCTAACTAAACTAAATGAGTTAACAAATGAGCTAACTCGACTAAGCCATGATCCCTAGGGCCCCTGGCCAACATCGCTATGGAGTAATTGAAGCCCTGTTTATTATGAAAATGATTGTCAGTGCTGAACAGTGCTGAACAGTGAAGCAGCGGTTAAGGGGTTGCCTAGTTGTAGTCAACTTTACACCCAGTCTTATAATTGTGATGTCTTACGTAAATAGAAGAGCCATTGGGAAGAGAATAATTGTGTAGTTGTTTACAAGTACTTAAAAAATGGAAAAACTAAAGATTTTACTAGCATAGAAGCTTTGAACAATTAAGAGAAATTAATTAAAGAAAGTTCATAGTTCCGGTAGTACAATTGTGTAATTTCGCTTTTAAATTTGTCCGGTTTTAATTTTTTTTTCAACGTTGCTTTTGCTAGAGAGTCTTTCACTCGGGACGTGGCTGGGGACCTACGAATCTTGCTTCCGCAAAAGAGTCGGACTAGAGTAGAAGAATAAAGGGCTGCGGACGAAGCAATGTAATCCATCGCAAACCCCAGTCAGGGATCCGTTTCCTGTAAAGAATGTCCACCAGGCAATAATTCTGGAGAAAGTTCCATGGAAAAACTTTATTAAGGCTAAGATGTAAAATTAGTGGTGGCCCCCATTTCTCAGCAGATTTTAAGCTCTTTACAGTACGACGATCAGAGATCAAGTCCCTTTCAATCTGCATAACTTAATACGCCAAGAATACATCTGTCTTGAGCCAATACGCCAGTCACCAGTAACCGTTAAACTGGGAGATATATTAAAATTTGAACAAGAAAAACGCTAAGGACAGAAACCACGTTTGGCAACGAATTACTAAGTGAAATAATAAAGCAAACCTATTATTGCTTACATAAAATCTAACGGTGGGGATAATTAATGACAAATATCTATTTGCAAGCAGATGAAAAAAATGAAATTTATGAGTATTTTAATGCATTTACGAGACGCCAGCAAGCTTAAAAAAATTATATGATCTTTAGATTCTGTAAACAGATTTGTAAAAGAAGCGGCGTTTAACAAATAAAATATCAATAAAGAATATTTATGCGGGGAAAGGAAATGTGCTTAAATTATAAATAACAAATAAATCATTTATCTGAATGATAGCTTTTAACAGAAACAAAAAAGAATATTTATGTGGGTATAACGATTGCACTTAAATTAGACCGAAACATAGAAATATTTTTGAATGCTAGCGTTAAACAGAAGAAAGGGAAATAAATTTTGAAAACAGATCAATTTCGAATACAAATCTAATACAAATATATGGCCTCGCCATAATCGCCCAGTTCTGTTTTTTTTTTTACCATGGCCGCTAGGGAGCTATACATGATAGGTCCTTATCCCTACAGAATAGATCCAGTCTAACGCGGGACCCCCGGTAGTGGATTCCTAAGCAAGCTTGGTACTCATTTTATCGATTCCTGAAGAGATGAAAAATTCAGTGCTCCTGGTACAGTCAGAACTCTAACTCTGGCTCTGAGCAATACCGTCTCGAAGAGTGCGAAATACATCTGCAGGCAATGCATTCACAACTCGAAAGGAATTCTAGCCGATTTGGCCATATAACTAAATAGGACAATTGACATTCAATTACTACAGCCATTTCAGCTAGCTAAATGTCTATGATAATAAAAACTGCTAACTTCTGAACAATTAGACAGTCTTCTAAGCAAATATTCGTTAATTATGCATTCGAATATAACAGCGTCACAAACAACAACACAATGGAAACAATTTAAACACACGCGGGAGCAGTGAGCCCACTGAATTTCGTAGGGGTGAGGGAGAGTCTTTCCTTCTTTAACCCCTTGAGAGGCAAGCAAAAATGGCTCTAAATACTGAATTCTCACCGGAATAATCGAAAAATTTTATTTTTAAATAAGGAAAAGCAATTTTTCAACGATTTTCCCCCAAAGTTAAAAATATAAAATGTAGTTAAAATTTTCTGGTGAGAATCTTGTTTAAATTAGGTGGGATATATTTTATCTCACCGCCCCTCAAGGGGTTAAGGAGATGCAAACTCTTCTCTTGTGAGGTCACGGATAGTTTTTATGATCGTGGAGAGGCATGTTATAATATATCGAGACGGTGTTGGTCTGAGTCAGGTAGCGTGACGAGCGGACCATTAAGCTACTGGGGTTCCATTTCGCCTAAACGTTCTACAAATAGGTCTGTTTAAGCCGAAGTTGTAGCTAATACAAATATACTTTTTTTTCTTTAAAAAATACATGATTTTTGCTAGTCAAAAAAGGGGTTTGTTTCTATTTCAGATTTTTTAAAAGAAATAACTGGAAAATATATGAGTGTCAACAGGGCTTCACTTTACTATGAGCTCTATTAACCCCTTAACGGTCGCATTAAATTACGGTTAAAAAATTCAAATTGCTCATTGCCACCACTTTTTTGAAAAAGAAATATTCACCTTATTGAATGACTGGTAAAATGATACCATAATAAAGCCAATTACACTATTTTATAAAAGTTGTGGGAATCAAACAATCTGAATATTTTATTCAGATTGGCACAGCCCGTGAATATCACGGGAGCGAGAATGAAGGGGTTAAGTGCACCCATCGGGTAATCTACCCGGCTCGTCTTATTGTATTAAAAATGCATTTATTGTGCAATAAAATCGGCGAAATAACATTACATGAAACGAATACGTTTGATCATTTAGTCATTTAACTAAAACTACCAAGATAAATTTAAATACATAAAAAAAAAATGTTAGCTATTTTCTAAAATGGGTTCATTTAATGAATCCATTTTATGTTAATTATACCTGTAACCAATTATGTAAATAATATTTTACTATTTATGGTTTTGAAGCCACTTTAGTTTAAAAAAAAAAAAAAAAAAAAAAGTATTAATTTCTAAGAAATCTTTCTGCAGAAGCATTGGACTATTCCAAGACTAACGGTGTTATTTTGTCGTCATTCCCTCCTCACTGTAGTCATAAGATACAATTCTTAGATCGATGGGTTCCTCCAAAAGTAAATTAACACAACTTGTGATGCCTGGGTATGCACAAATAAAAGGCCGATGACAATTTACAGCATCCGGTCTATTTTGTCTAGAGCTGTTCCACCGGCGTTAACGCAAGCCAATAGTATGGCGGGTTTTAAAGTTTCGTGAATTTTCACTGAATCCTGGAATATTTACAGACTCGGATTTTGTGCCATCCTGCTTTTCTGACAGGCCAGCTCCTGCCGTACCAAATCTTGAAAGCACTAACAAATCTAAACAGACTGCAAACTTGCCAGAGCAATCGACTGTTCATGGCCTTAATTCAAACCTATACTGAAAGCATCAAATCCTTCTTCTACATCAACGCAGGCTAGCACTTCCGAAGAAACCGTTCCTTCGAGTATTGCCTATTGCTTATCAAGAAGGCGTTCATTCTACATCCAAAGAGATTTTCCCTGCACCAGAAGATGTTGGGTCTTTTGAGAAAGCGGCATCTACGAAGCAAGCACGACGTGGAAAGAAACAGGAATACCGACGAGAAAAATTGAAAAGGAAAACTGATTAAATCAAAGATGTCGAAAAGCGGGAGGGGTTGGGCTCGGGGCCCGAAACAATCGGACGACTGCAGCAGCCCCCTTCGAGCTCATTATTATTCTTATAGATGGATATTACATTATTAAATCCAAATACACCAATGAAATACCTGGATAGAGTATCCCTTATACAGACTTGTTTTTAAATTCTCCCGTTAAAAATCAGCTGAAAATTGAAACAGATTTATCTAAAGAAAGGAAACTACGAAAGGAATCAAATAAAAAATACGTATTAATTAAGAAGCGAGATTTATTAACTATTTTTTACCATTTAAAGTATACTTGGAAAATTTGCCCCTGTACATCTTTAGTAGGCTGGAAAACTTGCCCCGCATAGGGGGCACATTTTCCAACGTCACATGAACAGACTTAACTATTTTCAGTTTGAAACTATATTTAGTTTTTTTGAAAAATAATTGTGCCAGTTTATAGATAAGGGTCTAGGGAATGCAATTATATTCTGTTGAACTCAAAATAGATATATATATATATAAATAAATACAAAAATAAAATTTAAAAAGTTGGAAAACAAGCCCCGGTCTCCCCTACACAAGTGAATTCTTTCAAAATAAAAAACGGCATTATTTTTCGACCCAATCTACAATGGAAAAGTCAGCGTCGGGCCAACAAAACAAACAATCTATCAGTCTTACAACAAACAAGAACCAGCGTCTTACCAGTTATCCTTGTTAATAGCAAAGCAGGGAGCTGGACCAGTGTTGCCAGTGGGCTACTTTTTTTTTTAAATTAGATTTGTTGATTGGCACCACTTTTCTGAAATGGTAAAATTCCCCTTGCTTTCTCCTTAGTTAATGTGTCATTAAATAAGGCGAATTTTACCATTTCAAAAAAGTTGTGCCAATTAACAAATCTGAATTTAAAAAAAAGTAGCCCACTGGCAACACTGAGCTGGACCCGGAACTTCTTTTATTCGCGGTAAAAATAATATCTAATACTTTGCTGAAAATTCTTTTTTTAAGTGAAATACCAAACACTATTGTAAAAAGGAGAATAGATGAAATCTCTGATTGAGTTGGGGAAGCAATGACTTGACTTCAATTCCGAAGTAAAGTGACTATTTTTGACTACAGCTTGATGAAAGCTCAGATGTTGATGGCCAGGCGAATTTATTAGTATTTGTTCATTTCGAGTTCAACGATTCTGTAGAAGACGACATGTTGTTTTGAAATTCGTTGCCTACAAGGACTGCGGGAGAGGACATTTTTAAATGTGTTAACACTTTTTTAAAGAACATGAGCTTTATTGGTCAAATTGTGCAGGTTTGACAACTAATGGTGCCTGCGCTATGGCCGGCATTTGTTCAAGTTTAGTTACCAAAGTAAAATCAGTGACCCCCTCAGTGCATTGTAGCCTTCATTGAGAGACTCCGGTAGTAAAATGTTTGGATGAGGGCCTAAAAAGAAAAAACTCTGGACTATCCTGTAAAAATGAACTTTATTAAACATAGCCTAAAAACTCAAGATTGTTGGATGCATTATTGGGGTAACAAAACAAGCAGCGAACACGAACAACTCCTCCTTTCACTGTGAAATTCGATAGCTGTCGAGAGGAAAAGTACGGTCAAGATTACGTGAACTTAGTGATGAACCAAGAATATTTTTATTGGAGCACGAAATCCATAAGTTACTTTATTGAATATGTTTGTGATGAAAACTGGCTAAAACGCGTTGTATATTTCACTGATATTTTCAGTGCACTCAATGTAATGAACACGACATTGGAAGGGACAAGCTTTATGTTCAGGACAAAGTCGATGCAATGACTAAAAAACTCAAACGATGGACTTGAAAAGAAGAAGAAAATAGTTTGGATGCGTCTCCTGTCTTGCACAGCTTACTGGAATCATACGAAATAAAAGTCAACAAGGAAAGGGCAAAAACCATGAAGGATTGGCGTACGGCCTAAGGTAACTTTTAAATTTTTTCAGTGAATTATACGTTCCAGGCCTCATTTACTTATAAATATTTTTTTATTATTTCAAATATCCGTAAAGATCTTAAATTTTTGTACACGTTAAAAAGTGAAATATTTTCTATTCGCATACTAATAAAATAAAATTGGACGAGGTTACTTGTGGATTAGAAATCATTTTCGGGAAGAACATTTGAAAAACCCAAAATTCTGAACCCCTGCAGAAGAGTCGTTAATAGAGGTAAGTACCGGGTGTCCCAAAAAGGACTGACTGATTTTAAAATTCAATAACTTGTAAACGGTGACAGATATTTAAAAAATTCTTGCAGGAGGGTTATGCATAAGGTCAAAAGTTTTTTTACAGTGATTTTCAATTTTAGTTCGAATTACAAACAATAGATGGCGCTGTGATCAATAGACACTAAATTCAGGCTCGATTTTTGGTACTTCGTGGCCCGGATAATACATTTCCATCTCCTTTTTCTGCATGGAACAAGATAAAGGACCAAAAATCGATCCTGTATTTAGCGACTACTGCTTACAGCGCCATCTATTGTTTGTAATTCGAACTAAAATTGAAAATCACTGTAAAAAAACTTTTGACCTTATGCATAACTCTCCTGCAAGAATTTTTTAAATATCTGTCACCGTTTACAAGTTATTGAATTTTAAAATCAGTCAGTCCTTTTTGGGACACCCGGTATCTTTGCCATTATTCGTTGAACGCAGTTTTCAAGGAAAAATTCTTAATTTCCTTCTGGATGAATATACGAACAGAATATCCAGAAATATTTAAAACAGCTTTGATGTCCTTGATTTGATTCAACGCGAAATACTTGTGAGACTGTGCTTTTTCTACTTTGCTAATTTTGAAAAACAAGTACATAAATAAACTGCGTGTAGAAAATGATTTACGGCTAAAATGAACCCGTTTTAATCCCGATATAGTTTGCCTTCATAGGTAAACACCAATTCCAGAAATTTCACTGATTGTAAAGTTGTGCTCTGATATTAATGAAACATATTTTTCATTTTTAATTAATTTTTCAACTACTTTTCAGCACTGAAACTACGCTTGATAATTATTGAATATTAAAGCAGTGAATTATCACTTTGCTAACAAGCCGTAAACCGACATAGTGAAAAATGTACAAGCCGGGAATCGAACTCGGGCCCCTGGAATAGTGCCCCAGTGCTCTATCACTAAGCCGTGAGGACGATACCCAGCTTGGCATCTCTCACTCACATAAGTCGGTAAGGCTGCAACCGCAGCTACCAGATGGAAAGGTCTTCATGAGCACATAATATTGTGGCGAAACATGAGACGCAAAACGGTATACGGCTTGTTAGCAAAGTGATAATTCACTGCTTTAATATTCAATAATTTCAAGCGTAGTTTCACTGCTGAAAAGTAGTTGAAAAATTAATTAAAATTGTATATTCACCGATGCTGGGTTTTTTTGCGTCTCATGTTTCGCCACAAGATTGTGTGCTCATAAAGACCTTTGCATCTAGTAGCTACGGTTGCAGACCTGCCGACTTATGTGAGTGAGAGATGCATCGTCCTCGTGGCTTAGTGGTAGAGCACTGGAGCGCTATTTCCAAGGGCACGGGTTCGATTCCCGGCTTGGACATTTTTCACTATGTCGGTTTACGGCTTGTTAGCAAAGTGATAATATTTCTTTAATATTCATATTTTTCATCATCTTATGCTGTTTTAATTATTAATCCATTGCACACATTGGGATTACCCATTCTTGTTTTTGTTAACACTGTATCCTTCCTACGAAAATGAGTCTTTTTCGTACGATAGGACAGCTTAAAGTTTGTAGAGGTCATATAATAATTTCAATACATCCTCCTATTAGGTGGGTCGCGATTTTTTTTTTTCACTTAAAGGTGGGTCGCGTACCAATAAAGGTTGTTTTCATAGAGTTTATTTATTCTTTTTTTCTCATGCAAACTCAAAGTGACAACGGCTTTTTTTTAGGTTTGTTCTGTTCTTTGAGTAGGGAAATACTAACAATGAAGTAAAGATGTAATATAGAACATGTTTTTTTTTCTTTTTTTAAATAAGGAAATACTTCTTTTCAATAACTTATAGTATTTTTCATTTGAAAGGAATGAGACTGCAGCCGAACGTAAACGGCGTTCAGACCCCGAACGTAGAGACCGATGGCTAGCACCGGCAGGAGCAAGAAACATTAAATTCTCTTCGAGAAGAAAATAGATTAAGACTCTCTCAACAACCATTTTATCGATACTTTCATTTTAACAGGAACAAATCAAAAAGATAGAGTTCACATAGCAAGAACTGATTTGACACCAAGTGAAACTTCCCTACCTTTCATTCTTAAGCGCCGCCAATTTCCAGTTATACTGTCATTTGCAATGACGATAAATAAATCACAAGGACTGACATTTTCTACAGTTGGATTCTACTTAAAAGAACTTTTTTCTTTTTTTTTCATGGACAACTGTATATATTCTGGAAAGATTTCTACAAAAAGTGCAAGATATGTCTAAAAGTAATTTTCTTTTTTAAAAAAAGATGATCTTCAAAAAACGGACCTAGTGGTTGAGTCGACACATTATATAATTTAAGTGAGGTATTTATTTATTTATTTATTTTTAATACAAAAAAAAATCGTAAAGACGGATTCGTTCTACCTCTAGAATTTTTAGGCTGTGGTAGAAAATGATAAAGAGCAGCACGTCATGAAAATATGTCTATTTTAACAGTGTAATCCAAATCTATCGGGAAATGGTTGGATTAGGGGAAAGTAGGATAATGCCGCTCAGCGGGTAATTCCGCTCACTCCAATATATCTAAATAGAATACAATTGAAAACATGCGATCGGTACCGGCACCTAGCAAACTTCATCGTAAATTCCCAGTAAGGATATAGTAACCGTCGGTAGGAAAGTATTTTTGTGCCCTCACGTTATTAGTTTGCAATTGTTTTATTATAAAATTCTACACCATCTAACTTGAAGGTAAATGTACATTCTTATTTTCAAATGTTAATTCACTCATTATATCTATAAAATATATACATTTAGCTGTGCGTTCATGCTTTTATTGATTTTTCTAGTGTGTTGTTACGCCAACTGTAATGCATCAAAATCAAACAGGGCTATGAAGGGCAATGGCGCTCACGTTGAATTCGAAGCAATTTTGCCAGTGGGCTACTTTTTTAAAATTTAAATTTCTTGATTGACACCACTTTTGAAATGGTAAAATTACCCTTGTTTTCGCCTTAATTATTATGTCATTAAACATGGTCAATTTTACGATTTCAAAAAAAGTGGTGACAATAAAAAAAAACTGAATTTTAAAAAAGTATGGAGACAGAAATCTACCGTTTTTGCGAAGAATTCGGGAGAGATAACGAAACGTGGTTTCGGTGCACATTATGTGGAAAGTGGTCGCATAAAGTCTGCTGTGGTGTGAATAGCCCACAAAACTACATATGTGACTTTTCTTGTACTTAAATGTTGTATTCAAATTTTGAGCGTCATTACCCTACCATGTCGGGCATGACCACTCAATGCATGGTTAAATATGTAAAACGATAAAAAAAATCATAAAACTTTTATGCAAATTAGTTGATTGCAAGTTGAAATTGTTCTTTATGCTTTGGACTTATACTGCGTTTATAAAATATTGATTTTTTGCATAAATTTGACTAGTTATTCATTTTTTCCCTTAACCATTTAGTGTGCAGCTTTCCATACATGCAAACAACAGTGTTTTGAATTTAATAGATTTTTTTATTCGTATATAATTCACTCCAGAAAACTAAAATACCAGTATGTGCTTTAATTAAGAACAGACATTCCGTTTTTAAATAAAGCGAAATGAACCATTGAAGCTTTCTGGTGTAAAGTCAGATTCTCTGGAACTACGTGATTTATAGAACGTATTCTATCATGGGGATTAAAGGGCTAAATGTTAAGTTTTATAAAATAAATAATAATATAAAATATGGTATTTGAAGACATACTTATTAAAATACTTACTAATTTGCATTATTTTAGCGTAAAACACGATAATAGTTTTTTACTTGTTTTGCAGATGTGCAACATAAGAAAAAATTCACGTATTATATGAAAAATGTATCTCTGATTTTTTTCATTATTTTTTCCTGTGCCATAAATCTTTCAGAGAATGCTATGTAATTTTTTCAAAACAAAATAAAAAATTGCGCATTTAAGGGTTAAGTGAGCTGTATTATCCTACTTTCCCCTACTGCATGCCTATTAATCTTATTTTATGAGTCATTTTATTTTATATTATATTTATTTAATTCTTATTTTATGAATATTCCAGAAAGACAATCATGCGTTGTTTATGGAAATAATGTATCAGTATACTACTTTACCTTATGGTTTAAACATGTAAAGTTTGATGAACGTAATGAATGAATGATTCTTTTCTTTACGGAATATCGATGCAAAAATCAATTGAATGTTATGTCCAGAAATTCATTTTATAGCGTTTCAAAAAGTTTTATCTTCAACAGCAACATCAAAATTCATTGACTCGCTGATTAAAGTCACCGCAAAATTTTAAATTTCCTTTCAAAATGAATTGTATGAATTTTTTCCTAACTCGAGTGTGTTCCTTTTCTTCCTATTAAACGTTCTTCACTTCCCAGATAAAAACCTTTTGGAATTAAGATTTTCTCCAACAGATGGCTCTGTTGTAACACTGAAAAGTTAGCTTTTCGACATCATTGAATCGACCCGTGAAATGAAGCGTGGGGACTATCTCACTGCGAAAAAGGAAAATTTATATTTTTAAAAGTTCAGTGTGAAAAAACACAAAAAACTATCCGCATTCCACATCTATCCAATTATATTTTTTCAACAGTGGCCATTATATAAGACCCTACGTATAAAATTTTGTAGTCCTTTGTATCATTTTTTAAATCATCTGATTAGCTTCTAATGTTTTCAATAAAGAACAAAGTTTGGAAACTTTAGGACGCATATAATTTTCGTTTCAAGTGAACCCTTTCGCGATGAGCGACTTTTACGGTATTTTTAATCTTTTATCACCGGTTTTTCAAAACAGAAATTTTTGCCTAATTATCACGGGAAAATGCTCCGATTAACCCCTTGAGGGGCGGTAGGATAAAATATATCCCACCCAGTCATGTGGGATGGGTAAATACCCAGCGGGTAGGTATTTATTTTTTGGGTATATACCTGGGTATTTACCCAAGCTTTGGGTAAATACCCCAAAACTGGGTATTTTCATATTTCATTGTAAAAAATTATAATCCTGAAAAATATTTTTAATCACAGGGGGACATGTGACACGGTGCAACATTCCTTCAAAATGTATTTATTTCACAGGTTTTAATTTCATATTTATACTCATTAATAGCAGTATAGTAAAGAATATTTTCAACCATAAATATTGTCAAATACAGACTTATTTATTTTGTTGTTTTTAGCTACCAAAAGTAAAAAGAATTTGTTTTGAATCTTAGCTATTTTGTTAATAAAGGCAAGACAAGAATTAAGAAAAATAGATGAAGCGTACAGATAAGCACTAATTTTTCGTTAATTTTATTCAAAATAGGGCGTTTTATATAAAATGTTATAATTTTTTTTTTTTTTTATTCCATGTCTACATGGTGTAGAGTGAGTCATCCCAAAATAGACCACTCTTTTATACTTATTTGATAGTGAAAATTTAATAGAAAAAAAACAGATCAACGTTTCCTTTTTTTAAAAATTTAAAGTATTGTTATCAATATATTCTTGTACATTTTGTTATTTTAACCCATATTGGACCGCTGTTCTATAAATAGGACAGCTAATAATGTTGACAGATATTGTGAAATATAATCTCCAAACAAGGACATTAAAATAATTAAGCGAAGTAAATTGTTTTTCATGTGTCAAATGTGATTTACAAAAGTAATTATCAAAAGTTTTATGATCTGAAAGAAGGAAGTGAAATTGAAAAGTGATTGCACAATCGTAAACAGATATTTTATTATAAACATTTCGCAATACTCAAGAACTATAAGACATTTATAAATTCTAATTTTAAAATACCATAAATGTAAATATTGATACAAATTATTTGTTATGCTGATTTATGGCATTAATTTCCTGTTCTTTATTGTTAATAATATTTTATACATGTATTTTTCCTCTACTTTCAGTTGTAACTCAGACTCTCAAACTGAGAGATGTATGTCTTAAAGCTATTATTAAAAATTTATTTAACTTTCTATTTATAAGTTTCGGCACAAATTTAAGTTCACAAGTCACACAAAAATATGTGTCTTTTTAAACCACCTGAAGTTCACACCATCATCGCCTGTGGATTAAAACAGAAATACAAGAAGAATATGTAGATCGATTTACCCTTTCCGGAAGAAAATTACCAGATGATAAACGGATATACATAAATATAAGGTAAGCCCAATTTATCTTACCTATGTTTTTTATATTGAGAAATAGATAATTAATTTTTGAGGATAAGAACGAACATCACGCCATTTCTGATAGCAAAGATTAAATATTGCTAACAAATTGATTATGAGACTGAAAAAAATTCTCAATAAAAACATCGTCACTAATTGACAAAAATAAAATCTGGTAATCCGATAGGGTAATTTATTAAAAAAAAAAAATAATAAAACGAATCTTAGCAACATTATGGCTTCTTCTACAAAAGATAGCACGACCATTGAAAAATTGAACGCCAACAATTATACAAATTGGCGGTTCAAGGTCGAAATGCTATTGATTCGAGACGAACTTATTGAAGTTATTACGCAAGAGGCCCCCACTCCATTGAACGATGCTTGGACAAAGAAAGACAGAAAAGCAAGGGCTTTAATAAATTTGTCCATTGACGACAGTCAAATAGTGCATGTCAAAAATTTAAATACAGCTAGGCAAACATGGGACGCACTTAAACAAATCCATGAGAGATCTAAGCTCTCTAGTAAGCTGTACTTGCTACGAAAACTGTACAGTACAAAATTAACTGAAGGTGGCAATATGACAGCCCACATTACTAAAATTTTAGAGATAGTGGATAAATTATCAGCAATAGGTGAAAACATAACTGACTTGCACATTTCAGCACTACTGCTATGCTCGTTGCCACCGTTCTACGATACCCTAGTTACTGCCCTGGAGGCCAGAGATGAAGCTGAGTTAACCGTACAATTTATAAAAAGCAAGCTTACGGATGAATATACTCGCAGAATAGATAATAGTGAAAATTCCGAAAACAGCAATAAAGCCTATAAAACTCAAGGTAAATTTAATCATTCAGAACAGAAAAGAGGCAGCAATAAGTACTGCTCACACTGTAAAATGAAAACCACTCAAATAAAGACTGCTGGTTTCTAAAAACGAAAAACAACAACAGTTACACTAATAACAGACATTACAAAAATAAAAACAATTCAACATCACTAGTTTATGAAGAAAATAATTTACATAAAAATGCGGAACCTGAAGAAAGAAAACTCACAGTAAATGAAAACAATAGTGTCGCTTTACTAACCGAAGAGTCCGAAAATAAAGGCACTTTTATAGTGGACAGTGGGAGTTCCAGTCACATAGTAAATTCAAAAGAATTTTTCACCAAAATTACAAATGTAATAATGAAACAAACGTCACAGTCGCTAATGGTAACAAACTGATTTCATATGGATCTAGAGAGGTAATAAATCATACCGAAAATAAAAACAAACAAGTTATATTGCGTGACGTACTATACGTTCCTGACATAGAAACTAACTTGCTGTCAGTGAGTAGGGCAACTAAAAACGGTTGCAAAGTCAAATTTGAAAAAGATAAATGTGATATAATTCACGAAGGCGACGTTATACTTCAAGGTAAACTTAAAAACAATCTGTACGAAATACATGTTAGTAAAGATGAAAATCACAAGCACTATGCAAATGTCATCTACAACTGCTCAAATGCAAATCGCATAGATTTGTGGCATAGGCGAATGGGGCATAGGAGCTACGACACAATAAAGTCCATGTTATCAAAGGACTTAGTTGAGGGAATTAAGATCAACAACTGTGAACATAATGCTAAATGTGAGGTATGCATCAAGTCAAAAATCAGCGAGACCCTATTTCCTAAATCAGGTGCATATAGACTACAAAAAGGCTCGAGTTAGTTCATACTGATGTATGTGGCCCTATAAATACACCCACAATTGTGGGGGAAAAAATACGTCGTCGCTTTTATCGATGATTATACGAGATTTTGTGTAATTTATTTAATGGCAAATAAAAGTGAGGTTTCAGAAAAATTGAAAGAATACGTCTCAATGGTGAAAAACAAATTCGGAAAAATGCCTACTGAGATCAGATCGGACAACGGTGGTGAATATACGCGTAACGAAATATAAAAATATCTAAAAGAAAATGGGATTCATCAACAGTTTACCGTACCATTTAAATCAAGCCAAAACGGTGTCGCAGAGCGTAAGAATAGGTCGCTACTAGATATGGTTAGAAGTATGCTAAATGAAGCAAATCTCCCGCACAAATTATGGGGGGAAGCCATATGTACCGCGAATCACTTACAGAACCGGCTACCTTCAAAATCGGTAAGCACCACACCCTATGAATTATGGATGAATAGGAGACCAAATTTGACATATCTCAAAGTTTTTGACTGTACTGCATACACCTACATACACAGATCAAAGAGAGGAAAATTAGACAATAGAGCGGAAAAAGGCACTTTTGTCGGATACGACAGTCGCTCTAAGGCGTACAGAATCTATACAAGTGACGGAAGAGTAATATTGGCCAGAAGCGTAAAATTTATAGAAAATAAAAATAATCCAGATACTAACGAAAATCTAGATAGAAGAGAATTAATCGCGGAAACAAACAAACAAACACAACAGAAAGACACGAATGAAATGGAAATAGATCTGACACCAACACAAAATGAACTAAGTGCACCACCCGCGTCACAACAACAAATTTCACAAGTGAGAAGATCAGAAAGAACCAATAGAGGTGTGCCGCCGGACAGGTTTGCTTATGCAGTCCGGCACGATCCAGTATATGTACCTAACAGTTGCACTCTAAATAAAAAGGAGTGACTATTCACTCCGGAGGAGTGAATAGTCACTCTATCGCAGAGTCAAAATATGCCCAACCTCTTTAGAGTGACTATTCACTCTGGGCAAAAGTGAAATTTTTGACTCTCTGAAAGAGTGAATAGTCACTCCTGGAAAGTGAATATTCACTCTAAACAGGGGTGGATAATCACTTTTTCGGAGGAGTGACTATTCACTCTTGCTAAAGGAGTGCAGTTTTTCACCCCTGGTAGGAGTGAATAGTCACTCTTTCATAAACGTGAATGTTCATTTTTTATGTAGTCGTTTATTTATTTTTTTTTCGCTTCTATGGTCATTTTAAAAGAATCACATCTTTTACAGCATGCAATGAAAATAGATACAAGCGTAGTAAAGATTGGAATAAAATACTTTATTAGCAATATTTATTTAATTCATAGTTTGTAACACTAATTGAACTTTTAGGGAAAAATTCAGTTAAAGTTACATACGAATTTAAATTAGATTACTAATAGTAATAAACTAAAATATTTTATTCCAATCTTATCCTTTGTGTTTGCTTTTATTGCATGCCCTATAAAGATATTACTTTTAAAGTTTTATTAATAACTTTTTAATCAGCGGATGTTATATGTTTAACAATGTTTGATTTGATTTTAATTTTTGTTTTAAATATAAAACCGTACTTTTCCTTTAAATTATTGCTATTTTTGCAAAGTCCTATTGTTCTAAAACATTTTTAATTTTTCCATTTAAAAAACAATACTTATAAACTCACATCTTTTTTAAATAAGTTCTAAGCATGATTTAAATATTAAGAATGTATATATATATTTTATCCGCTGTCATTTGCTTTTGTTTTATTTAATATGAACATGGAGTCTAAAGTTAAACTTTTAAGTTCTCTGGAATATGTATATATTTTTCTTTTAAACATATTCCTTAACTTAATCATGATTTCTAATTTCCGTCGGTTATTGCTGAAAAATGGAATTAATACTGTTTCGGCGTAAGTGCCCTCAAATTTATTTGTTTATAATTTAACTCTGTTTATCTTTTATATTGTGAAACATAATTATAAAACTGATTTCTTTTGACAGAAAAAATCTAATCTGTTTATCTAAATTGTTTATAACCCTGAATCAATATTTATGAGTAACATTATGATTTCAAGGTCATGTAATATAGATTTATTTACTTTATAATAATTTTGAATTGATGGTGATTTATTAGTTTTATAATTACTTGGATGTCATTTTAAATGAATATTATAGCTATTTAGAAGATTTATAACTGCATATTGTAATTTTTATTTTGATGTTTATTTTATATAATATGTATCATTTTTAAAATGGTCAGTCTTGACTCTGTAACCAAGCAGAGAACATGTAACATGTCCTGACTCTGTAATCAGAGATGCCAATTGTTAAATCATGGCTCTGTTTAATACAGAGTGTATAATGGAAGTCCTGACTCTGCAACCAAGCAGAGAACATTTTTTTTTTTGTATTGGCTCTGTTAAATACGGAGAATTACTATTATGGAACAATTATTAACTTCTAATGATGAATAGAATTTACATACTATTTCAGTTTTATTTAATAAACTATTTAATCTAATTGCTCTCCCATCTCACTTGGATTTTGAAAATTTATTTGTCAGATGAATTTCGGCGCCACCATTTATTTTTGGTGCCGAGTAACCCGCGAAACATTTTTTGGAAAGAATAGTGAGCTATTGTGAAAGAGATTTGTGATTAATAACTGTGATTTATCTTTCAACATGTGATTAGTGTGTGATTTATCTTTCAACCTGTGATTAGTGTGGAATTATTATTGTGCCATTTGGATTACGACATGCCATCTACATTACCTGGAATTAACAGGTAAGAAAATATTTTTTTTCATTTTCTATGAATGGTGAATGTTTTAAAATAAGAATTATTCTTTATTTAAAATGGAAAATCTTGAAAAGCTGAAAGCAAAACGTTCTGGTGAACGAACGAGTTTCACGAAATTAATTACAAAATTAGAAACATTATTAAATGGTGACATTGATAATACGAAAACCGATGAATTATTAGAGCTTCAAGAAATATTCCTCTTAAAAGAAACGGCTTTCCAAAGTTTGAATCGTGATATTGAAGCTCAAATATCCGACTTAAAAGAATATGAAAAGGACATTGCTAATAGTGAAAAGTACACTGACCAATTGATCAGTGCTAAATTTAAAATTAAAAATAGATTAAGAAAATGTAAAAAGGATAATGTTTCTATGATAGCAACTAGTCATGTAAATTTATTGAATGGTTCTGCTAGTGGAACACAAACGAGTTCTGCCATGAAATTGCCTAAATTAAATGTTCCAAAATTTTCTGGTGAAATCGAAGAATGGGTCGAATTTTTTAACTGTTTTGAAACATCGATACACCAGAATAAATCACTATCTAAGATAGAAAAATTCGCTTATCTAAAATCCTTGTTATGTAATCAGGCCTATAATGTGGTAGAAGGGTTTCCTTTGACAGAACAAAATTATGATACTTGTATTGATTTATTAAAGGACCGTTTTGGTAAGGTTGATGTTATTATTAATAAACACATGACTAATTTATTAAATATGGAACCAGTTAAAAATTGTTCAAATTTAAATGCATTAAGAAGATTGCATGACATGTGCGAAGTTAATATTAGAAGTTTAAGAAATTTGGGGGTAACATCCAGTTCTTATGGACAATTGCTAAATCCTATTTTGCTAAAGCTATTGCCCCATGAATTAGTGATTGAATATCATAGAAAACGTGATACTAGCAAAGAGTCAGATGTAACCGATCTAATTGCCTTTCTGAAATGTGAAATAGAATGTAGAGAAAAGGCTTTGTCAATGACAAGTTCTAAAAATGATGCATCCTCTTCTTTTGTACATAAAAATAAAACTGAATTTCGTGAAAAGAAAACATCAAATAAATATCAACATGCTAATACCTTAAATGCCACTATTAAAGTTTTTTGTGTATTTTGCAAAGGTAATGATCATTTATCTTCCGAGTGTAAAAATTTAGCTGATGATAAGAAAAGATTAATGTTACGTAAGGAGGGTAGATGTTACAAATGTTTTTTGAAATCGCATTTATCTTCACAATGCCGCATAAAATTAAAGCCATGTCTAAATTGTAAAAGCACTGAACATAACAAATTATTTTGCTTTAAGAAAAGTTTGAAACCAGAAATTAATGAAAATCAAAATCAAACAGTTGTATCTAATTCTCATTGTAATTTTAGAAATTCTAAGCATGCTGTTTTATTGCAAACATGTTGTGTAACTGCTCAAGGTAATTCTAAATCAAAGGTAGTTCGATTATTACTTGATTCTGCAAGCGAAAAAAGCTTCATAACAAAAGCATTAGCTCGTGAATTAAATTTGCCTGTTTTAAGAAAAGAACATTTAACTGTATTCGCTTTTGGCATGGATCAAGGTCGCGAAGAAGAATATGATGTTTTTAAAATTAAATTGCGAAGTAAAATGAATTATCATCGTTTTATAGATGTTGAGGTGTTAGCTACCGATTTGATAAGTGCAACAACATTGAAGGTTCCCAATTCTGACCCTCTATTTATAAAATACATTGAAAGTAAAAGATGGAGGTTAGCCGACCCTACGCCCGAGGAATCCGAAGTACAAATTTTACTTGGAGCTGATTATTTCTGGAATGTTCAGAGAGGTGTCGTTGAAGAAATTAATGACCGTTTATATGTAGCTAATACACTTTTTGGGTACACAATAGTGGGAAAAATAAACTCTAAAGGTAACGAAACAGTTAATGCTCATCTTGTATCTGTTAATGAAATAGAAAATTTTGATTTGCAAAAGTTTTGGAAACTAGAGTCTTTGGGTATTTGTGATAGTAAAAATGAATTATTTTCACAAAAGGATTTAGATGCTCTTGATTTATTTAATGATAATTTAAATTTTGTAAATGGAAGATATGAAACTAAACTTTTGTGGAAAGTAAATAAAAATGAATTGGAATCCAATTTTGATGTAGCTAAACATAGACTTTGGGGATTAAAATCAAAATTGTGCAAAAATGAATGGTTACTTAAGGAATATGGGAAAATATTAAATGAACAATGTGGTTTGGGTATAATTGAAGAATGTGAGTTTAATAAAGATGAAATAAACACGTATTACATGCCTCACAGACCAGTAATAAGGGAAGATAAATCGACAACTAAAGTAAGAATTGTTTTTGATGCGTCATCCAAAGATAAGGGGGCAAAATCGTTAAACGAGTGCTTATTTCCTGGGCCCAATCTAAATCCTAACATATTGGACATTATTTTAAAATTCCGTCTCCACAAAATTGCTTTCTCGGCAGATATAGAAAAAGCATTCTTGCAAATCCAGATACAAGAAAAAGATAGAAATTTTTTGAGGTTCCTGTGGTTTGACAATATCACTAGTAACAATCCCATTTTGAAGGTTTTTCGCATGACCCGTGTAACTTTTGGTGTAACAACTTCACCCTTTTTCCTTTCTGCAACCATCAAACATCACATTGAGGGGTATAAAGATTTGTTTGGAAAAATAGTTAATATGCTGGATACTTCCTTATACGTTGATGACCTGTTTCATGGAGCTGATTCAGTAAACGAAGCTTTTGTTTTATCAAACGGTGCAGAGAAGATATTGAGTGAGGCCAATATGAACCTCAGAAAATTTAAAACCAATTCTTCCGATTTAAAATTTTTATGGAAGGAACATGGAATAAACTTTGAGGAAGACACTCTTGAACAAAATCTTTCGAAGGTATTGGGAATTATATGGATAACAGAAAGTGACACCTTGAAAATAGACATACAACCACTTTTGGTAGAATTTGACCATAAAATTATTACCAAACGTATTGTTTTACAAACTGTGGCAAAAATTTATGATCCTATTGGACTCATTTCCCCTTTCGTGATAAGAATTAAATTTTTAATGCAAGAACTCTGGGAACATGGAATTGACTGGGATTCTACATTACCAGATTCTTTAAGTGGAAAATTCAGAAAATGGCATAATGAAATAAAAGACTTGGTAAATTTTGAAATTCTTAGAAAATATTTTGTAACTATCCCAAAATTAAATCCTGAAACCACTCAACTTTTCATATTTTCTGATGCTAGTTTAAAGGGGTATGGGTCAGTGGCTTATCTACGTGATTCTTCTTCTTGTGAAACTTCATTTGTAATAGCAAAGTCGAGAGTAGCGCCTCTCAAGAAAATTACATTGCCGCGCATTGAACTTCTTGGAGCACTTACGGCTGCAAGATTAGCGAATTATTTAAAGGGAATATTTAAAATTGTGAATGAAAAATATATTTTGTCTAAGTGACTCCCAAATTACCTTGCACTGGATTAAAGGAAGTGCTAACAACTGGAAGCCCTTTGTGGCAAACCGCGTACGCGAAATTCAGGAACTTGTTGCTCCTGTACAATGGAAATTTTGTAAAGGAAAGGAAAATCCTGCAGATGTTCTCTCTCGTGGTTGCTCTGCATCTGAATTGATTAATAACGAGGTATGGTTACATGGTCCTAGCTGGCTGAAGGAAGAATCGTTACCAGTATTTCCCCCTGAAACTCAACCTAATCTACCTGATCAAGAGGTCTTGCAAGAACAACGTAAAACGCTTGTTTGCTCCATATCCCAAAATATTCCAGAATTTGAGCTTTTATTTAAATTTTCATCCTGGTCTAAATTAAAACGAATTACGGCTTGGTGCCTCAGATTCATCAAAAATAGTACATGCCCATCTGAACGAGTCTATGGTTTTTTGACTGTTCCAGAACTTGAAAGGGCAACAAATGCTATTGTGAAATTAATTCAAAACCATGAATTCGGAGACGAACTGAAAATTCTAAAATCCAGAAAGATCCTAAATTCTAAAAGCAAACTCCTTCCTTTACATCCATTTCTTGACGAAAATGATATTCTTCGTGTTGGAGGTAGGCTAAAAAATGCAAACTTGTCTGAATATCAAAAACATCAAATCATTCTCCCTAAAAGGCATCATGTTACAGACTTGATAATAAAGTATTTTCATGAGAAACATCTTCATAGCGGGACTCAATTGACAATTTCAGCAATTCGACAAAAATTTTGGATAATTAATGCTAAAGAATCTGTGAAAAGAGAAATAAGGAAATGTATGAAATGTTTCCGAAATTCATCACACCTTTCATCTCAGTTGATGGGAAATCTGCCATCAGCACGCGTGACACAAGCTCGAGTATTTTCAAGAGTAGGAGTCGACTTAGCCGGCCCCTTTTTGATCAAACCTCGTAAGGGACGTGGTGTGAAACCCTTTAAACATTATGTTTGTCTGTATGTTTGTTTCGTAACAAAAGCTATCCATCTTGAATTAGTCACTGATCTTACAACTGAAACCTTTCAAGCCTCATTGAAAAGATTCGTGGCTCGACGTGGAAAACCTCTAGAAATATTTTCCGACAGAGGTACAAATTTTGTAGGGGCAGACCGCGAAATAAAGAGAATGATGTCTCAAATTGATTCTGATGAAAAATTGCACAAGTATCTTACTGACGAAATGATAGTATGGAAATTCAACCCACCTTCCGCCCCTCACTTTGGAGGCCTTTGGGAAGCGGGAATAAAACAAATGAAAAATCATTTGAAGAGAACAATTGGTGATCAGATTTTAACTTATGAAGAATTTTTGACCTTAATTGCACAAATTGAGTCATGCTTAAATTCAAGACCGCTTGTCGCTGAGTCTTCTGATCCAAATGACTTTACGGCTCTGACGCCAGGACATTTTATTATAGGAGCACCCTTGACCTCCTTACCTGAGCCTGATATCTCCTCTACCTATGTAACTCCTTTGGAACGTTGGAAATTGCTACAAAAGATTTTTCAAAGTTTTTGGAAAAGGTGGTCGTCAGACTATCTCTCACAATTGCAGCAACGTACAAAGTGGTTTAGAAGCAACCCGAACTTAAAAATCAATGACTTGGTGTTGATAAAGGAAGAAAACCAGCCCCCATTAAGGTGGAAATTGGGCAGAATAATTGAACTATTTCCTGGTGATGATAATATTGTTCGTGTTGTCAAATTAAAGACTTCTACTGGTGAACTGAAACGCCCTATCACAAAATTGTCTCCTCTACCGATGGACATTTAATATAATAGAATTTTACTTTATTTTAACTAACTTTATTAATATTATTTTTTTCTATGTCTAATTTTTGTAACTTTCTGAACTATTTTGTATATTAATGTCTTTTTCTATTTTTAGTTGTTCCAGAAACTGTTTTTTTTTTTAGAAGTAGTAGGATTTAATTGCATTTCATTTTAGTTATACTGGACATTTAAGGTAATATTTTAATTTTGTATTTAATATTTGATTATTTAGTATGTGATAGTGGAAATTTGGTAAGTTATAATTGTTTGATGAACTTCGTTCATGGAGGCGGGGGATGTTTCGGCGTAAGTGCCCTCAAATTTATTTGTTTATAATTTAACTCTGTTTATCTTTTATACTGTGAAACATAATTATAAAACTGATTTCTTTTGACAGAAAAAATCTAATCTGTTTATCTAAATTGTTTATAACCCTGAATCAATATTTATGAGTAACATTATGATTTCAAGATCATGTAATATAGATTTATTTACTTTATAATAATTTTGAATTGATGGTGATTTATTAGTTTTATAATTACTTGGATGTCATTTTAAATGAATATTATAGCTATTTAGAAGATTTATAACTGCATATTGTAATTTTTATTTTGATGTTTATTTTATATAATATGTATCATTTTTAAAATGGTCAGTCTTGACTCTGTAACCAAGCAGAGAACATGTAACATGTCCTGACTCTGTAATCAGAGATGCCAATTGTTAAATCATGGCTCTGTTTAATACAGAGTGTATAATGGAAGTCCTGACTCTGCAACCAAGCAGAGAACATTTTTTTTTTGTATTGGCTCTGTTAAATACAGAGAATTACTATTATGGAACAATTATTAACTTCTAATGATGAATAGAATTTACATACTATTTCAGTTTTATTTAATAAACTATTTAATCTAATTGCTCTCCCATCTCACTTGGATTTTGAAAATTTATTTGTCAGATGAATTTCGGCGCCACCAAATACAATACTTATTAATGAAACGACACGATAAGTCATATTTAATTTAAATTTTTTATTCGCGTAGATATTGTATTTTGTGAATATGAGCAAAATAGATTTTATATGTTTTATAGGAAAAGATTGACCTAGGAAATAGAAACAAGTTGGAAATTGCTCGTCAAACGTGGCAAATGAGGTGCGTTCCTACTATAACTAATTTTATAAATATTTTTTGCACCGCATATTGTGCCGAATGTATATTTTGGTGAACTTTATAAGTGCATATCAATTTCATTCTGTTCAAAAGACTGTAACATCATTAAAATGCACTTGAAATAATTTTTTCCCATTGACCTTAAAGTTAACGTAAAGCTTTTGACTCCCTGTAATTAAACTGTGCATCCGATTTTCATAAAATTTGAAACGACTCGACCAAATTTTGCAATAATTAAATAGGGTAGATGTGCCAGTAATGGACACTCTTAAGGAATTTCTTTTAAAATTATTTTTTTATTAATAGTTATAATTATTACATTCCAGTTTTTTCAATATTATATTAATCTATCAACAATATTTAACCATTCTTATAGCCTCATTTCCCAATGTGAATATCGAAATTTAATTTTAAATAACATAAATATACCAAAACACCCAAAAGCCCA
This sequence comes from Maratus speciosus, assembly GCA_963932465.1. Taxonomy (NCBI): domain Eukaryota; kingdom Metazoa; phylum Arthropoda; class Arachnida; order Araneae; family Salticidae; genus Maratus; species Maratus speciosus. Next base: position 5,533,875 of record OZ010789.1, read on the forward strand.
GTAATGGACACCCTCTGGCCCAGTAATGGACACCCCATAAAAAGTAATAAGTATAATTGTTTTTATGACTGTATTTAGAACCAGAATTTAATGAAAACATACTAATGAAACAAAATGGTCATTTTCAAATAAATTTAACAATAAGGATACCAGTAATTAATAAAATATTTGTGATGATCATTTACTGTTTGCATCAATTATTGTAATTATCAGACGATCAATGTTTTAATTATTTTAGATGGATAGTTTAAAATACTAAATATCAGGCAATTACAGCTATTAAATTATTGAAACAGTGGGGGATTTAAAAGGTAATAATAATAAAAAAAAGTTTTGGAATGTTAGTGATGTTTAGTTTTGTCTCGCTATTTTTAACAATTAATCTTCCAGAGACTACTTGATATATCATTTATAATAATTAATATTGCAAATATGAAAGAAATGATATTGTGAGTTGAATATTTTAAATGCTAAGTAAAATAATTTCAAAATAAAACTGTAGAACTGATGTTTGAGGCCACTGATCTGCAGATTTACCAGTTTCATGAATATTGCCTATAAATTAAGGAATATTATTATTATTTTTTTTTTTTTTCAGATAAGAATAACCAAACATTTAACACAGAAAATAGATTTTTAATAACTTCTGTAACTTAATTGCTTTTATTTAAAAGGTGAGGTATTAAGCCCTATGAGCCCGTCTTTGGCTGTGCTCTTAAACAATATTTTCTACTACCTAGCTGGTTTGATTTCCAGGTTTTAAAATAGCAAAGTATATATACATAAAAAAATAATAAAATATTGAAATTTTATTAATCACATAAACTAACTTAAAAGCAGCTATTTAAAAAGTTTTGGTGGAAAATGACTAATTAACCATTCTAGTAATAGACACCCTCTCTTAAAACCTTAAAAATAAATGAAATTTCGTAAATGACCGTTAGTATATAAAAGTCTAAGTTTTCTATTGCTACTCAAACAAAAGCATTCAAATTTTGCAAGAAAATAAATAATATATAAATTAATTAAACGAAGCCAGCTCTTAGCCTCTTCATTAAGATTTTCACAGAAAAACAGCAAAACTTTGAAACATTATTTTCTACTTCCTAATTGGTTTGATTAAAAGTGTCAACAATAACCCAGTTTTATAAAACATGCAAGGGGAAATTATAAAAAAAATTAATTAAAGTTAAATATTTATTACTTATTTTTTTATGAACCAAAAACATCAAAGGGTGACCATTACTGGCACATCTGCCCTATTTAAAATTTCAGACCATTCGGAAGGCTGTAACAGAAAAATTTGACTGTCCCTGTAATTAAACTATACATCCGATTTTCATAAAATTTGAAATGACGCGACAAAATTATACAACCATTATATATTTTAAATTTCAAACGATTCAGTTGGGTAGATTTTGCGCTGTTATATGCGGGCAGACGGACGGACTGAACGACGACTATAGGTGCTACGTATTTATATAATTACGAACGCACCTAAAAAGCGAATTCTTTTTTATATCATTAAATAGTTTAAACTTTTGTCTTTCCAACGATGTGTCACACATGTTTATATATATAAAAAATAAGTGTTGAAATTATTCATTCTTTCTAAGAGTACTTCACAGCTTAATGGCAATAAATCTTTAATCGACTTTTTCTCAAAACTTGGACTTTTCATGTTTATGTTCCTTTTTTATGTGCGTTCGTAATTATATAAATACGTAGCCCCTATATTCGTCGTTTAGTCTGCCTGTCAGTGTTGATTTCAGGGGGTGGCCCGGGGGTGGGGTATTTCCCCTCCGGAAGATTTGAGATTTTGTGTTTTCAATCGTCAAAAAGTACAATTCCCCCCCGGAACTCTATAATGTCCCTCCCCTCCGGAACCACAGAAATCCCTCCCGGAGATAAGGGTCTGAATTCAACACCCGCATATAACAGAGCAAAAACTACCCAACCGAATGGTCTGAAATTTTAAATATATAATTGTTGCAAACTTTTGTCGAGTCATTTCAAATTTCATAAAAATCGGATATATAGTTTAATTACAGGGACAGTCAAAAGTTTTCCGTTACATTACGGCCAATGGGAATAAATTATTACAAGTACATTTTAATGATGTTACAGTCTTCCGAATGATCTAAAATTTTAAATATATATTTGTTGCAAAATTTTGTAGACTCATTTCAAATTTCAGGAAAATCGGATGCATAGTTTAATTACAAGGACAGTCAAAAGTTTTCCGTTACATAACGGCCAATGGGGAAAAAATATTTTAAGTGCATTTTAATGATGTTACAGCCTTTCAGAACAGAATGAAAAATGGATATGCACTTATGTATTGCACTAAAATATACATTCAGTACAATATGCGGTGCAAAAAATATTTCTAAAACTAGTTATAGTACGAACGCACCTCATTTGCCACGTTTGGTGAGCAATTTCCAACTTGTTTCAATATCTATTAAACATAAGAACTCAGATTTTTTTTAATACTTATACTATGTTATATTGTATACACAGGGATTTAATGATTTGTTGAGAATTATTTATTTTAGGCAGTGAAATCTTGCCAAAAAGTGCTAATTTAAAAATGACTTTCAATAAATAATTAATTTTGAATTTTACTTAGAACGAAAATGGTCTGTTAAAATACGTAAAACATGTTATTCAAACTACTCTAAAAAATCTAGACCTCTATCTTTCACCATTTCTGAGAAAAATGTACATAAAGTTGGTGAATTTAACATGGCGGAGATACGGCTTTCCCGGTCCCCTTAAAACAATTACATTTCAGTCCGTTACATGAAGAAATCTCACAATCACTTTAGAAAAAATGGTCAGTTAAAAAACGTAAAGCATGTTATTCAAACTACTCTAAAAAATCTAGACATCTTTCTTTCACCATTTCTGAGAAAAAGGTACATAAAGTTGGTGAATTTAAGATGGCGGAGATACGGCTTTCCCGGTCTTCTTAAAACAAATACATTTCAGATCGCTACATGAAGAAATCTCACATTCACTTATGAATACTCCACGATCAATCTTTTGCTATACAAACATACAACTATTTAGCTCATAATCTGGACATTCCACACATCTACACGGATAAATGCTTAAAATTAAACAAGACTTACCTTCATTTTATGTATTCCAAAGAATAATTTTAATGATATCCTAATCTGTTATCTGTTGTTTTAAAATGGCGGACGAAAAAGTGATCATTTTTCTTATCTTTAAAGGGTGTCGTCGCCTTGCTGCTCTGATTGGTTAATAAGCAATGCACACGTAAGTCACTCTTCTTTCAGGAGTCAGACATCTCACTCCTTTCTAGAGAGTGGAAAACTCCACTCTTTAAGGAGTGTATTTTTATAAAACTCACTCCAAAAAGAGTAAAAATGTCTGTCATTCTTTCAAAAAGTGAACTTTTCACTCCTCCCAATTTTAGAGTGTGGGAAGATATGATGAGTATAGAAAATCCTATAGAAAAACAGAACTGGATAAAAGCGACAGAAGGGAAATGAATTCCCTTAATGAAAACGAAACCTGGTGTTTAGTTGATCCCCCAGAAGGAGCAAGAGTAATTGGGTCGAAATGGACTTTTAAAGCGAAACATGACGAATTCGGAAAAATCAAGCGTTACAAAGCGAGATTGGTCGCACAAGGATTTAGACAAAAATACGGAGTAGATTTCGATGAAACTTATGCGCCAGTAGTTTCCCATACAAGTTTAAGAGTCTTCATAACTGCCGCAGCATACCACAATCTCAATATTAGGCAGATTGACATCAAAACTGCATTCTTACATGGTGAATTGGAAGAAAATGTCTATGTATCACAACCTAAAGGGTATATAAACACTACAGAACCCAGTAAGGTTTGTAAGTTAAAAAAAGCCCTATATGGACTAAAACAAGCTGCAAGAGCATGGTATTCAAACATTAGTGAAACACTAAAAGAATTAAAATTTAAACAGAGCAATGCTGACAATTGTTTAGTTATAAGAAAACAAGGGGAAAACATGATTTATATAGCAGTATACGTAGATGATATTCTCATCGCAGGAAAAGATGAAAATATAAATGATATAATAGATAAACTAAAATCTAAGTACGCACTTGAAGATTTAGGTCAAATTTCCAATTACCTCGGGATAAAAGTACAAAAGACTCACAACAGCTTTAAACTAAATCAAACAGCAAAAATAATAGAAATTGCAAAAAATAAATAAATTTAGAAGATTCTAAACCATACGGCACTCCAATGGAAACTGGCTTTCAACGATTAGACAATGAGGAAACACAAATGCCAAACAACACTAAGTACCGACAAGCAATAGGTGCGCTGTTATATGTTGTTACAATAAGTAGGCCCGATATTTTAGTAGGGGTAAACATTTTGAGTAGAAAGACCGAAACGCCGTCTGAAAGAGATTGGAAAGGTGTTAAAAGATTAATAAGATATCTCTATTCAACAAAAGACTTAAATTTAGTAATTAGCACGGAAGAACCACCCATCCTGGAAGTATATACTGATGCAGATTGGGGTTCAGATCTAAAAAGAAGAAGATCGACAACAGGCAATTTATTCCTTTTAGGAAAGAATCCAATACAGTGGATAACAAAACGACAAACGTGTGTCGGACAATCATCTGCAGAGGCAGAGTTCGTTGCAGCGGCGAGCGCAACACAAGAATTAATATGGCTGCTAAAACTATTAGAAGATCTCGATATACCGCAAATATTGCCTATAGTAATTTATGAAGACAATAAATCTTGCATAAAAATGATAGAATCCGAACAGTTTTCCAATAAAACGAAACATATTGATATAAAATATAATGTGATTAAACAGCTGAAAGAAGATAAAATTATTGAATTGCGTTATTGCCCAAGCAAGTCTGTATGTGAATACTGTGTGTAACTTTAAGATTGAAGACAAATAGTTTTCTTTTTCACATTTTATATCACACAGCACACAAATGTTACAAACAATCACAAACACTGAAAAACATGTAGAATGATGAGGTGACTTTGGGGTAATAACCCGCTGTTAGAACAAGTGACGTTCATAAAACATCTTTTGGGGAATACTCCCGCTATAAGCAACAGAATAATTGGGGATAAGACCCGCTATAGCATAATGTGCCACAATGGCAGCTCAAGAACAACATATTATACTTGGGAATAAGACCCGCTCGAATACACAACGTGCCGAAATGGCAGCTAAAGAACAACTATATACTTGGGGATAAGACCCGCTCGAATACACAACGTGCCGCAATGGCAGCTAAGCAACAACTGAACTGGGTCACATGACCGCAAAGCTACGGAGCTCGTTCGGCATGCGCACAAGGTCCGAACATGCCGCCCCGCGTTGCAATGTGCGTAGCACATTCAAAATATTAAAATACACTATAAATACAAGAACTAAATAAAATACCAATACCACATAATAATATTACAATACAAGTACAATAATAATAAGTAGCAACAATAAGGACTATACAATACAATAAAATTAAATTCTTTGTTACAAAATTTAAGCTCTTTTCTAAAAATAGTTCGATGTATTCTTAAGAAAAGTTGAATGTAAAATAACATGTAAATCTTAGATGCACCTTAAAATACATAAACAATGAGAAATAAGTATGTACATTAGGTTTCATTAATGGGCAAGACACACAATCTAGATATGGATCTAAGAAAGATATTCGAGGCTGTTTTTACCTTTGCAACCCTAACATTACCGTCCTTTCCTGGTATAACCTCTAAGATTCGTCCTAGCATCCACTTACAGGGAGGTAAATTGTCCTCCTTTATGACTACCATCGCCCCTGGTTTGATGTTTTCCCCTTTTACCTGCCATTTTGAACGATTTTGGAGATGACTCAAGTAATTTAATTGCCAATTTCTCCAAATTAATTGGACGAATTTAGTGATTCTCTGCCACCTAGATAATCTCGATTCTGTGATATCAATCAACTGAGGTTCTGGAATGGCATCGATAGGCCGACCAATTAGGAAATGGCCTGGTGTCAATGCATTAAAATCATTTATATCGGTCGATAACGGAGTTAAGGGACGCGAATTTAGTACCCCTTCGATTTGGGTGGTGACTGTTTGGAATTCTTCCATAGTCAATCTAGCACCTTTTAATGTTCGTTTAAGATAATACTTGAAAGATTTTACACCAGCCTCCCATAAACCACCGAAATTGGGCGATCTAGGAGGAATGAACTTCCATTCAATAGCTTCTGAAGTAAGGTAATTAGCTAATTTTTCATCCGGTCTACGGACTAACTCATGAAGTTTGTGCAATTCTGATTTGGCACCCCTAAAATTCGTAGCATTGTCTGTCATAATAGAAGCGCATTTTCCTCGCCTTGAAACAAAGCGTTTAAGTGCGGCGATAAACGCATCAGAAGTTAGATCCGTTACTATTTCTAAATGAATAGCCTTTGTTACTAAGCAAACGAAAATCGCGACATAAACCTTATGAAAAATCCCTTTTCTTTGATTTTTATATTTAATCTCAAAAGGGCCGCAAAAATCGGCTCCTGTATGGTTAAACGTAAAATTTGGAGTTACTCTTTCCGATGGGAGGTCACCCATGATTTGTTTAGCAGTAACTGGGTTGTTCCTAAAACAGACAATGCAATCATGCACTACTTTTCGCGCTAAATTTTTTCCACTTACGGGCCAAAACCGCATTCGTACGTAATGGATTAAAGTTTGGGGACCAATATGAAAATACTTCCTGTGAAAATGCTCAAATATGAGTTTTGTGAGCTTATGGCCTTTCGGCAAAATGATTTGATGCTTCTTATCAAAGTTTAAATCTGAATTTTCCAACCTACCGCCAACTCTTAAGATATTATCTTGATCCAAAAAGGGGGATAAACATTTAATTTTACTGGAAGGGGGAACCATTGATTCCCGTTTTAAACCCTTAATCTCTTCCTGAAATTCTGCATTTTGTACTAATCTAATTAGAGAAACTTCTGAATTTTTTATTTCTGGGGTTGTGAGGCTGCCTCTGCGCCGGTCTGCTAACTTACATTTGCAATTGTGAAAAAACCTATAAACATATGCCAGTATGCGAAGAATACTATAGTATTTACCACTTATGTTGAGAAAAAAATTTACTTCTTCAGGATTCCTGAAAAGAGAAAGAGAAATATTAGAATTGAAATCATTACAGTTATTTTTATATTTTGATTTAGTCTCGGGAAAATAATCTGTTTCTGGCACAGAAATAGTTTCTTGCTCAGTCACTAAGTCATCAGCTGCTAGGAATTTTGGTCCCCTAAACCACATTGGATTCTCTACAAGAGAATTAACACTCGCACCTCTGGTCAAGAGATCGGCAGGATTGTCCTTGCTAGAGCAGTGATACCAAGAGTTCGAATCTGAAAGTGCATTAATCTCTATGACACGGTTTGCCACAAACTGCTTCCATCGCCTTGATGATCCTTTGATCCAGAATAAGGTTATTTTGGAATCTGTCCAATAGTACACCTTCGATGTGATTTTTTGATCTAGGATGGGTTTTACTTTATTGGTCAGTCTTGCACTTAGTAAGGCTCCGAGAAGTTCTAGCCGAGGCAGAGTTATCTCCTTTATCGGTGCAACACGACTCTTTGAAGTCACGAGATTGACTTCCACACCACTCTCTCTTTTTATTCTCAGATAAATTGCAGATCCATACGCTATTTTACTAGCATCAGAAAAGGCGTGTATTTCTACAGCTATTACTTGATTCAAGCAACCAAGAATTTTCCTCGGAATTTTTAATTCTGCTAAATTTGGAAGTTCTTCGAGCCACTTTAACCATTTTTCGTGCACATTAGTTGGTAACTGTTCATCCCATGCTGTCTTCTTTAGCCATAGTTCTTGGAACAGGCATTTTATTCTAATGGTGAATGGCGTCAGCATGCCTAACGGATCGAAGATTTTACCAACTGCTTGCAATAGTAGACGTTTTGAGCTTTTTTGCGATGACAAGAATTCTATTAAACTTTTGACTTCGAATGTCAGACAATCTTCTTCTGTTTTCCAGGACATTCCTAATACCTTGCTTAGATTGCTTCCTAGGCTTATTGCAGCATGTTCTGCTTGAATATTTAAACCTTCCTTTTGCCAGCACTGCAGTAACGCTTCATCATTTGTTATCCATTTTCGAAGAATCATTCCTGCTTCAGACATTATTTTGTTAGCATTCAGGGAAACATCAAGAGCTTCTTGCAGCGTATCTTCGCCAGATATAAAATCGTCCACATAAATATATTTATCGAGTAGGTGAACAGTTCTTGGGTGTAGGTTCGTAAACCGCTTGATGTGCTCCTTTATGGTAGCAGATAGGAGGAATGGAGAGGCATTGACTCCAAAAATAACACGTTTGAATCTGAAAACCTTGAAAGATTTTAAACCATCATCATACCACAGAAAACGGACAGAATCCCGATCTTTTTCAGCTAGTGAGATTTGAAGGAACGCCTTCTCGATATCAGAAGAAAAGGCAATTTCGTATAATCTGAAGTGGATTAAAATATCAAATAGAAGTGGATTTAAGTTGGTGCCGGGCCATAAACAATCATTAAGGGACAAATCATTGTTATCATGAGAGCTGGCATCGAAGACGATTCGGACCTTTGTAGTAAGTTTATCTTCTTTACAGACCGCATGATGGGGCAAATAATAAACTGCCCTGTCTAAAACAGGTTCATTTTCTTGCACCTGCTCTATAATTCCTTGCTTTAAATATTCCGTGATTATTTCAGAATATTGTCGAAAAAGCTCTGGGTTTCGATAAAATTTTCTTTTTAGACCTTCCAAACGCTGTTTCGCAACATTAAAATTATCATTTAAATCCTTCCAGTCTCTTTTCCAGGGTAACTGAACTTCATAACGATCGCCTACAAATTTGACAGTTTTATCGAATATTTGTTGTGCTTGATCAGTTTCCGATATTTTCGGATCTCCATGTTTAATGCCTATAGACTCAAGCTCCCAAAATTGTTTTAAATTATCATTTATTTCATCGAAATCTCTAACGAAATTGCACATAGTAATATTGTTTGTTTGCGTGTTCTCCTCTAGCGCCCCAGTTGGGATCCATCCAAAAACAGTGTCTTGCAGAAAAAGTTTATCATTTATCTTAACTGAATTATGCTTTAAAATTCTATAAAATAGTTCAGCGCCAACCAATGCGTGAACTTTTCCCGGTTTGAAAAATGTGGGGTCTGCCAATTCCACAATATTCGGTAAATTAATGTCCGATACATTTAATTGCTTTGATGGAATTACATCCGTGATTTTGGGAACAATTAAGAAATCTATATTCTCCCTGAAAGAGCCATCTTTGTTTGTAATTACACTCGAAATTTTATTTTTTACATTATAAGTATAACCGTTTAATCCTGTAACGGATACATTAATTATCCTTTTTTTAAATTTCAGCATGTCAGCGCAATCCTTAGTTAAAATATTGACATTGCTAGCATTATCCAAAATGACTCTAAACCTTCGTTTATTTCCGAAATTATCTTCTATAAAAACAAAGCATGTACTCAATAAAATTGATTTTCTTTCTTTACTTATATTATTCAAGGTCTTTAATGATTCGTTATTTACCGAAATGTTTTTCATTTCTCTATTTACCGCACCTGCAAGAGGGGAGGAAATTTGGGGGGAAGCCAATTCATTTTTGGATTTATTTTCTTTTTCTCGATGAAGCCATGAGCTGTGTCGCAATCCACAGGTATTACAATTATATTTTGAAATGCAAGAATTTACGCAATGAGAATTATTCAAACAATTAATACACAGCTTATTTTTCTTCACAAAATCGTATCGTTCAGAAACATTCATTTTTCGAAACTGAGAACATTTGTTCAAATTATGAAAAGCCAATTTACACAGAATACAAGTTTTTCCATTCGATTTATCATTCGAATTTAGCATGAAATTTTTTTGTTTGTTCGAAAGAGGAATGTTTTTGTTTAAGGGTTTTGAAGCAGAGTATCTATTTACGCTTTCTAACGTAGAACTGCGGTTTTCCAAAAATGACATTAATTCATTAAATTGCGGGTATTCTGATTTTTTAATCGAATATTCAAATAATTTTCGAGATTCCTTATCTACCTTTTGCAATATAATATTGATAAGGATAGCATCAGACAGATTGTTTTGTTCATATTGTAATACTTTTAAGGCCCTCAAATTTTTATTTACACAATCAATAAAGGATCTCAATTCTTTAGAAGACTCGTAATGTATTTTTTCATAATTAATTATGGCCGATAAATGAGTGTCAATGAGCAAACGTTGATTTTCGAATCTTTCAGTAAGTGCTGTAAACAATGACTGAAAGGAATCGTCTGGGCTCTCTAGTTGCTTTGCTTCATTTTTTAGCGATGCTCGCAAATAAAACAGCTTCTGAGCGTCATTTAACTGAGCATTATTGATAATTAAATTTGTAAATTGTACTTTAAAGATTGACCACTCTTCATATTTACCATTGAATGTTGGTAGTGGGATTTCAGGTAACTTAACTTTAATATTATTCGAACTTATAGATTCAATACTATCAGCATGCACATTTATTTCAGAAACTTTAAGATTTTTAAGAAATATGTTGAGACTTACCTCAAGTTTCTCGAGACGATCTTCGAGTTCATCTAACTCGTTTTCGATTTCTGGTAAGTCCTTAATCTCAGGGATATCATAATATTTATCCCGTATTTCCGATACTTTTGCTTGCAGCTCAGGTAATTTTCGAATCTTTATTTCGAGCTCGGTACTTGAGTAATTAATTTCGTCTGTATTATCTTTTACGAAATTTTCTAATTTCGTTATAGCACCTTTTAGAGCACCTTTTGTTCTATTTAATTTTTCCATAGCAGCTATTTCGCTCCGGCTCGACGGACCACTACAATGTATGTGAATACTGTGTGTAACTTTAAGATTGAAGACAAATAGTTTTCTTTTTCACATTTTATATCACACAGCACACAAATGTTACAAACAATCACAAACACTGAAAAACATGTAGAATGATGAGGTGACTTTGGGGTAATAACCCGCTGTTAGAACAAGTGACGTTCATAAAACATCTTTTGGGGAATACTCCCGCTATAAGCAACAGAATAATTGGGGATAAGACCCGCTATAGCATAATGTGCCACAATGGCAGCTCAAGAACAACATATTATACTTGGGAATAAGACCCGCTCGAATACACAACGTGCCGAAATGGCAGCTAAAGAACAACTATATACTTGGGGATAAGACCCGCTCGAATACACAACGTGCCGCAATGGCAGCTAAGCAACAACTGAACTGGGTCACATGACCGCAAAGCTACGGAGCTCGTTCGGCATGCGCACAAGGTCCGAACAAAGTCCATGACAGCGGACATACTGACGAAACCAGAGGCCAAGCCTGAATTTCTAAATAATAGAAACAAACTAAAATTACAGAACAATCCTTGTTAGGAGATTAAGGGGGTAATTGTTGACTGATATTGTGAAATGTAATCTCCGAACAAGGACATTAAAATAATTAGGCGAAGTAAATTGTTTTCCATGTGTCAAATGTGATTTACAAAAGTAATTATCAAAAGTGTTTATAATCTGAAAGAAGGAAGTGAAATTGAAAAGTGATTGCACAGTCGTAAACAGATATTTTATTATAAACATTTCGCAATACTCAAGAACTATAAGACATCTATAAATTCTAATTTTAAAATACCATAAATATAAATATTGATACAAATTATTTGTTATGCTGATTTATGGCATTAATTTCCTGTTCTTTATTGTTAATAATATTTTATACATGTATTTTTTCTCTACTTTCAGTTGTAACTCAGACTCTCAAACTGAGAGATCTATGTCTTAAAGCTATTATTAAAAATTTATTTAATTGTCTATTTATAAGTTTCGGCACAAATTTAAGTTCACAAGTCACACAGAAATATGTGTCTTTTTAAACCACATGAAGTTCACACCATCATCGCCTGTGGATTATGTAGAAGAATATTAAGAATATGTAGATCGATTTACCCTTTCCGGACGAAAATTACCAGATGATAAGCGGATATACATAAATATAAGGTAAGCCCAATTTATCTTACCTATGTTTTTTATATTGAGAAATAGATAATTAATTTTTGAGGATAAGAACGAACATCACGCCATTTCTGATAGCAAATATTAAATATTGCTAACAAATAAAACATTTAAAAAAAATAAAATTGGTAAGGATTTCTGGTTGCATTTCGTTATGACGTCTTTAAGATACATAAAAATATAACATCTAAAAAAAAAAAAAAAAAAAAAAAAAAAAAAAAAAAAACAAGTAACCAATTAAAATTTAATTGAAAAAAATCTATTTAAAAACTCCTTTAAAAATTGTGATCTTATAATTTAGAATTTTACCGTTATTATTATCTTTTTATTGGAGAAATCATAGAGTATTATTGTACAACATAAACAGTATTTTTAAAGTAAAATATTTGCTTATAAAATTAGTTTATGTATGCGTTTTATATGTCCTTACTATGTGTCCTACTAATATGTCCTGTTTATAGGACAGCTAGTTACTTAAAAAATTAAAAACTTTTTTGAAAATTTGCACCATATTAATGATATAATCGAAGTTTTAAAAATTTTCAAAAGTATTTAATCGGTGTGGTGAAATATAAGTTAAAACATTTTTGAAATGGGAAAATAGTTCAATTATAACTGCGTAATTTTAATATCTTGAAGAATGTGACTACAAATTCATATTACATTGAAAAAATTTTATAAGGAAAGTTTTTTTTAAAGAATTTAACAGTTATAAAACTTAAGACATATATAGCTAAACCTAATTGTGTGCTGCGTATTTTTAATGAGCCATATTGTTCTTTGCATTACTTTATTTACATACATTTAAAACATGCTAATTATTTTTTACCAAAACTTAAATATGTACAATCTTAAATTACTTAAAAACAACGTTTAAACACACAATAAAATAAGTTAATTTAAACAGTCTGTTTAAATTAACTTATTTTATTGTGGGTTTAAACGTTGTTTTTAAGTAATTTGTATTTCCACACAAGTTTTGTACTTGCTATGTACAATCTTGTTCAATATACCTAAGGGGGCATACAATGACATCGTGCTACAAAATCATTTTCAATTTTTTTATTTATATGAAATAAATCCGTTGTATTACTGTACTATTTAATGTATTGAAAACGAAATAGCTATAGATTTCTAATAAAGTACATTTCCCTTTAAATAGTTATTAATATTGTTATTTATGTTTCGCCTTTCATATTTTACTTGTACTTCATCTGGTGTTCCACTTTTTTAAGTTTTAAGAAGTACTTTTCTTTAAAAGTAATTAAAATTTATACTTTAAGAAAATCATATTCAATAAATTTTTATTGTAAATTGATCTTTAAATTTCAAAAAGAAAAAAATAAAACTTAAAAAAATGGTCCAGTGGTGAGCGTGAAAAAATAAAATAAATGGTTTGACTAATTTAAACAAGTAGGAAATTGCTCGTCAAACGTGGCAAATGAGGTGCGTTCGTACTATAACTAGTTTTATAACTAATTTTTGCACCCCATATTGTACTGAATGTATATTTTTTTGCACTTCATAAGTGCACAGTCTGTAACATCATTACAATGCACTTGCAATAATTTTTTCCCATTGCCCGTAATGTAATGGAAAACTTTTGACTGTCCCTGTAATTAAACTATACACCCAATTTTAATAAAATCTGAAATGGCTCTACAAAATTTTGCAAAAATTATATATTTAAAATTTCAGACTATTCGGAAGACTGTAACATCATTAAAATGCACTTGCAATAATTTTTTCCCATTGGCCGTAATGTAAAGAAAAACTTTTGAATGTCCCTGTAACTAAACTATACATTCGATTTTCATAAAATTTGAAATGGCTCGACAAATTTTTGCAACAATCATATAGTTAAAATTTCAGACCATTCGGTTGGGTAGTTTTTGCTCTGTTATATGCGGACGGACGGACAGACGGACAGACGGACTGAACGACGACTATAGGTGCTACGTATTTATATAATTACGAACGCACCTAAAAAGGGGAATATGACATCATAACTCTTCTACAGCAATACTTCACTACAATACTTCACTTACATCCATTCGATTTTTTTTTTTTCAATAAGTGCTCCACGAGTAAGCACCAGCCTGATTTTTAGATATGTTTTACTAAATATTCTTTTTCTATCTGACAATGCTTGAAATATGACATTAGTTAAAAAAAAAAAATACCTGTGTGTTGTCCGATTGTTACGATTACTATATGTTCTGATATTTTAGGATGCAAATTAATTAAGAGTTTTGTTTCACAAGTGAAATAAATATATTGACGATCATCACACGAAGTAACTGCTTGTATGCAATCAAATTCAATATGAAGAAGGCAAAAATAAATAAATAAATAAAAATCCCTGAAAAGTGCCAGAAAAACTAAATGAAGAAGTCATTTCCATTAAATTTAAAGCCGAAAAGATAAGTTAACATTACAAAATATTGTGGTTAGCTTTTAATAATAATAATAATAATTTTAATAATAATAAAATATTTAGGTATATTGAAGAAGCTCATTTGTCTTCTCAATGATAAAAAATATTTTTAGAAGGTGTGTGCTGGACAGATAATTACACCTGTTTATTTTCTATTTAATTTACATCCAAAATTATTAATTGGTCCAAATCATCCAAGCAACCTCATAGTAAGTTGGTATATAATTTTATATACCTTAGATAAATTCAAATAATATAAGTGATCGTAATTACGTAATTCTAGTAGAAGAGCAACGCGAAGCATTAATAAAATTAAATTATAATTCGCGTCAAAATGTAATTATTAAATTTAAATAATTACGAATAAAATTAAGAGTTTGCGTTGTGAATTATTTAGACGAACTCTTCCACTTATGAATTAAACTAAAATTTAAGCTGTAAAAATAAATTGACGCACCTTAAACATTATCAATTAAATAATTACAGAAACTTTTTAAAACTTGATTAAATATTTTATTTACATTGAACACAACTATATACAGAAATACATAATATTAATTCAAAAAAAAGAAAGCAACACTTTTGTTTGCATCTCATTATTTTATGTATATTTAATCTTTAAAAAAAAAGACAATATTTTCATTTACTCTTATTATTATATATTTTTCTTTTTGCTAAAAGAATAATTCTCTTTCATTTTTAAATTACCTTAATTATATTTAATTATTGGTTTTGTCGGATCTCAGATTGCTCTCTATCATAAAATATCAGAAAAGGATATTTATAATTTTTCATATGATTTTTAAGTGGTAAAAGAAATAGTTTAATGTAGTACCTTTTTTTATATACGGGATGGTGGCCTTTATTCATCAAATTCAGAGTTGTCGCGTTGCTATGGATCATATCCATATGTCATCAGGAATCCACTTCTTATCAGAGCGGCGATATCGAGATGGCAGGATGCATAGCTACGGATCTCAGCAGAACACCCCACTTTATTTTAACATCAGGAAGACATCCTCATTTAGGCTTGCTTAGGCTCACTCCGATATGTACATCAGGAAGACATCCTCAATTAGGCTTGCTTAGGCTCACTCCGATATGTCCATCTCGCCTGGGCATTACTAGGGCTTTCTGGATTCATTGCACGGGCTTTCAGGAGAGCTCCTGCGTCCTCGACATCTTTTTTTAGACTCTCTCTTGCAAACCTTATTCTTCTGGCACACCAACTCCTGCAGTGGGTGGAACTATTTGTCTAGTCTACTCTTATTGGATGTGAGAAGATTTTGCATTATCCTTCGATAGGCCTATTAGCTAACAGTCTGCAAATGGCCCCTTACATATACTTTAATATTATTATCTGCCTTAAAGTTTGGGTGGTCTGAAAAGCCATAAATTTATCCCAACACTTTTATTAAGGCCATAAATTTATTCCAACATTTTTATCATTTTACGATTTCTAATTATACACCACTTTCCATTGGCTTGTCATAAAACGACACCATGGCGTCTGGCTATTGTTGTTATCTGAGATCCGAACTCTATTCAACATTATACATTCATTTTACAATACAACAATTTTTAAAAATATATATTTAATATTTAAAATCAACTTAATAATTTTTGTATGAACTTACACTCTTATTTTACTTAAATATATAAACATTATAATTTTACACTCATAATTATATTTTATAAAAAATATTTATACAAACAGAAATAACAAATTACGCAATTTTACTTTGATTTAACCAACATGGTGCGGGAACATATCATTGTTATATGTTGCCCAGCAGTGTGTTTTTAATTTGTATTCAAAAAATGGTCTCAATTTTTAAAGCAATTGTAGAACTTATTGAATGCCTTCAATCCATTACACCCAGGTCCATTTAGTACATAGCAACTTAAAAAATATAATATAATAACTACTTACCATATCTTTATTGTAAAAAAATAAGACAACAAAGAAAAATTGAACCTAAAATTACAGCCCCTTCTGCTAAGTAGTTTTTGAATTATGTTTTAAAAACTACGCCTTTTCAATTTGGTTAGCAAACATTGTAAACAGATTTAACATTAGGAGTTCAAATTTTAAATCTCCATAACTCCTAAACTACTTTTCCGAATTACTTCTCATTTGACCTTCCAGTCGATGGTCATTTTCGTAAATATTTGTATAAGGTGCAACCGATCGGTCGGTCAGTTTCTCTCTGTCTGTCTATCTATCTATCTTTTTTTTTTTTTTTTTTTTTTTTTTTTTTGCAAAATTTAAGTGGATGGATGGATAGAATTAATTCATATTCTGAAATTGTGTCTAACTAATATTGAATTACTCTTTTCAACTTGCTGAGTTGAGAAAATTGAAAAATGATCTTTTTAATAAAATGTTTCTCCATTTTTACTTATAATTAAGAGATACGTTAATATTTTGACAAATTCGATACTTAAATGTAAAAGGCTGAGTTTGATTTAAATTTAACATTGGAAGAAGTCTAAAGTTCTTATTTTTTCTTTCTTTTACACTCCTCTATCGTAACTAATATCTATATGAGGGTTTTGCACACACATTTAATTGGAAAATAAATACCCAGGCAAATACCCAAATTGGGTATTTATCCGGGTATATACCCTGGTTGTTTACCCTTAAAAATAAATACCCAAGTATTTTAGATCACTGATCCCACCTAATTTAAACAAGATTCTCACCAGAAAATTTTAACTGAATTTTATATTTTTAACTTTGGAGGAAAATCATTGAAAAATTGCTTTTCCTTATTTAAAAATAAAACTTTTCGATTATTCTGGTTAGAATTCAATATTTAGAGACATTTTTGCTTGCCCCTCAAGGGGCAAGGCAAAATTTTATATTAAGGCAAAATTTACAATTATATTTAAGGCAAAATTTACAATTAAAAATAATGGATGAGAATAATCACGGAATCTGAGCAGCTTATGCGTCACGTATACGTGTCACTCATCCCAATATTAATCAAAGAGGAGAAATAATAATTAAAAAAATGTGTAATTTGATAGAAATATGCATGTACTGACATGCATAGACACACACAACTGCAGGAGGATACTGAACTCGAAGCCTTTATTAAAATACATTGTACTTTAATTACATGCGTTAGTTTTATTAAAAAATTCTAGGAGGGATCTACTACGCTCGCCAACCCCCGTCCAGACCCTGCAGACTCTAAACAAGTGGGTAAGTGTGATCACAGATCGCACAGAGGGTTTCGTTTAATATTCCTTTCAAAACACTTTATCCTTTTATCTGTTAGTTCCACATTTCGCAACTAGGGGAGCACTCTATTCTAAACAAACCTCTATCCGAACGAAACTCCGTTTTACATACTATCCGTATATATATTAGTCGAAGAGATTGGGCCCATAGCACCCGAGATAAGTAGGCGCCCCTGGCGGTAAAAAGTGGAACTAAAATATGTAAGGCTATGGTGCATAATATGAAAGAATGGTCAAAGGGGTGTCGGCAAAAGTTGGAAAAGTGCTCCCCGAAAGAAAAGGGCGGAGGTTAGAAAAATTGCTTAAAATATACAAGTTAGAGCACGGAGGAGTAAATAATATAAGACTTTTTGAAATTTTTATGATTTGTCGTGTGATCTGAGGTATTCAGCTATACGTATGCAAAAATTCATGTCTCCAACTTAATTAGGGGCGCTCTTAGAAAGAATTGCTTAAAATACATATGTGGTAGTTCAAAGGGTTAAACGTAAGACTTTTTCAAGATTTAAGGATTTGTCGCCTGGCCTCAGGTGTTCTGCTATAAGTATGCAAAATTGCAAACCTCCAATTTAATAGGGTTTCAGTTAGAAAGAATTCCTTAAAATACGCATGTGGGAGCCCAAAGGGTTAAATGTACGCCTTTTTCAAATTTTTATGATTTGTCGCATGATGGTGTTCAGTTATAAGTATGCAACATTTCACGCCTCCAACCTAATTAGGGGCTCACATAGAAAGAATTGTTTAAAATACACATGTGGGAGCCCAAAGGGTTAAATGTATGACTTTTTCAAAATTTTATGATTTGTCGTTTGATCTGAGGCGTCCATCTATAAGTACGCAAAATTCCACGGCTGCAACCTAATTAGGAACTCACTTAGAAAGAATTGTTTAAAATACACATGTGGGAGCCCAAAGGGTTAAATGTATGACTTTTTCAAAATTTTATGATTTGTCGTTTGATCTGAGGCGTCCATCTATAAGTACGCAAAATTTCACGCCTGCAACGTAATTAGGAACTCACTTAGAAAGAATTGTTTAAAATACACATGTGGGAGCCCAAAGGGTTAAATGTACGACTTTTTCAAAATTTTATGATTTGTAGTATGATATGTGGTGTTCATCTATAAGTATGCAAAATTTTAAGTCTCCAACATGTATAGTTTCTGAGAACGGGCTCTGTGACGGACAGACAGACAGAGGAGCGAGACGAATAGGGTTTCGTCAGATGAACGAAATCCTAATAACACGTTCATTCGACCTGCTTTAAAATGATTATGGAAGATAGAGTTATAATTAAACGGCCCATATTGAACGCCCTGTAATGGTGTTCCCATTTATTTCCCTTTGACTGAATGATTTTAAAGCCGGATCAACTGCTATTGAATTCGTGAGGGATTCAACAAGATCAGTTAAACTTTTGAAAATCAGCTTACACATAAAATAAGCGAAGTAAACAATGTCGTTGCCTCCCAGACTTTTTTAACAACGCTGTCAGAAAATTGTTTTCAATAAGACATTTTAAAATGCATCGTTTTAAATCTGACATAATTTTCACCAAAGGTTTCTCTCTCTTTTTGCTATTCATGTGAAAATACTTTTTTTTTTTAAATTTGAAATAAAATATTATTATTTGCGTCTGTCTCAGAATGAACAACAATTGTTAAAAAGCCCCTCTCAAAAATAGGAAAGAAATAACTCGTGTCAATATATATTTTAAATTGAAACTGTTCGGCACTATTATTGGATCACTTTAAACAGGACGCCATTTTCCCCATTTACCCCTTTTAATCTGTAATAATGTAATTATTATTTTAGAGTTTTATTCCTTTTTTAATATCCGCGTGTCAATACATTTTGTAGGGTTTAATTTTCACTATTTCTTTTTTTAACACGCGATCCTTTAATTATTATTTTAAAGTTTTCTTTCTGTTTTTAATAGTCACGTGTCATTACATTTGGGTCATTCCATGCAAAATGAGCAAATCAGCTGTGGCACACATGTCACAGATTTTAATCAAAATCAGTCTATAAGTAGATCATATCTATTTATGAGTAAATGTAAAATAATAGATTTCTGGATTGTTCATTTAAGTATTAAAATTTACATTAAAAGTGAATGTAAAATCGAGGTATTGTCTACGTGCTTAAAATTTCAATTTCAATTATTAGGCTTAGTAATGGAAAGAATATATTAAAAATTATTTATAATTAGGAATGAATGATAATTAACAGACTGGCGTAAGTTAGTAATTGTATTTTTATTTCATATCGAGAAAAAAATTATTTTTGAAAATTTTTAAGAGAAAAAAGCAATATTTCTATTAATCCTTTACACACGAAGGACAGCCTTGACAAGCTGCAAATTGCTACACCTTATAGCTAAAAGTATATATTTGAAATATCGGAAGTTTCATTCATGCCTTTTTTATTCCTTAATAAGAAAAAAAAATAAATAGTAAAAAAGTTGAGGGTAAAATGCAATATTTCTATCACTTTTTTTTAAGTCAAGGAAAGCTTTATTAAACTTTTAAATTGTTTTATATTAAAGATAAATGTGTATACTTTAAATGCAGAAACTTTTATTCTTGCTTTCAGTTTAGTTTTGCCTCAAAAGAATTTTAAATTAGAGTAGAAAGAACAGACTGAGCTGAACGAAAAACTATATATCAATTCTAAATTCAAATAAAAAACTAGATGGCAGCACTAAATTTTTTTCCCATGCAATCGGGCAATATTTTAAGATACGCGGGCGAATTCAAAGAGGTATAGCTAATGGAATGCAGAAAACATTACTATTTGAAGCCATTTTTCTTACATTAGGAATCAAAAGGCAATCTTGAATTTTTTTTGACGTATCATGGACTTATTAATCTTTATGTCTGTGCAATATTGTTAATGTCGGGCCTGTCCTTTATTTATGTTTTGCTTATACCGAAGAGGAAAAATCACGATTTTGTAATTTTTTAAAAAGTTTCTAAGTTTTTTTGAAGATGAAGGAAATAAATGGCCACTTTAAAACTTGGGGAATTCGATCTACATATGACATACTACATCAGGCATTAATTTCACAGAGGTTTTTTAATTCCTTTGATTTTTATAACGTTTCTAATTTTCTCAAAATTCACAAATTTTCAATTTTTGAAACCAATTTATAAATAATCATGGTGTTACTAGATTATTATAACTCAGTAAATAAGAAGATAATTTTTCAGAGTTTACAAAATTATAAAAAAAATTCCTTTCTGTTAAACAGTTTTCAAGATACAGAACTTCAAACTTGCAACTTTGGACGATTGCGCACATGTCATTCTATATCACAAGCTTTTTAAATGTCCAAAACTGCTAAAAAAATTTATTTTTTGTCAAGATATTTTGTAGAGCATTACTTGAACCTGAATTAAACCTGAGCATCGAATTTTATTAAAATTGGTTAGTATGTGGCCACGACTTTTTATTTTATTTTTGCTCATTTTACGTGGAATGACCCATTTTTTAATTGAAATGAAATATAATTCTTTGCTCTGTTTTTATAATTGGGCAACCGTTTAAAATAATGACCTTTTCTAAATATGAAAAAAAAAATAGCTCTTGAAATCATGAAAATTTGAACGAAAAATATTTTTAAAAAAACCTTCAAAAAATGGGCCACTTTAATAATAATAATAAAAAAGTGCAGTCTGCACAGTGCAAGATTGTGAAGTACTATGTCCCTAGAAAAAATGGCTGAATGACTACGCATAGTTTTTTACCTGTAAAACTTTTTTAACGAAACTATTTTGACCGTCTTCAACATGAAGTAGCTCTTAAAATAAGTCTTCGATTTAAAAACGGTCTGCTTCAGCATGTGTATTAAACATTTCCCTCTAATGCTACTCATTTTCATATTTTTGTATCAGTTGTTTTCTTAATATTAACGAAAAAAGACCTCCAGTCACCAAAACATTAATTTACGGTGGTGAGAGCATTAGTTGCTTTTTTTTTTTAGAATAGAGAGATAGATCTCCCTGAACCCCTTGGGGACGAGCGACCGGTATATGGGGTATAAGGGGCTAGAATCCGTGATTATTCTCACCAGTAAATTTTTATTGTAAATTTTGCCTTTTTTAATCCGAGCATTTTTCCCGATTCAATGAGGCAAAAATTTATGTTTTGAAAAACCGGTGATAAAATATTAAAAATTCTGTAAAAGACGCTCATCCCGAAGGGGTTAAAAGGACACACATTTTTAGGCGATTAGTGACGTATTTAAACCGGTTATAAGTTATCGAAAAGTTAATATTTCAGGTGTCATTTTATACTAAATCACGGATGCTCTACACTTTTAGTTTTTCGCTATAGCTTTATCTATTGAAGACATAGTATTCGTAGAGTTCCGAATCTCGCACAAAATATGCATTTTGAACAATGAAACAAAAGTTTTCGGGCTTCTAAAAATGGGCCTGAATGTATTAATTTAATTTTTCAGGAAATTTCAAAGATGGATGAATTAATAAGTACACTGGCCTTTAACCCCTTGAGGGGCAGTGGTATGTTTATGAAACCACTTAATTTTAATTCTCAAATGCCACATTGGCACCCGAATTAAAAAAAAAAAATTCTGTTTACTACTTGTGTGAAATATAGCTTTTTTCATATTTGCAAATAAATTTGTTTTCAAATTCCGGTGTCAGTCATTAATTTCAACGCTTTAGCAATGGAATTGCTTTGCCCATGAAGTGAAGAATGAGTGAGCGGATGCTTTCAATTGTACACGGTTTGTCGAATATCTACCAAAATTCTTCACGAATTGTTTTTGAACTTCGAGGACGTAAAGAACGTGTCTGACTTCTTTTTTTTTTTCTGTTTTTTTTTTTTTTTTTTTTTTTTTTTTTTTTTTTTTTTTTTTTTAAGACTGAGTAGCGGGAACCATTAAAGGACCAACAGTAAATTTAATAATAAAATAATGTTTGCGATCACTCTCACTTAACCCTTAAATGCGCGATTTTTTATTTTGTTTCGCTAAAAATTATATAGGATTCTCTGAAAGGCTTATGACACAGGAAAAACAATGGAAAAAATCAGAGAGATATTTTTTTTATAATACGTCAACCTTTTCTTCTGTTGCACGTCTGCAATACAAGTAAAAACTACTGTCGTGTGGCTGTTTTACCCTAAACTATTGCAAATTAGTCAATATTTTAATAAGTATGCCCCCCAATGTAAAATGCATTACATGGCAAGAGTCTATTTGCACGGACACACACGTCCAGACGGGCCGCGAAATCATAAATACGTCTCAACTATCTTAGAAAACATTAAAATGAAGAACCGAAAAGGAGAATAGCTGCTGCTAAAACACGATATTTGGTACTTACACCGACCTATGAATAAAATTAAAATTATTTCTATTATTAATAGTTCGTTTTGCGTGCTTACATCCATTTTGCTACACACAACTGTAGCAATTTCATTTCACTTGAACAGGATAAAACGAGTTTAGAGTCACTGGCTTCGCCTTTTCTAACGCCAACGCTAACTGTTCATGAGATCCCCGACAGCTATCAATCGATTCTCTTCATGGGTAACTCGGATAATACACAACCTTCAACAACAACCACAATCATCTCCTATCAGTAGCAACAGATGGCGCCACTACTCAAATCATCCCCAGTACACAAAGCCTGTGAAATGCTCACAGCTTAAAGCCTCCCTTGCATCACACCTGCACATGGCAACACGGTAGCATTCACGCATGCGCATTGCTCGACAAGACTTCCTCGCTGTGTAGCGATCTTATCTCATTGGAACAGTATAAAGCGAGTTACTAGCTTAGGCTAATGTCAGACGAACGTCTTTTTGCACGCTTCTTTCCTTACGTATTATCCGTACACAATGCCCCCTAGTATTGTGTAGGGATAATACGTAAGGAAAAAAGCGTGCAAAAAGACGTCCGTCTGACGTTAGCCTAAGAATCACTCGCTTGGCCTTTTGCTCGACGCTAAGGTGCCTACTGTTCATGAGATCCCTGGTTCAAACCTCGAAAGTGCCCATTTACTCTCCAAATACAGTCGAACCTCGTTAACACGAAATCGCTTAACGCGAAATTTCGCTTAACACGAAATAATACTGAGGTCCCGTCAGATAAGTCTGAAAACCAATGTAAATTAATTCGTTTAACACGAAATATAATTTCGCAAAATCCCACTTAAGGCGAATTTTTTTTTTCTTTCGAAAATCAAAGCATTCTTCCTTAAGCAAAGTTTTCAATATTTCAAACTTACGTGTCGCATCTTATTTACTAAAAATGGAATTTTTCTCACTGTTTGAAAATGACAAAGAGGAAAAGCGTTTCAAAAAATGGTGAAATATTTGGCTAATCTCTGCTTTTCTTTATCCTCTGATATTCGGCATCCCCCCCCCCCTCTTCGCTTAAGTTGCATTTATTCACATCCTGAGCAAGTATGTTTGAGATGGGAATCAATCATATGTCTTCATATTCTTTTCGAATTACATTTTGTGGTCATCGACAAAAGAAAGGAGAGGTGAACAAAATAAAGGGGAAATGATCAATAAAAAGGGGTGGTGTCCGAACTGTCAGGGGCTCTTGCTCTTTACCTCTGATCTTTAGAAATCGTATCTGTTAGCTATCTGTTTGGTCCTTTATGCGGACATATTCCCCCTATGAGCTATAGATTAGCCACAATGAATGTTTGGGTGAAGGAGTTCCTTTTTTTAATGTGATTATTACATTGTTTGACTCTATTGATATTGACATAAACCATAAACAGTGTTTCCGAAATCCCATATCTTCGAGTGAAAGAAGTGACAATCCTTACTTCTATACCTGACTACTGAAACTCTGTTCTCAGTTGCTCTGTAGAATTCTTTGAAAGATGAGTCGAAAACAGCAAGCTATATCTTTAGAAACAAAGCAAAATATTTTAAATGAAGTCAGCGATAAAGTGCTGAAAATATCAGAAATTGCAGCCAAGTATGGAATACCCAATAGCACACTCTCTACAATTTTAAAGAATCGTGAAAAGATTGAAGCGGCTTGTGCTGTCAGTCAATTCGAACCAGCAAGAAAACGGATGCGCACAGGAAAAAATGAAGAAATTGAAATTGCTCTCTTACGGTGGATAAAAGAAGCAAGAAGCCAGAACATTGTTTTAACTGGTGCAGTTTTGCAAGAGAAAGCAAAGGCTTTTGCTGATGCTCTCGGTTAGAACGGTTTCACATGTTCTAACGGATGGCTGACAAGATTTAAAGAGCGTCATAGAATTGTCCGCAAAAAGATAAGGAGAAAAATCTGCCGTAGATGAGAATTCTATAGTCTTTTTTATTAGGAAAGTGGTTAGACGTTAAAAAAAATTATGCACCCCGTGACGTTTTTAACGCCGATGAAACGTGCTTTTTTTTCAAAGCACAACCCTCGCGAACACTTATTTTAAAAGGAGAAAAATGTACTGGGGGAAAATTCAGCAAAGAAAGAATTACGATTATGGTCGGCTGCAACATGGACGGAAGTGAAAAATTACCATTGCTCGTGATAGGTAAGTCGGCGAAACCACGTTGTTTCAAAAACGTTAAAACTTTGCCTGTTTGCTACGCTTCCAGCAAAAATGCATGGATAAATAATGTTATTTTTACGAAATGGTTACTTTATCTGGACTTAAAATTCTACCGAGAAAAGAGAAAAATCTGCTAATTGCTGGACAATTGCAGTGCTCATAAAGATGTTTCAGTATTAAAAGCAATTGAATGTGTCTTTCTTCCTCCGAACACTGCAGCAAAACTTCAGTCTTGTGACCAAGGAATTATCCAATGCTTAAAATATCAGTACAGAAAAAGAATTGTTCATAAAATGATTCAATGTTTTGATAATAAAACGGAATTTTCTGTGAATTTACTAGAAGCTATAACTTACCTAAGAAGTGCCAGGAACAGTATCACTACTGGAACTGTGAAAAATTGTTTCCGACACGCGGGATTTACGCATGAGATAAATGAAGAAACTAATGAAACAGAATCTGAAATAACGACTGATTTAATAGAAGTCGAAAAACGGAGAATTATTTCGCAGACATTGTTTGTCGAGTGTATTTGCATAGATGAAGATGTGCTGACTTCGGATGTGACGACAGACGAAGAAATAATTGCTTCATTAACTGAAAAAAAAAAGATGACAGCATCGACATCTCAGACGAGGATGAAGAATTCGACACAGAACTGAAAAGTTCAGTGTCATTAAATGAAGCTACCGCAGCATTAAAAACTGTACAACGTTTCCTTATGGAACAAGAAAATTCTTCCCGATCTTTGGACAAATTGGATGAGGTCCATACGTTTCTAGAACAAATCAGTGTACAAAAATTGAAACAAAAGTCAATAACGAACTTTAAGAAAAAATTATTAGCAGGTAAATAAACTTATTATTGCCTAAAATGATGACCAATTTTTTTTATTTCTTAATTAAGTTTTCTATTTCTTAATTAAAATTTCTATTTCTTATTAATTTATGATTTTAGCAGGGATATATTTGTAAGCTTATTTATTTAGTTTTTTTTAAATCTAATATTGATGACACGACTATTTTGACGGTTAACACGAAATCCCGGATAACACGAAAAAATTTCGCAGCCCCTTCAATTTCGTGTTAACGAGGTTCGACTGTATTTTTTAATTTAAATTAATTGCATTAAAATCTTAATACATTGCCTTCCTGTTTACATATTGACGGGTGCCATGACACGGAATATTATGGAACGACAATGAAACAGTCTATAATTTATAAACACTTGCAGCATCGGTCTACAAAATGTTTTATTCATTGAAATAGTCCGACAGGAATAAATAAAATAAAAATGTAACATTTAAAATAAACCACAGGCCAGACATTCAGTTTAAACAGTTTTTATGTGAAAAGACATTTTGCTCTCTAAAAAGCAGAGGCGTAGCTACAAATATTTTTTCGGGGGGAATAATTCAAAAATTTCCCAACTTGAAACAAATTTGCTTCCAACTAAAATGATATGCGCAATGTGTGTTTAATGATAATGATATTTATGCATAAAAAAATTCTTTCCAAAGAAAAGTACTGAAACTAAAAACATAATTATAATTATTGGTTCATTTAATAAAAGTTTTTGTCTTCTATTATGTACGAGTCATAATCGTACTACACATGAAAATAGCCTCATGATATTTTGAGATTTTTGGAAAAGGAACAAATTTTTTGAGGAAATAGATTAGAGACACGGCTGATGTACAAAAGCAGGGAAATTCAGGTCTGGTAGATATATGATATTTTTGTAACACAGAAAACCACAATTGCAAATTGAGTCTGACTGCTTTTTGTATTTCTTTTGAAAATTTAACTAGTTTGCTGTTATAGAACTCAGAAAGACAATCAGCAAAACAATAAAAAAATCTTTTTTGTTTTTTTTTTACTTTTTATTTAAAAAAAGAAAAAGTGATTTAAAAAATCTAGAATTTTCCAACTCTAAGCTCAAAATTCCCAAGTTCACATATATTGGAGGGGGAGCCTCCCCCCCCCCCCATCGCGACGCCTCTGCTAAAAAGAAATATCTGTACCGATACTCCCGGATAGCGATGAATACTATATAAATACAAATATCCTTTCAGTCATTCAATTCCTTGTCAGCTGATTCTCTTGAACGAGATAAAACGATTGTTTCGAGATCTTCCATTAGACAGCCACTCAGGAGGAAAACAGAAACAATAATCGCTGACGAAGGGATTTCTCATCCCCGCTGTTCCTACAACAATCATTTCCATTAATGTAGTATAAAAAGTAAGAGTGCGCCTTTCTCTGTTTAACCTTTTCTCTCTCTCTCCGCGCTTGTGTTTCACGGCGCCAGCCAACTTTTCGCCGATCGAATTCGATCTGCAGACATAGGACATCCCTGAATTCCGTAGGAACGCGATGTCAAGTTTCGGAGTCGGATTTCTATAGGCTTTCCAAAGCCAATCAAAACTCCGTGACACGAACGTTTAGATCGATGTCTTATTCGGATGGAGATAAAAAAAAAAAATCACATCTCGGAACAAACATTGGTGGAAAACGCAAAACTTTTCTGACATAGAGTGGCTCCCGAAAGTGTTCGTTCGTTTTTTCGGCTCTAGCCACTTTCATGCCTATGTTTGTTTTTTAACACTTTTAATAAAACAAAATTTACTCCCTGGAATAAAGTCAAGGAATATTATCACTCCTTGAAAATAATCCTTGCTAATTCTCTGTTTTACATATACAAATGTAAACTGTTCATCTATATTCTTGCTAACTGAATTGTATATGTTGATTGGGTAGGGGAACCTAGAGGGTCCCCCCCCCCCTCTGAAACCATATTTTTTGCCTGATTATAGGCCACAGATCACCTCCCCGAAATAGAATTCTCTCTGTGTTACTGATGTGGCCCTCGACAACCCAGACATTTTTATAAGTGGCCCTTCTCTTAAAAAGGTTGTGCACCCCTATTGTAGGGTATAGACCCCTTAGTCTCAGGTTCAACGGATTTTATACAACACTCGTTAGTTCTTGAGAAACCGGGGGGGTCTAATATTAGTACACAACTTAAATACTTACTTTGAAACCAAAAGGGCAGGTAGGGCGTAGCTCAGTTGGTACGGCGTTTGCTGGCTGACCCGCGGACCCGGGTTCGATACCCGAACGCGCTACATTTTTTGTTTTATAAATATACTTGTAATTATAATTTAATAATTTCAATTAAAAATTTTAATATCGTACATTAATTATAATGTTAACAAATTTATTATTTTTTATTTTGAACTATTATTTCTCATCCTTTAAAGACATTTAAAAAGAAATTGGATCTATTATTGAATGATAAAAATTCCAAAATCGTTAGAAACCTGTTGTGGTGCCATCTAGTTATGATAAAATAAAACATATTCAAATAAAATAAAAATAAAAGCAGAAAGAAGATAGAGGGGAAAACGAAATATTTGAAAGCGCAAGCATACATATTACAAATTTAAAAATCTTTAATATGCAAAAAATCCGTTGTAATTTAATTCCGATGCTAATTTTTAATATAATTATGTTTGTTACTTTAAAAACAGAGTAATAGTATCATCGTATTGATTTCCCTTGTTAAAGCAATGAATAAATGATATTTCTTTAAAATCACGAATTGATACAATTGTTCAATATCATTGCATACATACTGAATATATGAAATACATTTTAAAAGTGATTTTTAAAAAATTATCAGTTTTATGATGTTTTATACAACTATTTAGTTAAAAGTAAAAAAATTAAATAGGTTAAAATTATAATTGAAATACAATAGTATAAATTTTAATTGGCAATGCGATTATTAATTTATAATTACAAGTATATTTATAAAACAAAATATAAGAAAAACAAATTTAGTGGCTTCGGGCATCGAACCCGAGCCCGCCGATCAGCCAGCAAACGCCGTACCAACTGATTTACGTCCAACCTATCCTTATTGTTACAAAGTAAGTATTTAAATCATATACTAATATTAGACCCCTGTTTCTCAAGAACTAACGAGCGTTGTATAAAATCCGCTGAACCTGAGACTAAGGGGTCTATACCCTACAACATATATTAAAATAATCAAAATCTGTGATTAAAAAGGTTGGCCCTCTCTTTGTTAGATGAGAGTTACCTGCGGCGTACCGTCAATTTTGTGATCCCTCGTTTGAAAGCCTGTATAAAATCGAATGGCGGACATTTTGAACAAGTTATTTAAATATTTTTATTTTGTTAGAATAAAAAATGTCATTAGATAGATATTTTTGAAAAAATAGTGTCCGCGCGCCAATACTTTTAAGCCACCCTGTATACCCTCCTATTAGGTGGATTGCGAATGTTTTTTTTTTATTTAAAGGTGGGTCGCGTACCAATAAAGGCTGGGAACCGCTGCTGTGTGGTTTTTATAGTGTTTATTTATTCTTTTTCTCATGCAGACACAAATGGCAACTCAAAGCAGCAACGGTCTTTTTAGGTTTGTTCTGTTCTTTGAATGGGAAAATAACAATTAAGTAGAGATGTAATATAGAGTATTTTTTTTTAATAAGAAAGTATTTTTTTCAATAACTTATAGTATTTTTCATTTGAAATAAATGAGACTGCAGCCGAACGTAAACGGCGTTCAGACAGAGAACGTAGAGTCCGATGGCTAGCACCGGCAGGAGCAAGAAACGTTAAATTCTCTTCGAGAAGAAAATAGATTAAGACTCTCTCAACAACCATTTTATC
This sequence comes from Maratus speciosus, assembly GCA_963932465.1. Classification (NCBI taxonomy): domain Eukaryota; kingdom Metazoa; phylum Arthropoda; class Arachnida; order Araneae; family Salticidae; genus Maratus; species Maratus speciosus. The sequence continues at coordinate 5,563,944 of OZ010789.1, forward strand.
GATACTTTCATTTTAACAGGAACAAATCAAAAGGATAGAGTTCACATAGCAAGAACTGATTTGACACCAAACGAAACTTCCCTACCTTTGATTCTTAAACGCAGCCCATTTTCAGTTATACTGCCATTTGCAATGACGATAAATAAATCACCAGGACAAACATTTTCTACGATTGCACTGGACTTAAAGGAACCGTTTTTTTTTTTCTCATGGACAACTATATACATATATATTCTAGAAAGATTTCTACAAAAAGTGCAAGATAAATCTAAAAGTATATATATTTTTTTAAAGATGATTTAAAAAAAAAAGAACCTAGTAGTGGTTGAGTATATTAAATTATATTAAAAGTTGAGTAGACACATTATATAATTTAAGTGACGTATTTATTTATTTTTTTTAATAAAAAAAACAAAAAAAACAACAAAAAAAAACGTAAAGTCGGGTTTATTCTACCTCAACGTTTTTAGGCTGTTGTAAAAAATGATAAAGAGCATGTAATGAAAATGTGTCAGGAAATGGGTGGATTACTGCATGCCTATTAATCTTATTTTATGAGTCATTTTATTTTATACTAGCAAAAACCATGCTTTGTTTGGATTCGCGAAGCATTATTTAATAAGATAAATATTTACAAGTAACATTATTTTTTTTATATTATTTTTGCATCTTTATTAAGCAAAAAAGTTATTATATGTTTTGGGGCATTTTAATTTTAGAAATGTAAATTTAGCCAAATAACTAAGAATTTCCTCGGATTTTTTTATTTAGGATATAAGACTGGTATAAATAAAAATATTTTCGAAGCAAAATTTTACAAAACATTTTTAAATTTTTAACTAAAATCTCTTTTAAAGATGTTTTTACATTTTCCAATAGCCTCTGGTGTTTTCTCCAAGTGGTTTGAAATAGGTATATTTCCAATCTTTGTAATTCACATCAAATAATCTTTGATAGCAATCTTAGAATAATATATTCGAGAGAGCTTGAAGAAAGTTACTTCTTCAAAATCCTATTATCTGAAAAAACATTTGAAATCTGCTCTCGTTGATACTAAGAATTATTAACTTATATTATTATTATTCAAACTTCGAATTCGAAGAACACTTTATATAATGAATTTAATAATTTTATTTGTTTACATTTCTTTTGTTGCCACTTTACGAAAAAAAAATCATAATATAATTCTTTTAAAATGCTTAAGTATCGTCTGCATAAATGATTTTACATAATAAGAATAAATTGTGTATTTGCATTCTTAACACTGAAAAATACTTTTTGAATGTAAATAATTGAAATTTCACAAATTCATTAAAAATAAGCTATAATTTTCATAAAAAAGGTATTTTAAAAATTTCATAAAAGAAGCGCCTTTTCCAACCAATCTTAATAAAGTATTCTATTAAAATGTCCACCCAAATAACATACAATTTTAATATAAGAAAGTTTAATGTTCTTTTACGGTTTGAAGTATTAATTCTGCAGTTATTTTCAATATTTAAAATATTTCGCCTTCGCAAAATGCAGATATACAGTCCTTTGACATATGTTCCTTCCCTTATTTAAATAATTAAAAAAAAAAAAAAAAAAAAAAAAAAAAAAAAAAAAAAAAAAGAGAAATTCTGATGCAACGATAATATTTCACGTACTTAATCATTCACGACTTTATTTATTTTTACTGACTCAATGATTTTTATTTACTGCAATAAATACGCAGTTTTCATTATTGTTTACAAAAATAAATCCGTATAAGGGAAAAATATATTCAACAAAATAATAAAAAATGTTTTTTATTACATCAATCGATAAGCAAACAATACTGTCAGAATCTACAGATCATATTTTATTTCTATCAAGTCCAAAAATATTTCTTTCCTTAGTTGAATTAAAAAAAAAAAACTGTTGAGATACCGTGTTTACTAGCGTAATAGTCGCACCCCCGATTTGAAGCAGAAAAAATCGTCAAAATACTTTCTTCGCACAAATTGGATGGATGAAAGAATTGTGAAAGATTGGGCTCGCGATGTTTGGAAGAAAATGTCTGGAGCATTGCTCAAGAAACCAGCGATGGTGGTACTCGATAGCTTCCGAGGACATCTTGTTGATGATGTAAAGAAGGAACTTTCAAAAGACAAAACAGATCTTGTGATAATTCCTGGAGGACTCGCATCCATTCTGCAGCCGTTGGTCGTATCAGTTAACAAACCGTTTAAAGACATAAGACGAGCATATGGAGATTGGATGGTCAATGGGAACAAAAGAAAAACTCCCAGTGGAAAAGTAAGACGTCCATACTTGTAACTAATGTGTAGTTGGATATTACAAAGCTCGACTTTAATAACAAGCGATATAATTTCAAAATGTTTTGAGAAGACGCGTACCTTCGAGACTTTGGACGGAAGCGAAGATGACATTTTATGGAATGACGGAGATTCCTCAGACACCGATTCACATTATAATACTGATACTGATACATTCAGTGAAAGTGATTTATTATGAGAATTTTTTGTCAAAATTTTTAAAGATTATTTGTAAATTTTACGTCTTTAAAAATATTACCATAAAAAGAAAAGTGGTACTTAATAAACAGTACATAATCTGGAAACATTTGGTAAATTACTAATTTTATTATAATGTGTTTTATTGTACCAGTAATGTTTTAGCATTAGAGTGTACAATATTGTGTAATCAATTTCCCCGCATAACCTAAACTTTCACATTGAAAAATTGGCAAAAAAAGTGCGACTATTACGCGAGTAAACACGGTATTTTGGCGGAATAATAAAAATATGTTTTATTATGATTATATCTTGAATCATGATTATATCTATAATTACTAGCTACATGATTTATTTTTTTCTTCTGAAAATATAAGTGTTTCATTTTTTATTTGTAAAAATGCGTCCGTAATGGAAAAACATGTAAAATAAATTAATTAAAATAATAATTATTTTTAAGGTTATTCTGTAAAAAAAAAATAATATTGTGCAAATTTGCAGATCAGAATTTATTTTTATGTTTAATTTCAAGTCAAAATACTGAATAGTTTTTTTTTTTGTAAAGTGTATGACAAAACGTATTGAGTCGTTCGGGAAGTCATATTCATTTGGGAAAATCAACCGGTACCGGAAAATTCTATCATTTAATTATTAGACATTGATTCCGATATCTATTATCTAATAATTACCGGGCAAAATTTTCCGGTACGAATTGATTTCCCAAACGGACACGACTTTCCGAACCATAGATTAAGGCTGCGTACACACTATCTAGTATCTTGCAGTCACCTTTCGGCACGTTTGTTCGCACGTGTTGTCGGGTTATTTGATGGCTAATGGGTTTTGTATGACAAGGATAGGGAGTTGGAGGACGGAAGTGGACGCAAACCCACGTTGACAGTTTTACGACTGTTGTTTGGGGAGAAAATCGCGTAGAAAAAGTATCACTCCCTTTGTCAATTCGATACAGTTCCTCATTTTTAACTTTCCAATCCACTTAAAAAGGTTGCAATTATTTGGCGATGTAAAATAAGCAGAAAATAGCTTCACATTTTCGCCAAGTGAAACGGGGGTGTTTTTTGTTCTTACAATGTAAAAAAGAGAGATACCGTATTTTATGGAAGAAACGCCGCGGTGTTTACGAATTTAAAAGTTAATTTTTTTTCCAAATCTGGCGTTTACGATTTTTTTTTAAATACCAACTGAGTTTCCTTAATTTAAAAATTCACAAAAGTATTTAAAATCGGATTTAAATATTTTAAATAAAACTTCAGACATCTTAAGATATTAAAAAGAGGCATCCTACACTGCTCAGAAAACTTTGATTAAAGTTAGGTCAATATGACGCTGTCGACAAAAATAGCGTCCCGATGGATGCGGTGATTACGATATTTTCAAGCTTATTCCGACCAATTTGAGGGGTGCGGCGTTTCTTCCATAAAATACGGTGCACAAAACACAATGAAAACAGCAAATAACAATTAGAAAGATTATTTGACTTTTCAAAACAGCACATTATTTTTGATCGCATTGATTAGTTCTTACTGCAAATCAAACCCTATAAAATTTATTTTAATTATATTATTAATTAATAATATTAATATAATATAACTGTTATTAATGTATTTTTAATTAATATTCAGTAAAATTACATCATAATTTTAGTATTATGTTTATTACGGATGTGGGTTTACTTTCATATGACATTTTACTGTTTGTAATTGCTAAGAGATTAAAATTGACAATTTTTGTTATGGGTCTAATATTTAATTTTGTAGAACAGTTTTTCTCCAAAATTTCAATTATTTTTAAATATATACTTTCAAAAATTTCTTAAAATTCTTCCTAAATTCGCTTGTCAACAACGCGAAGCTTTCCGAGACAATTACTAATACATTTTTAAACGTAAATGTAGAAAACTGGCTTGTGAAGCGAATATTGGAATCGAATAGCTTTTCGATTTGAAATCGAATAGCTTTTACTTTTTTTAATAAATAAATTACATGTAGCGTTTAAAGCGATTCTGGTCACGTGAAGACATTTTTTTTTCTTCGTGTCACATCCTAAAATTCGGGCCCACTTGGACAGTATTTTCAGAAAGATCTCCTGTGTTTACCAAAAAATGGGAAACGTCTGTCGATTACATTGTTTATGAATCACAACACCTGCCCATTTCATGCAATTCCGAACAATTTTTTTTTTTTTTAATCTGTCAAAAATAGCCCCTTCTGATGACAGCCTTAATCAGTATTTTTAATAAAGGATTTTTTCAACATTACGTTTTTATGAGCATAAATTTTAAAAAACTGTGTTCTTTTAAGAGAAAATTTATGATTAAATTTTGGTTATGAAATTAGTATATATATATATATATATATACACATACATACATACACCTAGTATATATGCACAAATATATATCATCATCATCAACCATTTTCAATCCACTGCTGGATGTAGGTCTCCCCCAGATTTTTCCAATGTTTTCTGTCTAGTGCTTTAGTCATCCAATTTACACCGGCTACTTTTCTGATTTCATCACTCCATCTTACTTGAGGTCGTCTTCTTGGCCGTTTTACATCTCTGGGATACAACTGTAGGGTGCTTGTGCTCCATCTATTGTCTTGTCTTCTTGCAATGTGCCCAGCCCATTTCCATTTTAGCCGTTTAATTCTTTAAATGATGTCAAAAACTTTCGTCTGACTTCTTATCCAGGTTATTCTTCTTCTGTCTCTTCTAGTTATACCTAGCATACATCTTTCCGTACTTCTCTGTGTTGTTTGTAATTTTTGTACCATCCGTTTTGTTAGCGTCCATGTTTCTGCTCCATAAGTTAGCACAGGTAAAATACATTGGTTAAATACCTTTCTTTTCAAACAAAGAGGCATGCTACTCTTCAGAATAATATTGTTCTTCCCAAAAGCACTCCATCCATTTCTTATTCTTCTATTGATTTCATTCATGATACTATTATCCGATATATATATATATATTTGTGATTTCAAATTTATTATATATATATATATATATATATATATATATATAGATATATACATACATATATATATATATATACATATATTAATGGTTATATACATATATATATAAAGAATTTCCATTTTATACTACATGATTGTCATCTTTCTTGGTTTTTATTTAATATCATTTCAACAAAATCATCTCACTGCTGTTAATAAGTTATCAATTTTACAGTTACAATTTGCTGCTAAATTTATTAAATTAATTATTGTAATTGGAATAGATGATGATTTGTAATTATATTATGGCTATATTTTATCTTTCAAATTTCTATGCTGCTTATGCGCAAGTCTATTAATGATCACTATTTGTTATTTTATTTTCATTTAGAATCGCAAGAATTCTTTCTGAAACGCAATTTCTTTTTAATGGTATCTTTTATATATTTTATAAATGTATAATTTCTGTTAGCTAAATGTTTTGCGACGTTAGCAAACTATTTTTTAAATAATTTTTTATCAGCTGGGTTTATTGATGCATTTACGCAAAAAATTACTGTGTTATCAAAAGATTTCTACTATTGTAATTTCTTGATACCTAATTCTAAGAATTTCCATTTTATACTACATGTTTGTCATCTTTCTTGGTATTTATTTAATATCATTTCAACAAAATCATCTCACTGCTGTTAATAAGTTATCAATTTTACAGTTTCAATTTGCTGCTAAATTTATTAAATTAATTATTGTAATTGGAATAGATGATAATTTGTAATTTTATTAATATATATGTGCTGGCTAATTGGTGGATTTTGCTTAATTAATATTACATGTATAGGGTTCCATCTGTATTTTGTATAATGTTACAGTTATAATTTCTGCTAAATTTATTAAATTAATTATTGTAATAGGAATATATGATGATTTGTAATTATATTATGGCTATATATATACTTACATATACATGCATGTATATATATATATATATATACATTTTGAATTACACATTGGTAAACTGCACCCCACATTGTTATGCAATACCGCATACATCAAAGCCTGATGATGATACTCTCTATTTATTTTGAAATGCGTTCGTCTGAGTGCTGTAGTTATTAAAAAACTAGACATATTAAACAAAAACATAATTTGAAGAACAAATTAAAAAAAAACAAAATTTATTTTCAACATTGTTTAAGCCCGAGAAGGGACAGATATTAAGTTATTTCATTCAATTAGTTCTACATTTAATGTTAAATTTTTGTAACAAATTAGTTAAACCAATTGAAGATTAAAAAAAAAAAAAAAAAAAAAAAAAAAAAAAAAAAAAAAAAAATCATACAATATGATACTTAAAACGCCCTAAAAAGTGAGATTCCGTTCAAATGAAATCGAAATAAATCTTAGACTTTTTAAGTTTTGTATTTTGCATGCATCTTATCATTTTATCCAGAATTGTCATAAACACAATACAAAATCTGCAATACAAATATTTCCAATTAAAAATGGAAGAAGTCGAAGATTTATTTCGATTTCATTTGAACGGAATCTCATTTTTTAAGGTGTTTTAAGTATCATATTGTAGGATTTTTTTTTTTTTTTTTTTTTTTTTTTTTAACCTTCAATTGGCTTAACTAATTTGTTACAAAAAATTAACATTAAATGTAGAACTAATTGAATGAAATAACTTAATATCTGTCCCTTCTCGGGCTTAAACAATGTAGGAAATAAATTTTGTTTTTTTTAATTTGTACTTCAAATTATGTTTTTGTTTAATATATATATATAATTGAATTGAGAATAACAGAAAATAATAAATAATAAAAAGCACCTAAAGTACATTTATTACATTGGCGATTAAACGCCAAATCTAGCAATCGGTTGTTCCTGTCATTTCTGTCGGGAGCTACTCCTAACTTCAAAGATAAAATTTATGGGTTTTTCTAGACGGTCTTTTGCAGGATAATCAAAACGCAGCTTAATATCCAAGATTGGACGTTCCCATAGAGCGTAATGGTAATGCGATCGTAGCGCCCTTAGTGACAATGGGGAAGAAACTTCCCATCTTTGTAGTATGCTTATTATTGAGTATCTACCTTATTGTGATCTTTCTTTTTTTAATGTTGCATGTTTACGTTTTCGATAGAATCTTACACCGATATATGAACATAGAATAGACATTCTATTTTATATATCTAATATCTATTCTATGTTCATGCACGGATATATGTTTGTTTTTTTACATGATTAGTGAACGGTTTTAAGTGCAACGAATACTAGGTAAAAATTTCGTCTTGAATGCTATATATCAAAAGCAATGGTGTAACGTAAAAATATACGAAATGTTGAACTCTACAAGTCCCAGAAAATTTCATAATTATTCCCCTTTGGCAGGAAGATTTTTATACCCCGTGTTTTATAAATTTATGAAGTTTAACGTATTAAACAATCGTTACAATAATCTTTTAAAATTTATGCATTTTCACTTCCTTACAGATAAAATAAAAATATTGTTTTTAATGTAAATAACGTAGAATCAATTCAATAATGTCTATAATATTAACATATAAGAAATAATAATAATAATATTACAAATAGGGAAAAATTAAAAAAAAACAGCTAAATAAATAAAGCAAGCATGAATAGAATATCGTCTGACACCTGTTTCGTTTTAGGAACGAATAAATATTCAAACCATAGAGGATAAACATATTTCTTCAACATAGGTAAATTTCGGAGGTTTGTTAGTTCTTCCCCCTTGCCGATAGTGACGAGTACTGCTGCCATTACAGATTTTGCCGTAAATGTCCCATAGTCCAAGAGCTGTTAAACATTTTAGGGAAGGTATTTGAGGCACTCTGAAAATTTGTGCAACACTTCTTTTGTAATACCTCAATACAAAATCGAATGTCTGGCTGAAGGATCGTGGCCCAAAAACTGTGCCAGACACGTGTCAAGTGCCATTTTTTGACTCAAGTGCCAAATGGCACTTGACACGTGTCTGGCACAGTTTTTGGGCCACGATCCTTCAGCCAGACATTCGATTTTGTATTGAGGTATTACAAAAGAAGTGTTGCACAAATTTTCAGGGTGCCTCAAATACCTACTCAAAAATTTTCAACAGCTCTCCTACTACCATCTTAATTTCTGTAGCCTAGTATAGGATTCGTTTCGCTCATCCTAATTATATTAATTTAATTAATTCTTATTTTATGAATATTCCAGAAAGACAATCATGCGTTGCTTATAGAAATAATGTATACTACTTTATTTGACCTTATGTTTTAAACATGTAAAGTTTGATGAACATAATGACTGATTTTTTCCTTTACGGGATATCGATGCAAAAATAAATTGAATGTTATGTCCACAAATTCATTTTATAGTGTTTCAAAAAGTTTTTATCTTCAAAAGCAACACCAAAATTTATTGACTCGCTGATTAAAGTAACTGCAAAATTTTAAATTTCCTTTCAAAATGAATTGTATGAATTTTTTTCTAAATCGAGTGTGTTGTTCCTTTCCTTTCTATTAAACATTCTTCACTTCCCAGATAAAACATTTTAAAATAAAGATTTTCTCCAATAGATGGCTCTGCTGTAACACCGAAAAGTTGGCTTTTCGACATCTTGGAATCGGCCAAAGCCGCCTCAAGACTACAAGCCAAACACAAGGTTTCGTGACGTCACGACGCGGGGCTTAGATCAGCCGTGGAGCGTTATTAAAACATATTAATTCTTTCCTCTATATTTCAACTTATTATCACAGCATATGGGAAAAAATAAAAACTTATAGTTTAAAGACGCTAATTAAGTGCTTTTTAATCAATTTCGATCACTCGAAACAATAATAATAACGATAAAACAAAAACAATATTTATGAAATAATATCACTGTGTCAATGAAAATGTGCATCAGAATTAAAGTTACATTAAAGAAAATTCGTTCGTTAATGAAAAAAAAAAATCCCAAGTATTAAATTTATTTTAGTAGACAGTTTTTATTATTTATTCTACTTTGAAATTTAGAAACAATATCAATTATCTATTTGGTATATATTCAAAAACAAGACATTATACATTATTACATACATATATATACCGGGTGTCCCAAAAAGGACTGACTGATTTTAAAATTCAATAACTTGCAAACGGTGACAGATATTTAAAAAATTCTTGCAGGAGGGTTATGCATAAGGTCAAAAGTTTTATTACAGTGATTTTCGATTTTAGTTCGAATTACAAACAATAGATGGCGCTGTAAGCAATAGTCGCTAAATACAGGCTCGATTTCTGGTCCTTTCTCTTGTTCCACGCTGAAAAAGGAGATGGAAATGTATTATCCGGGCCACGAAGTACCAAAAATCGAGCTTGAATTCAGCGTCTATTGATCGCAGCGCCATCTATTGTTTGTAATTCGAACTAAAATTGAAAATCACTGTAAAATAACTTTTGACCTTATGCATAACCCTCCTGCAAGAATTTTTTAAATATCTGTCACCGTTTGCAAGTTATTGAATTTTAAAATCAGTCAGTCCTTTTTAGGACACCCGGTATATATATGTATATAAATTTGTAGTTTAAACACATAAATTGAATTATTTTGCTTTCAGTTATTTCAAAATAAATAAATAACAATAAGTGTGCCAATCAAAACCCACATTTAAAAATTAAATTAAAGTGGAAGAAAAGTGAATGTTAAATGAAAACAAATTCAAGTTGTGTTCTATTTTTATTTTTAATCGGGCTTGAAATTATACAGTAAATATCCTATTAAATATTAAGTGATTTGACACCTGCATATAATAAATAGTAAAATTAAAGTATACATGAAATTAAGTATTCTTATAAATAAATTTTCGTACTGTAAACTTTACTTATCAGAAATGGGTAATTTTCACATAAAATCCATTAAATTAAAAAACACAAAACTGTCATAATACTAAAACAACACAAGTTCATGAAACAGAAAATTATTATTTAGTTTTGTATTAGTTTGATATATTATGTAAGGTACAAGCAATAGATTTTTTAAAAAGTGTATTAACATATGAAGAGAAAAAAAAAAGAAAGAAAGAAAAAAGACTTTCATCAATTGGAATTAAAATATTCCAAATTTATGTTCATTTTCCTCGAATGTTTAGGTAATAGCTGATTAAAAAAAAAAAAAAAAAAAAAAAAAAAAAAAAAAAAAAAAAAAAACATCGAAAAACACAAAAACCTTCCACGAAAATATTTCATTTCCAAAATAATGTTGTGTGGGTTCTTAAATGTTTGTTCACATCTTTTAAGCTTAAAATAATTTTTATGAGATGAAAAGTATTTCCTGACTAGATCTAAAAGTAAATTTATAATTATAGAATAATAATTTTATTTATTGTTACTTTTAATTAAGCCTTAAAATGTATATGAAAACACATAGGATTTTTGCGAAGAAGGTGTGTATGGGGGGGGGGGGGCAACTACTGTTTTGCATAAGGGTACTAACAACCCTTCCTCTAGTCTTGTAAATAAATTGTTTACAGTTGTGGCAAAAATAGAAAGATTCAAAAACATTATCCCCATAGCTCTATTTATGCAGTACATAAGCATTTATAATTTAACAAAAAATTATAAAAAGAATTTTTATTAAGATAGCAAACGTTTAAGATTAAAAAACAACAATAAATTGATACATGTATATCGATCGGGGTTTGCTTTAAACGAAGTAAACAAGATAAAAATGCTATGCATTCACAGCGACATTTATGAAAATTTCTGAACAAATTAGAAAGAGAGGATGGTGTGACAAAATACAAATTAAATGATATAAGTCTTGACACGATTTAGGGATGTTTGCCATTTTAAATTATTGCTCTATGTGGAACGAAAGAGAACTGCAATAATATAGTTTCGTTTTGAGATACGGTATTATTGATAGAATCGTATTAGGATTTGCTAGTTAATTTATTTCAAAGAAATTAAAAATAAAAGATTTTGAACACAAGAAATAAAAATTGTGCTGATAGCATATAAATATAATTTGAAAATAAAACTTACCTTGAAAAGAATGTGTTATCAGGCTGAGTAAAACACACGTGCACGTAAAATAGCAACATACAAAATTCAAATGTTCGGGGGCTGGCGCGTTGGCAGTTAGCCAGCCCCGGGCTGTGACGTCACACGTGGGGGGATGAAGGGCGTGTCTGACTTGTAGTCTTGAGGCGGCTTTGAATCGGCCCATGAAAATGAAGAGCGGGGACTATCATCATTTCACCGCGAAAAAGGAAAATTTATACTATTTTTAAAAGTTCAGTGTGAAGAAACACAAAACACTATACGCATTCCATATGTATCAAATTCTATTTTTTCAACAGTGGCCATTATATAAGACCCTACGTATAAAATTTTGTAGTCCTGTGTATCATTTTAAAAATCATCTCATTAGCTTCTAATGTTTTCAATAAAGAACAAAGTTTGGAAACTTTAGGACGCATAGAATCGTTGTGTAATTTGCGTTTCAAGTTAACCCTTTTGCGACGACGAATTTTACCGTATTTTTAATCTTTTATCAACGATTTTTCGAAACAGAAATTTTTGCCTAATTATCATGGGAAAATGCTCCGATTAACCCCTTGAGCAGGGGCGTAGCTACTGTGGAGCAGTTGGAGCAGACTGCTCCAGGCGCATGAATCCTAAGGGCGCAAAATTAGAAAAAGAGTAATGAAGATTTCTTAAAATATTTGCATGATTTTTTTCATTATTAATCAGACATTATAGATGAATCTTTTTACAATCAGCGTATTCAGCTATGATATTTTACCTTGTGTTTAAGCTCAACTATTTCGATTTAAAACATGTTTTCATAAACAGTTAAAAGAAATGACTTCTGTTCAGGAAATTTTGATTTTAATTCATACCATATTGCAGCCTCAAATAACTTCTCCAACACCGTTTCAGCATGCCTGGTTTTTTTCTGTAACTTTCTGGGGACGACTGTTGAAGATTTTCAGATCTTAAAGTAATAAAAACTTATTTAACAGGGCTATCATCGATCACTTTACTGGCTACCACTATTTCCAAAAAATAATCTTTCTGGTACATTTATATTAATTTTTTTTTTAATTTATCATTACGATTACTGTATGGAAATAATGGTAGCCAAAGAATTCACACTGAGAAACCTATATGTACGATGTAACAGTAGTAATTTACGGTAATTATTTTACGAAATTATTACTTATTATTTCGAAAAAAAAAATAGCCTGAGAAGTTGAAGAAAATTATTGACTATTTTACAGACGAAATACAAGAAAAGAAAATTTTTAAGGTTTTTTTTTTTTTTTTTTTTTTTTTTTTGTGGAAACTAAACATGCATCAATACCGATTACAAAACAATAATAAGAGCTGGATTTAAACATATTCCACATCATATTTTTTCATTTCTACATTTCAGTTCAGACACTGGCCCCCTAGGGTAACTTTTTGTGCCTCATGCATTTTTCACCAACTAATTGGGTCTCATTCTCATTGCATAACTTCAAAATTGAGTCTTGGATTTCCCTCCCCGAGCCAACAGCTTCATATTTTTATTGGGATTCTAGGGCTCTTTTTTTAAGCATTTCTTTGAAAATTTTTCTAATGATAAATGCCCTATACTTAATTTCGACTAATTGAAAATCTAAAGCACTAAGTACTAGGACCTTTTATCATGTTTTCATCTTAGGCCTTGCTCTCAAGTATCATTAGGCTCCTTTTGGTCCCCTTATGATCCGATTCACTAGGATATTTTTCCTAACAATTTCTTAGGTCCTCTAGCTACTACATGAATAACAAAAAAGTTACTCACATTTCTGCTACCACCAATTTTGAATATTAAACGCCTTCTTAGGGTCCTTGGTGCAGTTTCTTTAAAAATTATCCGATAGTCTTGCAATTTTCTTTAACATAGTTCTAGGGTCCTCCGGCTTCTTTAAAAAACACTAAAAAATTTCTTTTACTCCAGCTACCACCTTTTTTGAATGTTAATCTTCTTTTACGGCATCAACTTTACGTTTACTCATTACAGCCGTGAATTCAAATTCGCCCTAATGTTAAAGATAAGTGGTTAACTTTAGAGGGGATGGGATTTCATCCGTAAATTAAATATCACGTTAATGCTAAAGGTAATTCGTTAAATTTACAGGGGGTGGAGGCAAGAAGCACCTTCCACTGCTTCGGGATGCATTCTTTCCTCGGCTTCTAGGGGGCCGATTTCAACGGGAATTGGTTCATTCAACCTAGATTACGATTCAGCTACTTTCTGTATTATGAAAGTTTGTCTTAGACTTCAGTTAGCACCATTTTCGAACATTAACGGCGCATTCTTTTCTCGGTTGTTACGGGCACTATTTAAACATAAATTGGTCCATTCAACTTAGCTTACGATTGTTTTAAAGATTATAGTTTCACCGCCAGGATTCGCATTAATTATCTCGGGTTCTATGGGCTCGATTACTACGGTGTTTACTTATTCAACTTGGTTTTTTATTGTCTCCAGTGCGTACGGAACACTCCTGGCATACACTGCCTTTGGTAGCGGGCACCCAGGTCACAGGTTCGTTCAGAAAGAGGCTTGTCGGGAACACGCTAGACGCTGCCGAAGGAAGAGGGCCACCCCTAAAACCAGGTTTATTTGAACTACTTTATGAATATATAAAATCATACAAACTTGAGTTTTGTTTATATTATCATAACAGGCCCGGGCAACGCCGGGTGGGTCAGCTAGTTACATATATATATGTGTAACTTCAAAACAAAATTACGCAGAACTTTTTTGAGAGACAAGAGGGCGCACAAACTTTACTTGCTCCAGGGCGCTGAATATGTAGCTACGCCACTGCCCTTGAGGCAGGGCCGAAACTAAGGGGGGGGCAGAGGGGGCGTGTGCCCCGGGCGCCAGAGCCAAGGGGCGCCAAGTGAAAGATTATACATTTGGAATTGATCATTTTCTTCTGATGGACTGATGGCTTTCATTATTAGGAAACAGCCAAAAAAAATTATGGCCATTTTTTTCCCCCATTCTGACCAGAAAATCAGAGTTCAAACTTTTTACGACTGCTCTTTCATCTTCACCAAACACTTCATTTATAATGGCTGTTTCATAATAATGAAATCCATCAGTCCATCAGAAGAAAATAACTTGATTAAAGCGGAAACTTGGTTAAGCGGGACTCGGATAATCGGAACTCTACTGTATAAGCAAACACTGTCGGTAATACATGCGAATTCTTTTATGTGAACGAACTATAATTGCAACAAACGTCACATTCAATTTACGTAGTTCAGTATTACATATTTTATGATTACATATTTTAAATTTTAAAATAAGTCGGCCATTTGAAAATTATTAAAATTCTCTTTGCAAATATACTTTGAGGAAGAAAGGGGGGGGGGGCGCCAAAATTCATGTTTGCCCCGGGCGCAAAAAAGGCTAGTCGGCCCTGCCTTGAGGGGCGGTGGGATAGAATATATCCCACTTAATTTAAACAAGATTCTCACCAGAAAATTTTAACTAAATTTAATATTTTTAACTTTGGATGAAAATCATTGAAAAATTGCTTTTCCTTATTTAAAAATAAAACTTTTCGATTATTCTGGTGAGAATTCAATATTTAGAGACATTTTTGCTTGCCCCTCAAGGGGTTAAATAAGGCAAAATTTACAATTAAAAATAATGGATGAGAATAATCACGGAATCTGAGCAGCTTATACGTCACGTATACGTGTCACTCATCCCAATATTAATCAAAGAGGAGAAATAATAATAATAAAAAAAAAAAATGTGTAATTTGATAGAAATATGCATGTACTGACATGCATACACACACACAACTGCAGGAGGATACTGAACTCGAAGCCTTTATTAAAATACATTGTAATTTAATTACATGCGTTAGTTTTATTAAAAAATTCTAGGAGGGATCTACCACGCTCGCCAACCCCCGTCCAGACACAGCAGACTCTAAAACACGCTCATTCGACCTGCTTTAAAATGATTACGGAAGATAGAGTTATAATTAAAGGACCCATAGTGAACGCCCTTTCCATTTATTTCCCTTTGACTGAATGATTTTAAAGCCGGATCAACTGCTATTGAATTCGTGAGGGATTCAACAAGATCAGTTAAACTTTTGAAAATCAGCTTAAGCATAAAATGAGCGAAGTAAACAATGTCGTTGCAAACAATGTCGTTGACTTTTTTAACAACGCTGTCAGAAAATTGTTTTCAATAAGACATTTTAAAATGCATCGTTTTAAATCTGACATAATTTTCACCAAAGGTTTCTCTAGCTTTTTGCTATTCATGTGAACATACTTTTTTTTATTTGAAACTAGAAAGATGTCGTCAAGAATGACGGAAAATCAGATATCAAGATATATACAGTTTTCTCTATGGCGCCAAGGCTGGAAAAGTACCTAGAATTTAATTTCTGTATTCGGCTATCTAAAGCACATTAAAATCGGGCAGTTAGGAGCTCAGATAGTACAGCGCCGTCTAGTGGCGGTTATTTTATTAGTAGCATCGGATGGAAGATGTAAAGGCGTACATTTTTTTGCATTACACTTTAAATTCTGGCTCATAGATTTTGAAAAAAAACCCTTAAATGCACGGAGTTTAAATTAAATTGCTGTGAGCTCAATTATGAAAATTTAGTGCGTTTCGATGGGAATTTCATCAAATTAGCCAGCTATCGCCAAGTTGGCGTAATATGTGGCAACTTATTTTTGTCGCCAAATTTGGCGATATCTTGCCAAGTTAGTCAAAATTTGGCTGTATTGTGGTAACCTATTGTGGCTGCTGTTAGTCGATACTTTTCAACAATTACTCATTGTTGAAGCTCATACCGATTTCTCCATAGGAATCCTAACATGGCCTCGATGAAAAAAGTCCCTCTCAAAAATAGGAAATAAATATATATTTTTAATTGAAACTGTTCGGCAATATTATTGGATCATTTTAAACAGGACGCTATTTTCGCCATTTACTCCTTTTAATCGGTAATAATGTAATTATTATTTTAGAGTTTTATTCCTTTTTTAATATCCGTGTGTCAATACATTTTGTAGGGTTTCATTTTCACTATTTCTTTTTTTAACACGCGATCCCTTAATTATTATTTTAAAGTTTTCTTTCTGTTTTTAATAGTCACGTGTCATTACATTTTTTAATTGAAAGGAAATATTATTCTTTGCTCTGTTTTTATAATTGGGTAACCATTTAAAATAATGACCTTTTCTAAATATGAAAAAAAAAAAAAATAGCTCTTGAAATCATGAAAATTTGAACGAAAAATATTTTTATAAAACCCTTCAAAAAATGGGCCAACTTAATAATAATAATAATAAAGTACAGTCTGCACAGTGCAAGATTGTGAAGTACTATGTCCCTAGAAGAAATGGCTGAATGACTACGCATAGTTTTTTACCTGTAAAACTTTTTTAACGAAACTATTTTGACCGTCTTCAACATGAAGTAGCTCATAAAATAAGTCTTCGATTTAAAAAAGGTCTGCTTCAGCATGTGTATCAAACATTTCTCTCTAATGCTACTCATTTTCATATTTTTGTATCAGTTGTTTTCTTAATATTAACGAAAAAAGACCTCCGGCTGCCAAAAAATTTCTTCAACATTATTTTTTTTTTTTTTTAGAATAGAGAGGTACATCTCTCTTAACCCCTTGGGGACGAACGACCGGTATACGTGCCGTGTAAGGCTCAGAATCCGTGATTATTCTCACTAGTAAATTTTTATTGTAAATTTTGCCTTTTTTAATCCGAGCATTTTCCCGATTCAATGAGGAAAAAATTTATGTTTGGAAAAACCGGTGATAAAATGTTAAAAAAACTCTAAAAGACACTCGTCCCGAAGGGGTTAAAAGGACACACTTTTTTAGACGATTAGTGACGTATTTAAACCGGTTATAAGTTATCGAAAAGTTAATATTTCAGGCGTCATTTTATACTAAATCACGGATGCTCTACACTTTTAGTTTTTTGCTATATCTTCTATGGTTCTAGACAGGATCGATAGCTTTCAAATTGCGCTTCTAGGTGTCGTTACAGTCACTCGCATAGAATAGTTTATAGTCTTTTAAGTATAGATACTTGTTCCCTAATTCTAGCTTTATCCATTTAAGACATGTTTGAATGTATTCATAGAGTTGCGAATCTCGCACAAAATAGGCGTTTTGAACAATGAAACAAAAGTTTTCGGGCTTCTAAAAATGGGCCTGAATTTATTAATTTAATTTTTGAGGGGATTTCAAAGATGGGTCAATTAACACCGGCCTCTAAAAGTGATGAATGAGTGAGCCGGTGTTTTCGATTGCACACAGTATCTACCAAAATTCTTCACGAATTGTTTTTGAACTTCGAGAATGTAAAGAACGTGTCTGACTTCATTTTTTTTTTAAAGACTGAGTAGCGGGAAGCTTTATTATAAGGGATAGTCCACAATTTGTCAACCGGATCACTGTACAGTCGTGGAACAAAAAAAAGTAAACATCCCCTACTAACTCCTCAACAAATTATCGTAGAAGAAAGTTACTAGTACCGAACGATTGGAAATAAAGTCTACTTTTAAATTTTTCATATAAAATTTGCTTAGAGGGCCATCTACCTATTAAAACGAACCCAAACTTTATTTTATTCAATGGCAATACCCAATTTTAACAAGATATTTCAAATCTTTTGTTCAAACTATGCCTAGGCACCCAATTTCAAGTCATTGGAATGATAAGTGTTTGAATTATAAGCATTCAAAATTGAGTGCCTCTGATGTTAAATTACATTTTCATATTTTCATGAATTTCTCCTGAAATTATACTCCTAATGTACTAATTTTTTGTGTAGCAATAAATACCCAAATACTAAAATGCCTAAACATAAAATACGTTGAATTTGCAATTTTTATAATTTTATGAGATGAATTATGAAATTAATATTTGAGAAAATTATGAATTGCAACCTACCATTTTTTGAATGGATTTAGATTTATGAAGTCCTGCTTTATGGAAATCCAAAATTTCACATTTTTCTCCCAAGAAGTTTTCAAATAATGCTTTAAAAACGGCAAAATGATGTTTTAAGGGGCCATCTACGATAGAAGTGACTCGATATTTTGAAATTTCTTACGCTATCCTGTCATCTAGCAGTCTTCAACGACTGCTTGAATGGCGCTTAAGAGGCCTTGATCAAGAAGGGTCGGTCAACAATAGACTACGGAACTTCAATTTGGATACAGCCTCTAAAATACGCTCGTTTTAAAATAATTTGTTTCTCGGAAACTTATCGTACGAATTGTATAAAAATTTGTTTTTAGGCTAATAGAAGGGTGTAGGGTTCTTTTACGCTGTCAGAATTATCTACTGCTATTGAAAAAGACAAAGTTATGGTTCGTTTTAATATATAGATTGCCCCCTAAGCCAATTTTATATACATCCTTTAAAAGTAGACTTTATTACCCATCGTGTGGTACCAGTCACTTTTGTCTACGATTTTTTGCACAGTTAGTAAGGGGTGTTTACTTTTTTTTTCCACGACTGTTCTGTTTTGAGCATGTGTGTATATTACTGTCGGCTAATATAGTAAAAGAGATGTACTAAATGAGAGAAAGTTATTTTTATGTAGAAAATTGTAGTCAGAAAGTTCAGATGAAAATTCCCCGAAACATTTCAAGCTTCTGTTCATTTATAAAACAGCAGCATTTTCATAAAAAGAACGAAAAATCAAGTGTGATGTCTGGAGGTGTTTGGATAACTTTTCTTTTAATTTCTGTTGGCGCTATTGTCACGTGATACGTGGGCGCGCGGAGAGGAAGGGGGGGGGGACA
The DNA here is from genome assembly GCA_963932465.1 of Maratus speciosus. Lineage (NCBI taxonomy): Eukaryota > Metazoa > Arthropoda > Arachnida > Araneae > Salticidae > Maratus > Maratus speciosus. Next base: position 5,583,266 of record OZ010789.1, read on the forward strand.
CTGTTTTTCAGAGTGGAAGAGGTTTTTGAGAAATGTAGACGTAGGCCGTGCATGTTTGGCCGGCGAGAGTTTTGATATATAAAACGAAAGTGTGTCAGGCGCTACGAGCACCGGAATATTATAATTTTAGTGAAATAATTTAATAATACAGTGAAGTGGAGGTTTTGGAGTGTAATTATGAAGGCGTTGTGCATCCATGTGAAACCTGTACATAGTTGTATATAATGTGTTGTCATCCACGTCTTTATGTATTCTTATATATAAACTTAATTTAGTGTTGTGAAAAAGCTAGTGATATATTACCAAGGAATACACTTCTGACGATTAGCGAGAATCGAGCGTATCAGGCATCCTATAAAAAAGGTGTTTCTGAAACTGAATAAAACACTGAACGACAAGTTTGAATGCAGATTTCATATGATGAATTTGTTATATAGAATCTCAATAAAAAAATCAAGAAAACCCATTTTCCACAATGGCTGTCCACAGTAGTCCTCTACAGGAATTTGTAAATACACTAAAAAATAGTTAAGTTTAAAAATTCAGGCAACAGCTGGAAGTGCACTTTCAGCAATTATGGATTACAATCAGTCGTGTAACCGATTTATCCTTCGTCTGCGAGAGTGTGTCAGTCTAAATAAACGATAAATGCTACGCACTCCATAATCTATAGGAAAAAAAATTTGTGGTGATCATTTGATTTTTATCAATTTGATTACATATTAATACAATTAAAATACACTGCATACGATCTTTCTCCCTAGACCGTAATGCAATGGAATTCTTTTGTGAGTCCCTGTAAACGAACTATAAATGTTACACACTTCGAGCATTCTATGGTAAATCTCAATAATACATATGCATTACATGGCAATCGGAGTCTGTTTGCACGGACACACACACACGGCCAGACGGACCGATATCATAAATAAGTCTCAACTATCTTGGAAAGCATTAAAATGAAGAACAGAAAAGGAGAATAACAGCTGCTATAAAGCACGATATTGGGTATAGGATGAATAAAATTAAAATTATTTTTATTATTAAAAACTATTTATTCGTTTTGCGTGCTTACATCCATTCTGCTACACACAGCTGTAGCGATTTCATTCCACTTGAACAGTATAAAACGAATTACTAGCTCAGAGTCACTTGCGTCGCCTTTTGCTCGACGCTAACGTTCATGAGGTCCATGGTTCAAATTCCGACAGCGATCATTCGACTTTCTTCGTGGGTCACTCGGACAATACACAACCTTCAACAACAACAACAATCATCTCCTATCAACAGCAACAGATGGCAGCACTACTCAAATCATCCCCAGTACACAATGCCTGTGAAATGCTCACAGCTTAAAGCCTGCCTTGCATCACACCTGCACATGGCAACACGGTATCATTCACGCATGCGTATTGCTCGACAACACTTCCTCACTGTGTAGCGATCATATCTCACTGGAAAAAAAGCTAGTTACTAGCTTAGAATCACTCGCTTGGCCTTTTGCTCCACGCTAAAGTGCTCGCCTACTGTTCATGAGATCCCTGGTTCAAACCCCGGCAGCGCCCTTTTATTCTCCAAATGTCTTTTAATTTAAATTAATTGCATTAAAAACTTAATAAATTGCCTTCCTATTTACATATTGACGGGTACCATGACACGGAATATAATGGAACGATAATTTATAGACACTTGCAGCATCGGCCTACAAAATGTTTTATTCATTGAAATAGTCCGATAGGAATAAATAAAATAAAAATGCAACATTTAAAATAAAACTTAGGCCAGACATTCAGTTTAAACAGTTTTTATGTGAAAAGACATTTTGCTCCCGAAAAAGAAATATCTGTACCGATACTCCCGGATAGCGATGAATACTATATAAATACAAATATCCTTTCAGTCATTCAATTCCTTGTCTCTTGAACGAGATAAAACGATTGTTTCGAGATCTTCCATTAGACAGCCACTCAGGAGGAAAACGGAAACAATAATCGCTGACGAAGGGATTTCTTATCCCGCTGTTCCTACAACAATCATTTCCATTAATGTAGTATAAAAAGTAAGAGTGCGCCTTTCTCTGTTTAACCTTTTCTCTCTCTCTCCGCGCTTGTGTTTCACGGCGCCAGCCAACTTTTCGCCGATCGAATTCAATCTGCAGACATAGGACATCCCTGAATTCCGTAGGAACGCGATGTCAAGTTTCGGAGTCGGATTTCTATAGGCTTTTCAAAGCCAATCAAAACTCCGTGACACGAACGTTTAGATCGATGTCTTATTCGGATGCAGATAAAAAAAAAAATCACATCTCGGAACAAACGTTGGTGGAAAACGCAAAACTTTTCTGACACTGGTTCCTTCCGTAATATAGAGCGGCTCCCAAAAGGGTTCGTACACTTACGAATTTCAATGAAATCCATTCATTAAAATGACTATTTCGAAATATGTATTTAATAATAAGATCTAGAACTTATTCTTAACAAAACTACGTAAAATATTTAAAAAACCTCGTAAAGCTTTATTTTGAAGAAATAAATAATCATAAAATAACCAAAATGTTACCCCACAAAAACCTTCGTACACATTAAAAAAAAATCTCTATATATTAGTAAATATTGTAATATTTCGTTAAATTAGTACTTAGTAGGATATCCTTTAGCTTAATATTTGGATCGCTTAATATTTGGAAAAACCATAAAAAAGTACTTATTTTTTATTACAGAAATTCAATAAGTATAAGGTTTCTATATAAAATATGCAATTAGTTTTTTTTAAGGCGAAAAAAAAAAGATGTTATAGAATAAATTTACATTTGTGGAAAAGACATCATGCGAGAATTCTGTGTTTTAACGTTTATTTTACACCCTACAAATGAATGCGAATAAAACCTTTATTTTTCACATCTTAGATCTTTATTGATCATCATCGCACAAATTTTTACAAATAATATTTGAAATAACATATATAGACATTAAAATTTTATTATTAATAATTTTCCTGAGTGGGATATATTTCGAAACATGCAATACAAAGTCCAACATCACAATCAGCGCCAAAAACCAAACCCAAACCCTAATAGTCAAAGACTTCACGCCGAAATGCCAATTCAATTTTTCTGGTTTCAGAAGTTTTTTCCAGCAATAAATCTCCAGCCCGGAAGTAGGACGGGCACGAGAAATAACGAACGACACCTGAGCCCGTGATATGGACGGGAGCGAGAATTAAGGGGATAAACGTCTGGGAAAAGATTTCACTAGTTTTTTTCCAATTTCTGCATCAATGTTCATGCATTCGTCGATCATCATTGTTTTCAGTTTGCTTTTCGTTTTAATGTCGTTTCTTCGCACTCTAATCTCCAGTTCTCTCCAAATAGGTTCTATTGGGTTTAAACTCGGCGACTGCGGTAGTGTTTTCAGAACTTGCGGACCATTATAGAGACACCAGAGCGAACGTTGAGAGCCGTGTGCTTAGGATTGTTATATTAATAAAAAACAAAATTGTTTCCAACAAAGCGATATAAGTAAGCGTACAATGTCAATACTGGAATTTGGAGCATATTGAAAAAGCTGCGCCATCTGGTGGACGGGATGAAATAATACAAATACGCCGGTTTTCAGTATGACGTCATATATGACAGAATATCTACTATCTGCGCATCTCTTGCGCATATTTTCTGAATCTTTACTCACTTATGGAAGATGAATCTCGTTTACCAGATTTATTGCAAAATATTTGTATTACAGCTTGGTTTGATAAAATTATGTACATTAAAAAAAAAAAAAAAAATTAGTCGCGATATCATTCAATTTCGGGAGAAAAGCACTAATGCTACGGAAGCATTACTGCCTTTTCCCCTTAAACTAAAATGACATTGAGACTTTTTTTTTTTTTAAATAGACATATTTTTATCAAAACAAGCTGTAACAAAAACATTTTGCAATAAGTCTGGCAAATAAAATTCATCTTCTGTGAGTAAGTAACAATCTGAAATTCGTAATTGAATTTTTAACGGGGATTCTCTAAATGGCTTTGTCTGTTTCAAAAGAAAAAAAAGAAAAAGAAAAAAGAAAAAATATGTATAATCTGGCGATTTTAGGAAAATTATTGAAGTTATTGCCTAGACTCTCAAAATATTTAAACAAATAAATCAACAACACTTGCTCGTTTAATAGTACAACATTTAATGCATGCATTTTAAATTAAAGTGATTCGGAAAATAAAATGAAATGAGTTTTAAGTTAAATGAATGAATTATTTATTAGTTAAATAAGATGATTACAATGCGATATTGGAAATTTATCGTCTGCGCATGATAAGCGAACAAAAGGACTTAAAGTTTAATATTTTATTTATAATTAAATCCTATACATATTCTAAGCATTCATAAACGTTGTATTCTCATCGGGAATACAACCGTGTATATCATTTTTTATAAATTTAGCACATCAAGAATTGAGTAAAAAATAAGACTGCAAAATTCGATCTTTATACATGAACTACTTACTAGTTTTTATGAGTCATTTTTCATTTCATTAAAATAAAATAATTAAAATCGAACGTATTTAAATCAACAACATTTGATAATATATATTAAATAATATTTTACCTTTTTTAATAAATTAAAGTTAAAATACGTAACTAACTTGTTTTACTCTTTGGAAAAGGAGAGATATGAATTCTATAAGAAAAATAATTTTCTTACAATTTCGAAAACTACAGTTATTTGATGGCCAACATTTTGCCATTTTAACAAATAATATTAGTTCTAAAATTAATTGTTTTTATTTAAATAATTAGCTATAATAAATAAGTCAAAAAACACGAATAAAAATTAATAGAATATTCTATTACTGTCAGAATATAAATGCTACAAACAAATGAAAACACGACGTTTGCGCTTGCGCAGTTATTTCATAGATGTGCAATTAATAGATTATCCATAAAGAAGAAAACAGTTAGACATCTTTCAGTAGTTTACCCCGTCCCCTACGTGGCGTGCGACCTTGATGGATGTGACCTCGCCTTTAATCTTGCGGTTACCTCTCCCATTTAAGATAGGACGCTTACTTATATCGCTTTGGTTTCCAATACCCAAATTTTGGGCTCATAATTTTAAATTGTCTTTTAAAATATTTAAATAAAGAGCATGACTCATTATGCCATCAATAAATACCAAATTACCTATTCCTGGTGATGCTCCCACACTTCCACCGCTATGCCCCTTGGGGACGAGCGACCGGTATTCGTGCCGCATAAGTTGCTCAGAATCGGTGATTATTCTCACCAGTAAAATTGTGTTGTAAATTTTGCCTTATTTAATCCGAGCATTTTCCCGATTCAATTAAGCAAAAATTTCTGTTTTAAAAATCCGGTGACTAAGGAATACAAATTCTGTAAAAGACGCTCGTCCCCAAGGGGTTAACAGTTCCAACTAAGTTCTTGGAATTAAGTTCTTCGTTTTTTCTCCTCTACATAATTATACGCCCGTCGAAACCCAAAATGTTAAATTAGCTTTCATCAACAAATAAGTCATTATTCCAATACGATTCGGGTTTATTTTGCGAAGGAAAGCTTAAGTGCTTTTCACACTAACAAAAAATTTTCTACGAGCAGATCATCCATCTATTCCCACTCGTCGAGCAGTTTCAGGTGAAATTGAAGTAGAAAATGTTTCATTAAATTCTGTAGCAGTTTTTATAGTACTTAATCGTGGATTTGTCACAATTTTTCTAATTATAAATCTTTGATCACATTACGTAAAATTTCATGGACAACCTTTTCTTACCTTGCTTCCGATGCGATTTTCTTCTTTAAGGCGTTTTGTCACATACTACACCGTAGAATGGGATAAATGAAGTAATTTAGAAATATTCCGAACTCATTTACCACTACTATGATGAGAGATAATCCATTTTCGAATGCTTTTAGTTGTTTCTTTACGACTACGAGCCATTTTTAAATAATAAATAGAATATTACGAAGAAAGCATAAGCAAAAATTAAAGCCAAACGATTTTTTAAATGTCACCACAATACAAAAATAAAAATAAAGCGACAGACGATCATTTTAATTAGGAATTTATCCGAAAATGTTTCTGTGTACGAAGACTTTTGCGGGGTATTCTTTCTCTATCTCCTTCCGTTTTCATTTTTATATAAAAAGAAAATCAGTCAATATTTAAAAAAAAAATGATGGATATTATTTAGAACTAGAGGATAGCCCGTCAGAATGACGTGACTGCATTTTCAAAAGAATGATATGGCATCGCATTATAAAAAGAATTATGAAGTAATAAACTTTATCTTATCTGACTAATAAGGTCAGGTGGGGTAAAATAGTTATAAAAACAGCCCATTTTTCATTGAAACTTAATTTGCAAGGAAGAACTTCACTCACAAAATTTGAAGAACTATTTCACAAAAACATGCAAATTTGTACTAATAATGCTATTTTAAAACATTTTGTCAATTAACTTTCGTCTTTGTTCATTGCATTTATAAAAAAATCAATAACCTTCAATTTTTTATAAATCAGAAAAAAAATATATGAGTCCTTCATGGATTAATTGCCGATAGCTGGCGCCAAAATAATAATTGTAACTTAAATTTTAAAAAGTTCAACTCAGATTAAATCCTGATTTTTTTAAACATGTATAAAGAAACTTGTAATAAATTTTGACAATTAGAAATGATATTTTATCACTTAGCAAATTGCAACTATTAATTGCATTAACAGATTTTTTTTATCCCTCAAATTCTTTTATTAAATTACAAATTTATTTTTCCTACTAAATACAAAATTTTATTTGCATATATATATATATATGTATATAATAGATCTGAAATCACATATATATGAACAAATTGGTAAAATTCTAAAGATGAACTATATTCCTGATAGTCTAATTATATTTTATAAGAAATACTATTCATTTTTTTCTCAATGTCTTCAGAGTTCAAATAATTTCAAAAGAAACTTTTTTCATTTTAACTACCGATAGATGGCGCCAACAAAGCATAAGAGTTCACAATGAATGTGATACAAACGAATGTTTACTTATGGAGGGGAGAGATTGAGCTGCCAAAGTAATTTCAACTGAAGTTATCTCAGAATATATACATAATTGAATATAAGTCATCTCTCAAATGTTAATTTATTTTGAATAACCTTTCTAAAAATGTAACTTTTATGAAGTTTTATCCGAAAAAATAATTTTGAATAGCCGAATGGAATACTATAAAGCAAAGTGGGATCCGGATGAGTTCTCTCCGGAAACGTTATACACTTAGTGCTATTATATATATAATAACACAGAGATGATGCGGAACTATTGGATTTCAATTCTAGGGTACTTCCTTTTTATTAAAAATTTGTAAGAGTACTAACACTTTTGGGAGCCAGTGTAAATAATAAAAAAGAAAGGACATACAGTGGCTCCCAAAAGTGTTCTTGCACTTCAAAAATTTGCAGTAAAAAGGAAGTACCCTTGAATCGAATTCGAATGTGAAATCCAATATTTTTTCACATCATCTCTATGCTAGTCTAAATAATACCCAACATTTGTTTTAAAATATTCACCAAATAGGGTCTGAAAATGCAAATTAATACCCATTATCTTTTGTAGATCATAGAAAAAAATTATTTTTCCCATTTATCTAAACTAAACTGTCTCAGGATTTTTCACTAATTGGAAATTCACGAATTGGAATGTAAACTTCAAAAATTCTGAGAAGAACGGATATTAAATCTAAAATGTTTCGTTCAATCTTGAAAGTTTAATGTTTTACTCACTCTAAAGACTATCTAGTACAAAAGATTTGATATTCCTATATTTTTTTTAACGCATTTTCGCATGTGTCTATAATATATTGTTTATTTTTCGTAAAGCTATGATTTAAATTGTAAACTACAAGGGGTGATCAAATGAAAAGGTACGAAACGACGTAAAAACTTAACAGTTAAATATTTGCATATTCCGCCATGGGAGAACGTAGCGAGACATCTCGGGATGTGATTGGAGTCTCTGACTGGGATCGGAGCATGCGCGGTTGCCCGCATGCGCAGTAGAGAGCAGAGGCTCTTATCAAAAGCGGCGTCCAAATGATGCGGCATTCCGTATGCGGACAGGATGGCGTTCGCGTTGCAAAATTCGACGATTGAGGAGCAGAGAGGTGTTATCCGATTTCTGACACCGGAAGGTAAGAAACCGGCAGCTATTCATCGCCGGATGGTGACAATTTACGGGGAGAAATGTGTCTCTGACAAGTCTGTCAGAAAATGGAGTGACCATTTTCGTGCAGGCCGTGAGAGTCTGGGTGATGACCCGAGACCAGTTCAAGTGGGAGACGTTGGACCATCCGCCCTACAGCCCGGACATGTCGCCTGCGATTTCCATGTGTTTGGTCCACTGAAGAAACACCGGAAAGTAAAGCCCTTCAACTCGGACGACGTACTCAAGGACACTGTGAAGGACTGGGTCTCTTCACGGCCACAGGAATTCTGGGAACAAAGAATCGTGCGGCTTGTTCATCAGTGGGATCGTTGTGCTCAGGCCTATGGTGAATATTTTGAATAAAGTCTACATTTGTACCCACCATGTGGTTTCGTACCTTTTCATTTGATCACCCCTTGTACATGCAGAGCTGTTTGTCAAAATTGTAATACTTTTTTTTGAGTAAAAGGACCCTCGACATGGCCTGTGTGCCCTGGGCATAGTGTAAATCAGGTTCTGGTCACGACTTAAAGCGTCTATGCTTCCAAAGGAGCACTTCTTTCCGCTTCGTGTCAGGATATCATTTTGCGCTTGATGGGAAAAAGGATAGTTTCATTCGAAACATTAGCTTCTAGTCCAGTAAAATTAGACCCAAAAAGGCGTCTGTCTGGGAAAGTGTAGGGGAAGTTTTTTCTGTATGTTTTTTGGGGTGCTGAACACGATTTTAAACTTTGCCACCTCGTATCGGGTCGGCTTAAAAAGTTATAAGCGAAAAACCATGAAAAAATTGTTTTTTTTTTCGGGTTTTTCATCGTAGTGGCTAGAGGGTTAAACTTTTTTGAAAAAGCTGCTGCACCCAATTAAATTAGAGAAAATTCCCTACATTTTTCATACGCAATGTTTTTTTCTAAGATGAATACTTTTACCAATACGAGCAAAAAGAATTTTAGCAATATATTCAAATTCCATCATCGGAGGACGAAAATGCAATACAATCACAAGGCATCCATTTCAATCACCCATTTAATGCTTTTTAGTTAATTGTAGTTGCATTTCGGATAGGTTAACATTTGCTTACCAGGTTTTAAGCCTTTTGTATATTTCTTAACAAAATAAATTGAAATCGGGTAATTAAGAAAAAAAAAAAAACACAAACACTCCGAACAGATGAGAGCACCCATTTTTATTTTCCTAACTGCTACATGTTGTCATAGTTAATATAGGCGTAATAGCATAGCGTAACTATTATAAACGTAATAGCATAACTATTACGTTTTGGTAGCTTTGAAAGGCCTGGTGGATGTTCTTCGAAAGGAGGCTCACCGTTATCTTGATTGCTCAGGTATCCTAGAGAATTGACTTGTCTATTTCCAAGTCATTTTCGGCGATGAAAGAGCTGAGATTGTCACAGTCGCCATCGCAGTTCAAACGAAGGAGAGAACAAAACAAACCTGCATTTCTATAGCCACACTTTCCACTGCAATTTGTTTTGCATTTGCAGGTTTTTTTTCGCAGAACAGCTTCTGGTGCGCGAGTTTGGCAGTTGTTGTGGGTGTGGTGCTTCTCTTGGTTTTATTCCAGCCCAATTTCTTAGCATTTTTACAGTTACCTAGCTATAGCTGTACTGGTGGTAAACTCTTAGACATGTGTATCGAGTTTGTTGTTTGTTTGTTACACAATGTTTCTTTCTAAGATGAATAGTTTTGGCAATACGAGTAAAAAGGATTTTAGCTATATATTCAAATTCCATAATCGGATGTCGAAAAGGCTTAATGTAATATTTTTGTGAATGCAAAACGAGTGGATGGGTATCTTTGAAACACTTCCATGGCGCCACGCACATGATATTACAAGAAGCCCCTCACCTTTTTCCTCTTTCCCCTCTCCATTAGGTCTTTTTTGGCTCGTGTTCTGATTTATATTTTTCTTAATTACCTGATTTCAATTTCTTTTCTTAATAAATATATAAAAGGCTTAAAACTTAGTAAGCAAATGTTAACATATTCAAAATGCTACTACAATTAACTAAAATGCTTCAAATGGGTGATTGAAAATGATGCATTGTGATTATATTGCGTTTTCGTTGAATTTGAATGTATCGCTAAAATTCTTTTTGCTGGTATTGCCACACGTATTGATCTTAGGAAAAAAAACATTGTATATGAAAAATGTAGAAAATTTTCTCTAGTTTTATTGGGTGCAGCAGTTTTTTTTTCAAAAACGTTTAACTCTCTGGCGACTGCAATGGAAAATCCGAAAAAGTCCGATTTTTTCACGGTTTTTCGCTTATTAGCCGCTTTTTAAGCCGTACAGATACGAGGTGGCAAAGTTTAAAATCGTGTTCAGCACGCCCAAAAACATAAAGGAAGAAAGAGAAAAAACTTTTCTAAAACTTTCCCGGCAGAATGCTAGATTGACTGGACTATTCTTCTTGATCAAGATATATGTAAAATGTGTCTTTCATTGTTTTAGGATACAAAATTTCCAAAATTCTTTATAGCTTGACTTTCTAAAGATATTCTAAACAGTGTCACTTGAATTTAAACTTTAAAATATTGAGAAGTTCGAATGCTGAATAGAGGGCCCTGCTACTTGTAATAATATAATTTCATTTTAAATAAAACAAACAAACGAAACATTTTAGTTTTCTTTCCGCTGAAACCCTTTTCTCACCTTGCCTGGTGTCTTGTAGGAAGGGGAATATCTTGTGGCATGGAAACTGGACGATGCTGTCCGCTTCGGTCGGCGGCCAACAGAAGAAAGAATCCCACGCAGGGGGGCATCGGGGGGAACCTGCAAAAGAAATTAAAAGATTTTACCTCTTGTTACTCAACATGAAACACATTCAAAAGGCTCTTGAACGATGGCAAGTGTAGGAAAAAAATAAAAATAAAATATAACACGTTTGCTCCTTTGCACAAAAAAGTGAACTGTATAGACCTGACATAACGACTTCTAAATAGGACATCCAAATTTCACTCATTTTTATGAAAAATTTTAACGTACTTGATAGTTTCTTCCCGACAATGAAAAACTTTTTACTTGTAAAAGCAGAACTCTTACCACCGATGATGGTGGATGGATGACCGAAAGCATAACTTTGACATTATTTCGAAAGAAGAAGTCGTTTTACGGGGATACAACCATATGAAGAATATTTAGTATATTAAAAAGTGGTTGGTTTTCTGCTATTGTCTGAAGAAGTTATTTTGCAATACTTCTGCTGTTCGTCTGTAAGCGATGATCCTACTTATACACCGGGAGCCGGCAACACTGACAATCACCTCATCGAGTTCACGGATGAAATTCCATAATGAGTTAAAACTCGGTTTGCCTATTAAAACGCAATCGGTCTGCAAAGTCCTATCTGGGTGGAAACCACGATTTTAGCAGTCGACTCGTAGGTTTACCATTGTGTTTTCCTGCTTCCAGTCCTACCTGTTTTCATACATTGTTAAAAATCTGCAGCATTTGCTGCATAGTCACTCCGCCACTATTATAGAATATATCTTTTCTGACGAACGAGAATGCTCCATAATATAGCGAAGTAACCGTTTTCTATACAAGCGGTGGAGTGACTATGCAGCAAATGCTGCAGATTTTTAACACTGTACCTTTGGGTGCAGGAAAACACAATGGTAAACCTACCAGTCAGCCGCTCAAATCGGGTTTTCATGTGTTTTCCACCCAGATAGGACTTGGCAGATCAATTGCGTTTTAATATGCGAATCAAGATTGAACTATTCCTTGAATTTCATCCGTGAACTCCATGAGGTAATTCTCTGTGCTGCCGGCTCCCGGTATATTAGCAAGACAAAGGAAACCAGAATCAAAATTTACTTATTTAATGAAAAGACAGCGTACATGACTACCAGTCTTCCGTTGTTTCCAAGTCCAATAAACTTATTTGGAAGGAGGAATGTAACGTAATCAATAAAATAAAATAAGTACCCAACAGAAGCGAGCCGAATAATAACGGAATAGTGTCAGCTATGAATATAACTCACTCTGTTTTAATCGAAACTATAGTAGTCCTGACGATCATTCGATAAATGATTTTCGCTTTGAACCTTCCACAGAACAACTTTGCTTTCTTGCTTGCTGGCTGCCATGATATCGAGGAAAATGCTAGAAAGGTACAGTCATTCGATCCGTGACACCGAATGCCGAAATTCGAGGCGTCCAGCTCAGTGTTGTTTGCACGGGCACAGCGTCCATTTCGTAGCTTCCAATCTTTCCTATGTATTCATTTCTGTATCCTAATATATTGATCTGAATTGAAAAATTGGGAAAGATGGACAGCTAAGGCTGAATGTTTCATAAAATAATGAGATGGCGACGCTGATGTCTTATAACAACAACAAAAAAAAAATGTTTGTCTCGACTAGAAAGAGGTAAAGAAATAAAGAAAGGTGCTCGTAAAAAAAACCGAAATTTTCGGAAAAACGGTTTACTTCCACTTGGAAAAACTAGAAAATTCGAAACTTCCTTTTCGAAATATTATATTTAAATAGTCGTAATAGTGAACGTAATTCATAATAGAACACCAGATCGTCATTCTGTTTTTTTTTTCCTTCCTATATTTGTCATCTTCATAAAACAATTCCGTTTTCCACTTGAAAACATTCATTTAAAAAATACAATCTCTAAGATAATTAAATGTTACTTTTCTCATTAAAAATTAAAATTCATAAGCAAAATTTTATTAATAACATCAATGGGTGAAAAGGGTAAGGCTGATAATTTAATGTGTATATCTCGGTATCCTTTAAAAAGGTCACTCATTTTTACTGTTCTATTTGCAATTATCCATATTGTAAGAACTTTACTAATTACCCCTAAAGACTATTTATTCACGAACTATTAATTCGGGAGAAGATCCCCCTAGGGTCTTCTGGACTTTCCCACGCTAAGAGGAATCTCATAAACTCATAGTTCATCTCTGAACAAAGCTAGGGTGCCGTCGAGTCTGCAAATATGAATGGAACTGGCAGTACAATTTCGTTCCGGCGCTAACTTAACATTCCATTGAATTGCACAGAGAGCAGGTGTTTCAGCCGTCCAGTAAGTGAGCGGTGGCAACGGCTGACGGGGAGAAAAGACGATTTCTCCTAGGGCGGCGAGCTTCAGCCTTCGAGAAATAGGCGGTGGCAACGGCTAAGAGGGAAAAAGACTAGTTTTCCCTAGGACCGGGAGTTTCAGCCTTGGAGAGAGGCGAGGTGGCAACGCGGGAGGAGGAGAGAAGGAGTTGAGAAGTGAGAGAGCGAGGACGCTGGCGAGGAGGTCTGGCTGGACCTAGTGGTGAAGGAGCGAAGCGAGGAGATGAGATAGATGGTCGTCCGATCAGTCTTTTCTCCGATTGAAGCACTATATCTGTGGAAGCAGCCCGTTGATGGAACTTTTTATCCTGTTAAAATGATGAGAACCCAAACCAATATTGTTTAACTTGTAAATATTCATATTTAATCGAGACTAAATAAAGGACTTAGATTTTAGTAACTTACGCTACCATAGACTCTTGTCCAATGATATCTAAGTCCCTACAATATCCTTTAAACCTTCAGCTGTTACCATCATGATTCTATAGCATGACCCTTTTTATCGCTTAATACGTTTGAAACGTTTTAAAACCCACACGTAACGATTCTAACTCAGTTTAAAATTGAGATGCCGGTACTTTTCGGTTAGCCGGGCGCCAGTGTTATATATACATATTTATAAACATACATATATGTAAATATACATATATATACACATACACATATTGTATATATACACACATATATATATGTATATATATATGTATATATGCATACATTTATTATACACATATATACGTATATATAACACTGGCGCCCGGCTAACTGAAAAGTACCGAGATGCCTTTAAGGCTCTGAAAACTTTTGTTTGGGTTACCTGTGGAGGAAGCAAAAACTTTCTGGGAACTCAAAGAGAGAGTCAGGAATATTTTAATAGAATTCTTGGAAAAAAGGAAGTATACTTTTCTTTAATAAAATACTGCTGGAATAACTATTTTATGTTTGCCCTTACCTTGAGTATAGACTTATTGTTTTAATATAAATAAATCAGAACGAAGAAGTGGCCTGGCTGCATTGATAGACTCATTAACCTTCTGTCAGTCTCGCACTTCTTTCCAACATGGTGAGTAGCATTGCATCTATGAGGTGTTTCTGGTTTATTTTTTTATAAAAGCCAAGTGAAATTTACACTAGTTTAAATAATTAATTCTTGTTAATTTCTGTCTATTTAAAATTCTTTGGAGATATAAAGTATTTAACACTTTATTTAATTAGTAAAAGTTATTCAAAAGTTCTGCCACCAACAACTCATTCAACAAACATAATGAAAAGCAAATGAAAGTAGGGATGCACGTGTGAGGTGCGCGCGACTAACGGAAAGTTAAAAGGATTACAATAAAACATCTTAATACCAGACACCATAGGGTCATAAAACTTATCCGCTATTCAGAGGTTGAAAATACAAATAGGTGTGTTTATTCAGGAGTATTTTACTGTAACTGTCGATGGGATGTACAGAAGCATTCAAAATTTCTTTCACACTGTTAGGATAGTTTTTTTCTTTCCTTTATAATTTAAAATTAGTTTTAATTGCCATTTAAACAAGTAAATGCAGCTGAAATATTAGTAAAAATAATGTTTTATGAAGCAGGAAAAACTTCCGTGAAAACTCTGAGACTCAAAAGACTCAGACTTTTAAATTATTTATTTTATTTATTTTGTAACCTATTTATGTAAAGCGAAAAATTTTTTATTACTTTTCGGTTAGTTATATATACATATATATAACTGTGTTATATATACATACGCCAGTGTTATATATACATATATATGCATATATACATGTATGTATATATACATATATATTTACATATATATATGTGTATATATGTATATTTACATATATGTATGTATATAAATATGTATATATAACACTGGCGCCCGGCTAACCGAAAAGTACCCAATTTTTTTAGTGTGCATAAGCCTAAAAAATGTTTACTAAGAAAAATAATTGCAAGAAAATCTTTTATTTGCAAATATATATATATATTTCTAATTTTTTCCAGAAAAAAACAAATTTTCCAATCGCACTCTCCTATCGGGTCCATTCTGGCGCCGCGCCTGAAAATAAAACCACTTTTTTACAGTCAGAGAAGAAATAAACAGAAAAGACCACTCGAGATAAAAACATTTTTCTACTAAAGACCTTTCAGATGAAGTCATGTCATGTCAAGAATACACATTTGCTCCGAGTGAGATAAAGTAATCTCTGCGATATCTCGGAGATTGTCACAACGTGTGAGAAATCGTGTGTGAATTTCTGACAAAGGTGATAAGTGCTAGAAGTACTTGAGAAATGTCAGAGAACGGAAAAGGCAAGGATGAACCCAATGGATGCCTAAAAATAAAAGAGACAAATGTTTTCGCTCAGCTGGCATGCTATTCGAATCCAGTTCTCTCCGTGATCTTTCATCCGTTTTTAATTCGATTGTTTTCTGAATTTATTTTCTTTATTTCATGGGTTTGTTTATAGGTATATGTATCAGAATAAAAATGATAATCGAATACCCTCTGCAAAAGAACTGGGAGACCCAAATCGAGATACTATTTATACCTGAATGTAGGATGAAATATTTATGTATTTGTGATAGTTTTTGTTTCTTCTTTAAAAAGTCATTTGCAAATTATGTGTTAAATAAATGTGTAGGGCTCTCGAGATTTGCATAGACTTACACGAATTTCCGACGAATGGCATATGATTGGCGGTAAAATATATAAAATTAGATATAAAATAGGATGCATCTGATACATATTGTCTATATCAATATTGGCGGGGTAGGGATGGGGGCGAGAGTTAATGGATAGAATTATGTACAGTCGTGGAAAAAAAAAAGTAAACACCCCCTACTAACTCCTCAACAAATTATCGTAGAAGAAAGTTACTGGTACCGAACGATTAGAAATGAAGTATACTTTTAAATGATGTATATAAAATTTGCTTAGGGGACCATCTACATATTAAAACGAATCCAAACTTCATTTTTTTTCAATGACAATACCCAATTTTAACGAGATATTTCAAAACTTTGGTTCAAACTATGCCTAGACACCGAATTTCAAGTCATTTGAATGATAAGTTTTTGAATTATAAACATTCAAAATTGAGTGCTTCTAATGTTAAATTACATTTTCATATTTTTATTTATATCTCCAGAAATTATGCTCCTAATGTGCTAATTTTTTGTGTAGCAATAATACTAATGTACCCAAACATAAATACGCTGAATTTGAAATTTTTATAAATTTATGATATGATTTATGAAATTAATACTCGAAAAAATTATGAATTGCAACCTACAATTTTTTTCATGGAATTAAATTTATGAAGTCCTGCTTTATGGAAATCCAAAATTTCACACTTTTCTTCCAAGTAGTTTTCAAATTATGCTTTAAAAACGGCAAAAGGATGGTTTAAGGGGCCGTTTATAATAGGAGTGACTAGATATTTTGAAATTTCTTCTGCTGTCCTGTAATCTAGCAGGTTTCATTGACTTCTTAAGGTGCCTTGATCAAGATGAGGGCTCTCTCGGTTAACAATTGAGTTCCGAACTTCAATTTGGATACAGCCCTTAAAATACGCTCGTTTTAAAATAATTAATTTCTCAGAATCTTATGGTACGAATTGCATAAAAATTTGTTTTTAGGCTAATTGAAGGGTGTAGAGTTCATTGATGCTGTCAGAATTGTGTACTGCTATTGAAAAAAACAAAGTTATGGTTCCTTTTAATATGTAGATCGCTCCCTTAGCAAATTTTATCTATATCATTTAAAAGTAGACTTTATTTCTAATCGTTCGGTACCAGTAATTTTCTTCTACGATAAATTGTTGAGGAGTTAGTAGGGGGGAGTTTACTTTTTTTCCCCCACGACTGTACATACAGCCAATTGGGATAACTTCGACACATAAGGGTAATTTTGGCCCAAAATGTTGGACAGTATAGCCCCTGAAAGAAAACACAGAAATCTTGTTTAACTACTGAACATTAAAACTTTCCTAACTTCGAGAAGGACTGCCTATTTGTGGTTTGCCTCGCCTTTCTTACCTCTACAGTGCACGGGTTGCAATTGCGTTGACGTCACCTACTTCTAACTTTGACTGTCTTTTATATATTGTATTAGAACTCTTTTCGTTCCTCATGTAGTGTGCAGTTTTAAAGGATGCTCCGAGAACTTAACCTCTCGGTGCTCATTTTTATAATAATCAAGATCTTTCATTAAAAGGATTAAGCGAGCACAAGGAATGATTAATTCCACCATAGTTTGCACACACACAAAAAAATATATATATAAATCAATAATAAGGAAAAACATGTATTTTCTTTTTACACTTTATGTGAAATATGTTCTCCGACAGTGCGAAGGAAGATGATTATCGACTTTACGAGTAAAGGGTTCGGGGTCAGCGGCGCTATCGAGCATACAGGTAAGAATTTTCTTTTCCTGTTATATTTGAATTGATGATATATTTTAAAAGGCACACAAAGGTATGCAAACAAATATTAAAAATAGAAATATTATTAACAATAGATTATGAGACTGATATAGTGCTAAATTAACATTTAAAGTGTGCCAAATTATTCGAAGTGTCAGTATATAAATATTTTGCTACACAAGCCTGAACAAAAAGAAAGTGTAAGCATACATAATTGAATATAGAATTGTTATATAATTAATATATTGAATTGCTTTACCAAGTTAATTAAATTACTCACTGCAGTATTGAAATACACATTATATAAGATTTTGCAATCTATATAAATTAGAAAAATAAGAAAAAAAATGAGCATTCTTAAAGACACTGTCATTGAAAAACTGAATACAAACAACTACGACGTCTGGAAATTTCGCGTAGAAAATTATCTACAAAAGGAAGATCGTTACGATGTAATAATAAATGAGCCCCATATTATTAACAATACAAAAGAGAAAAAAGGTTAAATCTGCTACACCACTTGTGTTATCGACAAAGTTTTAGTCTCGGAATATAGGTAAAGCAGCACTAGCGTGAAGTGGTACAGCTCATTGTAAATAATTCGCCAAGGTTCCACCGTGGCAGCATGGGCCAAAGTTTCCTAAATTCGGGTCAAGGTTACCCTGTTAACGGTATATCAAATCATGACCCATGTGTTCATCTACTTAGCTATTGTTTGAAAAGCGAAGTAAACTAGGAGAGTCCTAACGTTGGTATCAATAAATCTACTTTATTCAGTGTAATAGGTGTTTACCTTTTAAAGTGTTTGAATACCACAGGAAATGTGACATTAAATTGGGTAACATTGTGTATATTGGATAGAGATTCTAACAGGCACGGGGACTAGAGTGAAGTATTTTATCCAGACTCTCATCAAGAAATATAATATTAAATCAGTTTCATATTGTGTGCTATGCGAATGCATTCAACCTTCTGAAGTCAGATACCAGAGAAGCAGGTAAAAGGACGTGAGTTTGTTAAACTTTTTGTGCCCTCTGAAAATCCAAGGTCTGCGCCCTTTTCTCTACCTCAGGGCGGCCCTGGTCCTTGAATACATCTGATCGCTTCAGATGCAGAACAATGCTTGCAGTGGCAATTATGTAACATTTATTCCTTTGTAGGATACAAAATGAAGCGAAGGGTTATGACTCTTTAAAATGTTCATGGCACACTCGACCCTGTTTGTGGCACAGAGAGAGTTACCTGAAAAACATATTGCAAAGCTTAACTTATTTGGCTCTTTTACAAATAAATTTAAGATAATCAGCAAAAGTTTTTAACACATCTCTCCCTCTGCGAAGTACAGTGAACATAAAGAAAAGTTGTACGGTAACAAGATTCGATTCTGTCACTCATTTTTTTTCTATCTAAGATGTGCTATCGAAAGCAAACAAAATTCAAAAAGAAGGTCATTTCTCCAAAGATTGTATTAGATTTATTTAACTTTAATATATGTTACATTACATTTTAAAATAATTAAAAAAAATTGTGTTTTTCGCTGCCAAAGTAACTCATTTCACCTGCACAGTCAATTTGTCATTATGAATTTTGAGTTCAAGTCAAAGTGATGAGACGTGTTTAACTTTTCTTTTGCTTGGTTAAAATTTCCAAATGGAAACAAAGCAAACTTCTGTTGATAAAATTATTGGTTAAACAACGGAAAGAGCAGAAAAGTATACGAGAAACTGTGAAAAAATCCCGTTCAACAGCGCATTACATAATAAATAAGTAAGTACAAAATGTGCGGATTTTTGCAAAGACCTGGTGGAAGTGTTAAGCCCAAAAGGTTGGCTCGTGTGTTCTGAGATGTGTGAAAGGGACTCTTAAAATTTCTGCTGAAAAGATAGCAAGAGAATTGAAGGAGGAATCTGTTGTGAATGTGCGTCTACAGACTATAAGAATTTTTTTACTTCAAAATACTATAGGGCCTACACACCGCAAAAAACAACAACCCATTCTTGTATGTCAGAAATCTAAGAGAAATCTCAAATAGACTAAACACTTTGTTGGAAAGCCACAAGATTTTCGGAAGTGTGTTTTTACAGATGAGTCAAAATTAAATTTTTTTGGATCGGATGGTCGGCGCTTTGTATGTCGGAAACGAAAGGTATATGACTAAAATCAGCAAATATAAAAGCGACTGTAAAAGACGACGGCGGACGCGTCTGGGGTTCAATGGTTTCTCATGATGTATGTTGGAAATTGAGCGTTCATCAAAGGTACAATAAAAAAAAATGATGCCTTTAAATGTTCAGAATATTTTTTTTAGCAGAAACAGTTTGAAGATTTAATTGAAATGGAAATAATTCTTTGGCTTAAGAATGATCCTACTCACAACGCTCAGGTAGAAAAAGAATGATTATCCAGATTTAAATACTACAGAACACCCGTGAGCATATATGGGAGAAACAGTTACCTTGGGCAAAATGTTAATGTTCTTTCCTCCGTCATTTTTATTTAAATGTAAAAAAAGAGGATTTTTACAATTCGATATAAAAAACTTAATGACGTTTATGAATGCTGACGTTTAAGCCTAGACAGTATGAGTCATATATCAGTGTCTTAAAACTGCATATACTATACCAGTTGAACTATATTAATTTAAATAACTAGGGGGCTCGGCCCCCTACGAGCTACGCTCGCCAACCCCCCGTTCAGACACTGCAGTCTCTAAAAGCACGCTAATTTGATCGACTTTAATTGAATTTTTTTGGAAGATTGAATCTCTCTATTCTAAAAACAAGTAACTACCGCTGTCACCGCCGCCGCCGGTTTTGAATTTTTTGTGACTGGAGGTCTTTCTTCGTTAATATTAAGAAAAATAATGCATACAAAAATATAAAAATCGGTGGTTTTATACAGAAATGTTTGATAAACACGCTGAAGCAGACAGTTTTCAAATCGAAGAATTATTTTAAGAGATATTTAATGCTAAAGTTGGACAAAATCATTCCACTAAAAAAGTTTTATAGCAGCAAAAACTATACACGGCAGTGTAATCATTTTTAGATCATTTTATGCGTTAGAATTTGCCGGAGTGCAGATTGCATTAATTTTTTTATTTTGACTCATTTTTTGAGGTTTTATTTCTATTTTAAATTCAAATTTTCAGCATTTCTAGAGATATTTTTTACAGATTTCAGAAAGTGATATTAATTTAAACTGTTGCCAACTGTATAAACAGAGGAAGCAATAATGTTTGCTTCAAAAAAAAAAATATTTATACGTGTAAATAAATTAAAAATTTATTTACACGTGACTATTATAAACAGAAAATAAACATTTGGAATTAGAATTAAATAATTATGTGCAAAAAGCAGGAACTTATTAAAAATTACGTCATAAAAACTATAATTACACGTGAATTTTAAGTGAGAAAGGAATTTTGTAAAATAATAAATTTATTAACATGCGTTAGAAGTATTAAATAGGAGAAATTACGTCATATTTACGTCACATTACAGTTTTACATAAAATGAACGCAAAATAATATTGCAAAACGGTTTAAATTTAAATATTGCGCTAGACATTTATTTGATATTTTGAGAGGATACTTTTCAACTGGTATTTTCAAGTGAATATTTAACAGAGAAAGAATAGCTTGGTAAAAATTACGTCAGATTAAAAACGATTAATTTAAAATGTTTCATTTAAAAGAACTTTCTTTTCGCTTTGTTAAAAAATACCCGGATACAAAGACTCTGTTTACTTAATTCCTTTTATATTAGCTTATTTTGAAATGTTGTTACATGTGTCTACGTCATCAAGTTATTTTTATTTCGACGTTTTATTTGTATTTTTATTAATGCTGTACTAATTTATTTGTTCTTTCGTTATTTAAAATAAAAAATTATGTCAATTTGTATAATTTGGCGAGTGGTTTGACGATTTATATAATTTGGCGAAATGGGTCGACGGGATAATCAAGTAGTACCGCAGCGGATTTGGCGTTAAAATCCCCCAATCAAAGAGAAATGAATAGAAATCCGTTTATAGGGAGTTCGCCACTGTTTTTTAAATTATAATTCAATCTTTCGAAATCTTTTTAAAGCCGATCAAATTAGCGTGCATTTAGAGTCTGCGGTGTCTGGATGGGGGTTGGCGAGCATAGCTCGTAGGGGGCCGAGCCCCCTAGTTATAATTAAAAAAAACAAAGGCGATCTCCCTATAAACGGGTTTCTATTCATTTCTCTTTGATTGGGGAATTTTACGGAAAAATCAGCTGCTGTTAAAAGATACAATGGCATTTCAAAATCATCTAATATAAAAGGAATTAAGTAAACAGAGTCTTTGTCTCCCGGTATTTTTTAACAAAGCGAAAAGAAAGTCCTTTTAAATAAAACATTTTAAATATATTGTTTTTAATCTGACGTAATTTTCACCAAACTTTTCTTTCCCTTTTTAATATTCACGTGAAAATGCTTTTATTAGAAATGAACTATTATTTGCGCTGTCCAAAAAAAAAATAGTTGAAAAGTTCATCTCAAAATATCAAGTAAATATCTCGCGCTATTTTTAAATTTAAACTACTATTTTGCAATATTATTTTTTGTTCATTTTCCGTAATAAGTGTAATGTGACGTAAATGTGATGTAATTTCTCCTATTTAAGACTTCTAACGCATGTTAATGAATTTATTACTTTACAATATCCTTTCTCTGTTAAAATTCACGTGTAATTATAGATGAAGTAATTTTCAATAAGTTCCTGCTTTTTATACGTAATTATTTAATTCTAATTTGAAAGTTTTTCTTTTCTGTTTATAATAGTCACGTGTAAATAAATTTTTAATTTAAAACAAACATTATTGTTTCCGTTGTTTATACAGTTTGGCAACAGGTTAAATTAGTACAATTTTCTGAAATAAGTAAAAAAATATCTCTCGAAATGCTGAAAATTTGAATTTAAAATAGAAATGAAACCTCGAAAAATGAGTCAAATTAAAAAAATAAATTAATTCTGCACACCCGGAAATTATAACGTATAAAATGATCTAAAAAGTATTAAATTCCGATGTATAGTTTTTGCTCCTATAAAACTTTTTTTAATGGGACGATTTTGTCCAACTTTAGCATTAAATATCTCTTAAAATAATTCTTCGATTTGAAAACTGCCTACATCAGCGTGTTTATCAAACATTTCTGTATAATACTACCAATTTTCATATTTTTGTATGCATTATTTTTCTTAATATTAACGAAGAAAGACATCCGGTCACAAAAAATTCAAAACCGGCGGCGGCGGCGGCGGTGACAGCGGGAGTTACTTTTTTTTAGAATAGAGAGATGCTTCTATTACAGTGAAACCTACAGATTAGTGATCGGATATGGCGATGGGGGATGTCCATTATTACTCTTGTGATCGTTAGAGCAAATTTCCAGCAATACTTGCGATTATTTTATTACAACATATAATTAGGATAAAATTCATATAACCAGTTAAATACCATCGTGTGCTACTACATAAAGTATATCTAATTTGTAACAAAAAACATTTGTAAACAAAGTTATTATGACCAGTGGTCACAAGAGTAACAAAGTTTTGATTCATTATATAGACAAGTAAAATGCTTTTTGTTACAAATTAGATATATTTCATGTGAGTGGAACACAGTATGGTATTTAACTAGTTATATCAATTTTTATGCTAATTAAAATAATTGGAAGTATTTCTAAAAAGTTGCTCTAATGGTCACAAGAGTAACAATGGACGTTCCCGATATATTAGTTCAGAATCCCGAGAAGGTTAAGAATAAAAATGTACTAAAACCTTTCAGAATATAGGAGAAAATGTACCAAATTATTTCACTGAAAAACGGGGAGGCTACAAGCTGTAATAGCAGCAAAAGACGAATAGATACGTGTCATTTAATCTTCTTCAACAAAGCCTATATAACGTGTAAAGAACGAAACGTTTTGTCATCTCCCGCCCAAGCTGAAACACTTGTGTTGTCATCCTTTGAATTGAACAATTAGATTTCCACAATTCGGCTTGTTGGCCTTTATCCATCTCGAGGCGATCTTTAAACGGACAAAATGACAGAAGGAAACACTCAATTGAATAGAGAGATGAATTATAAAGTTCATTATTTTATTTAGTATCTTTAGAGAATTAAACAGATAATACGCCGCGCATAGTTCTTTATCATTTTTTAAGACACTCATTTAGCCAATCTAACCCTTACTTCTATATTTAGCTACTCAAACAACACAGTAAATAATAATCTCCAATGTCATTAATTAATAACTAGCAGGAATGACCGAGCTAAGCTCGGTCAAAATTAGCTTTCTGTTTATCTCGATATATTTTCCCCACTGAATCATTCTTGCTGTTTTAGATGCAATTAGCTTGGCCGTGAAACATAGTGACCCAAAATGACCCACTAATCGAATTTTTTCGAACATGCGACCTATCACAATGCTTTTCTCGAGCCTGAAAACGATAGAATACAAAATTTAGTGAAAATCGTTAGTCATTTTCTAGGTAAAATAAACTTGATCCACGTTGATTAAAAAAAAATACTAACCGAAATTCATCGACGGATGTGAGCTATTTCAATGGTCTTTTTGTACTGTGAAACGGTATAACAAAAAAAATTGTCAAAATTGTTTGAACCTTTTTGAGATGCCGTTAGCTTGACCCCGACCCATTATCACCAAAATGACCCACTAATAGAATTTTCTTGAGCATGCGACCCAGACCAATGGTTTTATCTTGTCCAGAAACAGTGTAGTACAAAGTTTTGTCAAAATCTTTTGAGCGGTTTTTTAGATACAGTTAGCTTGATCCTGATCCATTAGGACCCAAAATGACACATTGATTGAATTTTCTTGAACGTGCGACCCTGCCCAATGCTCTTATCATGCCCGGAAACAATATTATACAAAATTATTTCAAAATGTTTTGAAGCGCTTTTTAAATACAATTAGCTTGACCCTGATCCATTGTGATCCAAAATGACCCACTAATCGAATTTTCTTGAACATGCGACCTAACCCAATGGTCTTCTCCAACCCGAAAACGATAGAATACAAAATTTAGTCAAAATCGTTTAAGCCGTTTTTTAGATACAATTAGCTGGACCCTGAACCATTGTGACCCAAAATGACCCACTAATCGAATTTTCTCGAACACGTGGCTTAGCCCAATTCTCTTCTCATGTCCAGAAGCGGTATACGTAATATAAAAATTGGTCAAAATGTTTTGAGCATGTTTTTAGATTCAATTAGCTTGACCCTGGCCCATTGTGATCCAAAATGACCCACTAATTGAATTTTCTCGAACATGTGACTTAACCCAATGGTCCTCTCATGACCAGAAACGGCCGTATATTAAAAAATTTTGTGAAAATGTCTTGAGCCGTTTTTTAGATATAATTAGCTTGACCCTGACCCATTATGACCCATAATGATCCACTAATCGAATTTTCTCGAACACTTGACCCATCCCAATGGTCTTTTCGTGCCCGAAAACGATAGATTACAGAATTTCGTCAAATCGTAGTGCCGTTATCTAGATAAACTTAGCTGGACCCACGGTGACCCAAAAATGACCCACTAATCGAGTTTTCTGGAACACGTTACCCATCCCAATGGTTTTTTTGTTGCCCGAAAATGGTTAGATACAAAATTTAGTCAAAATTGATTGAGCTGTTCTCTAGATATAATTAACTTGACCCAGACCCATTATGACCCAAAATGGCTCACTGATCGAATTTTCTCGAACACGAGACCCATCCCAATGGTCTTTTCGTGCCCGAAAACAGTAGGGTGCAAAATTTTGTCAAAATCGTTCGAGCCGTTATCTAGATAAACTTAGCTTGACCCACTGTGACCCCAAAATGACCCACGAATCGATTTTCCTCGAACATGTGACTTAGCTCAATGGTCTTCTCGTAATCCAAAACTGTAGAATATAGAGTTTAGTAAAAATCGTTAAAGCCGTTTTTTAGATAAAAATAGCCTGACCCATTATGACCAAAAATGACCCACTAATCGAATTTTCTCGAACACGAGACCCATCCCAATGATCTTTTCGTGCCCGAAAATGGTTAGATACAAAATTTAGTCAAAATCGATTGAGCCGTTCTCTAGATATAATTAACTTGACCCTGACCCATTATGGCCCAAAATGACCCACTAACAGAATTTTCTCGAACACGAGACTCATCCCAATGGTCTTTTCGTGCCCGAAAACAGTAGGGTGCAAAATTTCGTCAAAATCGTTAATGAAGTTATCTAGATAAACTTAGCTTGACCCACGGTGACCCAAAAATGGCTCCCTAATCGAATTTTCCCGAACATGTGATTTAGCCCAATGGTGTTCTCGTAATCCAAAACTGTAGAATATAGAGTTTAGTGAAAATCGTTAGAGCCGTTTTTTAGATAAAATTGGCTTGACCCATAGTGAAACAAAAATGACCCACTAATCGAAGTTTCTCGCCCATGTGACCTAGCCCAATAGTTTCTTCGTGTCGAAAAACGGTTAAATGTGAAATTTGGTCAAAATTGATTGAGCCGTTTTTTAGATATAATTAGCTTGATCTTGACCCAAAATGACCCACTAATCGAATTTTCCCGAACACGTGAGCTAGCCCAATGGTCTTATCATGCCCGAAAATGCTAAAATACAAAGTTTCGTCAAAATCGATTGAGCCGTTCTCTAGATATAATTAGTTTGACCCTGACCCATTATGACCCCTAATCGAATTTTCTCGAACACGAGACCCATCCCAATGATCTTTTCGTGCCCGAAAATGGTTAGATACAAAATTTAGTCAAAATCGATTGAGCCGTTCTCTAGATATAATTAGCTTGACCCTAACCCATTATGACCCAAAATGACCCACTATTGGAATTTTCTCGAACATGAGGCCCATCCCAATGGTCTTTTCCTGCCCGAAAACAGTAGGGTGCAAAATTTCGTCAAAATCGTTAAAGTAGTTATATAGCTAAACTTAGCTTGACCCACGGTGACCCAAAAATGACCCATTAATCGAATTTTCTCGAACATGTGACTTAGCCCAATAGTTTTCTCGTAAACCAAAACTGTAGAATATAGAGTTTAGTGAAAATCGTTAGAGCCGTTTTTTAGATAAAACTGTCTTGACCCATAGTGACCTAAAAATGACCCACTAATCGAAGTTTCTCGAACATGTAACCTAGCCCAAAAGTTTCTTTGTGTCGAAAAAGGGTTGGATGTGAAATTTGGTCAAAATCGATTGAGCCGTTTTTTAGATATAATTAGCTTGACCTTGACCCATTACGACCCAAAATGACCCACTAATCGAATTTTTTCGAACACGTGACCTAGCCCAATGGTCTTATCATGCCCGAAAATGGTAAAATACAAAATTTCGTCAAAATCGTTAGAACCGTTTTTAAGATAAAATTTACACACACACACATACATACACACACAATTTTTGCTCGCATTATACTATAAGATTTATGGGGGAAATGTCTCGGAGTTTTAATAAAAAACATTATTTTTTAATTGAGTAGTCGTAGCTATGATAATTTTCGTCAACGACGTATTGAAGTAACGATTTACGGAGTAGAATAAAACTTCTCAATACAACGAGGTGCAAAATGATGTAACAAAACAGATTAAATTCATATCATTTGTTAACAATTGATTTTATGAAACTAAATAGGTAATATAACATAAAAATAAAGAAAACATTGTTATAATATAAAGTAATACATTGCATTTTTACTCGATATGCAATAGGAGCAAAATGGTAAGAACGGAACAAATTTTTCTAAATTATAGAAATATTACATGCCAACTGGGCTTCCTTTGTACTTAATAATTTCAGCGCAACATTCTGGCATAGAGTTTACACGGTTTAGAAATTGTCGAGGTGACAAAACACGCCATACCTCAGTAATGGGATTTTAATTCTGCTTTCGAGTTATACTGGACGATTTGACCATTTTGTTTTCGGTAGATATTTTACTCCAAACGTTCTCCGTGAGATTCAGGTACGGGTCATTGGTCGGCCAATCAAGTTTTGGAGTCTTATTTATCTTCAAACATTTCTTTATGTCTTTTTTAGAGTGAATTAAGGCATTGTCGTGTTGAAAAATATAGTTAGGGCCGTCATTTTTTCACTCTGGTTCCACAAATGAATAACTGTTTTTTTCGCGAATGAAACGAATGTGCTCAAAATCTCTTTTAAATGCGTTGCTAAATGACATGCGATGATATTTGCCAATCACGATTTCGAAATATTGACTACGTTCTTATTACAGTAGCTTTCCTCTTAACCGGAACTCCGCCTTAGAGGTCTGCACGGGCCGACATTTCCAGGCCCGGGCCCCACTTATAGAGAAAAAAATTCGGCCCGGAAAAAGTTAAAATCTCGGCCCGAGCCCGGCCCGGCGCGAGTGAATTTCTACAAAACATTGATTTTTACGTCGAACTGGTTAAAAATTTGTCTCGTACGAGGAGTTCTGACCAAAAATATGTATCTTAACTTTTTTTTCATGTTTATAATCTTCATTTTTATAGAAGTGCCGCAGGCTGCGATATTTATTTTTTTAATGAATCTCTATTTCTTGTATGTAAATGTTTCAGTTATCTTTAATAGTGTTAATCCATATTCATGTATAGAAGTGTTAAAAATCTGAAAAATGCTATACAGTAAAATCTTCTAAGCCGGAATTGCATAGAAAAGAAAAAAACAAGGCGTTATAGACAAGTTCCCTTCTTAGCAAGTGTAAATGTATAATATATTCTTTTCTTACTTATTAGTATATTAATTTTGCATGGATCAACACGTTTTTTTAGTTTAAAACAGGGTTCCGTCATAGGCAGGTTCCTTTTCACATAATACTATAGTTTAATTTGGCTATATCTTAACGATTTTTGCGAAAATAATTTATTTATCAGTACTGACCTTGATAATGTCACCGGTTATGTTTTTGAAAACGGTTAATCCGTTTATTAAGAGGTATTTTACATGTCTTTAAATGTACTCTTTTCACTTCTGACCTGTTTAAATTGAGTTTAATGATAATAAAGTGATTTTCTTGCCTAATTTTATTTCGGGACCATGTGGACTGGCTATAGGCATCTTCAAAAATTGCATACAGCACTTAATACCGGTTAAAAAAAAAAAAAAGTAATATTTGCATTATTAAATTAAGACATTTTCGTGATTAATAAAGTAAAGTAAACTGTTTAAAATAAAGTGGTGCTAACCGAATAAAATTCATGTATGAGATGCTACTGCAGCATTTGAAGAAACATTTTGAACGAAAGTTTGCAATGTGAGAAACGATCCACGGGGACTTTTATCCAATTCAGCTTATCTTAGGGCTGTTTTCAGAAGTTATGTTCTTTTTGTCGTCAAAGGGATAATATAAGAGTAAATAGAATGTTGATTATGAATTAGAAAAGAGATTATGCCATTCAAAGTTGTTTTATAACCACTGCACCTTAAAAAATACTTTTAAAAAATGATAAAAAACGGATCATTTTCGAATGTTTGTTTGGATCATTCGTAAATTTTAACTTTACATTTCTAATATGAGATTAGAATCATGAGCTATTAATATTTCAAAAGAAGGCAAAATGTTACCCAAAAGTTCAAAAAATGCCCCATCCGTGTCAAAATTGACCTAAAATTTATAAGAAAAAATACCGTATAGTCAGAAAAATCCTTAAAAGAAAAAAAAAAAAAAAAAAAAAAAAAAGAAAATCCTAAAAATGAAAAAAAAAAAAAATTGCAAATGTTTTTGGGCTGAACACTTTTTCTGGTAATGAGATGCAAAATGAATAGAGTCTCGCAATCTGTTAGCAAGCTCTGGTGGTATCACGACGATAGAACCTGTTCACAAAAAGTAGTTGTTTTTGTCCATTTCTACTCATTGGGATAGATCATGATCTATTA
The DNA here is from genome assembly GCA_963932465.1 of Maratus speciosus. Taxonomy (NCBI): domain Eukaryota; kingdom Metazoa; phylum Arthropoda; class Arachnida; order Araneae; family Salticidae; genus Maratus; species Maratus speciosus. The sequence continues at coordinate 5,612,944 of OZ010789.1, forward strand.
CCATCACGATGTATAATTTTTTTTTCGAATTTAAATGACGAATCTTTTCAAACATTCGAAGTGAAATAGGCACAAAAAGGAATTTAAGGTATACTAGGATCTGATTTCGGCCTGTAAAAGGTATAAAGGTGTAAAAGGTATTTATCTTTGGCCTTTTCCTCTTGGAAGCGATTTGTTTTGCAGCATAAATCTACCTTACCCCTCCTCAAACTTCTGTCGATCAACATTTTTCAACCATGCTAATGCGCAAAATCCGTTCCACTAATATTTTTATTAAATAAACTTTTTACTTCGAAGCAGCCTCTTAGGAGCGATCGTGTCGGAGGAGAAAAAAAGGAACAACTGCCTATCTCTTTAACTGCAGTCGAGACAGAGAAGCGCAAGTACATGCCGTAATGGATGGTCTCCATTTATGACACGATGACAACCTGTTTATTTTACGGAAAATCTCTGAACATGATAAAATGCGCTTTCCCCTGAGTCTGCAAATAGAAATTATGAGTGAGTGAGCCATAATCCTGTCTCACCCCGGAAAAAAAGAAAGAAAAATCATGCGTTAAGCATAGATTATGAAACACTTTCCAACCCTTCCTGAATGCTTTCACAAAACTTCGTTATTTTGATAAATAAGGTAAATAAGATCGCTAAGAAAACATTTTAAAAAACGCATAAAACATTTGAAAAACTGATTTCAGCAGTGACCTTCCATAGCTAAATATGTATTCCAATTCTTTCGAACAGCCCTGTATTGGATCTGTAGGTTGATTTATATACTATGTCCGTTCCACTAACATTTTTATTAAATAAACTTTTTACTTCGAAGCAGTCTCTTAGGAGCGATTGTGTCGGAGTAATAATAATTAGTTAAATTAGATAATGGAAAAAGTTAGTTTAGCAAGGAACCGCATAACAGGTTGGAATTTCTCTTTCAGCAGTTTATACTGATGGATGGAATCATACTTAAATACTTTTTTTCAGCCCTGTAGTTTACCTAGTATTTTTATGACGCGCAACTATCTAGCTAAAATTTAATTCAAACTGAAAAACTCTTAAAACTACTGAAATCACATTCCCAGAAATTATCATCCATAGACGGCTGTGTATCCAATTCTTTGCGTGGCCCTGTATATCATTTTATCTATATTCTACAACCATTTCTTAGTAAACTAAATGCCATTCAGCGTAAAAATGCATAACACAGTTAAAAACCACTTTTAAGCAATTTACGCTCATACTCAGTAACCTTAACGAATTCTTTTGTGTAGCCCTATATATCAACTATAGTATTTTTACACACCATATACTATGCATAAATAGAGTTAAACTTAAAATCGTATATCATAATTACAAATGCACTTCCTGCCATTATACAGTACTTTGAATAGAACATGCTATCTGAAATCTTTTGCATGTAAATGCTACCCAATTCGTATTGTACATGAAATAACTTACAGTAAGCCTCACCGCCGTATAACAATTTCATCATATATGAAATAGTTTAACATAATTAAAATAAGCCTCAAACAATTTCCCCCTAAACCATTATGTAACGGAAAACTTTTGTGTGGTCCTGTAAATGAATAATAACTATTCTTTGCACCGCATATTCTACAGAATGCATATTTTAGTGCATTTCATAACTGCATATCAGTTTTATTATGTTTGAAAGGTTGTTCATTTGGAACGATTTTTTCCCATTGGCAGGTCATGTAAAGGACATTTTTTGACCGTCCCTGTAAATAAACTAAACATTCAACAAACTTTATTTGAAATAGGGTTCCTGCTAGGGTAAAGGTAAATAACATCCAAAAATTTCAGGGCAATCCGAGTCTATTTACGAGAGTTAGAGCGCGGACAGACGGACAGCAAACACTTTTCAACTTTGTTGGAAAGTGTTAAAAAGACTCCCTCCCGACTCGGTGTTTTATTGAAATTAGACACACTAAGGTTAACAATGTAGATAGAAATAAATTCTAGTATTGAGGCGGCAAAAAAAAATTGTTGACTTTACGATATAGTACTGGCAGCTTAGGTGAAAGTTTATAACGATAAAAAAGCAGTAATAGACCGTCTTATAAGTGAATTGGGTCCTATATCACTGCTTAACGGTATTAATTTTTCTTACTGTATAGTGTTGCGAGGTTCAGTATTACAAAAGGCGGAACAGGAGGACAAAAAATAAAGGACAAAGAAGCATCATTGATGTTCAGACAAGGCACGGACAGATACAAGCAGGCAAGGCAACTCACTCGAAAAACAATAAGAACGCTGTGGAATTCGCTTACATATAATTGTTCTAATCGTCGAATCACGTCACTGATAAAGAATCTCTTGAGGACGGCCTCGACCCATCCAAGTACAGAAAGAAGCCAGGTGATTCCTTATCGATCCTGTGACTTCCGGTTGAACGATAAGGAATCCGCTATTTTCCCTAAGACAGGCGAAACGAGATGTGCTTTAGGTACGGTTGATTTTCTCTGTATTTTAATGAGTAGAAGTAGTGATGGGCGATTCTCGAGAATTCAACAATCGAGAAAAATCGTCATCGTAAAAAATCACAATCGATACAGCCATCGATTAATTCATAGAATCTACAATCGAGATGTTTTACAATCGATTATAACGAGAAAAGCTAAAAACAGTTATTGGAAAACTTAGCTATTATTCTGGCCGACAATTTCATAGTAGTGATAGGGCTTAGTGATGGGCGATTCTCGAAAATTTACCAATCGAAAAAAATCGTTATCGTAAAATACACAATCGATACAGTCATCGATTACTTTCGAGAATCTACAAAGGAGATGTTCTAAAATCGATTATTGAAATCATTGTTTTTACATATATATAAGGCAGATTTTATTAAATATAGGGTAACTGAAAACAGATGGAATAAAAAAACAACAAACCAAAGGGAAACTATAAAGGAGCCATAAGACTGGAAAAGTCTTGTAAGGGTGCCCCCTGGTTGAAAAAAGATGAAAAAACGCGAGTAGCTATGAAGCGGTAAGGGGAGTTTAAGTATCAAAAATTAGAATTTTTCGGCAATTAGCACCAAAATGGCCAAAGAAATAAGAATCAAAAGCACCCCCTAGTGGCAGAAATATGAACTAAAGGATGATAAAAGGGATCAAAATTTTTTATTGATTTTTCTACGTCATTTGAGATTGGATCTTTAATTTCCCCATTTTTATAAAGTCTTCGACTGGAATACATTAAACGAACTCCCGCGGGGAGCAAAGTAGGAGGGAGGGGCAAGGAAATAAGTGGTCACAGGACTTTCCAACGTTATGGCACATGAGGGGTGTCGGCTAAATTTAGTAAAGTGCCCCCGTTCGGGGGCAAAGTAAGGGGAGGGGCGCGGGCGATATATAAAATGAAATAGTAGGCTTTCCAATGATATATCACATGAGGGGTGTCGGCAAAAGATAGAAAAGAGTCCCAACTCCCAGGATTCCAATTATCGTGCCCCCCCCCCCCCCGAAATATACCCTGCCCATCCTTCTCTTTGAAATTTTCATATATTAAAAATTATTTATCGGAGGGCTCCGTAAAAAAAATCCGATCTAAAATGTTTAAAAACGCTACGATTTCAAAAAAATTCGAAAAGTGCCTCTCTCGGGCCGCCAAACTAAGGAAGGAAGAAGAAAGGTTCATAATATGAAAGAGTAACTTTGCGATGATAACCGAAAACTTTCCGATGATAGATCAAATGACTGGTCCAAAAAAAGTTTGAAATCTACACCTCCCACGTGGGTTCCCTCTTTTATCCTAGAATATACCCGGAAATCACGCAGCCCCACTTTTAAAATTTTATATTTAATAAATAATATTTATCGGAGAGCTCCATTAAAAAACCTCATTTAATGATATTTATTGTAGAAATCTCTACAATTAAAAAAAAAAGTCACCCCGCACCGCTCCCCCGAACCCCTTCCGGAATTCAACTCTGGGAGGAGAAAGGTTCATAATATGAAAGAGTGGTGAAAGGACTTTCCGATGATATGTCAAGGAGAGGTTTGGTAAAAGTTTGAAAATTACCCGCCCCCCCTCCCTTTGTCACTCTCGCGCACCCCAGAATTCACTCACCTTCCTCTTTGAACTTTTTATATTTAATAAATAGTATTTATCTGAGTCTCCAGGTATAGGGCAGCTTGGCAGAGCTAAAATAAGAGAAACATTGAAAATTCGTGGCAAAATGACACTAAATTTAACAGTAAAGTTTGAAACTAGGACTATACAGAACTGAATACATAAACTACTATGCTTCATAACCCACATCCGTTAATAGCAATAAAATGATAAGTGCCAGTTAAACTGATGGCATTGAGCTCACAGGTTATTAACACTAACTGTATATTATACTGTTATTTCAAAGAATAATGTCCCTCAAAAAATAAATGAAGGGAAATATCCCTCGTTTGCCCCTTTTATACTTAACCAATGAACCTCCAAATCTAATCAAGGAAACTCCTTAACTATAATAAATCTGTATATCAAATTTGAAGCAAATCAGATAATTCTGCATGAAAAAAAGAAAAATATCGCTAAATTAAGGGTGGTCTAACCCCTTTAACCCTTTTATGCTTAACTAATGAAACTTCAAATCTAATCAGGAAAGCTCCTTATCAGAACAAACATAGAAAAAAAATTAAAGTAAATTGAATAATTCTCCATGAAAATCCATTTATCTAAATTAAGGGGAGGGGACTTGCCCCCTTTTCGCCCTTGTATACTTAACCAATGAACCTCCAAATCTAATGAAGGAAGCGCCATATCGGAATAAATCGGTATATTAAATTTGAAGCAAATCCAATAATTCTGCATGAAAAACCCTTTTATCTAAATTAAGGGGAGACTAGCCCCTCCCTTTTATACTTAACCCATAAACCTCCAAATCTAATCAAGGCAGCTTCTTAACATAATAAACCGGTATCCCAAATTTGGAGCAAATCGAATAATTCTGCATGAAAAACCCATTTATCTAAATTAAGGAGGGGATCTACCCCCCTTTCCCCCCTTTTATACTTAACTAATGAACCTTCAAATCTAATTAGGAAAGCTCCTTAACATAATAAACCGGTATACCAAATTTGGAACAAATCGAGTAATTCTGCATGAAAAACCCATTTATCTAAATTAAGTGGGGGACCAGCCCCTCTTCTCCCCCTTTATCCTTAACCAATGAACTTCCAAGTTTAATCAGGGAAGCTCCTTAACATAATAAACCGGTATACCAAATTTGGAGCAAATCAAATAATTCTGCATGAAAAGCCCATTTATCTAAATTAAGGGGGGACCAGCCCCCTTCTCCCCCTTTATACTTAACCCGTAAACCTCCAAATCTAATCAAGGCAACTTCTTAACGTAATAAACAGGTATACCAAATTTGGAACAAATCGAATAATTCTGCATGAAAAACCCATTTATCTATATTAAGGGGGGGCGGACCAGCCCCCCTTCTCCCCCTTTATCCTTAACCAATGAACTTCCAAGTTTAATCAGGGAAGCTCCTTAACATAATAAACCGGTATACCAAATTATGAGCAAATCAAATAATTCTGCATGAAAAGCCCATTTATCTAAATTAAGGGGGGGGGGGGTCTAGCCCCCTTCTCCCCCTTTATACTTAACCCGTAAACCTCCAAATCTAATCAAGGCAACTTCTTAACATAATGAACCGGTATACCAAATTGGAGCAAATCGAATAATTCTGCATGAAAAACCCATTTATCTAAATTAAGGAGGGGTCTACCCCCCTTTCCCCCCTTCATACTTAACTAATGAACCTCCAAGTTTAATCAGGGAAGCTGCTTAACATAATAAACCGGTATACGAAATTTGGAGCAAATCGAAGAATTCTGCATGAAAAACCTGTTTATCTAAATTAAGGAGATTATCTAAATTAAGGATCTAAATTAAGGAGAGGGGGGACCAGCCCCCCCTCTCTCCCTTTATCCTTAACCAATGAACCGTCAAAACTAAACAGCGGAACGCCTTATCAGAATGAACATAAAAAAAATTGAAGCAAATCGTACATTTTAATCAAGAGTTATCGCGTTACGTACATACATACGTACGTACAGTACATGCATACACACAGAACCGACGGGTACATTAGCTCTCAGGCTTAGATAGCCTGTGAGCTAAAAAGAGATTGGATAAGCAGATGGACTCCTTTGAGAAATTATGACTTAAACCAGAAATGCGGTAAGTTCGACTCTGAAAGCTTCATTTCCATCTCGCATTTCGGCAAATCTCATCTCGATGATTTTTCCAGCATTTCGACGCTTCCAGATGGGAATCTGCTCGATGGTTGGTTCTCTCGCGGTTTTAAACCTTTCGGGATGGGAAGTCTCTCGAGAGTGTCCTCTCGCCCTTTTCAACCTTTCTCGATGGGAAGCCTCTCGCTTGTTACTCTCGTCCTTTTCGAAATCTCCCAATGAAAAGCCTTTCGAGGATTTCTCTCGCGCTTTTCAACATTTCGCTATGAGAAGCTTTTCGAGGATTTCTCTCGTCCTCGGCAGAGAAGAAAAGTAAGAAAATTTATCGAGAGTACCAAGGGACGAGATAGAGAAAAAGGCATGACAATGAGCTGTGAAATGAAGCCCTAATTTTCAAAGTTTCTCTTATTTTAGCCCTACCAAGATGTCACATACCTGGAACCCTCCGATAAAAATTATTTATTAAATATAAAATTTTCAAAGAGGAAGGTGGGTCGGGTGATTTCGAGGGAGGAGGACGTGAGAGTGCACTCATGGGGTGCAATTTTAAAAATTTTACCGAAGCCTTCCTGTGGCATATAATCGAAAAGCCCTTTGACCACTCTTTCATACTATGAACCTTTCTTCGCCCAAAGGGGGGTGGGAAGGGGCGAACAAATTTTTAAAACCGTAGCCGATTTCTATAATAAATTTAAATATCACTTTAAATATGGGTTTTTTATGCATTCTTCCGGTAAATATTATTTATTGAACATAAAAATTTTAAAGTGGCGGCTGTGTGAATTCCGGGGTGAAAGAGTGGGCCCACGGGGGGAGAGAGGGGGAGCAATTTTCAAACTTTTTTTGGACCAGTCATGTGATATGTCATCGGTAAGCTCTCGTATGACTCTTTCATATTATGAGACTTTCTTCCTCCCCTCCCCAATTTGGCCCCCACTGCGAAGGTAGTTTTTTCCGCTCTTATCATTTTAGATCGGATTTTTTTATGGAGCCCTCCGCTAAATATTATTTATAATATATGAAATATCAGGACACTTTTCCAAATTTAGCCAAGACCCCTCATGTGACATATCGTTAGAAAGGTTTGTGACTACTTATTAGTGCTATGCACTTCCGGTGGCCGCCCCCTCCCCGGAGGACACTTTTCCAAATTTAGTCAGTACCCCTCTTATGAGATATCGTTGAAAAGGTCTATGACTACTTATTGATGTTATGCACTTCCGGTGACAGTCCCCCCACTCTTTGCCCCCCCCCTGGGGGACACTTTTTCAAATTTAGTCAAGACACCTCGTGTGAGATATCGTTGGAAAGGTCTGTGACTACTTATTGATGTTATGTACCTACTGTGTCCCCACCACCACTTTGCCCCCCCGGGGGGCACTTTTCCAAATTTAGCCAAGACCCCTCATGTGAGATATCGTTGGAAAGGTCTGTGACTATTTATTGATGTTATGCACCTCCGGTGACAGTCTCCCCCAATTTGCCCCTCCCGGGGGACACTTTTTCAAATTTAACCAAGACCCCTCATGTGAGATATCGTTGGAAAGGTCTGTGACTACTTATTGATGTTATGCTCCTCCGGTGTCCATCCCCCCCATTTTGAACCCCCCCGGGGGGACACTTTTCCAAATTTAGCCAAGACCCCACATGTGAGATATCGTTGGAAAGGTCTGTGACTACTTATTGATGTAATGCACCTCCGGTGACCGCCCTCCCCATTTTTCCCCCACGGGGTGTTTTTCTAAATTTAGCCGAGACCCCTCATGTGACATATTGTTGGAAAGGCTTATGACCACTTACTCATGTTATCCACCTCCCGCACCCCTCCCCCCCTTTCCCCCCACGGGGATGGCATTTTTATACATTCAGATCCAGACTTCTCATGTGACATATGGTTAGGAAGGCCTAAAGACCTGTGACGACTTAATCATATTATGCAGCTGCTGTGCCCCTCCGCTCGCTTTGACCCCTCCCCCAAGAGATCTGGTCCGACGTTCATTCGTTTCGATATTATATTTTTTACAAGATTTTGTAGTGCGTGCACACCACACCCGCCTGCTATCATATATCAGTGCCGTATATAGCGGGTAACCTGTTCGTGATTTCATATTACAAGATTACGTATAAATTAGGTGCCCCAATTAAAGGAGGGGCCCGCTAGCGGTCGAAGTCACCTAGTCTTTATTAACATCGACTCATTCCAGTTCACCCGCAGACTATTCTTGATAAATGTATGACGTATATAATACATAATATATGATTTATAAAAGAAATTTGCAAACTGTAGTCATCGAGAAAAAATTTATACAATCGAAAAATATCGAGATGTCCATACAATCGAGAAAATCGAGAAAAACATCTCGTTATCGCCCATCACTAAGTAGAAGTGTAAATAATGCTATGCCTCCAGTGACATTATCTGTGGGGGGGAAATGCAATGATGATCCATAACTCACTTAATTCAGTGCCAACATTATTTGCTAAAATATTCTACTCTCGAAAAGGTACCGTAATTAAAATATATGTTTGCACCCTGCAATATGCATAGCAAGTATTTAAAATTTCTTTTCCGGAAGTGTTGTTAACTTCATAATACCATTTTTCATATAACTCTTTAAAAATTTTTCACTTTATTATTTAAAATGTTTTTCAATTCTCCCTCTTTTTTTGATGCGATGCAATTTTTGTGCGCATCAGGCGGATGGAGGTCAATTCTTTAAAATGTTAACATCAAGCATAACTTCACAAGAACAATATAGAAATCATATTTTTCAAGAATGAGTTCTCATGAACTTTACAAGGACTCTCATCATTCTTTCTTTTAAGCAAACATTTATCTTGCATTTTTCAAGAACTATCAGAATTCAAATTTTTCCAGAATGAGATTTCATGAACTATCAAGCGCTTTCCAAGTTCTCATGAACTATCCAAGGACTTTTATCGTTCTTTCTTTCAAACAAACATTCAACATGCATTTTTCAAGAACTACCAGAAACCACATGTTTTAATAATAAGTTTTCATGAACTATCCAAGGATTCTCATCATTCTTTCTTTCAAGTCTTCTCAAACAAAAACCCATCTTTAAAATTATAATAATATCATAAATATAAATGGCTTCACGAAAATGGAGCAATGAGGATAACATTCTTGTAATATCCTTCTTTTTCTTCTTGGTATGATGCTCCAAAGCTATGATATCCTAAAGTATCGGGCGGATGGTGGGCAATTCTTAAAACTATCAAGACTTAGTTCTCATGAACTATTGAGAAATCAAATTTTTCAAACCTTTTTCAAGAATGAGTTCTCAGGAACTATTCAAGTACCCTCAAACCATGTATTTTTTATGAACTATCCAAGGACTCTCATTGTTATTTCTTTCAGGTATTCTCAAACAAGTATTCATCTTTTAAATTATAATCTTATGATAAAAAAATGGCTTCGCAAAAAAGGAGACAATGAGAATGAAATTCTTTTAAATATCACTCTTTTTCTTGCGGGGGCCCCTCCAGTGGCCGAGAGGTTCTGCTCTCGAAGCTGGTTGACGGGAGGTGCTGGGTTCGATCCCAATCGCGCCCGTCGGCTTAATCGTTCGGAGTTTTCGTGGTTTTCTTCGAACCTTGGTTCTCCAAGCGTTAATACGGGTTAGGTTCTCTTAGAAAGACCTCCACGGAAGGCACTCCCCCCTTAGGGCCTATATCCCACGTGCTGATAATTGGCCGACATAAATACAACCAACCAACCTTTTTCTTGCGGGCATGATGCATTATTCAAAGTTATCGGGCGGATGGTGGTTAATTCTTCAAACTATCAAGACTAAGTTCTCATGAACTACCAAGAAATCAAATTTTCAAACATTATTCAAAAATGAGTTCTCATGAGCTATTCAAGTACTCTCATCATTCTTTCAAACAAGCATGCATTCAAACCAGGATCTTTAAAGAAATCAAGCATACGTTCTCAAGAAACCAAGGACTTTCATCACTCTTTTTCACTCTAAAATCTTTGCTGCAAATAGAATTTTTGTAAAGCAGGGATGTATTCAAGTGTTCTTTCAACAGCTTCTTCCAATATTTTTCAAGGATGTTCCGATATTTTTCAACGAATTTTCGATAGTTAAAAAATTTTCAATAGCTGATGGTACTTCCATGATGATTCTTCCATGGTGCGAGAAAATATTTTTCAAGTGCTGCAAACATTTTCATGAACTGATTTCTTCTTGTGTGCAAAATCGAGAAACATGCTTTAAACCAAGAACTGACAGTTCCAGTGGTGGAGACATTTTCAAAAACTAAAAGAAAAAAAAACTGAAAAAAAATAATAATAAAAATTCATGCGTTGAAAATATTTTCAATACTTCTTCAAATATTTATTTTTTCGACTGATATGAAAAATTTTAACCATGCTCAATTTAACTGCAGACATTCATTATTATTTCTATGTTCAACCAGAACGGTGATCAGTACACTTCTCGAAGTAATAGAAATTTATGAGAATAAGATGTCTGACTTTTGTCATTTGAAACTTTTCTGAACATATTTGAAAAATCATATGTTTCATTAAAAGGGTCAAACGCGATTGGAACCTATTAACGTTAAATACTAATTTAAAAAGGGCAGTACATAGCTTTTGCATTAAATCGACAATGGCTAATTAATAGTTAATTTTATCGGGACTTAATGCAACAATCCTCCCCTTTTGCAAGATAAACCATCTCAAGTTCAAACATGCTTATCTGAGCGTAACCAGATGTGATAGGATAAGAAAAGATTTTTAAAGTTAGGCATTTGACTGCGAGATTTCCAACAGGGGCTCTACGTGCTTTAACAAATCTCTTCGCTGATCCATTATTTATAAAAAAAATTTAAATAAAATATATTTATCAAGCTAACAAAGTTTTATATTAAAATTAATAAATAAAATTCCTTCCAAAAATGTTTTAGTCGCTAAATATAGCGTAAATCCGATGAGTTTATAAAATTAGCATAAAAGCTCTTTGAGTTAATTGTAAGGTATGATAAGCCAGAATATTGTTTTTAGCAAAATTATCTCAACTTGTTTTACATAAAAGGTAGACCACTATATAAATCTGTTAAACGTAGTTCCTAAGCTGTGGTTTGTTTCACTTACAATCCTGTAAAATAAGTTAGATAAATTTTCTTCAGATAAAAGTTTTCCATTATAATTTTATAATAATACAATTTCTTTAATTATTTCATTTAACAAATTTTTTTTATTTTTCATGCCTTATATTTTTCCGTTAACTAATGTTATGATTAATTATTAATCTTTTAACATACTAATCACAATAAATTTGTAAACTTAATGAAATTTCACTGTATAACATGATATGCAGATAAAATACAAAGATAGGCGAAATAATTTGAATATACAGTATCGAGATTCAACATCAAATTCATCATTCTATATTAATTGTTGAAAAAGAATTTTTACTCTTATTATTATTATTATTACTGTTATTATTATTATTATTGTTATTATTATTACTGTTACTATTATTATTATTATTATTTAAGGGGTCTCATGATTCTTAAAATTGGAGAAAATTAAAAAAAAAGACCATTTTCAACCTTTAATACGTATATGATTTTAAAACACAATTTTTAGAGAAGTGAAAGATGTTCGTATGTTCTTTCATTACATATATTTAAAAAATTACAAGATGCAGAATTAATATTTATAGGGGACTTCAAACTGTCAAATGTTTGTCGAGCAGAAAATTGGTTGAACGCGCATGATTACAAAATAAATTTTGCAATTAGAATGAAAATTTTGGTACCCAATTATATATCAGATTGTAATAATTACACTGAACCTAAATAAATCTGTATTTAAAGCCTTTATATATTTCTAATACAGAGTTGTATTTAACTAATACAAAATTTTGAAAATTGCAACAGTATAATCACCTAAAAAAAATTTTTTTTGAACAATAATTTTTTCGAACATTTTAGGTTCAGTTTATTAAGATCAACATGAACCATATATTTTGAAAATTCCATGAAAAAATATGGAGACGTGTTTGAGATATCCGTGCGTTATGCCCAAAAACGTAATTTTGAGGAAAATGACTTCAAAGTTTCAGAAATGCCGTTTCAGCTATTGTGCGAGTATAATTTTAAAAACTATAACTTTTGTTCGAATGGAAAAAAAAAAAAAAAAAAAAAAACTTGGCAAATAAAAAAAAAGCAATTTAACAAATTACAACGACCATTTGGAAAACGATTTTTTCAAAGACTAAAATTCAAGACATAAAAAATCGCACGGAGTTGATCATACATTACGTAAGCTATGAATTAAATATTAATACGTAAAAATTCCAAGCATCATAAAAATTACACGTAAAAATCGCGAGAAAAATCGCCTGCGACTCGTACATATTATCCACCTGAAACTTAGGTATTATCCAAGCATTTCATTGGCTGTTCGGGAAAAGGCTTTCCCATCGTCAGATTTCCAAGAAATCTGACGACTCATTTAATGAAATTTTATTCTTAAACTTCTAAACATCCCACAATATTACTTTTTACACCGTCGTATAGAGAAAAAAATGTACTTTTAAATGCAATTTGTTTGAAAGCTTTATCTCAATTTGTTTCTGAGTTATTAATTTTTTTGTAGTTTTTATTACTTTTTTGTTATAGTGGCAACAGAAGGTACCATCTCTGTTGAAATTAAAGGGAAATACAGATTACTGTATCAGAAAACGAATAAAATGCAGATTAAACCAATCAAAAGCTTCAGATATGCTTTTGATTTTCTACCCTGACGAGGACAATAACCATTTTTCCAAATGGTTAAAAAAATCAATTATATCAAAATGTTCAGAAAAATATGAGTTTAACACATAAAAAAATTAAAAAATCGGAAAATTTCAAAGTTTTAAGAGTCTCTTAACTGTTTATTTAGATATCTTATTTTATTGTAAGAACGAAAACAATTTTTTTTTAAATCACTATTCCAATAGCACTGGAAAATATAATATTAGGTTGAGCAAAAAGTTCTGAGAAATTTTTTATCTAATAGTTACCAAAATTTTTATCGCATATAGGAGTACTAGTGGTATTATATCTATAGGAGTTCAGGAATTTCGACTCCAAAATGCCTATTGAACAGTATGATTTACGTGTGTTGATCCGGCATTATTGGAAAAAAAGGTCTAACGATTCTGAAAGCTTTTCGAATCCTTTAATGAAGTTGAAGAAGCATCTCAAGAGTTTTTCGATTCCAAGGAGCCGCCATGGTACTTCCAGCAACTCCGGAATCTGGCAGAACGATAGCAGAAAGTCGTGGGCTATGATAGTCTCTACTTTGAAGAATTGTCCTTGTTGCTTTTGTTGTTAATTTGCGCATAACAACGGAACTTTAACAAATTTCCCAGGACTTTTTGCTCAACCTAGTAGAATATTTACCACAATGTGTAATTTTCCCTCATTTATTAATACTATTACTACTTGTATTTACTACTTGTTCCTAATTTGTAATCGTATGTACAATATGGATCTTCATCTTTTATTAACAAAAAAGGAATTGCTAATTCCTCTGCTTGAATCTACACAGAAACTTGAAACAAAAATGTTAATGTTTTTGTAATCAACATTCTATGGCATCTATTTTGATACAAGTAGAACATTCTTGTAAAACTAGCTAAAATTTATGACGATAAAATTGATAAACTAGAACACCATTTAATGAGAGAAACTTCTAATTCACATGATTCCTTTACTAGAAAAAATCTCTCTCACAAACAATAGGCATAGATCTTCAATAAATCGAGTTTATTATCAGAAAATTTCTACTGCTTTGTCAAAAATGTGAATATATACACTTAAAACTATATATACTGAGTAAAAACAAACATTAGTTATTTATTTATTTTTCAACTTAACGAGATATTTCTTTTGCTTGACGCTATTATTATAAACATAGATCGAACTCTACGCCAACTTTCAGAAAAACATTTAAAATCCCGTAGGTACTAACCACTAAAATAAATTTAATTCAAATTGAAGATGATAGCATCACTTGCTAAAATATCTTTCCCTTGAAATTTTGATATGTCCAAATCTGTTAAATTATTTTAATTCCTCGTTCATTTAAGTCATTAAAAAAATCTATCTCCTGTTATAAATCTGTATATATAGGTATATATATAACTAATAGTTTTGGTATTTTTTACTTTAGTTAAGCGATGTAAAAATTTAAAAGTGTTAATAGGTATTTTAAGAACTAATTATGTAATTATTTTCTATTTATATTATTTTAATTGCATTTATCACGGTATTTCAAAATAGATTAACTCTATCCATTAGGTTTTTAAATCTGTGTTAACTTAACTGTAAAAATAACTTTAAACTTATCGAGGTTTTGGATACCATGTGCAGGAGTATATTTGGATAAAAAAAAACTGGGATTTTATTAGGCATGTTGTGTAATATTAATATTTTTCCTTTCTATAAATTAAATATTTAAAAGGTTGCATTGCTTTTTCCATTTCATAGCATTTAATATTTTTCTGTTTTCATCTTGAAACTATTCTCTTGGTTATTTTAGTCGTTTGAGTACAGGAGAAATATTTTTTTCAACTTTTAGCTTTTTTTTATCACAGAAAACGACTAATTTGCTTATATAATTGAATTCTGTACTCTTGATAACGTAATTCAATATATAAGCTTTTCAATTAGTATTTCTATCGATATCCATATTCTTCTTTTTTTTCTTCCATATTAATTCTTGTTATATAGTACAAGGGACTTTATTTTATACATAGCAGCTTGTATTTTGGTATCCATTCAGTGTGTTTGGGGGAAACTGTATCATTGTCAATTCATTCATACTATCACAATTTCTGTGGGTGGTCGGTAATGTTTAATTAATGGTTATATATACAGTGCGTCTCATAAATGTAAAGAGACTGATATTTTCGAAATAAAATTTTATTAATTCAGTATTCAAAATTATATTTTTGCATATAACGAATAGTATGTGACAAGTAAATATTTTATAGTAAATTAAATTAGAATTAATTAATTTAAACTCGAAAATTGATAAATGTAAATAAATTTGCTGTCTCATAAATATAAAGACATTTTACATACTTTTGAATTACCGTCCAATAAATAATCCATTCTTACTAATGACAGAAAATATTCTAGCTGGCATGCTTTTTATTCAGTTGTATAACTATTTTGGCTTTAAATCAAACCAACTTCGTTCGATTTCCTTTTTGAACACAAGGACGTTTGAAAATTTTCTTCCAGATGCATATACACTGCGAACGAGAGTACCACAAAGATTCTTAACTGGATTTAAATCAGGGTTACGTGCTGGCCATACCGTGACATAAACATTGCTATCGGCAAACCATTTTTTTTTTTTTGTCAGTCTTGATGCGTGAATCGATGCATTATCCTGAAGGTACAAATAATTCCGACCACCAAGAGTATCAGCAATTGGCAAGAACTGACTATCAAGCAGTTCGATATACTCTTTAGATGTCTTTTTACCTTCCAGAAAAGCAATATCCGTAGTTCCTTTAAAAGAGAAGGCACCCCACACCATAACAGAACCTCCCCCTTTCTGCCTACTGAAGATAGTTCAAGATTAACGTCTTAAATCGTGCGTGTAGGAATTCTAACCATCTGGGCCATCCAAGTTAAATCTCTTTTCATCTGAAAAAATGTCTTACATCCATTCGTCCTTCCAGTGCACATGATCTTTAACCCTGAATAACCTCCGTTCTTTGTGTTCTTTTTTCAGTAAAGAAAATATGCACGTATGACGGCATACAATGTTTTTTTCTTTCTTTTATACGACGATGTACTGTATCCTTTGGGACCATGCCATAAACTCGTTGAGAAACTTATCGGAGTAACATTTTTTTCGACAAAACAAGTCGCATGATCTGGCGATCGAGTCTTTCGTTGGTTTTTCTCGGTCTGCCAGATCGTTTTCTCGAATATATATTGCAAGTTTTTGATAAAATTTTATAAAGTGCAGCTCCGATTCTCCCAGTTTTTATACATATTTGAAAAACTGTTAAGCCATTAGCTTTAAATTCACGTATTTTACAAATTTCATCTTTTGAAATTTCAATGTTTCACGGCATTTTTACAATTGAAACAAGTCAAACAACTTTGCTCGTTTGGGTAAGTTAAAGTGTATTTCTGCGCGTGCGCATTAATCCTGTACGCGTGCATTCGAAAAAAAATTGCATATGAAGCAGTTTCAAGTTTGTCTTTATATTTATGAGACAGCGTATTTTTTAATTTTTTTTATTATTCGAGACGAAATTATTTTATTTAAATTAAAACCCCTATAAGAGATTCATTTCAGTGTTCTTAATATGAGGTATAAATTTAATTACTTTTAACTGAATTAATAAAATGTAATTTCAAAAACATCTGTGTCTTTATATTTATGAGACGGACTGTATATATATATATTAAACAAAAACATAATTTGAAGAACAAATAAAAAAAAACAGAATTTTATTTCCTACATTGTTTAAGCCCGAGAAGGGACAGATATTAAGTTATTTCATTCAATTAGTTCTACATTTAATGTTAAATTTTTGTAACAAATTAGTTAAGCCAATTGAAGATTAAAAAATAAAAATAAAATTCATACAATATGATACTTAAAGCACCCTAAAAAATTAGATTCCGTTCAAATCAAATCGAAATAAATCTTAGACTTCTTCCATTTTTAATTGAAAACATTTGTATAGCAGATTTTGTATTATGTTTATGACAATTGTGCATAAAATGATATATGCATGCAAAATACAAAACATAAAAAAAAGTCAAAGATTTATTTCGATGTTACAAAATAATTCAAGTATGTTTCCGTATATTGGTAGAAATTGCTGAAGGTGAATTTTCAATCTGTTATGCATTTTCTTACTATACTCAGTTTTAGCATATAGTGTATAGAGTATGGGAAGAGTATAGAATAATATACAAATATTTATATTAAATACAGGACTGCACGAAAGAACTGAACTACTTTTCCCGTTAGGGACCGCAATCTGGTTTTCAAAAGTATTATGCCTTTTCTAAAATGTTTACTTTTTACCCATTTATCTAAATTAAAGGGGAACTATCCCCCCGTTACCCCCTTTATACTTAACCAATAAACCTCCCAACCTAATCAAGGTAGTTCCTTCACATAATAAACCGGTGTACCAAATTTGGAGCAAATCGAATAATTCTTCATGAAAAACATATTTATCTAATTTAAAGGGGGCGGGGGACTAGCCCTCTTTTCCCGATTTATACTTAACTAATGAACTTCCAACTCTAATCAGGGAAGCTCCTTAACATAATAAACCGGTATACCAAATTTGGAGCAAATCGAATAATTCTGCATGAAAAACCCATTTATCTAAATTAACGGGGAGTCTAGACCCCACCCCCTCTTTTCCAACTTTATAATTAACCAATGAACCCCCAAAACTAATCAGAGGATAGCTTTATCGGAATGAACGTAGACAAATTTTTTGAAGCAAATCGGATAATTCTACATAAAAAAACATTTATCTAAATTAAAGTTGGAATTAGCCCCCCGTTATCCCCCTTTATACTTAACCAATGAATCCCCAAAACTAATCAGGGAAGCGCCTTATCAGAATGAAACTAGAAGAAAAAAAATTGCAGCAAATCGGATGTTTCCATCAAGAGTTATCGCGTTACGTACATACAGAACCGGCGGGCACATTAGTTCTCAAGCTTTGATAGCCTGTGAGCTAAAAAAATAATAATAAATTACAGTATTTTTTAAACTACATGCTCGCAGTAAATAGAACTGGTACCGGATATGACCACAGAGGCTCTGTTTTGCTGTCTCCTTTCACAAACCGGATTTTCAAAACCAGATCTAACTTGTAATGATTTTAATTTCAAAGAATTATTATTAAGAAATGCAACATTTTGCTGTCTATTTAGGGCCCCGTCACAAAAATCCATTTAATAAAACAGGCCTCTTCTCAAAAATCGTAACTATAAAACAGGCCCTTTCACAAAATTATATTCCATAAAAACATACAATTAATTAATTATTTTAATATTGTTAGGTTTAAAAATCGGTAATTTGTAAAGAAAACAAGTTCCCCGAAAAGAAAACTTTAGCATTTATTTTTCTCAAAATGCCTCCTTCACCCCCCCCCCCCCCACACACACACACACACCGCAAAGAAAAACCCCTGCAATTACCCCTGAATTTAATTTAGTACATACCAGGACAAAATAGTATTATTATTATTATTATTTGATAAAGATTACATTCAATTTTTCCTTATAATAATACTTTACTATTTAAATACTTTTCTTATAAAACGTTAACTTGTAACATTAACATAATTTTAAATGACTTTTTAGGTGCGTTCGTAATTATATAAATACGTAGCACCTATAGTCGTCGCTCAGTCCGTCTGTCCGCATATAACAGAGCAAAAACTACCCAACTGAATAGCCTGAAATTTTGAATATATAGTTGTTGCAAAAGTTTGTCGAGTCATTTCAAATTTTATGAAAATCGGATGTAGAGTTTAATGACAGGAATAGTCAAAAGTTTTTCGTTAGATTACGGCCAATGGGAAAAAATGATTGCAAGTGCATTTTAATGATGTGACAGCCTTCCGAATGGTCTGAAATTTTAAATATATAATTTTTGCAAAATCTTGTCGAGTCGTTTCAAATTTTATGTAAATCGGATGTATAGATGAATGACAGAGACAGTCAAAATCTTCCGTTACATGACGGCCAATGGGAAAAAAATTATTGCAAGTGTATTTTAAGGATGTGACAGGCTTTCGAACAGAATGAAATTTATAGGCACTTATGAAGTGCACTCAAGTATACAATCAGTACAATTCGGTGCAAAAAATATTTATAAAACTATTTATAGTACGAATGCACCTCATTTGCCACGTTTGACGAGCCATTTCCAACTTGTTTGTTTATATGAAACAAAATTAATTCATATAATTTATCGATAACTTCGTAATCTTCTTTAGATTTTTCTGATTTTTTTTTTTTTTTTTTTTTTTAAATCAAGGATGTTTTTAACCAAGTTATTATATTTTAATTTTTATCTTTATATAATGTAAGCAGGAGGTGTCCAACAATATAGGACGCTTTTGTATTTAAAAAAATAGTTAATCCACGTGTATTAAATCCATTTTAAATTCTGGCGAAAAAATTCGATACGCAACCAGGACCAACAACTTAAGATAAAGAAAATCAAAGTCAGCGTCAAAACTGCGGTTCGTCTGGACAACACAGAAGAAACAAAAGACTTGAGCACGCGACCCGCTGCTGGCGAGTTGGGGGAAACGCCCAGCCTCGACGTGAAGCTTTTCGGAATTTTTACCGCAACGATTTATGGGCGCTCGTATGAACAGACCAGAAGATTCGTATGCTCTCAAGAGAGAGCGTCCATATGGCTGCTTTTCAAAATCGCTCGTCTGACATCTGCCTAATACGTCTGTTGTAGATGCGTCTAGCTACATTAAGAATTTCGTAAATGCGGTTATTCGAAAAATCACATTATTGCACTATATGTCCATTTGTGACCACAGAAGAGATGCGTATTGTGCGGAGAGGTAAAATGACGCAACCCTCCAAACCTTATCCTACTTCTTCATTCTTAAGGGTTTTCTGAATTTATGCACGGTTAGTAAAATCGATGCAAATTTTCTTTTGCCTCTTCTGTGAAATTTGCTCTTGTCGAGATGTGTCACTTTTCTTGCAGATGAGCGATATACTTCTTAGGAAATACTTTGTTTATAACATATATATATTACATCATTTCAAAATGCCAAAACACCATAACTCCAAAAGGAAGGTGTATATCTGCAGAAATTTTTTAACTATAAAATATTTAAAAGAACAAGAAAGACAGGCAAAAAACAAAAACAGTCTGTTCTTCATCAGTGGGAGGACAGACAGAAAACTAACTCCACCCCAATTTGCAGGTTTCTGAACACATGCTCACCCCGCATTCAATACTGAAAAACTATTGTCATTTTATTAATCAAATTCCATAAAAAACTAAAATAACTGAAATTAAAACTAACAAACATAATGTTAACCATACAAAAATTATCATACAAAAACAAAAAAGCTTTAATAAAAGGTCTTTTAGAGGATATACTTAAATTACCATTAAAATAAAAACAAAAGAAAATTAACAAAACAAGCATGAATGCAGAATAAACATGCGCCCCCCCCCCCCCCCCAAACCCGCAAAATAACAATTCTCAAAACATGAATACCTGTATAATGTTTCTCACCCGTCAACAATAAACAAATAAATTTTTCTTCCAAAGCCATTGTCAAAAACCAGAATTCCAGGTCTGCAACTTTCTTTCGTTTCAATTCATCAATACACACCCGTTCTTTTAACAAGACTTTAGGATGCCTATTTCATACAGAAAGTTCCAGAAGGTTGCCATCACATGTTCATGCCGCCAGTCCACATCGTTGCCATTCACTTTTTAGAACTGTCTTTAAATAATATTTCAAAAACTTAATAGGGTAATTATTATTGTAAAATAAATTAGCCAATAACTTAAGTGAGAAACATTATACAGGTATTCATGTTTTGAGAATTTTTATTTTGCGGGTTTGGGGGGGGGGGGGGGCGCATGTTTATTCTGCATTCATGCTTGTTTTGTAAATTTTCTTTTGTTTTTATTTTAATGGTAATTTAAGTATATCCTCTAAAAGACCTTTTATTAAAGCTTTTTTGTTTTTGTATGATAATTTTTGTATGGTTAACATTATGTTTGTTAGTTTTAATTTGAGTTATTTTAGTTTTTTATGGAATTTGATTAATAAAATGACAATAGTTTTTCAGTATTGAATGCGGGGTGAGCATGTGTTCAGAAACCTGCAAATTTTAAAAGTGGGGGTGGAGTTAGTTTTCTGTCTGTCCTTCCACTGATGAAGAACAGACTGTTTTTGTTTTTTGCCTGTCTTTCTTGTTCTTTTAAATATTTTATAGTTAAAAAATTTCTGCAGATATACACCTTCCTTTTGGAGTTATGGTGTTTTGGCATTTTGAAATGATGTAATATGTTTTATTGCATTTGATATGTGCTGCTATAGCGCCATTCATGCAGTAATTTTTTCATTAATTTTGAAATAATATATATATATATATATATATATATATAACCATTAATTAAACATTACCGACCATCATCAAAAACTGCAATATTGTGAATGATTGACTACACGCCATAAACCAACAATATAGAACTGTATGTGTAAAATAAAGTACCGTATACCTAATTACAAGAATTAACATGGAAGAAAAAAAGAAGAATATGGATTCCGAAAAAATTGAAAAACTTATATATTGAATCACGTTTTCAAGAGTACAGAATTCAATGATATAAGCAAATCGGTTGTTTTCTGTGGGAAAAAAAAGCTATAAGCTGAAAATTTTTTTTCCCTGTACTCAAACAACCAATATAATCAAAATAATAGTTTCAAGATGAATACAGAACATTATCATATGGCATGAAATGGAAAAAAACTACAACCCATTAAATATTTAATTTATAGCAATAAAAATCTTACAAAAACATACCGTATTAATTCCCAGTAGATTTTCAAAATATATTCCCGCACATGGAATCCAAAAAGCATGATAAGATTAAGGTGAATAAAACAGTTAAGTTAACACAGAAATTAAAAGCTATGGAGTCAGTTAATTCATGTTGAAATATTGTGATAAATATAATTAATATAATATAAATAAAAAATAATTACATTATTTATAATACCTAAAAACAATTTTAAATTGTATAATAACAATTTTACAACATTGCCAATATTCACCGTTAATTACCTCCTAGTGTAAAAAATTAAAATTATGACTTTAATATAGGCTATTTAAAAATACAAAATTTATGGTGCTGCATTCTATAACTTTATTCAAAAACTATTATGATCATACAAATGTCACAGTAGGTAGAACCTAATACATGCTAATGAATTAAAATGTATCAATATATATTATATATTTCTGACATTTGTCACACTGTAACTCTCGTATTTATGAACCGATTTCGATGTAATTCGGTGTGTACATAGTACATACCAATGTCTCGACCGAGTTTGTTGGCCAGCTTCATCCGCCGTTTTGTTTCAAAATGGCGGCCATTTAAAATTTAAAAAAAAATTTAAAATTTGAAATGTGGTACCAAAAAATTGAAAATGGAAAAATATTTTTTTCTTTTGTATTTGACCTTTATACAAAGATTCCGGGGCAGTTTTTGTTTCGTCTATATCTTAAAAAATGGCTGAGTTATAGCATTTTAGGTAGCTTTCATTACAAAAAGCTACCTATTGCAGCCGTTCGGAGGAAAGCGATTTCAAAAAATTTTGGTATATTTTCATCGATCATGACCCCCAGACCCCGAAACCACCCTCCGTTCAAAATTGACATATATATATATATATATATATATATATATATATATATATATATATCTGACCTTTGTCACACTGTAACTCTAGTATTTATGAACCGATTTGGATGTACGTAATTCGGTGTGTACATAGTACATACCAATGTCTCGACCGAGTTCGTTGGCCAGCTTCATCCGCCATTTTGTTTCAAAATGGAGGCCATTTAAAATTTTTTTTAAAATTTAAAATTTGAAATGTGGAACCAAAAAATTGAAAATGGAAAAATATTTTTTTTCTTATGTATTTGACCTTTATACAAAGATTCCGGAGCAGTTTTTGTTTCGTCTATATCTTAAAAAATGGCTGAGTTATAGCATTTTGAATTTCTAGCGTGGCTGACATTTGTCACGCGATAAAAGGCGTATTTATGAACCGATTTGGATGTAACTTCGTTTATACATAGTACATACCAATTTCTCGACCGGGTTCGTTGGCCAGCTTCATCCGCCATCTTGTTTAAAAATGGCGTCCATTTAAATTTTTAAGAAAAATGTAAATTTGAAATGTGGTACCAAAAAATAGAAAATTGGAAAAATATTTTTTTCTTATGTGTTTGACCTTGATAAAAAGATTCGGAAGCAGTTTTTGTTTCGTCTATATCTTAAAGAATGGCTGAGTTATAGCATTTTGAATTTCTAGCGTGGCTGACATTTTGAAACGTCCTGATTTTTGTCACGTGATAACGGGCGTATTTATGAACTGATTTGAATGTACCTTGGTGTGTACATAGTACATACAAATATTTCGACCGAGTTCGTTGTCCAGCTTCATCCGCACTCTTGTTTCAAAATGGCGGCCATTTAAAAAATTTAAAAAAATTTTAAATTTAAAATGAGATACCAAAAAATTGGAAAATGAAAAAGATTTTTTTCGTATGTGTTTGACCTTAATACAAAGATTCCGGAACAGTTTTTGTTTCGTCTATGTCTAAAAAAATGGCTGAGTTATAGCATTTTGAATTTCTATTGTGGCTGATGTTTTAAAAAAACCTGATTTTTGTCACGCGATAACAGGCGTATTTATGAACCGATTTGGATGTAATTTGGTCTGTACATAGTACATACCAATGTCTCGATCGAGTTCGTTGGCCAGCTTCATTCGCCATCTCGTTTCAAAAGGGTTGCTATTAAGAAAAAATAATAAATTTAAAATTTAGAATGAGGTATTAAAAAATTGGAAAATGAAAAAATTTTTTTTTATGTGTTTGGCCTTGATACAAAGATTCCGGAGCAGTTTTTGTTTCTGAAAATTTGTTCTTTTGTTTATATCTTAAAAAATGGTTGAATTATAGCACTCTGAATTTCTAGCATGGCTAACATTTTGAAACGATCTTGTATTTGTCACGCGATAACACACGTATTCGCCTATTTCGATGAAAGGAGACATGTGGATAGTATACATCAATATCTCGACCAAGTTCGCTGGCCAGCTTCATCAGCCATCTTGTTTCAAAATGGCGGCCATTAAATTAAAAAAAATTATATTTAAAGTGAGGTGCAAAAAAAAAATTAGAAATTGAAAAAGGTTTCTTTCTTAAGCATTTGACCTTGATATAAGGATTTAGGAGCATTTTTTGTTTGTCTTTATCTTAAAAAATGGCTCGGATATAGCAATTTCAATATCTAATGTGGGTGACGTTTTGAAAAATCTGATTTTTTGCCTGCGACAGCACTCGTATATATCAATCGATTCCGATGTGAGTGAGCATGTGCACAGCAATTACTAAGGTCTCGACCCAGTTCACTGGTTAGCCTCATCCACCATGTTGTCCTAAAATGGCAGGCACTTTAAGAAATCGCCGAATTTGGAAGCGAAATATAAGTTACTTTAAATAAAACAGCTTGGATAAAGCTGACTAATTTCGCGAAATTCTCATTCATAATGATTTGGTATTGATAAAAATTAGTATTGGATCTCCTATATTCGGTTTCCACTAAATTGAGCTTCGTGTGTTTGAATAATATAAGTTGGCTTTTTTAAAATAAGAAATATGAAAGCTACCTCTTCCTCCCGGCACTGGCCGGAAGGACTTTTGAATTTCTAGCGTGGCTGACATTTTGAAACGTCCTGAATTTTGTTACGCGATAAAAGGCGTATTTATGAACCGATTTCGATGTAATTCGGTTTGTACATAGTACATACCAATGTCTCGACCGAGTTCGTTGGCCAGCTTTATCCTCCATTTTGTTTCAAAATGGCGGCCTTTTAAAATTTTAAAAAAATTAAAATTTGAAATGTGGTACCAAAAAATTGAAAATGGAAAAATATTTTTTTCTTATGTATTTGATCTTTATACAAAGATTCCGGAGCAGTTTTTGTTTCGTCTATATCTTAAAAAATGGCTGAGTTATAGCATTTTGAATTTCTAGTGTGGCTGACATTTTGAAACGTTCTGAATTTTGTCACGCGATAAAAGGCGTATTTATGAACCGATTTGGATGTAACTTCGTTTATACATAGTACATACAAATGTCTCGACCGAGTTCGTTGGCCAGCTTCATCCGCCATCTTGTTTAAAAATGGCGGCCATTTAAATTTTTAAGAAAAATTTAAATTTGAAATGTGGTACCAAAAAATTGAAAATTGAAAAAATATTTTTTTCTTATGTGTTTGGCCTTAATAAAAAGGTTCGGGAGCAGTTTTTGATTCGTCTATATCTTAAAAAATGGCTGAGTTACAGCATTTTGAATTTCTAGCGTGGATGACATTTTGAAACGTCCTGATTTTTGTCACGTGATAACAGGCGTATTTATGAACCGATTTGGATGTACCTTGGTGTGTACATAGTACATACAAATATCTCGACCGAGTTCGTTGGCCAGCTTCATCTGCCATCTTGTTTCAAAATGGTGGCCATTTAAAAAAAATATATAAATTTTAAATTTAAAATGAGATACCAAAAAATTGGAAAATGAAAAAGATTTTTTTCGTATGTGTTTGACCTTAATACAAAGATTCCGGAACAGTTTTTGTTTCGTCTATATCTAAAAAAATTGCTGAGTTATAGCATTTTGAATTTCTATTGTGGCTGACATTTTAAAACGACCTGATATTTGTCACGCGATAACAGGCGTACTTGTGAACCGATTTGGATGTAACTTGGTCTGTACATAGTACATACCAATGTCTCGACCGAGTTCGTTGGCCAGTTTCCTTCGCCATCTTGTTTAAAAAGGGTTGCCATTAAAAAAAAATAATAAATTTAAAATTTAAAATGAGGTATTAAAAAATTGGAAAATGAAAAAGATTTTTTTTATGTGTTTGGCCTTGATACAAAGATTCCGGAGCAGTTTTTGTTTCTGAAAATTTGTTCTTTTGTTTATATCTTAAAAAATGGCTCAGATATAGCAGTTTCAATTTCTAATGTGGGTGACATTTTGAAAAATCTGATTTTTTGCCTGCGACAGCACTCGTATATATCAACCGATTCCGATGTGAGTGAGCCTGTGCATAGCAATTACTAAGGTCTCGACCAAGTTCACTGGTTAGCCTCATCCACCATGTTGTCTTAAAATGGCAGGCACTTTAAGAAATCGCCAAATTTGGCAGCCAAATATAAGTTACTTTAAAGAAAAGCAGCTTGGATAAAGCTGACTAATTTCGCGAAATTCTCATTCATTATATTGATAAAAATTAGTATTGAATCTCCTATATTCGATTATTGAGCTTCGTGTGTTTGAATAATATAAGTTGGCTTTTTTTAAAATAAGGAATATGAAAGCTACCTCTTCCTCCTGGCACTGGCCGGAAGGCCTTTTTTTTATTTACTTGTATGGATGATTTTTAAGTTGTGTTTAATGGTTAGTTCGTATCTATAAACACTGTTTTGATGAGCCTATAGCAGTCTATGAAGGTTAGAGTTGCATTAAAGCTAGATATCCTACCTACACAACTTCCAG
The DNA here is from genome assembly GCA_963932465.1 of Maratus speciosus. Classification (NCBI taxonomy): domain Eukaryota; kingdom Metazoa; phylum Arthropoda; class Arachnida; order Araneae; family Salticidae; genus Maratus; species Maratus speciosus. Next base: position 5,639,564 of record OZ010789.1, read on the forward strand.
TTTGTGTAATATTTGAACGGAGATTCTGACTGCAAAATAGTCAATAAAACATCGTCTTCATTCTGAAAGACCTATCCAATGATATGCTACTCAATAGGGTGCGTAAATTTTTTTTTCGTCACTACTGCCATTTTGTATTTTACGGCCGCCCTTTTGAAGTTATAAAAACAAAACCTAGCCTATAACCATCGAACAGTTACGACGAATCTATAGATATCTCCTTTATTAAAATCCATCCGGCCGTTGGGATGTTTCGAGGGTATAAAGAAATCCACATACCCAGATACGCGTGAAACACATAACCCTTCTTGACAGTTGGGGTAAAAAGACCCATAACACTTCTTTCAATCACTATGGAGACAGAAAAGATGAAATTCTTACAGCTTGAGAACAACTTATTTATAAAAAGCTCTTTTTAGAACGTGGTTTTTTTCTGTCCATTCTACTGAAAAAACTAAAAGCAACACAATTTTCAAAGTGCGAGAATCTATGACTGGATAAAAAAATCTTTTCAAACGTTATTTCTTGCATCGATAACAAACAATTAAAAATGTACACAAAACAAAACAACAACAAAAAAATTCCAAAAACGTTAAAACCAACCGATTTAAAAGAACCACACTGGTTTCCAAAAATTAAGGAAAAATCACAAAAAAGAGCGATAACTCGTTCTAAAGGGCCAGATGGCCCTTCTGATGTTCATAGGCTTCGGCAACAATTTCAAACCACTGGTTAGGCCTCCAGAAGGTTCAGTGCAGTACAGGCAAGAGCTATGAGAAGCACCGATGACAGATATTTGCGATTATGTGTATGAAGGAATAGAGCAGCAACCTCCTCTCATCTTAGAGCCTATCTTGCTGCAGCCACTGGAAGGTTGGTATCAACGTCTAGTGTGCGTATAAGGCTTCATGAAGGTGATCTTTACGCGATGCGACCAGCCAGTTGTGTGCCGTTCACCTCACGTCACCGGAGGTAACGTTTAAATTGGGTACGTCACCAGGTCCACTGTATGGCCGATCAATGGAGGCTTGTTCTCCACACGGATGAGTTCCGGTTTAGTCTTCAAAGCGATAATAGGCATACTTTGATTTGAAGAGAGCAGGGAACACGCTATCATCCATCACACATTCGTGAAAGACGCAGGTGGTAGTGTTTGGGGTGGTATCTCTTTGGATGGACGTACAGACCTCCATGTATTTCCACGTGGAACTGCGATTACTCACGTCTATAGAGATGGCATTCTTGATGCTTATGTGCGCCCTTATGCCGGCGCAATAGATAATGATTTCCTGTTACAGGACGACAATGCTGGACCGCACAGGGCTCGCATCGCGGAAGATTATCTTCAGCACCAAACAATTCAGCGCATAGAATGACCAGCTCGATCACCGGACTTGAATCCCATCAAGCCTGTTTGGGATGCTTTAGGAAGATGTGTTGCTGATCTCAAGCCCCCTACCCAAACCCTTTCCACGCTTACAACTGCTTTACAAGAGCAATGGGTCGCACTTTTCGGCGAACTTATTGATCGCATAATTAAAAGCATCATACACATCTCTGAATGTGCTTTATTGCTTCTAGGGATGATCATACTCCATATTAAAGGTACTTTTCCTATACCAAACTGACACATTTATTTTGATTATTTTATAATTGTGTTAATTTCTTAAACACCACAATCGTCTGGTAATTTCTTTTAATGTTATTTTATACCTTACTATGTGTTGTATATTGTGGCTTAGTTTTATTAAAATCTACGGATAACATTTTGAGTAATCGCTATTTTTGTTGTTTTTCCTTAATTTTTGGAAACCAGTGTATCAATAAGCTCTTCTAAAACATGGGCCAAACTAAACACCACCCAATACTTTTAACTCTACAGTAATGAAAATAAATTATATAGATTAATAGTAGTTTAGCTATTGGATGCAAAAAAAAGAGTTCTCTATTTCAAGTAGGATCAAAGGATTATAAGAAGTAAAAATCGATAAATAAAGCACAAATAGCTATATTTATAAAACCCCAAAAAGTTTGTTTTCTTTAAGGAAATAAATTTAAAGACTTATAATTAGAGTTGTGAGTTCCTTGATGTAACGAGTTCTATAAAACAGGAGCACTCTCCCTCCACAACACATACACACCGATGATATCTTAGAAAAATATCTGGAAGAAATTAATCTTTTACGAAGCCTTTTACCCTTTCCATTTCACTTCATTAGAAGTATTATCCGTTGATCTTTCAGTTGGTGTTTTTCTTTTACGAGAAGTTCAAAATCAATGGCAACCTCTTTAAATTCTAAAACTCTGCAACCAGCCCGCGAATGAAAATAAATCTCTCCCACAAAAGATCAGGAGTGATTTTCGAAAGATTTCTGCTTCATGCTTCCAGAGATCTTAAAAGATCAGCCAGAAATAAAAGAACTTAACAGTCCAATCAGTCGAGGATTTTAAAACTCTTTCTCGCACACATCAGGAATGTTAATCTGCTGGAACTTAAAAACGCTGTTATTTAAACCTTTTGAGCTCTGATGGGCGAATTTCTTCCCACTTAATTTTAATCTCCAAATGTCACAATGGCACCAGAATATTCGATCCAATTTATTTGAAAATAAATTAATGTACTTTTTTAAACCGATTTTTTTGTTTGAAAAATACTGGTGCCAATGTAACGTTTGGGTATTTTGAAGAAATTCACCTGTCAGAGCTCAAAGGGTTCAGAATATTGAAATCGCTTTCGACTCAACAGAATAATTATTTTATTTTTTAAACTTTGAAACTTAATTAAAAATAATAATAATAAATAATTATAATTTTGAGAACCCAACCCATCCATAAAAGTGATTCAGTTATTATTTATAATTCATTTTGTTAAACAAGATGACTTACAAAAATGATGCAAGGGAAAAATTAAAAAAAAAAAAAATCCCTGCCGGCTCGGCCTACAGGCGCAGTTAGATTTCGAAGTTAAAAGTTAAATTTATTGTTTAATAAAGAAAGAACAAATAAATTAGTATAACATTATTAAAAATACAAATAAAACGTCAAAATAAAAATCACTTGAAGACGTTCACACGTGTAATTTGCTTAAAGTCAAGATTTTATGGAATATTAGCCATAAGAAAATTATGAACTCTTTATGTTGTTTTAAGGGCAAACGGATTAATCTTTCGTAATCGAGCTCCAAGCGATAGAGATAAATTAAAAAATATTTCATGCTTGAAAATTATTTTTAAATCCATGGACGATCAATAAACTGAGATGCACTTTGCAAACAAATTCCATTTGAAAGATTTTTTTTATCCCTATTTGGCTGCCGAACAATTATTGTTGCTTTATGTGCAAAATGTTTATTATTATTATTATTATGTATTGAAGCCGGCACGTGATAAGATAAATTACAAAAAAACATGCTTGAAATACAACGTTCCAAAAATTGAAAATATATGGTGGTCATAAGTTAAAAAATTGCAGTAGCAAAAATTTCAAAACCGAAATTTCGTCGTGAAGTGTTACCATTCGCAAAATGACTTCAGCGTTACGCACAGATTCGTGTTTTCTTTATAATTAAGATATGTAATCCGTAAAATATAATAAAGATCAGTTATTATGATGAAGTTATCAATTGAGGCTCTTATGCTTGGTATTTCGGAATGAAAAACAGTAAAATGTATTCCACTTTTTCACGATCATAGAAATTTTTCCCTATGAAATCTAAGCCCAACATCATTTTCCTCTTCTCAAAATTTACATACGCATTTCTCATATCCGTATTCACCATTTTAAAAAACATTGGTATTTTAATTTTATCATTTTAACTCAAAACTCGAAGCCGCGATTGTCAACAATATCTTTGCATGTGAACAGTCGCACTCTTAACTCGAGATTCTAATCTCAGTACCGGACACTGGAGAGTACAAATTGACGTAATTTATTATTTTTTTTTTTTAGACGAATTGTAAAAATGTTTAGTTTTATCTAAGAAAATGATCGTTTTCTTTTAAATGTGACGTCATGTTCACTTACTTAAGCATTTCGCCTGGTGTCTGAAACTTAGTACACATGCAGAAGGAAACAAATATGAAAACTTTGAGGAAAAATGCGTGTTTTCAAAAGAAGTACATCTTTTTCCGTTCAAAATACAGTGACCTCTCACTTATACGACTTTCAAGGGACCGTGGAAAAAAGTCGTATAACTGAGAGAGTCGTATAAGTGAGAGACCGCCTTATTATACAAGTTTCAAACTTCATAGGCATTAATTATTTTACCTATACTAAAAACGATAAGTTTAGAGTACTAAGAAAATATTTTAACAAAATTTGTAAAATGTATTAAAAAATTAAACATAAAATATGTTTAAAAAGTTTACAAAATTGTTCATTTACCACTATGTTTATTTTAAAAATTTACAGATCAGATTTTCTCAAAAAATGAAGTGATATTAGTTTGTTTCTGTCGTAGATGGAAATAGAAAATGTCTTTCTCTAAGTCTAACAAAGCTTTTAAGCTGGTTTGGGAATAATCATTTTGATGGACATAATTCTTTAATTTATTTAAAGCGGTACTTGCTTTTGAAAAATTTACAACAGCAGGAACATTGCTCTCATCTTGGTCATCCTCCTTGCTCACGTCTTCATTATTAATATCCTCAAAGATTTCTTCAGCAGTTCTCAGTTCTGACAGAAGACGTTTATCCTCACATTCTACATAATCTTTGAAATTAATACCTTCGTCCATAAGCATTTTATTCGAGTCTTCGCTATTAAAGGATTCCATACGCTCTCAATATCAGGTTCATTCGTTCAACTAGCAGTTTGGTCTTGTGGGAAAACTGAATTTCCTAAAACAAATTTTAAAATTTAATTTGCTGCAGAAACGGCAGATCTTTTACATCGGGATGTGATGGGCATTGATCCATTAGAAGTAAAACCTTTCTTTGTTGTTTTTGAAATTTATCATACATCTCTTTTAAAAAATCATTGGAAATCTCTGATGTCATCCATGCCTTTTTTTAATTTCTCTAGCCACATGGCAATTATTTTTTATTCTTAAAGTATCGAGATTTTCTTGATTTTCTTATTACTAAAAGTTCTATTTTTTCTGAACCATCACTATTTGTGCAAAAAAAGGATAGTTAATCATTCTTTACTTTTTCTGCCCCCTTGACATGGTTCTTCTTTGTATGATAATGTCTTATCTGGCATCAGCTTGAAAAACAGTCCGTTTTATCACAGTTAAAAATGTCTTTAGGTCCCTTAATCCTTAATTAACATAAGTAGATTTTGAAACCATTGTCTAACATCATTTCCATTAACACATGCGCTTTCTCCTGTGATGCGGCGATGCAAAAGTCGATGTCTTTTTTTTAGCTTCTCGAATCACCGCAAGACTCTGAAAAATTCTCGATTCCATACTTTTCAGTAAGAGTGCGAGCCTTTTCTTTTAAAATCACACCATCTATCGGTAAATTTGAAGCTCGCATTTGGTTAAACCACGCGATTAATGCTGATGTCATCTTTTTAAATCTGCCACATTGTATCCTGGATCTCTTTGAATCGACATTTTTTGATGCATTTATAATGACATTTTTATTTTTCAGCATTCCTTTTAGTGCCGATTCTGGCAGATTGAAGAGAGCAGCTAATGCCTTCTTTGATTGCAGTAAATATTTATCCTATTCCTTAATGGTTTCAACTTTGAATTGTATGCTTAATGCTTTACGTTTTGACATTTTCAGTTTAGGTATCGATATGCAGCAAACTGAAAAAATTACAGCGAAATGAATAACCTTTCACTCGTCTAGTACGGAAGCTTGTAGCGATTTGCTTTGACGTAAGCGTTTTTTCCCCTGCGCTGTGCGGGTTGTACGCGCATAGGTCTTTTGGCATGATTATAGCTTGGGATGTGCTTCCGATATGTTCTCGCTTTAGTATTTTTTTCTAGTGATGTTCAAGAACTGCCATTTTCGATTTGTTAAGTTTAAAATAAAAGTCTATTTTTCTTAAAACAACCTCATTCCTAAAAGACGACGCATTCCTTAAAGCTGTTAAAATTTTCCAGGAAAATGCATTTTGCAAAACCCCTGATTTCTCCACCAGTGCCATACAGAGACATGATCTGCAGGTAGTCATTTGGCTTTTGTTAAATGGCAGACACAAGAGAATTCCATACAATCACCCTCCCGCCATAGATTTCATCGTTAATAACAAACGAAGGTAGATAAGAAATGTTATTCATTATTCATAAACACTTTAACAATAATGAAAGGATAAATGTAAGAAAACGTGAATGATTTGTACTTTAAAGATTATAAAAATTAATTCTAGAGTGAGAAATGTAAAATCGCCTGAACCTTTTAAAGCGTCGTATAAGTGAGAGAAGCAGTCGTATAACTGAGAGAAGTTTAGCATTACTTCCCATAAAGTGTGGACGGGACCGAGAGAATTCGGCGTATAACTGAGAGAGTCGTATAACTGAGAGTCGTATAAGTGAGAGGTCACTGTATTATGTCCCTAATGGGATTTTGCGCCACTAAACCCTATACAACAATTTACCGACAATTTTGAATTTTTATCAGAAAATGGAATGAATAAAGATAAATAAACCTCTTTTTTTTCGCTTCTCTGCAATAATGAAAGCTATCTAATTACCACCATTATGAAGAAATTTCATAAAATACTTTAAAAATAAAAAAATAAAAATGGGAATATTTAAAAAAAAACAGCCAGTTTGGATACATCTACAAATGAACAACTTTCAGTTAAAACAATTATTAGTAAAATTAGTTCAGCAGAAAGCTCAGGGCATGTGACTAAAGAACTGCCTTGTGTTTTAAATATACAGATTATATAAAATTATGAAAAATTAAATTAAACAAATTATGTTATTTTCATAAAATTATAGTAGAATGTCTTAAAGAATAGCAATAAAATTTTATTAGTCGAGAGAATTTTGGACAAAAACTTTTGAAACCTCATATTATTTTAAACCTGGAATTACTGCCAATATCTACTTTGTTTACTTGTCTAACTCGCGAAGTGAATTCATTCAGGCGATCTGAGCATGAACGCTGTATGTCACTGCTCTTCTATAAAGACAATCTAAATTTTTGTAAAACGTTGCGTTCTATCAGTCTGTGATTTCGATTAAGTGGAGCATTTTCACCTGTGAAGAATTTCAAAGTAGCTGGGATGAAAATGGCGCACTTCTACAAAACGTATTTCAGTTTTCTATAATTAATAAGAATTAAAACACACGGTTTATATATATATATATAAAATGAAGTCATTTGTATTCGCTAAAGCATTCGACTTTTACGACCCGGTCTTAAACAACACCTGTAGAAAAATATACATATGACTTCATTATCGCGAAATAATACACAAACCAAACAAAAAGCAATGTTGTCGTTCAAGATGCTCGGCAAAAAAAAACGGGTGTCTAATAATTCACATGTCTTCATTTGTTTGTTTTATAGCTCCATGTTTTATCCGAAATCATTTATTAATATTTTTTTTTAATTCGGAAAATGTTATTAAACACGATTAATAAAATTGCATTCTTTCAGCTTTTTGATATGAATTAAGTAAATGCGTAGAAATCATCCTTTGAAATACATTTTTATAAAGGAAAAGTGTTGTATTGTTTGTAAATTAAGTTTCAATATACTAAAAATCATTTAATTGATAAATAAAAACAAAATTCACCGGGTTTTATAAGAAATGATATTCTGGACATAGCACGTATTTTAATTTCAATTTTTTTTTCAGTTTTTATAAGAAAATGGCAACAAAAAATACAGTAATCTACAATCCCTTTTCTTTCAATAGAAATGGAGTACTTCAGTTGCCACAATTACAAAAAAAGTATTAAAAACTACAAAAAATTTAATATCTCAAAAATAAATTGAGATACAGATTTCAAACAAATTACATTTAAAAGCATATTTTTTCCCGTATACGACGGTGTAAAAATTGAAAATGTGTGATGTTTAGAAGTTTAAAAATTTGCAGTAGCTAAAATTGTAAACCGAATTTTCATTTTAAACTTGGAAGTGTTACCATTTGCAAAATGACCTATGCGTTACGCACAGATATGTTTGTCCTTTATAATATAGATAGGTAGTTTGGCGATAGATTTTTGGTCGACGGGATAACTAAGTAGTACCAATATTAGTTTTCGTTGCATTAAAATTTCTCAATTTGTTGATTTTCTGTAAGCAAATAAACCCTATTGGTTTATAATGAAAGTCTTTGGGAATTTGGCGAAATATTAGAGATATCGACAAATTGGCGTCACATTTGGCGACTCATTTTGGTCACCAAATTAGGCAATCTATCGTCAAGTTGGCGACAAATTTGGCGGCGTTTGGCGACAGAGCAGGGTCCTCCTACGGTTACCCCCCTTAGATACGATAGCGTAATATAAATATAGATTTTTATTTTTCATGTGGAAATCTTGCAATAGAAAAGTAATTGTTGTGGTAAGAATTTCGCTATGGTTTTTTCTAGTTGTTGGCAACAACGAAATTTTTTTTTTATTTTCCTGTCAGAGCTGGTTTTATCTGAATCATGTTAAGTCAGTAATCAAAATTTTTAATTCTCCCCCATTTCTACTGCCTAGGGCCTATTTTTCTCATTTGCAATCCCCGCCGAGATAGGAGCCATCTCAATGTGTTTGGCGAGTTTGAATACGATCCGTGCATCATTGTGACTTTTATCGTGCGTTCGTACAAAATTTAGTACATACACACACACACACATATATATATATATATAAAACTTTTTAGGTGCGGGTGGTTTGGGGTTCTTGGGGTCCTCTAACGAAAAGTTATGAAGGAATTTTTCAAAAGTCGCACCATGGTAACGACTGCAATGGGTAGTATTTCTTCGGAAATCTACTTAAAATAAATTAAGCAAAAATTTATGTCTATTGAAAAATATATCATAATCAGATCCTAATAAAAATAGAAAATCATAAGTATCCATGACTTATTGCATAGCTTCCAATCTTAAGATTTTTTAATCAAGCAAAATCAGAAATATGTTAGAATAATAAAAGGTCATAATTTAAAAATCGCACTTAATCAGGGAATATTTCGGTAATTTTTTTTCTGGTTCTATTTATGTTTATTGGACCGGAACGTCGTCAGCGAAGAGGGTGTTATGCGCCCAAAGAAACGCAGCAGAAGATAAAGTTCTAGTTTGAGTGGATGTGGTTTGGGCTGGTGTCCCCTATAAATCTTAACACAGCCAATGGCTCGTTTTCGTCTTTTAAACAGTTCATGGGCGGTCCTGTTACAGGTTGCCCTATTCCGAAAAACTTTATGATCTATTTATGTTAAGGTAATAATAGGAAGCCTCAGCAAAATCCCACACTTTAGTTTTTGTGATGAAGCTCTGTTGGGAATCGTGAAAAAGTGCAGCGTAGCAGCACCACCTGTAGGACGATAGACACCTCAATCATGTCTAACAGAATAGGAAGTTGAATGAAACTTCGTTATAATATTATAAATGTCAATGTGTGTCCGAAAGTTTGACTGAAGTCAACTTCTAAACGGATGAATTGATGTTTTTGTATCGTTGCATATATGTGTATTATAAAACGGTAATGAACATAGACTATAATTTATTTAATTTATTCAAACAATTTTCTTACTAATTCAAAATTTCATTCTTTTTCATACAGAATCAATTGACATTTTTCCGATAAATTTAACCATCTTTCTTTCTTGTTGCCAAGAAAATCTAAATCTGGAATAATAATTTATCCTCTACAATTAATTCAAAATTAAAATAAAAAGAATTAAAAAGAAAATAAATATGGCGTCATGCTTGAAACAAAAAATGGGGTATTTTTTATTATACATGAAGGATGACTATCGGTACGTTAATAAGGGATTTTCTGCCAAAAATAGAGTCATAATTAGAAGGAAAAAGAATGAAAAAGAATCATATTATTAATAAAGTTATTCGCTTGGAAAAATATGACGTCAAATTTGAAATAAAACAGGTATTTCCAAGTATTCGTTAAAAATACAAGGCATGGGTTGGGTATATCAGTAACTAATGAAAATAGATAAATAATGACGTCATATTAAATCGAATAACAGAAATATTTTTACAAATGGACCCTATTTTCGCTTTCTGTTTGAGGCTATAAAAACCGCCATTTTACCAACTGTGACGTCACAGGAATACTGTCCATACGGATTAAAAAGTTTGAATAGAAGTTACATACAAATGACAGTTTTCTTTCAAAATTCACGTTATGATTATCAGGAGAAGATATTTTTGGTGGAAAAAAGGGGAATTAAAACGCATTAATGTATTTTTTGACGCTATTTCCTCTTTAAAATGAAAAAGAATTGAATTTCAATTAGTATAAATGGTACAAAAGCATGATTAAAGTAAATTTTGCAAAATTGAAAGCATATTTACATACATCGAAGCTTCATGAATGAATTTATTCCACAGAAGCGAAAATCGTCTGTCGACATATTGACACAACCAAGGATGTAAATATAACTTCTGAACATTTAAGTGGAATTGCCCACTATTCATACGAATTAAAATTTAAAAAAAAATCATATACTATTTTAATTCATTAATTTTAAAAGATGACAGTTAAAACATGTCACAAAGGCGTTTTTAGCAAAAGCTTTTATCGGTTAAAAATTATGTAATATTTTTTCATGGAAAACATTAATTTTAATATGAAAACATTAGCATATAGTATTTATTTTAATTTCGTCAAAACGATGTCGTTTCCACTACACCAGCTTCGAAAGTTAAAACGAAATCTCAAAATAACAATATACTTTTAAGAAATAAAATTTTGCATCAAAAGTCGCGTTCGTTCAAAATGAAATTTTAGCTTACAATTTAAATACATTTCCTTACATGAAATTTAGTATATTTAATAAAAATAATGTTTCAATGCTTTTCTAAATGTACAACAATATCGGATTTCATTAATCGATTTCATGTTTTAAATAAATTAAAATGCATAGTTTTAAATGATTCATGAAGTGAAAGAATATATATATATATATATATTTATTTCGACAAGTATCATTCCGTAGGAAAAACTAACCTAGTGAAAGCGTCGTTATATTTTAAATCATTAGCTGCTTTTCTTCCAGAAAATATTAGCATTTTACAGCAGTTATACTAAATGGCGTGATTTGCACAGAATTTAACAATCGCAAATATATAAGTTTAACACCCTTTTATCGTACAATCTTCCAGAACATTATTTTAAAAAAAAATAATAATAATAAATGGCACAGGAAAGTTGACTTAAAAAAGTTTAGCAAGTAATTTCAATTTGAGATTAGTCTTTACATGTGACATCATTTACGTGTAAACAAGAGCCAAAGCCACAAATTAAGCAATAAATTTGCCTTTCACCTCTCTAATTTTTAAAGGCACAGTGAAAAGCGCAAAGGAAGAAGGGATATTTTTTTTCGATTTTAAATTATCGAAATCTATAGTTTTAAAAACCTCTTTGAAACACAATCTCTGTTCCCTACTGGAGCATATTCCTGCAAATTTCAAAGCTTTCATAAGCCAAAATTACAGCACAATAATAGATATGAAAATGTTTATTCATAATTGGGGTGCTTTTCCATAAACAGATTTATTCGGCGAATGCAATAAGCAGCTCTATTGCTTTAATAATAAGTATTTAGGCTCAAGAGTCTTCGGAGCGTGATAAACATTTTGATATTATTGGTAGACCTAGAGCTGACAAAAGTATGGTACCGTGAAATTAAAATGTCATAAATATTTGAAAGTTAAAGATATTTCTCGTACTTTTATTATTTATTTTTGAACTTTGATGCTTCATCACGTTTGATTATTATTTTTTAATACCAATTAACTTTCTTTTTCTCCCAAGATGTGATTTTTTGGAATATAAACATAATGTTGCATATTGAGTTTTAGATTATTCTAATCATATCAAAGTCACGTCTGAAGTGACCTGCTAATAACAACTTTCCTTTAAAAACATTTATTAATATATTTCTTTAAATAACATTCTTTTTCTCGAAAACTAAATTAAATCAATATCCTTGAACGGAATAAATATAGAATAGAATAAATATAAATAATAAAATAGAATAACAGAGATGCAAATTTATTCCTCATTTAATCTTAGAAAAGGTGTATCAGATTTCATGCTCACGAAAGAAATTTAAATGATCCTATATATATATATAAACATAAATAAGCAAATTGGGATCATCAGAAGCGTTTCTACTATAAAATGTGATAAAAGGTTAATTATATATGCTTTTAATTATCGAAATGTTTTGCTTAATTGATGAATTTCTTCTTCTTTAAATGTTACGTGAACGCAGTCACGGGTAACAGCTAGTATATATATATATATATATATATACAGGGGCGTAGCCACAGATATTTTTTCGGGGGGGGGGGAGAATCCGAAAAATTCCCAACTTGAAACAGGGATTTTCGACTAAACTGATATGCACACTCCAATTGACGACTCCAATTGACGACTCCAATTTTCGACTAAAAGGATATGCACAACGTGTGTAATAATTATAATACTTTACTTTTGCATAAAAAATTCCTTTCCAAAGAAAAATTCTGAAACTGAAAACATAAAAATTCTAATTATGGGTTTGTTTACTAAAAAAATAAATACGCTTTTTACTTTCTTCTATCTTTACAAGAAGAAAGTATTGGATTCGTGAAAAAATTCGACTTCCGGTTTTAGACTGATTTATACGTTTTAGTAAGTCCTGAACACGATTCGACAGTTTTTAGAAAATATCTGTCTGTCTATAGGTGATACAAATGTTGTGGGCGCTCTAACACAAGAACTAATGCACGAAATTTAATAAAACTTTAGAGATTCACTTATACAGTCGAACCTCGTTAACGCTAACACTCAAGGAGAAACTTTTTTTGTTCGTATTAAAAGTAGTTCGTGTTATCGGAACTTAACTACATTACATACAACTGGACGAGGCAAACGGAAAGAGTTAGTGTTAACGAGGTTTGCCTGTACCTTGATAAAAATTGGTGCTGATTTGTTTTTGGTGTAAATCGTCCAACAGGTGGCACTGCTATGCGGCATTTTTCACGATTTACATGATTTTAGCAATAATTATATTTCAAAAACTATTGCACGGAATTTGATCAAACGTCATATTCTGTTAAACCTTGACATAATTTGATGCAGATTAGCTTTTTGTGTATATCATATAGCAGGTGGCGCTGCTATGCAGCATTTTTCACGATTTTGCGATAGCTGTATCTCAAAAACTAATGCACGGAATTTAGTCAAACTTCATATTCCACATAAGTAGCACTTCCACATAAATAGATCCTTATTAGGCTTGGGTCTATACTGTCCAAAGCTATCGTTTTAGTGCACTTTGAGTAAGGAATTTTGGTTGCAGACATCTAAGAGGCTGGGTGCCAAAATTGAATGATTTGTTTGAAAAATGCTATGCTTATATCTCCTTTTTAAATGCACACAATTCAACAAATCTATACCTTTAGAGTTTGTTATTATAGGCAAAGAATTGTCATTTAATTTTGGCACTGTGATTGCAAATTTTGAGGCATTAACATGTATGGAGTAGAAGAAAATTTTGGGATTGGCACATCCGACTAGTTTTCAATTAATATTAATTCTTGTGGTCTTCAAAGAAGCCCACCTGTTAATAACATCGCTTAGTTTAATAAAATTCCCTATTTCACTTTCATATTTTAAAAGCATTAGGCTGACATGTCTGTCATCCCTGATTGTAGCTTGCAATATATATTTTTTTAATTTTTATTTGACTAAAGATTCTTTCATTAGATGCAACGCCATAAAGATAAGCTGCTGTGAATGTTAAGGTACGAGTATATAGTTTGACGGCGTGACCCAAATAGTCTTTGAATTTCATGGCATGAGTAAAAGGTTTGTTAAGTGAGTTGGGATTTGGTTTATTTCTATTTGACTCTGCAAGTCATGTACATCCGGTTTCTCATATCCAGGTGGAAACATTATTAACTTTTCCCTTGCACAATTGTGATTTAAATATGGAATGCATTGCTGCAATACTCTCTTGATATAGGGAACATTGTCATTTAAGCCTATTACTAAATTCCCGAAATTTTCTTGTATTTCTTATAATTCTTTACTGTAAAACTTATGTGTATCAATGTCCATTGCTGTGCTATTATTTTTATCTATTGCCTTTGGTGAAACCGTTTTTCTACAGTGCTTTCGGAACTCAACTTCTCCAGTCACATCACTATATTCATAATTCTTTGTGAGCTTGTCCTTAAGGAAATCTTTATTTCTTCAAAATTTTATTCAGTGCAACGTGTCAGTGTTACAGTGCATGTCGATTTTTTCTTCAGTTGATGGACTGCTTTCATGGTCATATTTCTGTTCCAAATTAAATTCGCCCATTTTTTACCCTTTTCATCCTCGAATGGATTTTTAGATGCTCCAAAATCTTGCACGAAAACTCTTTTCCTATAATGAAGGGTTTCTTCGTGATGAGATTTATAGTAACTTTTTAGAACAGCTTTAAGCACAGAACACTGGACTTTTGGTTTAAAATTTTATAAACGCATATGAATATAAACGAACAGGATTGATATATATTTCCGCACACAAATAAAAGTAAAATATGACAAATTTATCTAAAGTAACGACTTCTTATATCCGCATTTGCTCATATAACGCTTTTTACTTGACAGCGAAGGGTTAACTAATTTTTGCGGCAAAAAAATCATGAGAATGAGTAAAATATTGTCCAAAAATCGCAAAATTAGTCAAAAAAGTTGTGAAAACTCATCAAATCTTCTTGCCCATAGCTGTGTTTCAAGTAGGTTACTACATTCCTTTCTGTTGTGCTACAAGTGATCTCCAATTTTCAAAAGAGCTGCAATCCCTTTGGATTAAAATAGCTGGATTCTCTTTTAGGAGGAGAAGGGGAGTTAGGGTGAAATTTTTGAGAAAGGAACAAAGTTTTAGAGCAAATAAAGGAGCTGGTTAGTCAGTTATTGATGGACAGGAGTAGAGAAATTTAGGTCTGGTAGATGTACAATATTTTTGTAGAACTGAAAAATACAATGATAGATTGAGTGTGGTTGATTTCTTTTTGTGTTTCTTTTGATAACTTAACTTGTTTACTGTTGCAGTACTCAAAATAATCACGAAAACAATAAAAATTTCGTAATTTTTTTACTATTACTTTTAAAACAGAAAATGCCTCAAAAATCTAGAATTGCCCAACTCTAAGCTCAAATTTCCCAACTTTCCATATATTGGGGGGGAGGCTCCCCCCCCATACCCCCCCATGGCGACGCCCCTGTATATATATATATATATATATCTTAATTTTGTCATGCTGTAACTCTCGAATTTTGGAACCAATTTGGATGAAATTTTTCATATGCATAGTACATACTAATGTCTCGACCGAGTGTGTTGGCCAGCTTCATCCGCCATCTTGTTTCAAAATGGTGGCCATTTGAATTTTGTGGACACTTTTGGAAATTTTTAGGTTTCTTAACTTTTTCTTTAAAATGACCCATGTTGTTAACTTTACTGTGTAATTCTTTAAAATATCTTCTAAAGTTCCTAACATTCTGTTTAAAATGATACATAAGAGTTTGTATTTTGTGAAATGTAACATTTTCTATAAGTATACAATGCTAGAAAACATAATTTTTTTTCAAAAATTCAAATGCCCGCCATTTTGAAACAAGATGGCGGATGAAGCTGACCTACGAACTCGGTCTAGACATTAGTATGCACATGCAAAATTTCATCCAAATCGGCTAAAAAATTTCAGAGTTACAGCATGACAAAATTCAGATAGTATATATATATATAGTAAACATTTCAACGGAGGGTGGTTTGGGGATCTGGGGGTCATGATCGGTGAAACTACAGCAAAATTTCCCAAAGTGTTTTCCTTCGGACGGCTGCAATAGCTTTTACTTTTTACTTTTTGTAATGAAAGCTACCTAAAAGTGGCCACAATTTAGGCCACCACTGTAGAATCCCCTTGTCTGATTTCAAGTTTCAGAAACAATAACTATTGAAAATAGAGGGAAGCCCACTTTTTTGTTACCTTCAGGGGTGGGGAATTTTCAGAAAATGTTACCAGCCAAGGATTTATTTTACCAGCCAATAAAATACAACTGTTACGGCGTAAATGCCCTCAAATTTATTTGTTTATAATTTAACTCTGTTTATCTTTCATATTGCGAAATATAATTATAAAACTGATTTCTTTTGACAGAAAAAATCTAATCTGTTTATCTAAATTGTTTATAACCCTGAATCAATATTTATGAGTAACATTATGATTTCAAGGTCATGTAATATAGATTTATTTACTTTATAATAATTTTGAATTGATGGTGATTTATTAGTTTTATAATTACTTGGATGTCATTTAAATGAATATTATAGCTATTTAGAAGATTTATAACTGCATATTGTAATTTTTATTTTGATGTTTATTTTATATAATATGTATCATTTTTAAAATGGTCAGTCTTGACTCTGTAACCAAGCAGAGAACATGTAACATGTCCTGACTCTGTAATCAGAGATGCCAATTGTTAAATCATGGCTCTGTTTAATACAGAGTGTATAGTGGAAGTCCTGACTCTGCAACCAAGCAGAGAACACATTTTTTTTTGTATTGGCTCTGTTAAATACGGAGAATTACTATTATGGAACAATTATTAACTTCTAATGATGAATAGAATTTACATACTATTTCAGTTTTATTTAATAAACTATTTAACCTAATTGCTCTCCCATCTCACTTGGATTTTGAAAATTTATTTGTCAGATGAATTTCGGCGCCAACATTTATTTTGGTGCCGAAACCCGGGAAACATTTTTTGGAAATAATAGTGAGCTATTGTGAAAGAGATTTGTGATTAACAACTGTGATTTATTTTTCAACATGTGATTAGTGTGTGATTTATATTTCAACCTGTGATTAGTGTGGAATTATTATTGTGCCATTTGGATTACGACATGCCATCTACATTACCTGGAATTAACAGGTAAGAAAATATTTTTTTCATTTTCTATGAATGGTTAATGTTTTAAAATAAGAATTATTCTTTATTTAAAATGGAAAATCTTGAAAAGCTGAAAGCAAAACGTTCTGTTGAACGAACGAGTTTCACGAAATTAATTACAAAATTAGAAACATTATTAAATGATGACATTGATAATACGAAAACCGATGAATTATTAGAGCTTCAAGAAATATTTCTCTTAAAAGAAACGGCTTTCCAAAGTTTGAATCGTGATATTGAAGCTCAAATATCCGACTTAAAAGAATATGAAAAGGACATTGCTAATAGTGAAAAGTACACTGACCAATTGATCAGTGCTAAATTTAAAATTAAAAATAGATTAAGAAAATGTAAAAAGGATAATGTTTCTATGATAGCAACTAGTCGTGTAAATTCATTGAATGGTTCTGCTAGTGGAACAGAAACGAGTTCTGCCATGAAATTGCCTAAATTAAATGTTCCAAAATTTTCTGGTGAAATCGAAGAATGGGTCGAATTTTTTAACTGTTTTGAAACATCGATACACCAGAATAAATCACTATCTAAGATAGAAAAATTCGCTTATCTAAAATCCTTGTTATGTAATCGGGCCTATAATGTGGTAGAAGGGTTTCCTTTGACAGAACAAAATTATGATACTTGTATTGATTTATTAAAGGACCGTTTTGGTAAGGTTGATGTTATTATTAATAAACACATGACTAATTTATTAAATATGGAACCAGTTAAAAATTGTTCAAATTTAAATGCATTAAGAAGATTGCATGACATGTGCGAAGTTAATATTAGAAGTTTAAGAAATTTGGGGGTAACATCCAGTTCTTATGGACAATTGCTAAATCCTATTTTGCTAAAGCTATTGCCCCATGAATTAGTGATTGAATATCATAGAAAACGTGATACTAGCAAAGAGTCAGATGTAACCGATCTAATTGCCTTTCTGAAATGTGAAATAGAATGTAGAGAAAAGGCTTTGTCAATGACAAGTTCTAAAAATGATGCATCCTCTTCTTTTGTACATAAAAATAAAACTGAATTTCGTGAAAAGAAAACATCAAATAAATATCAACATGCTAATACCTTAAATGCCACTATTAAAGTTTTTTGTGTATTTTGCAAAGGTAATGATCATTTATCTTCCGAGTGTAAAAATTTAGCTGATGATAAGAAAAGATTAATGTTACGTAAGGAGGGTAGATGTTACAAATGCTTTTTGAAATCGCATTTATCTTCGCAATGCCGCATAAAATTAAAGCCATGTCTAAATTGTAAAAGCACTGAACATAACAAATTATTTTGCTTTAAGAAAAGTTTGAAACCGGAAATTAATGAAAATCAAAATCAAACAGTTGTATCTAATTCTCATTGTAATTTTAGAAATTCTAAGCATGCTGTTTTATTGCAAACATGTTGTGTAACTGCTCAAGGTAATTCTAAATCAAAGGTAGTTCGATTATTACTTGATTCTGCAAGCGAAAAAAGCTTCATAACAAAAGCATTAGCTCGTGAATTAAATTTGCCTGTTTTAAGAAAAGAACATTTAACTGTATTCGCTTTTGGCATGGATCAAGGTCGCGAAGAAGAATATGATGTTTTTAAAATTAAATTGCGAAGTAAAATGAATTATCATCGTTTTATAGATGTTGAGGTGCTAGCTACCGATTTGATAAGTGCAACAACATTGAAGGTTCCCAATTCTGACCCTCTAGTTATAAAATACATTGAAAGTAAAAGATGGAGGTTAGCCGACCCTACGCCCGAGGAATCCGAAGTACAAATTTTACTTGGAGCTGATTATTTCTGGAATGTTCAGAGAGGTGTCGTTGAAGAAATTAATGACCATTTATATGTAGCTAATACACTTTTTGGGTACACAATAGTGGGAAAAATAAACTCTAAAGGTAACGAAACAGTTAATGCTCATCTTGTATCTGTTAATGAAATAGAAAATTTTGATTTGCAAAAGTTTTGGAAACTAGAGTCTTTGGGTATTTGTGATAGTAAAAATGAATTATTTTCACAAAAGGATTTAGATGCTCTTGATTTATTTAATGATAATTTAAATTTTGTAAATGGAAGATATGAAACTAAACTTTTGTGGAAAGTAAATAAAAATGAATTGGAATCCAATTTTGATGTAGCTAAACATAGACTTTGGGGATTAAAATCAAAATTGTGCAAAAATGAATGGTTACTTAAGGAATATGAGAAAATATTAAATGAACAATGTGGTTTGGGTATAATTGAAGAATGTGAGTTTAATAAAGATGAAATAAACACGTATTACATGCCTCACAGACCAGTAATAAGGGAAGATAAATCGACAACTAAAGTAAGAATTGTTTTTGATGCGTCATCCAAAGATAAGGGGGCAAAATCGTTAAACGAGTGCTTATTTCCTGGGCCCAATCTAAATCCTAACATATTGGACATTATTTTAAAATTCCGTCTCCACAAAATTGTTTTCTTGGCCGATATAGAAAAGGCATTCTTGCAAATCCAGATACAACAAGAAGATAGAAATTTTTTGAGGTTCCTGTGGTTTGACAATATCACTAGTAACAATCCCATTTTGAAGGTTTTTCGCATGACCCGTGTAACTTTTGGTGTAACAACTTCACCCTTTTTCCTTTCTGCAACCATCAAACATCACATTGAGGGGTATAAAGATTTGTTTGGAAAAATAGTTAATATGCTGGATACTTCCTTATACGTTGATGACCTGTTTCATGGAGCTGATTCAGTAAATGAAGCTTTTGTTTTATCAAACGGTGCAGAGAAGATATTGAGTGAGGCCAATATGAAACTCAGAAAATTTAAAACCAATTCTTCCGATTTAAAATTTTTATGGAAGGAACATGGAATAAACTTTGAGGAAGACACTCTTGAACAAAATCTTTCGAAGGTATTGGGAATTATATGGATAACAGAAAGTGACACCTTGAAAATAGACATACAACCACTTTTAGTAGAATTTGACCATAAAATTATTACCAAACGTATTGTTTTACAAACTGTGGCAAAAATTTATGATCCTATTGGACTCATTTCCCCTTTCGTGATAAGAATTAAATTTTTAATGCAAGAACTCTGGGAACATGGAATTGACTGGGATTCTACATTACCAGATTCTTTAAGTGGAAAATTCAGAAAATGGCATAATGAAATAAAAGACTTGGTAAATTTTGAAATTCTTAGAAAATATTTTGTAACTATCCCAAAATTAAATCCTGAAACCGCTCAACTTTTCATATTTTCTGATGCTAGTTTAAAGGGGTATGGGTCAGTGGCTTATTTACGTGATTCTTCTTCTTGTGAAACTTCATTTGTAATAGCAAAGTCGAGAGTAGCGCCTCTCAAGAAAATTACATTGCCGCGCATCGAACTTCTTGGAGCACTTACGGCTGCAAGATTAGCGAATTATTTAAAGGAAATATTTAAAATTGTGAATGAAAATATATTTTGTCTAAGTGACTCCCAAATTACCTTGCACTGGATTAAAGGAAGTGCTAACAACTGGAAGCCCTTTGTGGCAAACCGCGTACGCGAAATTCAGGAACTTGTTGCTCCTGTACAATGGAAATTTTGTAAAGGAAAGGAAAATCCTGCAGATGTTCTCTCTCGTGGTTGCTCTGCATCTGAATTGATTAATAACGAGGTATGGTTACATGGTCCTAGCTGGCTGAAGGAAGAATCGTTACCAGTATTTCCCCCTGAAACTCAACCTAATCTACCTGATGAAGAGGTCTTGCAAGAACAACGTAAAACGCTTGTTTGCTCCATATCCCAAAATATTCCAGAATTTGAGCTTTTATTTAAATTTTCATCCTGGTCTAAATTAAAACGAATTACGGCTTGGTGCCTCAGATTCATCAAAAATAGTACATGCCCATCTGAACGAGTCTATGGTTTTTTGACTGTTCCAGAACTTGAAAGGGCAACAAATGCTATTGTGAAATTAATTCAAAACCATGAATTCGGAGACGAACTGAAAATTCTAAAATCCAGAAAGATCCTAAATTCTAAAAGCAAACTCCTTCCTTTACATCCATTTCTTGACGAAAATGATATTCTTCGTGTTGGAGGTAGGCTAAAAAATGCAAACTTGTCTGAATATCAAAAACATCAAATCATTCTCCCTAAAAGGCATCATGTTACAGACTTGATAATAAAGTATTTTCATGAGAAACATCTTCATAGCGGGACTCAATTGACAATTTCAGCAATTCGACAAAATTTTTGGATAATTAATGCTAAAGAAGCTGTGAAAAGAGAAATAAGGAAATGTATGAAATGTTTCCGAAATTCATCACACCTTTCATCTCAGTTGATGGGAAATCTGCCATCAGCACGCGTGACACAAGCTCGAGTATTTTCAAGAGTAGGAGTCGACTTAGCCGGCCCCTTTTTGATCAAACCTCGTAAGGGACGTGGTGTGAAACCCTTTAAACATTATGTTTGTCTGTATGTTTGTTTCGTAACAAAAGCTATCCATCTTGAGTTAGTCACTGATCTTACAACTGAAACCTTTCTAGCCTCATTGAAAAGATTCGTGGCTCGACGTGGAAAACCTCTAGAAATATTTTCCGACAGAGGTACAAATTTTGTAGGGGCAGACCGCGAAATAAAGAGAATGATGTCTCTAATTGCTTCTGATGAAAAATTGCACAAGTATCTTACTGACGAAATGATAGTATGGAAATTCAACCCACCTTCCGCCCCTCACTTTGGAGGCCTTTGGGAAGCGGGAGTAAAACAAATGAAAAATCATTTGAAGAGAACAATTGGTGATCAGATTTTAACTTATGAAGAATTTTTGACCTTAATTGCACAAATTGAGTCATGCTTAAATTCAAGACCGCTTGTCGCTGAGTCTTCTGATCCAAATGACTTTACGGCTCTGACGCCAGGACATTTTATTATAGGAACACCCTTGACCTCCTTACCTGAGCCTGATATCTCCTCTACCTATGTAACTCCTTTGGAACGTTGGAAATTGCTACGAAAGATTTTCCAAAGTTTTTGGAAAAGGTGGTCGTCAGACTATCTCTCACAATTGCAGCAACGTACAAAGTGGTTTAGAAGCAACCCGAACTTAAAAATCAATGACTTGGTGTTGATAAAGGAAGAAAACCAGCCCCCATTAAGGTGGAAATTGGGCAGAATAATTGAACTATTTCCTGGTGATGATAATATTGTTCGTGTTGTCAAATTAAAGACTTCTACTGGTGAACTGAAACGCCCTATCACAAAATTGTCTCCTCTACCGATGGACATTTAATATAATAGAATTTTACTTTATTTTAACTAACTTTATTATTATTTTTTTTTTCTATGTCTAATTTTTGTAACTTTCTGAACTATTTTGTATATTAATGTCTTTTTCTATTTTTAGTTGTTCCAGAAACTGTTTTTTATAGAAGTAGTAGGATTTAATTGCATTTCATTTTAGTTATACTTAACATTTAAGGTAATATTTTAAATTTGTATTTAATATTTGATTATTTAGTATGTGATAGTGGAAATTTGGTAAGTTATAATTGTTCGATGAACTCCGTTCATGGAGGCGGAGGATGTTACGGCGTAAATGCCCTCAAATTTATTTGTTTATAATTTAACTCTGTTTATCTTTCATATTGCGAAATATAATTATAAAACTGATTTCTTTTGACAGAAAAAATCTAATCTGTTTATCTAAATTGTTTATAACCCTGAATCAATATTTATGAGTAACATTATGATTTCAAGGTCATGTAATATAGATTTATTTACTTTATAATAATTTTGAATTGATGGTGATTTATTAGTTTTATAATTACTTGGATGTCATTTAAATGAATATTATAGCTATTTAGAAGATTTATAACTGCATATTGTAATTTTTATTTTGATGTTTATTTTATATAATATGTATCATTTTTAAAATGGTCAGTCTTGACTCTGTAACCAAGCAGAGAACATGTAACATGTCCTGACTCTGTAATCAGAGATGCCAATTGTTAAATCATGGCTCTGTTTAATACAGAGTGTATAGTGGAAGTCCTGACTCTGCAACCAAGCAGAGAACACATTTTTTTTTGTATTGGCTCTGTTAAATACGGAGAATTACTATTATGGAACAATTATTAACTTCTAATGATGAATAGAATTTACATACTATTTCAGTTTTATTTAATAAACTATTTAACCTAATTGCTCTCC
This sequence comes from Maratus speciosus, assembly GCA_963932465.1. Taxonomy (NCBI): domain Eukaryota; kingdom Metazoa; phylum Arthropoda; class Arachnida; order Araneae; family Salticidae; genus Maratus; species Maratus speciosus. The sequence goes on from OZ010789.1 coordinate 5,662,850, forward strand.
CATCTCACTTGGATTTTGAAAATTTATTTGTCAGATGAATTTCGGCGCCAACAACAACGTACAGTTGAAAATGGTTATGACAAAATTTATGCGACTACAAAAATAGTTGATTACTATTAAAACAACGCCTTTTCATTTTTTTCTATAAAATTAAGAAGTATACAGGGTGATTCATAAATATCGAAACAATAGGCTATCTCCTTAATTAATGCCTCTAGGCACATACTTCCAATTTCAAAGTTTCATAAAAAAGGTGGAAAATTTGATGATATAAGTTACAACTCCATGGGAGGTTTATTTGGGAAATTACGAAAATTAAATTTTTATACGGCAAAGGTAGGGTAAAATTTCCAATTAGGAATTTTTTCCTTATCCATTCCTGAATTGAACACAAAAAGTTCCATCTTCATATCTGCAAAACTCAGGGAGTTATGCCTGTTTAAATAATTCGTCAGGTTTTAAGGGCTTAGACACAAATTGAAATGCGTGTTATTCAAGAAACAATGTTACTTTAAAAGTTCCAGGATACATGTAAAAAATATATTTATTGAGTTAGAATTATATATATTTTTTTTTTTTTTTTTTTTTTTTTTGTGATGATTAACTATATAATTTGCAAATAAAATCACATCCTAAAATTTCTCAGAAAGTTTAAAATTTTTTAAATTATTATTATTACTTTTTTAATTGGGGTAATTTAAAATCGTTATAACTCGAAATATTATCGTCGAATTTCAAACTTTTTTTCATTTAATTAAAGAGTTAATTGGCTTAATTATTGGCTTAATTTTGTTTCAGTATATTTTTAAATATTAATATTAAAAATATTAAAAACACAAATAAAAAAAATGATGTAGCTTATTTTTTTAAATCATATTTTCAAAAATAAATATATTTTCAAGTTTGTTGAAACAATATTAATGTAAAATAGCAAAAAAGGTCATTTTCCGAGTTTGCACCCCCTTTTTTTTTAACAATTCTTGACTTAAAAATATAAATTAATAATTTAAATTAATTTTAATTTTAATTACGCATTTAAATTAATTAATTTTATCAATTTAAATTAATAATTTAAAACGCATTTAAAGTTTTAAACAAAGATTGGCTCCTAATAAAATGTTTAAATGCTTTTTTAAAAATTGCAGGTGAGTATGTAACTCTTTCCTGTAGCTTAAACTTCCGATTCAGTTTAACTTTTGCCCTTTTCACCTTCTTTCTGTGCTACTTAAAACAAGGATTTATCTAACATACCTATTAAGAGTATTTTCATATTTTTAACGCTCGCAACTTCAAGTTTTATATCGTCCGGGCGAACGGTTAAAAAAAGTCCATATTCTGGGGCCGGAACAGTCTCAATGTATTTTTCATACCGAACCGGGACTGGCTTCCTTTTTTCCTAGGTCTGCACGGGGCGAAATTTTCAGTCTCGGTCTCGACTCAACCCGTATTAAAATCTTCTATCTGACTCACCTAATCCGTGCAAAAATCAGTAAAGTTTGGCTCAACCCAAAAAAATTACAAAAAATGCATACATTTTTAAATCGCCATTACAATTAAAACATATTGCCATTAAAACATATAACCATTAAATTACTTAATTTACAATTAAACTTTAAAAATCGTTTTTAAAGGATAGTAGATTTAAACTCAAAAAAAAAAAAAAAAGAAAAGAAAAAAGAAAAAAAAACCAGTAAAACAAGTGAAAAAGAACCTGCATATTATGGAATCCTGTCTAAAACAGAATATTTTTTTTATTCCTGCAAAATGAATATAATAATACTTGAGAAAAGAACAGAATACATTTGCACCTCCTAAGATGGGAAATCGTCTATAAGGCATTTTTTTCTTGTCTGTGTGATTCCGTCTTAGAAGGTTTTACTATATATCACTTTTGAATGTCTCCAATACATGGATTATGGATTAACGATATTAAATGGTAAGTGAAACACATACAAATGGAGATTCACACACACACACAATATATATATATATATCACAGCCTTTGCTTCTTTAAAAATGAAGATTATAAACATATAAAAAGAAAACCTATAAGCTATTATGCTATTTTTGGTCAGAACTCTTTCATACGAAACAATTTTAACCATATCGACGTAAAAAACTATGTTTTCTAGAAATTCAATCAGCCGGGCCAGACTCGGGCTAAGATTTAAACATTTTTCCAGCCGGGACGAACTTTTTTTTCTATGGGTCGGCTCGAGACCGGGTCTGGATATTTCGACCCGTGCAGACCTCTAATAAAGGCCTCCAGCATAATTTGAAAGAAGGTTTAACTTAAAATCTATACGCTGCTATTTTATTTCCAAAGGAGAAGAACTGTTTTAAATCGACTTTTAATATCGTACAATTTGTGGATGATCCCTATCTTGCATTCAAAATGAGTCAATAACTCGTCGCTCAGAAGCATGGGAAAATGGTGTAAGTCGCGAATTTTGAATTTTAATAACTCTGCGAGTTTTGAAGATACCGAGATGAATTTTTTTTTTTGTTTAATTCAGGAAGGGATAAGAGAAAATTTCCTAATTGGACATTTTACCCAACGGGGGCCGTATAAAAAATTAGTTTTTGTATTTTCTCAAATAGACCCCCCACGGAGTTACAACTTATGTCATTAAATTTGGCACCTTTTTTTATGAAACTTTGCAATTGGAAGTATGTGCCTAGGGGCAATATTTAAGAAGATAGCCTAGTGTTTCGATATTTATGAATCACCCTGTATACAAGAGAAGAAAGTTTAATAAAGAATAGATTTTAAAAAATATACAGTTTTTGGCATACCTTCTATAACATGGAGTTTTTCAAAGATTGTCTAAAAATTCACCCGCCCTGTCAGAAAATCCACTCGCCAGTGGCGAGTAATTTCCCCACCCCTGGCTGTCTATGAAACACTTTACAGGGACTCACTAAAATAAGATTTTATTTCTTTTTTAAACTTCTGCAGCATTTTTAATGCATGTGACAGTCTCGAATTTTCCTTAGTCCATACAACAGAAACAATTTCTGATTTAACTTTAAAAAAATATATCAACAGCTTTTTATCTATGGCGTGTTTTCAACCTATAGTTTTAAGTTGACTTATCAATCGGAAAAGAGAGCTGAATTATGATGAGCGAATTTCAGCAGCCAGATTTCAATTTAATGTGTATGCTAATCGCATTTCATCGATCTTATGATACAGTGAATTTTTGGAGCGTCCGGCAACACCACCCTTGGAAGATGAATGTGTTGAAGTTCCGGAGGAAGATTAAATTTTGCATCGTTACCGTCATTTCGGTATCGATTTATCATCGTTTTCCTCCTATTACATTATTTGTTTCGTTAAAGAGAACGCTCCAGGTGAAGTTATAGAAGACTAAGAGGGTAGGAGCTGGCGCAACGTCGCACGGCAAAGCAGTGAATGGGGCCCATAAAAATAATTTTTAAATTATATAGGTCAGAGAATAATATATAATATACTAGCTGACCCGCACGGCGTGGCTCGGGCCCGTGATGAATGACCCTTAAATCAACCTCAAATTTGCATGATATTATATCTTAAGACTCCATTTTATCTGAATTTATATTTTTAAAGGAAAATTATTGAATTGAAGTTATATGCTATTAGGTATATAATTTTCTGACTTTTGGAGTGCACCGAAAGCGAGTGAAACCGCAACGAAAGACCCAGGTTTTTACTGATTTCGTCGAAAATTTCACACATTTTGTTACCCGTACGAACGTTTCAAAATTTTCGTAGGGGATGTGGGTGAGGTTGCCTATTGAGATGATCTGAAAATATTGTGTTAAAATACGAATGTTTAGTTACTTTTGGCGTAGAAAAAATATTGTTTCCGTGAGGCGCGAGTTCGCCGGTGTAATTGAAAGTGTAAAAATCCGTATTTTTTAAAACAGATTACACCAACGATTAGAAGAAGGTTTCCGCTTTAAGAACCTATTTGTGGTTTGTCGGTATCGCTAAAATTGCACCCTGGAGGAGCGTTGCAACAAGAGAGAAAAGCATTTTTCGAAAAAACGATCCTTTTTGGAATTTTTTTCCAATGGGTGAACTACAATTTTTTTATAAATTGATTGCGGCATTTGAGACGTAAGAGTACGATCTTTCAAAATATGTCTTTACTAAGCGGTTTGGACGATGTAAATTTATAAATAATGGCAAAATACCCCCCGAAATTTCTGTTTTTAGTACTTCATTTTCAACTGATGCGTCAATGAGCCTTCTGCTCATGCGTCAGAGCTTTTTCCCTTTCGCAAGGACCGAGATGAGTTTTTAATGAGAGTGAGTTGCGATTTCCAATTAATAACTCAACTAGTTATTCGAATTTTAAAATTCTAAGTCTCAGGTGCACCAGGAGACAGTTTGGGCTAGCCTCACAAAAATTTTCAACCTCGTACGTGCCTTAGATTTCGTTAGCCATCGCAGACACACACACACAGAGCGAAACTTTCTTTAATAGTTTAAAGATAGATAGTAAAATGTATAAAAAATACCTCTACTTTCGCATTGAATGCATCATTGTTTTTTATTTCGCAACATCTTTTGTCCTTTACACTCTTTTAAATATTTATTTTTTGCGCGCACGGTTACTTTCGGCAACGTACACAGTAAAAAAAATTCCGTTAAAATAGAGAAATAGTACGTCGTCTCGATTTCCAGTACATTTTCCGTATTTAAACTTCTTTTTAACCATTTGGAAAAATGGTTATTGTTCTCGTCAGGATGGGAAATCAAAAGCATATCTGGAGGTTTTTATTGATTTAATCCGCATTTTATTCGTGTTCTGATGGGTCTATACAGTAATATGTATTTCCCTTTACTTTCAACAGAGATCTGTTGCCACTATGACAAAAAAGTAATAAAAACTACAAAAAAATTAATAACTCAGAAACAAATTGAGATACAGCTTTCAAACAGATTGCATTTAAAAGTACATTTTTTTCTCTATACGACGGTGTAAAAAGTAATAGTGTGGGATGTTTAGAAGTTTAAGAATGAAATTTCATTTAAAATGGGTTGTAAGATTTCTTGAAATCTGACGATGGAAAAGCCTTTTCCCGAACAGCCAATGAAATGCTTGGATAACACATGTTTCAGGTGGATAATACGTACGAGTCGCAGGCGATTTCCGTCGCTTGCAATTTTTACGTGTAACACTATTAATGTTTAATCCATGGCATACGTAATGTAGGATCAACTCCGTGCTATTTTTTATGTCTTACATTTTAGTCTTTGAAAAAATCATTTTCCAAATGGTCGTTGTAATTTGTTAAATTGCATTTTATTTTATTTTATTTTATTTTATTTTATTTCATTTTATTTTTTTTTTTTTTTTTTTTACAGTGTAGAATCTGCATATTCCCCGACCATTGTATCACTTTTGTCTGTAAAAAAATTCCCCCAAACAAAAATTTAAAAACAAATCTAGAAAAAAAATATTATTTTAGTCAGAAGTAACGTTTTTTCGAATTGTATAGAGAAACGCGGGGTCCTTCAGGAGCGGGTTATGAGCCCTATGTACGGGTTCCTGGGCATGTGCCCCATTGGCTCGAGGGTTTCGCTGGCCCTGGTACGAACCGATGCATGAGCTCTATAAATCTAAATAATTTTCATGTAATAACCATGACAACACACTTTCTGAATTCTTCCTGAAAAGTAAAATAAACACAACGCATTTCACAAGATGCAATATTCCATATTAAAGTAATTATCAACTGGGTTTAATCAAAATTAATTCAACAATTTCTGATTGACAATCGAATGTAAAAACACATTTTACATCGAAGTCTTTGAAATCTAACAAGGTAGCAACGTTTCAGTGGAGAGTTATTTTCATTTATTTGTATTTACTTAAAAAAAAAAAAAAAAAAAAAATATTACTCAAGGGTCAATCCATTTCAAGTGGTCCAGCACTGGTTGCTCGACCATTTTTAAAAAATCTGAAATTTTTTGTACACCAAACCTAACATGATGGAAGTTCAAAATGACTATTATTTTAATTTTATTAATTTTTGTTTGTGCATGGCGGCCATCTTTGTTTCATCGTCTGCAGCAATTTTCTCACAAGAAGGTTTTACGGAATTGTAAATAATTCATCGTTTACTTATCCAATTCAACTGCGGATTAAAGCAATTTGTAGAGAATACATTGGGCTAAAAATATGGTACTGGAGTAGTTTCCGAAACTAACTGCTTATTGGTAAAATTTAAGCATAAAGTTTCACTTTTTTTCCAAAATTTGTCCGTTTACAAGAGAAAATTATTCTAGCAGGGAATACTGTCAACATGACATAATTTTTTTTACAAATAGGCCGAAAGGGCTTGCACTCACACGCCGAGTTCCAGATCTGGGACTTGCTTTCTCTTCGCTAAACAAAATCCCAAATTTTTCAAAAATGTCAAAAATCGCACTTTTCAGGCTTTGATATCTCTGGTAGGGCACGAGATAAAAATCTGAAATTTTTATCTATAAGAGTATTGTATGGTAGTGTTATGCACAAGAAATTTCAGGATGGAGATTTGACTACAAGCTGAGATATGGCAAGGGCAACATGCCAAAACAATACTGCCAAACTATTGTTTTGTTGTAGTCACAGCTAAGTATTTATCTCAGAGTATCATTTAAATTTATTTTTTAGATTATCTTTAAATAATAGTAACAGAAAATAAAGCCTTTTGCAATTAATTTAAAAAATAATTATGCCTAAGGCCTACATTTTGTATGGTTTCAGTAATTTTCGTTGTAATTTTAGTAACTAAAAGAAACCTCAGCACTTTTACATATATATATATGCAAGACCTGATAGAAAAAGAGAATAGGGAAAGAGAAAATCTGTTAATGTCGGCATACTTGTTGAGACATGATCAAACATGTCCAAACACATTCCTGCTTGTTGGTTTAAAAACCACAATTTTAATGCTGCTTGCCAGTCCCGGAAACTTGTTCCTACTATAAGTATGTTGCTGTAAATGAAACATTATGCGATGTTACCATGCATCAGCCTCAAGTAATTTTCAGAAAGTAAAGATACCCAAAGCCTTTCCAAAATTTATACTGCAGAAAAATCACATTTTTGCATAAGAAGTAAGCTTGGAATTATTAATGAATTGAGACTTGCACATAGTGATTTCAAAGTATATTTCTATGAGCCTGCACGCCCAAGATCTTCAATCAATTTATCAAGAGATAACAAGACTTGGTTCCTACAAATAAAATTTTGAGAAAGATCAAAATTGTGGGTTTTGAACCAACAAGCAAAAATGTGTTTTGACACGTTTGATCATGTCTCAACAAGTATGACAACATTAACAGCTTTTCTTTTTCCCTATGTTGTTTTGTCTCAGGTCTTGTATAAAAATATTTTTTTTTACTTTATGTAAAAGTTCTGAGGTTTCTTTTAGTTACTAAAATTACTTACAACAAAAATTACTGAAACCATACAAAATGTATGGCATTAGGCATAATTATTTTTTTAATTAATTGCTAAGCTTTGCAAAGGGTTTTATTTTCTGTTACTATTATTTAAAGATAATCAAAAACATAAATTTAAATGACACTCTGAGATAAATACTTAGCTGTGACTAGAACAAAACAATAGTTTGGCAGTATTGTTTTGGCATGTTGCCCTTGCCATATCTCAGCTTGTAGTCAAATCTCCATCCTGAAATTTCTTGTGCATAACACTACCATACAATACTCTTATAGATAAAAATTTCAGATTTTTATCTCGTGCCCCACCAGAGATATCAAAGCCTGAAAAGTGCGATTTTTGACATTTTTGAAAAATTTGGGATTTTTTTTAGCGAAGAGAAAGCAAGTCCCAGATCTGGAACTCGGCGTGTGAGTACAAGTACTTTCGGCCTATTTGTAAAAAAAAAAAAAAATTATGTCATGTTGACAGTATTCCCTGCTAGAATAATTTCCTCTTGTAAATGGACAAATTTTGGAAAAAACTGAAACTTTATGCTTAAATTTTACCAATAAGCAGTTAGTTTCGGAAACTACTCCATTACCATATTTTTAGCCCAATGTATTCTGTACAAATTGCTTTAATCCGCAGTTGAATTGGATAAATAAACGATGAATTATTTACAATTCCGTAAACCCTTCTTGTGAGAAAATTGCTGCAGACGATGAAACAAAGATGGCCGCATGCACAAACAAAAATTAATAAAATTAAAATAATAGTCATTTTGAACTTCCATCATGTTAGGGTTGTTGTACAAAAAATTTCAGATTTTTTAAAAATGGTCGAGCAACGAATTGATGATTTTCTGGACCACTTGAAATGGATTGACCCTCAAATATTTAGAATGAGTTCTGGAATCAACTCACGTTCAAGCGGACGGTTTTCATTTATTCTTTTCTGCAAATACCATCTGTTATTGGATGAAATTTTCTCTAAAACTTAGATTTAAAAAAAAAGAAAGAAAATCTATTGAACGAATTGAATATTTTTTTTCACACCAATATTTGATAAAGTTTGTATCGTTTTCAAAGAAATTAATTTTGAAAAAAATATTTTAATTTTCTTAGTCCACCCCATGGCATGGTAAACTTATGAGTATTCATGGATCTACTTTGTTTTCTCAATCTCAGGGCTGCCACAGGCGACTATTTTTTAATTCTATGTCACACCACCTTTCCAAAACGAAAATCTTTTATATACGCGTTGTTTGCAATATACTACAAAATGTTAGAGGTGAAAAAAGAATATAAAAATAGTCGCCTGTGGCAGCCCTGGTATCTGCATTCAGGAAATCATGACAACTTTTAACACTTTCCTGCAAAGTTGAAAAGGGTTTATGCATTCGGTTTGTTTGTCCGCCTGTCCACGCTCCACTCCCGGCAATAGACTCGGATTTTCATGCAATGGATAAAGGTTATGGAGGGTCACCCAAACATGTTTGCTATTCTATAGGAAGTAGGTAGGATTAACAGTTCACGGGCACTCAAAACAATTCCGTTACATTACGGTCAATGGGGAAAAATCGTTTGCCGTGTATTTTAATGACCTTACGCTATGGTGCGAATGTATTTCACTACAAGATTAGGGTTCATTGACTACAGTAATGTCTGCGAGTCATCATGGCTGGGAGTGTACGGTTTAAAATTCGGTAGGCACTTTTAAATTGAATTCATTTTTGGTATGTGACTCGTCCCCTATAAATTCTATACAGGGCTGCACACAAGTATCTTTCTCCTGTTGAGAGGAAATGGCTGAAGGGAAATTTTCGACTGAAGTATTTCTTATGTGGACTCCATTTTGGAATGCATACAAAGCTATATTTCCTATTACAGGGCAGCTCAAAAAATTCGGAACATTTCCCGATTGTGAATGGGAACGGCTGAAATGAGGTTTTGAAATGGGTGATGCGTTTCCATAGGGTGGAATTCTCATTCCATTTTTTAAACGATGCCGTTTCGTGACACTATTCTGAATGGGTTGGAAAGTGTTTCATAATCTATGCTCGACGCATGATTTTTTTTTTTTTTTTTTTTTTTTTTTTTTTTTAGGTAATGCTGCAAGTTTCGAGAAAAAAACCTCGAAAAAGTAACTTCCCTTCTGTTATTTAATAGAGAAGTTTATTGAGTTTACGTCAAACAATATAAAAAAAAAATACCACGTTAAAACAGAGTAGTTAAAACGAAGCTAGGAACAATGCGTCAATTTTCTAGTTTGAAAAGAACTGATTAGACGGATGTCTATCGACCGAAATCTCTATATTAAGAAATTTTTTTTTAAGGCATCACGAAATTCGTTAAATAGAAGTTGAACTGTATTTATTCTTGGATGACAAGAAAAACTTGAAATGTAAGGAAAATGGCCTTTTTCCAGTTAACTCCGAAAATGAGAATAACGAATCGCAAAAGGGATCCCCAGAATAAATTGCAATTAAGAAATAAAAAATGAAGAGAAAAACTCTACATTTAAGTTTAGTTATTAGAAGCATTTAAATCCACTTCAGGTTTAAAGAGAAACAGCTCTTAATGAGTTAGGCGACTTTAAGAAGAAACAATGAAACTCTTGAAATCGGTAAATGAGTTCATTTAATGTGAAAACAAGTAACATATATTTTTTTTTTTTTTTTTTTTTTTTAAGTCAATTCCTACTTAGGCCATCCAAGAAAAATTTAATAGAATCCCTTAAGCTAATATTAGTTTTTGTTGCATTAAAATATCTCAATGGGTTGATTTTCTATAAGCAAGTAGGTTTACAATGAAAGTCTATGGGAATTGGGCGAAATAGTAGAGATATCGCCAAGTTGGCGTCACTTTTGGCGACTCCTTTGGGTCGCCAAATTGGGCGATATATCGCCAAGTTGGCGACAGAACAGGGTCCCCCCTAGGGTAACTCCCTTATAGATATGAAGATGCATTAAATGCTGTTCAATAACCAATGGCCGCTACTTTGTCTCCCCTATAAAACTAAAATTAATTAATTAAAATTGAATGAATGAATTAATATTTTAAAAACCTGTATTAACATCAAGTGTCCTCCAGTGCAAGTTTAAAAAAATTTATTTCAACTTGATAGGATGAATAATAAGTATTTTATGAACGATTGAAAATTTGAACAAGGTATATATAGAGAGAGTGTGAACTAATAGTAGGAATTGAAAAAGGGAGTAATTTTTAAAGAAAATCCTCCTATTTTAATTTACGAAAATGCAAGAAATCTATTTTTAAGTCATGTTTTTTTTTTCATTTTTTAAATATTTTTTTTCATTTTTTAAATTTTTTTTTTCTTATGCCTAACTAAAACTCTAAAACTTAGTGAAACAGTGATCAGTGGCAATGATTAGATGTATTTTTCTGAACGTCGCGTTATGCAAGCTATTGCTGGCTCCATGGTTGTTACTTTTGTTTGTTTTTGTTTGTTACTTTTTTTCACAGACAGAATGATTAATATTTCAGACGTAGTTAACGAAAGAAATAGGCTAGAAATCTTCCACTCCCTCGAGACTGTCACGTGATTAAGATAGGCTGGCCGTACAGTCATGTGATCAAGTTAGGCACAAAAACAGCTGCGATGGGTGGAGTACTGCGGCTTTGCTCTGCTTTGGTCTCCTTCTAATACTCAGAAATTTCGAAGAGTCATTTTTGCTCTATTTATACAAATCTATTACAACAATGACATTTGCTATGCAATTATATACTTACCATTTATTTTGTACATTAAAATACAAAAATTAATTTTTTATACGACTCGTGTTTTCTTTGTCATATTTAGAACAAAAGTTTTTCTACGAAATATATTAAAATAATTTTGGTCATAAAAGAATGATTCTTTTTTTCGTAATGTCTTTATTAGACGCCGGGTAACATTTTTCTAAATATACAATAATAGGAAAAGGGGAGAGGGTGCTTAAAGCATTTTTCGTACGGTAATATATACAGACCCTTGCAAAAAAAATTCTATACCTAAGAACTATACTTGATTTGTATATTTTTTTGTAATATGATGTTCGATATCATATTTGTTGGAAATACTAATCTCTTTCAGAATTAGATAAACTCATTATAAATCAAGTTAACTGCTTTTCAAAAACACTTTATGTCTGTCATAAATAAGACTTGATTATTCTTTCAACGATTATGTCAGGAATATAGAAAATGACTTCCTCGATTGTGCAATGTGTCAATCAAAAACTGATAAACATTTAGATTAAATGACTGAAATTTTTGGCAGATCAAAGAACTATATTAATAATTTATGACTTTAAATTATGTTTAAAATGTAAATTATGACTTTAAATATGACTTTAAATTATGTTTTATTGATATAAGTAATCAAGAATCTTTTATTTGTGTTATTTAATCATTATCAATAATATTTTTTTGTATGTTATAATTTTTTCAGTCTGTGTAAAAATTTAATCAAGTAAGGAGCAAAAATGAATGCTCCAGTGTGTATCCATTTAAGTCATATATAAATTAATTTAATTTCAAAAGGTGATACAAATTTCTGAAGTACAAATGATGAGAAAAATACACCTTTTTTTTTAACATACACCTTCACAAGTTTTTTACAGGATTAATCATCAAAGATATTTAAATAATCAGTGGATAAATACTTGCATTCATTGGATAAGATGAAGATAGTACCGGTTTCTACGAAAACGACAAAAGGTAAGGAAATTTACCTTATGTTTATTTTGTAATTTAATGTGATTATTGTTTTTTCACGTTAAGTCTCATCTTTTATCTAACAATATTAAGTGATGTATATGATGTTCGATATCATTGTCGAATGTCGATTTTGACCAAAATTGTCACAACCAATAAAATTTTATGTCCCATAAGTCGCTAGTCTCCTACAGAGGTACACTTGTGAGAAAAGTTAGCACACTTCAGCTTGGCGATAATGTCCAAAGACTTTTAAGTTAGAACTAGACTGACAATTCCTCGGCCATTCCCATTCAAAAGCATGGCAGCCATCTGAAATGATTTGAAGTAAATGGAAACACCTCAACCGCGAGGTTTGTACAGCAGCTGCGAGTTATTTACCATTAAGTGCTATGGCTAGAATGAGGTTAAAAAATTTTTATCCATATGAAGTTTATGGCATATTGTTTTTTTACATGGAGCTAATTTTTATATCTAAATATGCGTTACAAATATTGAATTTTCAGAGATCAAGTTAAATAAGGCGATTTATTAATAATTTTATCGATGGTATGTTTGAAAAAGAGTATCTAATTTTAACATGCCTTTTAAACCGAAATAAAGGCGAAATTTATACGGAAACAGATTGCTAAAGATTATAATTCCACCTTTTTTAAAGTTTGACTTACAAAAGTAATTGGTAGGGAAGTTTAGTTTAAAGGTAGCAACTGTAACAATAGTCTATATAGTAATTTACAAAATTTTAAATTACTTGTAAAACTAATTTTAATGCAAGAAGGTAATTAAAAAATGCATATTAACGAAAGCAACACTATATTTTTATCCTTGGAGAATGTTTATTGAAATACTTACTTGCTATACGAAAAAAAAAGCAAATAAATTGATGAATAATAAAGTATTTTTTTTTTTAAAGGCCAAAATGAAATAGGGTAGACTAATACTTAATGATCCGCAATAAAAAACACGATGATAAAAGTATTTTCTTAGGCAAATTAAAATATAAAACATATATGCTGCCGTACAACAGCTGCGATAAAAAATCCTCAGTTAAACTGACAGTCTGCCGATCTATGTACACCGTTAAAAATCTGCAAGCATAGTCACTCCACCGCTTTTATAGACTATCTCTATTCTGACCAACGAGAATACTCCATAATATAGTCAAGTAATCGTTTTCTATAAAAGCGGTGGAGTGAAAAAACTACAGATTTTTAACAGTGTAGAGAATTATGATAAAGGGCTGTGCATCTAAAATGTTATCACTTTACAGGGGTGGGGGAGAGGGTCTTGCACTTGATATCGTAAAGCTATCTCTAGGGTGAGTGAGGCGTTTGTCTTTTAATATCCTTATCATTTTTAATCCAATCAAAATTTTCTCTTTCTTGTAACTTATTAAAATAGTCTGTTGTCTTTTTACTACAGTCGAACCTCGTTATCCCGACACTCTAATGATCAGAAAAAAGTTTCATCATAAGCGGAGTGTCGCGGTAACCGGGGTTGGAGAAAAATATGTTTATAAAAAACTAATTTTAATTAATTTAAGACATTTTAAATTCATCACAGTTCTTGCAGTTTTAAGCAATAAAACATTATTATTAAACAAAATAAACACAAAAACAAAATTGAAAAGAATAAAAATCAGATTTAGGATGACTTGTTTTTTTTTATTGTTACATGAAATATGGATGAATTAAGGTTTGCTTATTCCTGGACGTGCTTCCTATAATTCTTTTTTTCAACATTATACAATGACTTGTAATTAATATTTGTTGTTTCAGAAATGGATGTTAGATAATTTCTGATCGTTTCAATGCAATGCAATGCTTCAGTTTTTGTCGGAATAAAACGTCGTGTAACCCCAAGAAAGCGCCGCCTGACGAGAACAAAAAGACCGCGAGTAGACTGATACGTCTATCTAGAGCTTAAGTGGGTCATTCATAGAGTGTGGGTTTATTTATTCAGATAAAGGATTGAAGTATAATTTCCCAGTTATCTCAATGGGTATTTTAGACACTTTTGTGAAAAGTTTGGCTAAGACATTTCTTACCGCTTCATTTCCGTGCTTATAAAATAGATTACGAAAAATGGACAATTTTCCTAAACCGTCGGGATATCCGGAGTTGACATTTATTCAACGACGTAAAACCCGGAGTTTATGTACATTAAAATCATACACAGAAAATCGGGACTTTGAAAAACTGATGTGATAAGCGGAGTGACGTGAAAACCGGGTGTCGGAATAACAAGGTCCGACTGTATTTATTTTTTTTTATATTATTTTTAATAAAAATGCAAAGTTATTATTAAACCCACTAAGATTATAAAATCAATAAATGAAAGTTAAAATTCTAGTGCTCAATAAAGAACAAAAAACCAATGTATTAAAATTACTTGCATACATATAATATAAAATTATTGAAAATACACTGAAAATACATTTAAAAAAAAAAAAACAGAATGTTTTTTCTAGACAATGCTTGAATAAGCGCAAAGAAAATAATAGCAACACTTAAATTCCACTGATGACGGCCTTATAATGGCTGAAAACGTTCTGGGTTTTCCTAACTAATCCTTGTTTCACTCGTATAATCGAACTCGCCCGGTCGAGTACCGGCAAGTTCTGGAACAGAAAATGTTTGTCATGATTTGAAGAAACGCATCTGTCTCAGTGCAGTCTGAGCGCGACCCACGACATGTAAGGCAAGTTCATGACTTTTATGACGTCACACGGACTCGATAATCTTTACTCAGCTTCAAAGCAGTAAAGCATCAAGAAAGTGGATAACATCTTTAAAAAAGGATTTTTACTTTCTTCTATCTTTACAAGAAGAAAGTATTGGTTTCATAAAAAATTTTCGAATTCCAGTTTTCGACGGATTTACACGTTTTAAGGGTCAGAGATTCCAAAAAACATGTTTTTACAAAATGTCTGTCTGTCAGTCTGTCTGTCTGTCCGTCCGTCTGTCTGTATGTGACTCAAATTTTGTGGGCGCTCTATCTCGAGAACTAATGCACGGAATTTAATAAAAATTTATATTCAGGTAGTCCCTGATATAGATGGGTGCTGATTAGTTTTTGGTGTAAATCGCCTTGCAGGTGGCGCTGCAATGTAGCATTTTGCAGGATTTCCGCAAAAGCTCTATCTCAAGAACTAATGCACGGATTTTTATAAAACTTCAGATTCCGTGAGTCCTTGACATGAATGGATACTCTTTACGTTTTGGTGTAAATCTCCCAACAGGTGGCGCTGCTATGCTGCATTTTGCAGGATTTACACTATTTTCGCAGTAGCTCTATCTCAAGAACTAATGCACACATTTTCATCAAACTTCAGATTCCGTGAGTCCTTGACATGAATGGATACTCTTTACGTTTTGGTGTAAATCTCCCAACAGGTGGCGCTGCTATGCTGCATTTTGCAGGATTTACACTATTTTCGCAGTAGCTCTATCTCAAGAACTAATGCACACATTTTCATCAAACTTCAGATTCCGTGAGTCCTTGACATGAAATGATGCTGACTACGTGTTGGTGTAAATCGCCCAATAGGTGGCGCTGCTGTGCTGCATTTTGAACTATTTCCTCAATAGCTCTATCTCACGAACTAACGCACGAATTTTCATCAAACTTCAGATTTAAGTATAACTTGATTAATATTGCTGCTGATTATGTGTTGTTGTAAATCGCTCAACAGGTGGCGCTTCTATGCTGCATTTGTCATGATTTGCGCAATACCTCTATCTCAAGAACTAATGCACGAATTTTCCTCAAACTTCATATTCAGTTAGACGTTGACATAAGTTGGTGATCATTAGGTTCTGGTGTAAATAACCCAATAGGTGGCGCTGCTATGCTGCATTTTGCTGGATTTACACTATTTCAGCGACAGTCATACCTCGAGAACTAATGCACGGAATTTCATATTTTTAGAATTCTCATGGTGAACACAGATTGCCATTTAATTTAGCACTGAGATAGTGAATTTTGAAGTATTGACATGTATGAGATAGAAGAAAGTTTTGTGATGGCCACAACATACTAGTTAAAAGTATATTACAGGTTTTAAATCGGTATTGCTTTCGTTTATAATCTGTAGAGTTTTGCGATCATTTAGAGATATTATTTTAAGGATTTGGTGAATGGTTTAATAGGCAAATTTGTTATTATTTTTTGATCTGTCATCTTTGTGATAGGGCTTGATATGGGTGTTTAAGCGTAACGATAAGCTGCTATGTAGTTTCAGAACTAAATTTATTTCATTGCTTGTCTTATGCTATAATCCATTTATTTTATAGATCGAATACGCTGTTTACAGTTTTTTTTTCTTTGATCTTAGAATTAAATGTTTTAAATTTCACATTGGATTGGCATGTAGCTTATGCTTACTTGTATTTTCTACATAAATTTTTTTAAAGGGCAATCTAACGAAGTAAAATTTGTTTCTTAACATATTTTTAATTTCTCATTTTGATAAGATTTAGTGGTTTTTGTATAATTCAGAATGTTACTATATCTTGGCTTTCTATCATTTTTTAATTGCATTTTAAAACTTAAGATAAATAAATTAGTGTTCTTCAGAATACTATTGAAATGCATGCATATTTTATTTACATGCAAATATGCAATATGCAAATCCTATTTCATTTAAGTTGCTGTAAAAGAGATTTTCACAATCCTTCACAAAAATACATGTTAAAAAAGTGTTTTTTTTTTTTTTTTTTTTTTTTTTTTGTAACTTTTTATAAACATGCGATGCTGTATTTTACTAAAATATTAATATGCAAACACAAAACGCAGCTGCTAACCTCCCCATTTTTTTCCAGTCAAATAAATATATTAATATTATGAACCAGAAGTTTTACTTAAATGAAATGCAAACAACATATATTTTACAATCATTCTGTGTTTAATTTTATAAACTATGTGCAAAATAAAATCTAGTTTGTGTGTATTTATAAATAATTCCTTAGAATTTAGTGAAACTCTTTCATCTTAAACCTTTATCTAAAATTTGTATGTAGGGTTCTAAACATTTATGTTTTCTTTTCAGTATCTTAACTATACGCTGTTGAAAGTATCGTGAAAAACTACCTCTGTTTTAAGTGGTCAGAAAATAGAGTGTCTTTAAAAACAGAGGTAATTTTTCACGATATTTTTAACAGTGTATGATCCTTACAACTCGGTGAGAATGGGCTTCACATGAACCTGTCTCCTCATAAACCTGTTGTGGCCCAAAAAGTGCCACAGAGTGAGTGCATGGTGAGAACTTTTAACATCACATTTCTCAGCTGCATAATATTTAAATGCTTGAGCTCAGTGTCTTTGTTCTGACTTAATCGGTGCATCATGATTATGTGACTAGCACTTCAGGTATGTCTTAAAATATTAATATATTTGTTATTTCTAATCAGATACGTTAAATTAGGTTTGCTTCCATCTGAATCAGATTTGTATTTAAATTTATTACATATAGTATATCGAACAATATATTTTTATTATAAAAAGGCGCAATTGAAAAAAAAAAGTTATTTTTAAATTATTTTTATTAAGATCTTAGAGTATAAAGTAAACTGTATTTCGTTGGTCGCGCTCCGACCGAGTAATCTCATGGTCGTGATGTCATTACCTTGACGTCCGAGGCTAATGAAAAAGACAGGCTATCGCGGTACCTTTCACCTTAGGCTGCTAGAGTCACGTGATGCGCTTTTTGTGCATCTGCATTGGTGGATTTGAGCATCACGTGACTCTGACCGTCTGAAAAAAAAGAGACGCACCGCTGTAGCCTGTCTGTTTCGTTAGCATCACTTGACGTCACACCGTGGACTGTCCGTGTTTTTCGATAGTCACGGTCTGAGTATTGTATATCGCCTATCTAGTTTCCTAGGTAGTCACAGTGCAAGATGCGAACGCAGCGGGGGTGGAACGGCGTCAAGTCACGTCAGCTCATCCTATTCTATCGTGACCAATGAAATATAGGGCCAGTTTATGGTGTGACGTCAAGGTAATGACGTCGCGACCATGAGAACACTCGGTCGAAGCGCGACCAACGAAATACATTTAACTACTGATAGATGTTTACTTTATAGTCTAAGATCTTAATAAAAAAAAATTAAATAACTTATTTTTTTCAATTGTGCCTTTTTATAATAAAAATATATTTTTATATATAATGGAATTCAAATAAAAAACTTATTAGAAGGGAAGCAAATCTAAACTATCTGATGAGAACTAACAAATATGTGATTATTTGAAGACATACCTGAACTGACGTAATCATGAAGAGCTGGATAAGTGAGAACCAAAAGAGCTCAAGCGCTAAAATACTGCAGAAAATATGTCCGGAGAAGTGTCACTGCGGAATGTTATGTTAAAAATACTCAACATGCACTCTGTGCCACTTTTTGGGTCACGAAAGGTTCATGTGAAAACAGATTGATGTGAAGACCATTCTCATCGAGTTTTAAAGATCATATAATTAAGATTCTGAAAAGAAAACAGAAATGCAGTCAAACTCTGCAGTCAAATTTTGGATCTAGGTTTAAGATGAAACAGATGATTATAAAATTCTCACATTCTAAGGATTTATTTAAAAATACATTCAAACTAGATTTTATTTTGCACATACTTTATAAACTTAAACACAGAAAAAATGTAAAATTTGTCTTGTTTTTATTTAAATTTCATTTAAATAAAACTTCTAGTTCATAATATGTTTATTTGATTGGAAAGAAATGGGGATGCTAGCAGCTGTGTTTTATCTTTGCATATAATTATTTTAGTGAAATGCAGCATCGCAAGTTTATCAAAAGTAAAAGAAAAATCCAAAATCCTTTTTTAACATGGATATTTTGTGAAGGATTGTGAAAATCTATTTTACAGTAACTTAAATGAAATAGCATTTGCTTATTGATAAATAAATGAAATATGCATGTATTTCAGACATACTTTTTTTAAATGCAGAATATGTATATTTCAGTACTATTAAAATATTTATCTGAAGGTTATCTTAAGTTTTAAAATGCAATTTAAAAAACTGATTGAAATCCACGGTACAGTAACACTCTGAATTGTACAAGAACTATAAAATCTAATCAAAAGAGAAATTAAATACGTTTAGAAATAAATTTTACTTCGTTAGGTTGCTGTATAGAAATGTTTTAGGGAGAAAATTAAAAGTAAACATAAGCTACATGCTAAACAAATCTACAAAATATAACATTTAATAGAATGCACAATTTAAAGCTTTTAATCCTATGAGGAAAGTAAAAATAAACTGTAAACAGCGTATTTGGCCTATAAAATAAATAGATTATAACTTAAGATAAGCAATGAAATAAATTTACTTCTGAAAACATGAAACTGTACATAAATTTATAGTTAGGCTTATAAACCCATATCAAGCTCTAGCACATCGATGACAGATCAAAAGATAGTAATAAATTTAACTAATAAAAAATTCACCAAATCCTTAAAACAATATGTCTAAATGATCATAAAAATTTACAGATTATAAATAAAAACAATACATAACCATTAGAAACCTGTAATACACTTTAAAAAGTCCTCTTTTAAAAACGTTATGCACTTTGTAATACTTTACTACACGAGCCGTTAATTCCCAAATTGGCTCATCCGATCTCAGCAATCTGATCCTTCGTTAATATTAATATTTTGGAATACTTTACTGTGATTCTTATCCAATTTAACAAAATAAATCAATTTAAGTCATTATAATTGCATTGTATTTTACATTACACTACTTCATAAGAAAATAAATATAATTTTCTACTATATAAATATCCGTTTTAGCCAATCAGATTGCTGGGCTCGGTTGAGCCAATTTGGGAATTAACGGCTCGTCTTTACTACAGAGAAGTTAAGTTTAGATGATCCGGTCCGTTTGACGTCATTAAAGTTATGAACTGGCCTTGTATATCGTTGGTCACGATTCTATTCTCCTAGACAAGAAATCACAGCGACTTAGCGATCCTGTAGCGCCTAGAAGATCGCAACCGGCGTCTCTAGTCACTGAGCTCTACAACAGTACGGATGGCTAACTCCCTAATTCTGATACATTGGATCCAGCAGTTATCTCTCCGTACTATAACTACAGCGCCTAGAAGATACAGTGTGGGAAACGGCTATTCCTATAATGCTTTAAAAAGTACTAAAAACTTGTATCCCATAAATCTCCAACAATGCTCAGCGGCAAATGCTGATACGAGTGCCATCTCGTAACTCTTTTCAATATAAACACTGTGTTTTCAAAAATTATAGAATGTTAAATATCGGAAACTATAAATATAAGATATTTTGGTCTGTTATAAGCTAATTTAGTTAAGGAATGACGTGAAATAGGTTAAAGAGTCTCTTTTAGAATGACTATCGTTTTTAAATCACTACGATAGCGCTACGATCGACATCTTGTTATTCAGCATCGTTGTACATTTATGGGATTCAATTTTTTAGCACTATTTTGTAGCCATTTTCCACACTGTATCTTCTAGGCGCTGTACTATAACACTGCTATAAATATCGTGAAAAATTCTGACCAAAGCTACATACACAGCTATGGAGCGTTCTCATTGGTCAGAAAATAGATATCCTTTAAAAACAGAGGTGATTTTTCATGATATTTTTAACAGTGTAGCATCTAGACGATATAATGTAGAAACAGACATCAAGGCTTTAAAAAGTGCTAAAAAATGATTACAATAAGTGTTAAATGATGCTGAACGACAAATATCGATCGCAGCGGCATTTGCTAGCTCTTTACTGGCCGAAACGCTTTCTCAATGGAGGATATTCCATCTACGTTATGATCACGTGGTCAAGGTAAAAACTTCTAGCGTAAAGAAAGGAAGGCTCCGTAGACGTAATGTAAATCCCCGCCAGCCAGTGAAAAAAGAGGAAAGCAGTAGTAGCCTCCCTTCTTATCGGTTATAAATTCTTTGTGTAAATTACCGGTATCACGCGACTTTTTTCGGCCTCGAACCCAGATTTGGAATATAGTTCATCGAGTCCTTATACAATGGTCACTTGAACTACGAGATGTCGCTGCGATCTACATTTATCGTTCTGCATCGTTCAACATTTATGGAATACAAATTTTTAGCCCTCTTTCTTTGACACATTATATCTTCTAGACCAGGGTAGGCGAACCTTTTCACATCCGCGTGCCATTTTTCTCTAAAAATATTTTACATGATCATGGCGTGCCAACAAATTTAGTGGATCAAAGTAGCAAAATTAATTAAAATACTGATTTTAGGATTTAAAATATATGGGTAACATTTTGTAATATACTTAAGTATTTTAAAAAATCCTATTCTCTTATTGCATCTTAGACAAAACTTAGACTATTGCCAAATAATTCAGATCAACTTCGTATTTCACTTTTTCGAAATTGCAAATTATTATAATTTCACCATCGGAATTTTTGCTTATGATCGTTATTTCCCGATAATCTCGTAATTCTCGCAATATAAATTTTTTTTGATCCAATATTCAGCTAGATTGGGATTTATAAAGTTGCATTTCAGTTTATCCAATCTCTATGACAACTTCAAGCAACCTAATTTAGAAAAAAAACTCAGCAAGTCTAAATTCAAAATAGTGCAATTTGTGCATTTTTATTATATGAGAGGCTGGGGGTGTAAAGCATGGCAACTGACATCATTTAAATTTTTTTCTGGCTGATTTTTTTTTCTGAAATTGTTTAACTGCACTGTAAAAACTTTCTAGAAGTACAGAGATTTTACACAACATATATTATATTTATTCAATAACTGTTACATCTGAATTTACAAAATGAAAACTATTTCCACATAAGTCTTATAAAATAAAGTCTATCAGGGAAAAAATAGTGCACATAAGTTAACAGAAGTTCGGTTCTAAACAAATGAACTGTTTTGCAGGAAGCAATCATAATAGTTTTGTGTGTATTTTCTTTAGAAAAATTGAAAATTGAATGTATCAAAAATTCCATTTTGTTAATTACCTTGCTTTACACGCGAGCCCTGCAATATTTTAATTTAGAACATGAGTCTATGCCGTGCCGAAAATAATCTCTCGCGTGCCCCTATGGCACGCGTGCCATAGGGGCACGCGGGAGAGTACGCGGCTTGCCATAGGTTCGCCGTCCCTGTTCTACACTGTTAAAAATATCGTGAAAAATTACCTCTGCTTTTAAAGGCTATCTATTATCTGACCAATGAGAACGTTCCATAGGCATTTATGTAGAGTTCTCATTGGTCAGCCTTTGAAAACAGAGGTAATTTTTCACGATATTTTTAACAGTGTAGACTCTATATCCGTACTATTACAGAGCTCGGTGATTCCAGTAATGCTTTAAAAAGTGCTAAAAAATTGAATCCCATGATTGTTGAACGATGCTGAACAACAAATATCGATCGCAACGACATCTGCCAGCTCTTTACCGGCCGAAACACTTTCTCAAGTGAATCAACATGCGATACTTGCGTTTGAACTGTCGTTGCGATCGTGAGCATCTGTCAACATTTATGGGATTCAATTTTTTAGCACCTTTTTGCTTGAAAAATTGCCACACTATGAACGGGATCCAGATAAATTTTTCGCTGTTAGCGAAATCAGATTGACCCATCAGAAGCCTGCATTTTTTAGAGCTTTTCACTGTTTGCTTCAAACAGCGAAAATCTCGCAAAAAAGGCGAAATTCTGAAGGGTCAATCTCGTCTCGCTAACAGGGAAAAATCTATCTGGATCCCGGCTATTATCTTCTTGGCACTATAGCGATCTGACAAACGTAGGGTGCCTTTATATGAGAGCGGCGTTATACGAACAGGGCGCATGATCAGACTATATTCAGTTAAAATTTTGTCCAAACCATGGCAAACCTCCATTCCAGAGCTTGTCGATAATCGCTTGGATGAATGAGACATAGTCTGCGATCCAGATAGATTTTTTGCTGTTAGCGAAACGAGATTGACCCATCAGAAGCCTGCATTTTTGCGCACTTTTCGCAGGTTTAAGTAAAAGAATTTTCTGATGGGTCAATCTCGTTTCGCTGACAGGCAAAATCTATCTGGATCCCGGCCTAAGTGTGGAAATAGGTCAACCAAAAAGTACTAAAAAATGAATCCCATAAAAGTTGAACGATACTGAACGAAAATTGTCGATCGCAGCGACATCTGGTAGTTCAATCATAAACATTTTATAAGTACAGCGTCTAGAATACCTAGTGTGGAAATATGCTATCCAAACAGTGCTAAAAAATTTTATCCCTTAAATGTGCGACGATACTGCTAAAATGCCAAGTGTCGATCGCAGCGACATCTGCGGGAATTTCGTATTACTAGTATTACACTGTATAGACTAGTAATACCTTGCAGTTGTAGAAAATATCCTGCAGATGTCGCTACGATCTGTATATTGCAGCAGCATCGTTGCATATTTAAGGGATACAATATTTTAGCGCTTTTTTAAGTATTACAGAGATAGCCGATTTCCACACTATGTATTCTAGTCGCTATAGTATAAGGATTCAATTGATAAAGCGAAGAGCTAGCAGATGTCGTTGCGATCGACATTTGTCATTAAGAATCATTCAACATTTATGGGATTAATTTTTTTCGTACTTTTAAAGCATTACTGGAATAGCCGGTTTCCAGACTATATATTCTAGGCGCTATAGACAAGTGAGACAAGCTCAGCAATAATGAAATGCGTAAGCGATTCCATTTTATCATAATTTTCACAACAAATGTAATTTTATTTCTTGAGCGCGTTCAGAGACCGAAACACGGGTAACTCGGAAAATTGGGGAATGACGTCATACTGGTTTCTCGGTGTAAGGTTGGGTAAAAACGGCTCTGAACGTTTTCGGGTAAAGTTCCGGGATTTTTTTATTTACATTTACAAACATGGCGGCAGCTGCATTTTCGACAGTGCAAATAGATTCAATTATCACTTTTTTTTAGATGGGAAACTGTTCCAAAAGTTAATTTTTATGGGGAATACTATCGCAACAAATATGCATCATACACTGTTAAAAATATCGTGAAAAGATACCTCTGTTTTTAAAGGCTATCTATTTTCTGACCAATGAGAGCGCTTTATAGGCGTTTATGTAGCTTTCTCATTGGTCAGAAAATTGATAGCCTTTAAAAACAGAGGTAATCTTTCACGATATTTTTAACAGTGCAGGTTTTGCTAGCCATTTTAAGCTTCCAAGCGTGAACTGATTTGTCATATGCAAAATTTACATTTATCTTCTAACTTATCTAAAAGTTAAACTTAGACCAAATATGTTTTTATTATTATTTTTGTAATATGAAAAAACAGTAACAATGTGCGATAAAACTGATCAAGACAGTGCTATTCCGATTAACAGTCACAGTTAAGCTATAAAATGGTAAACAAATCAGATTTCCCAACCACGTGATCACTTTACCCAACAAAATTTTTCAGGTAATGTGGGTTCCCCGAAATCTGGGTAATCTCCGGCTCTGAACGCTACGGGGAACTCGGAAAAAGTCACGTGATGTCGGTCTCTGAACGCTTCGGGTTACCCTTGGTAAACCTGGGGAACCCAGGGTGCGGTCCGTGAACGCGCTCCTTGTAACACAAGTTTGTTTCACAATTTGCGATTGGGAGTGGCCAGCGAGCTGTATGCAGCCCTTAGGACAGAATCCGATTTTTAAAAAGAAGTGACGAGAGTAATCTATCAATAGAATTCCATTTTATCGAAAAAAATTAACCGAGCAAAATCGTATTCTGTTGAAAGTTCAAGTGAAAGTATTTTATTTTAAAATTATCTAGCCTAAAGAAACGTAAGTAAATTTCATTTATGTATTTTCTACAAGTATATTGACGTAACTCGCGTTATAGGTTTAATAAAAAACTTTTTGAATACTAAGATAGATATAAATCCAGTTTTTTCAATAAAAAATATAGGGTAGATGTGCCAGTAATGGACACTTTTAAGGAATTTCTTTAAAAATTATTTTTAATTAATAGTTATAATTATTATATTCCAGTTTTTTCAATATTATGTTAATCTATGAACACTATTTAACCATTCTCATACTTTCATTTCCCCAATATGAATCATAATTTAATTGTAAATAACAGAAATGCTTTAAAACACCCAAAATTCCAGTCATGGACACCCCACAAAAAATAACAGGTATAATTGTTTTTACTACTATATTTAACCTTTTAACTGTAGTGACAGAAATTGTCACGTAACTAGTGTGAAGCGGTCTCTCAGACCGCTTTATCGAAAGGTGAATAAAAGGCGCGATTGACTCATAGGATGGTGTTTTTGCATTAAACTTTTTGTACAGGACTGTTATAATTAAAATTCACCTATTCAAAAGTCTCTGGAGATAGTACTAAAGTTCCAAACGAAACAAAATTTTGGTAGTGTTTGTAATAAAACTGAAAATTGCGAGTTAAACTATAAAAATTGAAAAAAGCAGCGGTCAGTGAGACCGGTAACATCAGTTAAAGGTTAAAACCAACATTGAATGAAAGCATACTCATGAAACAAAATAGTTATTTTCAAATTTAACAATTAGGATATCGATAATTAATAAAATATTTGTGAGAATTCTTCACTGTTTAAATTATCATGATTATCACAAGATCAGCATTTTTATATTACTTTGGATAGATGGTTTAAAATACTAACAGGGAATTACTTTTGTCAAATTATTGAGACGTTGGGTATATAGAGTGGTAATAAGTTTTGGGATTTTAATGCATAGATTCGGATATTTCTCAATGTTTTTAACACCCAAAGTGCCCGAAACTGCTTAATACAGTGGTTCCTAACCTATGGGTCGAGGCAGGTGCTTTGGCGAGGGCCTGAACAATTGAGGTTTGTCAAAAAATATACAGTCGACGCTCGTTTTTACGAACTCGTAGGGAACACCCAAATAGTTCGTAAAATAGAAAGTTCGTAAAATAGAAAAACACCAAAAATAAAATGAATATGTACATTATTTATGTATTTTTATCAAACTGATCCTCTTCATAGATGAATAAGTATTTCAAGATTATTTATTATTTAATAAAGTTATACATGTATTTTTAAATGTACAGGAAATAAATGCGAATCTTTGCGCAAAAAATAATGTTAGTATACACAGAAACATAAGTTATAGCATTCTTTGAAAACATTACATAGGAAAACACAGACTGTATTAGTGCTTAGTAGATGAAAATACACAGATGAAAACATAGATAAAAAAATTAGGAATGAAAATAATAACTTATCTTTAAAAAAAAAAATCACACTTTTGAAAATATGTTTCCATTTTATCTGTGCTTGAAATCCTTTCACAGTTATTGTTCCCTTCAAAAAAGTGCTTTAGTCCTGACAATCACTACTTAACATTTTTGCCATGCCCCTTTCTCCGAAAGAGATTGGGGAAAACAACACATTCTTGGAATGCACCTTATGTTTCATTGCACCTGTATACAGTTTAATTGACGTTGGCACTGTATTCCGATATTTTTAAAAAAAGTTGCAGAAGTACGAAAACTGAGTTCGCAAAAAAGAGAGTTTCATAATTTGTAGTTCGTAAATGGGAGAGAAAAATTACATTGCTTCTATGGGAGTGTATTCGGGACCAATCTATACTTCGTAAAATCGCAAGTGTTCGTGAAAAAGAGGTTCGTAAAAACGAGCGTCTACTGTATATAGAAGCAAATAATATCTCAAGGGAAAATCCTTAATTTCCTTCTGGGTGAAATGACGAGCAGAGCATCCCGAAATATTTAAATCATCCTTCTGGATGAAATATTTAAATCAGCTGTGAATTCTTTAATGAAGTTCAACATGACCTACTTGTGTGAACATGATTTTTCTACTTAGATTTTTTTTTGGAAAACAAATACAGAAACAAAATGCTTGTAGTTAATTGATTTAAGTTTAAAATTAACCAGTTTTATACGTGACCTCGTTGGTGCCAGAAATCTCACTGACCGGGAGCGGGCGGCACAGACACATGCTTCGTACGGATACCGTTATTTCTCCATGAAAACTACCAGTATATTTTTATAGAAAAAGAAATCTAGGTTAAACACCCAAAATTGCGCTTTCTTTTAAGGGCGCTTTCTTCAAATCCAAACGGGCAATTTTCTGACATAAGTTTCAATTTATTTTTGTTCGAAAATGCATGATACTAGCTAGTGTTGTTGTTCAGAAACTATGTCATCGAGCTGTTTTTACCAATTTTTTGCAAACTCAATAGGGGAGACCGGGGGAATGCCGCCAACCCGGGTTATGCCGCCACCCCACCTAGTTTAAAAACTGAGGGCAGTTTGAGATTCTGAATGTGCCTGCACTATAGCGGCCAACAATATAAACAGTGCCTAAAGTGAGAGTGACTTTGTTGTACGTCGTTCGTTTGTTCTAGTGAAAAATGTAGTTTTCATCTAGTTGCTTATTATTTTGGAGCTTCAAATGAGTAGAGATAAGCACCTTTTATTGTAACATTAGGTATTTATGATAATATATCCCGTAATCTATATGCATTCGCCAACATTTTGATGCAATGTGTTGAACAAGTTCGGTTCTTCTTTCGGCTTTGCTTGGGGATTTCCGCCATATTGTCCTCTCGGGGTAATGCCGCCGCCATGCAAATCGGGTGAGAAATGGCCTCATTTTAATGTAGTGGAGCCGATTCAGCAGTGTGACTTTTGCAATATGAAGTAAATTGTAAGCTTAAACAATATTCTGCTCAATTACATTGCTTTCTAACTATTTTCAGTAGGTTGTGTGTTTCCTAGTATCCATTTGATGCATGTACTAGTTCATTAAATAGTGGCGGCATTACCCCGGTACAGTGGCGGAATTACCCCAGTGTCCTGGGTAATCCCGTCACTGTGCAGAGGTTTAAAAAATATTTTTTTATGTATGCTTACTTTACAGTTATGATTACGGTTAAATTTATACAAATACTAAAGATCATGATTCAGCTTTAGAATTTTTACTATTAAAAAAATAAACATTTTTTCGAGGTGAAAAAATTTAAATTCCCTTAAGGTGTCGGCCATTCCCCCCGGTCTCCCCTAGATCTTTCAGAAAACAGTGTCAAAGTGAACGTTTTGAATCGAGTTTCCGCGTGAACGGAAAAAAAGCACTCAAGAGCGGGCAAAAAACGTGTTTGTCACGTGATCAAAAACGCTTATAACTCAATAGGTAATGGATGGATCAAAAAAGGGAAAAAAAAAAACAGTTCAATTCCAAAATCGCTTCCAGGGCCAGGCTTTCCAGTTTATCTTTCCGCTAAAAAAAGAATTTGTAAGTGTGTCAAAACGTTTTGCGCTTGTTGAGCACAGCAGTTGAGAACAGCCTTAAGAAGATATTTTCTGTAAGATAATACTGGTGCCAGAAAATTTTCCGGTCTGCAAAATTCAAGGAGGCGTACGAACCATGAGACAACCCCCTCATCGAGTTGGAAGCTGAAATTCCCGAATTAGCTAAAACTCGATTCGCATATTAAAACGCAATCGGTCTGCCAAGTTGTCTTGGTGGAAAATGCCTGAAAACCCGATTTTATCGGGATGACTCGTAGGTTTACCGTTGTGTTTTCCTGCTCCCAGTCCGCCCTGTTTTCATACTTTTGGGTGCAGGAAAATGCAATGGTAAACCTACGAGTCGACCGATAAAATCGGGTTTTCAGATGTTTTCCACCCAGATAGGACTTGGCAGACAGATTGCGTTTTAATATGCGAATCGAGTTTTTAGCTATGATTCTGGAATTTCAGCCTCCAACTCGATGAGGTGGTTGTCTGTGCTGCCGGTCTATAAGGTTGTGTTTTTATAACTTAAACGTATTTTCACTTATCTTTGTAGTTTGTGTGCTGTTTTAAATATTATTCCACTTACACACATTAGGATTACACCAATTCTTGTTTTTGTTGGTAGTGTATCCTTCGTCCTGGCCTTATTCGTAAGGAATATTCAATATAGGATGGAATATTTAATAATTGCTCATTTTCTACAAAGAAATATTGTTTTAAAGTAATTATCCAACTCTAAAATGAAGTAAAGAAAAATCTCGATTTATTTATAAAATATAAAAGTATCCTATTGACTGTAACCTGTTATTAATAAAAGAATTTCTGAAATTTTATGACTCATTTTAGATGTGACGTAAAACAAATTTGGAATCAAAACTTCATGATTATTAATCTGTTTATATCATTATCATAAAATCGCCCTCGGACCAGGCCCGTAGCTAGACAATGCCTCCAGGTCGGGCAAATGTTTTTCCAAGAGGGGCAAAATTACTTCATTTTTTTTAGTCTTTTACGATCTTTTAAAAAAATATATTACGTATTCAGAATAAGTTTTAAAGCTCTTCCGAATGTAGTTGAAAAGTAATATTCTTTCATCTCGCCGTCCATCCACAAACTAATTTTTGTAAATATGGATTTCCCCAAATATGTGAGATGTTGTTGAGGATTGCTACAAACAGCGGCCACTAAAGGTCCCCCCCCCTCCCCCCACACACATACACACATCTCCGCAGAAAATAGACTTGCATTTTTATGTTTTATTAATAATAAACTAATAATACAGCATTCCAAGAAATTCATTTACAGCAAAGCCTTTAAAAATGGAATAGCAAGGGATAAAAAAAAAAAACAAGTTTCCATCTTAGCAAGCATAACTGCAGTGTTGTATTTAGGCACTTGTTTCCGAGAGGGTTTACTGATGCTCCCGGTGTGGTATGACAGTGTGGAGCGGGTGAGAATTGCACTTCTACAACTTTAATAAGCACAAAATTACAAAGCTTCCGGGAGTGACATTTCGATGCTCAGAGAACCCTCCTCCCGGATTACCCCCTAAATTCATCAATTATTGTATGATATTCCTTTCAGCGGGACCATGAAATGCTCTCCTGTAAGACAGGATTTTGTTATGGACAGGTTCCATTTACGCAGGTTTTACAGAATTTCTGGAATTTTAGATGATTTAAAATTTAATATAAAGAAGGCCCTGGTAATTACGCTAATAATGTTATTTATTTACGAATCGGGTAACTCTCTCACAACTAAATATCAATATATTTTCACGAATTTCTTACGCATGCTTCAAAACCATAATATGTGTTTAATAACTAATAACAATTTCAAACAGTTTGGACCAAAAAAAAAAAAAAAAAAAAAAGTTTTCTTACCAGCGTCTTACTATTAGTAAATATCAATAGTTTTCCACGAATCTTGTGTACAGGCTTTGAAATCATTATATTTATGACTCATAAAAATTTTAAAGAGTTTTGACTGTAAGAACTATTTTTTTTTTAAATATTAAATGTCTGTTGAGTTAAAGAAAAAATCCGCGCCCTTTAAAATTCTAAATCCGCTATTTTTTGTTGAAATACGGAAAAATATGCAACATCCTTTAACGAGCGCACATTTTAATTTTACTTTAAAATGTCCTATTCGGTATAAATATTGCGGGGCCTCCCATTCGAGGTTCGTTTGGAAATATTTTTGTTTAAAAGTATAATTTTTTTAAAAAATCGGATTAAAGATATAAACTAAAACAAATTTAAGGTTAATATCATCAGATCACGGGCGACGCCGGGCTGGTAAGCAAGTATCACACAAATAAAAACCATCATGAAAATATGTCAACATAATTCACTATTATGGCCTCCATCGAACTCTCTATTCTCTAACACAATCACAAAGTCATTTTTATGCTTAAATACCATAAAGTTGCAATTATTTTTATTCTGACCCCACGATAGCAAGTAGTGTTTTCTGTTTTCTATAAAGACAAAGAAATTTCAGAAAAAAAGTGCAAAATATGTGTTAAAAGTCAATATTTGAGGCTAGGAAAGATCATCTGAGATAGAGGTCTGCACGGGACCGGGCTTTGCCCCGGGGCCCGTACCCCGCCCAGCAAAATGAAGGTGAAATTTCAAAAAGGCCGGGCCGGCAGAATCATGATAATTTTTTCAACGGGCCGAGCCAATAAAAAAAATTAAGCGGGCCTACCGGCTCAATATAAAAATTTAGACGAAGCCTATAAAGTATGAACCATTTTCAATGAATATGACTTTCCCGAGAATAAGTATAAATGTGCGTCACGAGTCGATGCTAGTTTTGCAACATCAATACAGAAATGTAACATGTCCAGCATTAGTGCTGTAAAAGTAACGACTAAATGAATACTCGTATGATGTCGTTACTTTCGAACTCGCTACCCGTTAGAAAGTATTCGTTACTCGTTACTTTCGTTACTGTTCAAAAACCGGGTATTAACAATCATCGTATGTACTACAAACCTGCAGCAATAGCAAATCTAATTATATACCGCACATGAGTCTTTTGAAGAATTCGTTACTATTTTAACGTAAAATATGTGCTGCCATCTGTACGTTAAAAATACATTTAATTTTCTAGGTTTAATGAAAAAACGGCAAACAAAATTAAAATACGATGTATAATTGAATATAACATTAGTGATGGGCGATTCTCGAGAATTCGACAATCGAGAAAAATCGACATCGTAAAAAATCACAATCGATACAGCCATCGATTAATTCCTAGAATCTACAATCGAGATGTTTTACAATCGATTATAACGAGAGAAGCTAAAAACAGTTGTTGGAAAACTTAGCTATTATTTTGGCCGAAAATTTCATAGTAGTGATAGGGCTTTCTCGATAATTCTGCTATCGCAATTATTTGCTCGTGATTTATGCTTAAGGGGTTACTTCAGTCGGCTCACTAATTCTAATCCCATGGAAGAAATTTATAAAGATATCTCATTTCAATTTCAACATTTTTAAAGGATTTTCTTTGCATTGAATAGCTGAGGTCAATCTGTACAAAGGCCGTTTTTTTACTTTTTCGATTTTGATTGCAGATTTTTTCTATAAGGATGCTTTCGCTTTCGAAACCGGTTTCGAAAATAAAAGTGTCCTCATTAAAAAATACCTTTAAACAAAATCGAAAAAGTAAAAAAATATCCTTTGTACAGATCGATCTCAGCTATACAATGCAAAAAAAAAAAAAAAAAAAAAAAAAAACATTAAAAAATATTGAAATGCAAACGAGATATCTTTATAAATTTCTTCCATAGGATTAGTATTAGCAAGGGGGTCTTGTCTTTTCGCTTGACTGAAGTAGCCTCTCAGTGAAAAAGAGGAAATAGCTTGACCTTCTGACCCGACCCGTGTAGTCGAGTGTGGGTAACATCGGGTTGCTCGTCCCGATGCAGGACTCTAGTATACTAGGGTCAGAGCACTAAGACTAATGTTGATGAAATGTGCTGCTTTTGCTTGAAGCCAAAAATGCAACCCTAAAACCGGTTACAATTCGGCCCAAACACTTACGGCTCATTTTGAAAACCTTACCCTGTCCAACGAATCTCCTCGTACTTGTCTTGTTTGGGTCGAATGATTTGAGCGAGCGATAAACGGCTTGATATTGTAAACCGTTTTGATGGTGTATAATGCATTTTTACTATACTTAGAACTCTGTATCTGTGGTACTATACTGTGATACTAGCTGATTCAAATCAGAGGTTATAGTGATTATCTCTCAAACCTCTGATGGCAGAAACATACATCCAATTAAAAAAATATTCAAATCAAGAACTCATTCAATTTCAAGTATAAATTTAGATATGGTTTTACAATTTGCTGCATACGTATTAAAATACAAAATTAAAATTTTTGCACGGTTCAACTTTTATAGGTGTAAGTTATAGTTAGATTTTTTTACTCCGTGCACCTCTAATAAGCAAAAAAAGAAAAAAAAATGCTTTCATGTATGTTCAAGCTTACTGAGTTATGATATTTTAAATTTTATTAAATTAAATTTTGGGCTATACTATAGTAAAAAAAAAAAAAAAAAAAAATCTGTGTGTTTTTAGTATATTTCAAGAGTGCACGCATGAAAATCCGTGCTAAAATACTTTAACACTCGTTTGTACACCAAATATATACATAGACAGATGAAAGCTAAGCTCACCTAGAAAAAACTAAACTTTTTTATAAACAAATGATTCTAAACATTTTGTACTGTTATTTCTTAAGTATGTATACAGAAGAAAGAATACACTTAAATTTGTCGAAATTTTATATTAAATTTCTATATAGGAACATCATAAAACGAAATGAAAGTCTTTACAAAATGAATAAATTATAAAGAATCGGAATAGCACATTATACCAAAAATTAACAGATGAGTACTGGATACATATAATTATAGAAAAGCAGATGAATTTGTAAGGCTGTTTATTTGCTCTCTTAACAAAGGAAATTTTATAAGGAATTTCTTCTAAAAGTACAGATCTAATTTTAGAGCTTCTGAATCAGTGAAAAATATGTGAGGACACGAGTTTCAAAACTCGACATCCAGGGAAAAATTTTAGTACCAAATCCCTAATAAATAAGGCAAGTTTTTAAAGTAAACCAAAATTTTACAATACCGAAAATACATGATAAAACTGGTTTTGTTGCAGATTGTAACGTTTTATTTTATTTTATTTATTCATCTATTTATTTTTGGTGGAAGTTTACTAACAGATTAGAGGAATACACCAAATGCGACCATGAAACTTACATCCTCATGCGAAAACGTAAAACTTAGATACACAAATAGCAAAAAAATTAACCAATAAAATACACACACACGCGCAATATATATATGTATATATATCATAAAATTTACATCAATAATAGTAATCTAATACACTTACATCAATAAGTCGAATAAAGCGATAAACAATTAAAGATTACTTAAAATATCTGCCTTGAAAAGTTACATTTATGTTATATATGTTTTATCAGAAGCTTTAGATTAATAAAACACACTTATTTCAAGACAGCAAAATTATTTGATTTTTTTCTAAAATATTATTATAAATTAATAATATTAAAAACCACTCTGCTTCAACTGTTTAAAATAACATGTACAATCTTACTTTGAGAATTATAAAATTGGCGTAAATAAAAACAAAAGCAACTAATATTACTTATTAGATATTTAACTCCGCATTCTCACTTATGAAGAGAAGTTCATCTAATTTTTTTGGAGCCAGTCTGTTTCGTCTGTCGTTAGTGATAATAGCAGCTTTGCTGAAAAGTCGTTCTGCGGGTACTGAAGTTGCTGGTACACTGAGATATTTCGAAGCTAATTTAGAAAGAAGTGGCAATGTGTTACTGTGATATTTCCAAAATTCCAAGGGATCTTTTTTGCGATCTGAATGGGGAAGGTCAAGATACTGTTTAACAGTCATTGTAGCTGTGTCTGTTGGCGTAACAGTAGAAGGCATTTCAGAAATTGCTTTGTCAAAATCAAACCACAGATCATCTTCATCATTATCACTGGTAATAGGGTTATTTACTGTAAAAGTAGGTTTCTGTGAATGAGAATCATCACAATTTTCAATACTCTGAAGGATTTCACCGAGTTCTTCAGTCACCCATTTTTCAGCATTGTCTGCATTTTCTGGAGTCCCAAAAGCAGTCTTTTTAAAGCGAGAATCCAAAAATGTGGATTTAGCAACAGTTTTTGTTGTTTCGAAACATTCAAGACGCTTAGAAATGATTTGCGAAAGAGATGATATTAATTTCTTTCCAATATCCGTGGTGGCTTTTTTATTTTTTATTCGGGTGCAAAGTCCTTTTATTAGTGGTGTTATTCTAGATACAGTTGGATATGTTTGGCCTGATAAATCTTCTGTCAAAAATACAAACGGTTTTAAAATTGCGGTGCAATCATCTATTGTTGCCCACTCTGATGCCTCAAGACTCTTTGGTGCAGACGTTAAATCAGAAAGGGCTGCTGATAAAGGAGATTTCATTTTAGACAATCTTTCCATCATAATAATCCCAGAGTTCCACCGGGTTGGAACATCTTGCTTAAGTTTTAAATCTTTAAGTCCCATTTGTTCTTGGATTTCCCTTAGTTTGTAGGCTGCTAAGCTACTTTGCTTAAAGTGTGTGACTAAATTTCTACATTTAGTCAATAATTTATTAAGTTCCACATTTTCTTTTATTGCATCTTGAACTGATAAATTAAGTGTGTGAGCGATGCATGGATGATGAGTTTTTTTAAGATTGTTTACAGCTTTCTTCATGTTAGCAGCATTATCTGTTACAACCGTAAAAACTTTCTCATTGATTTGCCATTTATTTAAGATGTTGTTAATCGCTTGTGAAATGCTTACAGCTGAATGATCACTTTCAATTTTTTCCGTAGATAAAACTGGAGAATGCATTTTAAAATCAGAAATAAAATGCGCAGTGACAGTTAAAAAAGATCTATTGCTATCAGATGACCACATGTCAGTAGTTATGGATAAATGTTCGATGGAATTAAGCATGTTTTTAAGTTCAGAACTTAATGACTGATATACTTCATGTAATACATGCTCTGAGATTAATTTACGAGATGGGATCTTGAAATGAGGCACATATTTTTTCATAAAAAAAAAATAAAACCGCGATTTTCTACTATAGAAAGAGGTTGGCAATCAACGGCAATCATGTACACTAAATCTTTTTCAAATTCATGGCATTCTTCTCTAGAAGGTCCCGATTTTTGGGCTGCGCCATACAAACGCATTTGCTTAAATTTTTTTGCAGGAGAAGCAGAAACGTTTTCTGTTGCAATTGTGTGTTTGCTGATTTTTGAAGTACTTGTATTTTGTTTACATACTCCCGAATTCAATAATTCATCACTATCAGTATTTTTTGTGGGATTCTGTTGTGCTTCAACCTCTGATAATTGAACAGGATGTTTCCTTTTTAGATGATCCTTCAAATTTGTTGTATTTCCAAAATACCTTAAAATTGCATTACATTTCATGCATTGCACTGATATAACTTTATCGTTTTCATAGTTTTTATTAAAAAATTCCCAAACTATAGATTTTTTAAAGCAACGTCCCATTTTCTTTTTCAAAAAAGTATTAAACTACTACGAAATGACTCGATAAATTCTTCATTACGTTCTGCTTTTTTGAGGTTTCACATTTGAAGTTAACGAGTTTAATGATGACGTCTCCTTATCTATGGGATACGACGCATTTCTTATTCACCCACCGCTAACTACAGATTTTAACACAGAACGTGCAAACAGATATATTGTTTGTAGTTGTTTCTTGCAACGGCGCAGCTGGGATCTTTTGAATCATCACTACTCCTAAAATAATAACACTAAAAAATCATTGCTTTTACATGCATATGAAGCAGTTTTTACAGTAAATACATGGGAACTGAAAACGGGTGCAATAAAAACTTAAGCAATCAATGTAAATTTAACATTTAGATGCTCGATGACTTTATCTTCTATAATCTTCATTTACAGTTAATAGAAAGGAGGTGGAAAAAATAAAAGCAGTAATTTAATTTGCTGTTATTGTCTTTCATTCAATTTTCAATTGATGGAGGGGCTCCTAATATTTTGTATGTATATATGTTATATATGTACGTATGTTATATATGTGCATATATAACGTATCATTTTAGAGGAGAGGGGAGGAGGGGGGACGTCTGGCACATGATATCGTAAGATATCGCTAGGAGGAGGGGGGATTTGTCTTTTGATATCGATATCATTTTTTACCCAACCAGAATTTACATTTTTTATTTGTAACTTGGTCATTACATCAAAATTATATGATATCTTTTTTTAGTCTGTTATCTATATTTATGAGAATACAAAGTTATTATTAAAATCTTTAAATGATTATAAAATTATTTAATTCCAAAATATGGAATACCCCAACGTTTGGCATTCCTATTCTTCTGTCATATATGTATGCATATATAATCCGCTGTTAGAGAAACCGCATGCGAAGTACGTTTGAAATTATATTTTGTGTTTAATAGTAAGTAAAAGAGAAAGAATTTTGTTCGTCTGCTTCGTTGATAAGAAGTACTGTTTGCCCCCCCCCCCCCCCACACACACACACACCGTGCGGGGTCAAGTGCAAGAAGACATTATTATTGTTGAACGCATTATGCGAAAAAAGCTATTATTAAATTCTTTTAAATAGTAACTATTTTTTTAAGTGTTATTTAATTTGATATAAAGTTATTTCATATGTAAAATGATATTTTATTGACTTCAATGTGAATCAATAAAGTATGAGAAAAATAAATGTAACCATACTTGTATATCACTCCAAAAATCAAAAGAATTTTTAGACATTGATAACGATATCATTGCCGGGGAGGGGGTCCAAAATTATCAAAAAGTTGATACTGTTATATAAGTACAGCCCTTATGAAGTCTTCAAAAATCTGTTAATCATGTTAATATAACGGGTTTTGTATATATCTTAATAGTTTTAGAGCGTTCTAAAAGCGATATTAATATCCCTAAACCTACCTCCTTCTCTGCACTAGCGGTTTTAATAATTAAATTGTTATTGAAAATGCGTTCTTTCAAAACTTCAAATCAACTTTAATATTACACCATCTTCGCTATAGTATTTATCCTTCGAATTTTATGTGTCATACTAGATTTTAATACAATCCAATAAACTCTAAAGGATTAATATCTTTAAATTATGTTCTATATAAATTTATTTCATGAAATGTGCATACTTACTAATATTTGTTTTAAACGCTGTAAAATTCACATTGTATGAGCATAGTAATATGTATTTTGAATTTTGCATAACTTATCAAATATTTTTTCATATATGCGTAGGTCCAGATGCCAGCAAAATGAACACCGCCCCTCAGAAATATTCAAAATTCTTTTTTTCAAATATAAGATCCAATATGCTGTCAAGAAACATGCTTCTTAAAAGATAACGATCGATTGGGACGTTAAATACATTAAGAAAATACTTTCAACTCATTTATCTATCTTTAAAACATTATTTAAATGTTTTAAAAGATTTTATTGTCTTTTTATAAATTTGGCTTTGGAATAAATTCCCCTTTCTTCTTCATGAAACTGCAATGTCCAAATCGCGTAACTATGGCGCATTTGATGAATCAAATAAGCTTTCCACTCTTTCGATAACTCAAAAAGTTTGATACAGTTTAAAGTTCCCCTAAATGTCAAATGCTGTGGAATTTCCCCATTGATCGAAAACAAAAGTTGCTTTCGAAAAACGTAAGGATAGTACGATAAAGATACCTGCTAAGAGGGAACCTGTCTAACACGGAAACTGTTTTCCAGTGCCTAGTGATTCCAACATGACTCTTTAAGTCTGTATCGAAATCCAAAGGCGCTATTTTCTGACACACTTACAAACTTATTTTTTATTTTAGGCGCATTAGCTAGAATCGATTAGCATTTCCCTCTTTTCGATAAAGGTAAAAGGTTTGATACAAGTTAAAGGTCCCTAAATGTCTAAAGTGAGTCTAATGCTGTTGAATTTCTCCGTTTATCGAAACAAAGGAGTGTTATCGAAAAATAGAAAGGTAAACAGACAAATATATCGCTAATAGGGAATTCTATAACTAAAATGAAACTTCAATGGACTTCCTTTTTGGTATTTCGGATAATTTTAATCTTCCAATCCTTACCAACGTGGTATTAGATGATGGGCCTGGAAAAGGTAGAAGACCCCCCCCCCCCGAAGGGGCATTAGGCCCCAAATTGACAGTAGGGCAGACCAAGGATGGAAGTTAACTTGATGTAAGAGAGGACTAGGGGAAGTTGAGAATGGTAAAAAAAAAAAAAAACGAACCATTGAATAAGAAAAAAATTGAAGAAAATGAAGAAATGATAAAAGAACAAGTGAAGCGTGTGATTAGAGCCAGACAAATGAAGAGGGGCCCGATGGGCCACAGCTGGTCCAGAATGAGTGCCCAAATGGTCAGAATGGGTCAAGAACTTAGAGAATAGTATCTACAAGGAAGAAAAATAATGAGACAAAATATTATGAAAAACAGATGAAAAATACCAATAGCCTGAGGCTAAAAGTAAAATGTTTCACTGGGCGGCGTCCCCTGGTGGTAGTAAAAATAAAATTGATACGAGAAGATAAGGAGCAGTGAAAACACTTTATTTTGTGAATTTTATAATTTTTGGACAAACAGTATACTAAAGGTTTGAAGAAACAAAACTTTAAAGCGCCCTCTTGAGGCGAAGAAGGGAGTTAAAATTAAGGAACACATGTCCATATTTTTTATTCGATTTTAGACGCAATTTGATGTTAGTCTTATAATTTTCCTATGAGTGAAAGATACCGTACCAGAGGACGAAAAAAACCACCGCTAAGTACAGGGTTAGCGAAATTAAACTTCCGCTACTCAAAGGGCCCTGGAGGCCGTTCTACTAGTCCGAAGAAAAAAATATTTTGACAACAGACACTTCGGAGGATGCGCTCGAGATTTCCGAAATAAAAAAAATAGTTTAAAAAATCGCCACTAGATGGCGCTACTAGTTAGCGTGTGAAGAGAGGAAAATCTGAGATCCCGAAACACTGAAGGACCAGTGGTCTTACACAAAAGGAACACAATAAGGGCAATAAGTAAGCACAGAATTTCCATGGGCAGGAATCATCAACCGTCATTCTCGCGAGAATTTTGCGAGTGTCCGGATCTTGTCGTTCCAATTGCTGAATCACTTGAATCTTATACGGGTAGCAGATCAGAATTCAAAGCACTGTCGGACACTGAAGTAGGGAATATAAAGGGTACGTGAAATCGTCTGTACACTGACAGTTCCATGAGGCGAATGAGTGCTTGCTTCCAAGACTGCTATAGCAACATCCTCTGCGACGGCGGTGGTACACTTTTACTTCCACTCCCCGGCAAATCGTCTAACTGTCCTGTTCGCTCGAATTTCATCCATGTCTTTAAGAGCATGCTCCGATATCAGTTTACGTCGTTGTTTCTTGCGACGGCGGAACTCTCTCACAACTGCCTCTGCGTTCTCACTGTTGCGGTAGTTCAGTTTGACTAGCATTGCTCTCTCCGGCAACGTCGGCATTTTGAAATGCTCATATGATTGGGACACGAACTTCTTTCTTTTATCGTGCGTGGAATTTGCATGTGTTGCTGCAATGTGGTGTCCCACTGCGCCCCCTGGTAG
Organism: Maratus speciosus; assembly: GCA_963932465.1. Classification (NCBI taxonomy): domain Eukaryota; kingdom Metazoa; phylum Arthropoda; class Arachnida; order Araneae; family Salticidae; genus Maratus; species Maratus speciosus. The sequence goes on from OZ010789.1 coordinate 5,703,017, forward strand.
CGATTTTTTAAACTAACTTTTTTTATTTCGGAAATCTCGAGCGCATCCTCCGAAGTGTCTGTTGTCGAAATATTTTTCTCTTCGGAGTAGTAGAACGGCCTACAGGGCCCTTTGAGTAGCGGAAGTTTAATTTCGCTAACCCTGTATATTCCTTTAGAGCATTTTAAGCCCAGGGGTCTAAAATTAACAGTGGATTGACAAAAGAAAGGTAGATTTAGAAAGGTTATGAAATTACCCTTATTTTAATATATTACATGAGTGGGGTAAAGTAATTTTGAAAAATCCTCTTCCCTGAGGCGACACTTAAAATCTTGAAAACACATATTTTGCAGTGCAGTTTTGTTTTAACAATAGCATTCTAATATTAAGAGATATGGGACAGCTTAGGAGGGCTAAAATAAGAGAAACATTGAAAATCAAAGACAAACTGGCGCCAAATTCAATAGAAAACTTCTATATCAACAAAAACTCGAACTGATAACTTAAACCACTATGCCTCCTAACCCATATCGGTTAATAACAAAAGCGTATGGAAAAAAACATGTACTCCTTTGGGAAATCATGACTTACACCACAAGCGCGGTAAGTTTGACTCTTCTGAAAGCTTCCTTCCTCTCGAAGTGCGAGAGAGAGCTCTCGCTCTATTTTCTGGACGCAAACTGCTCGTTTATCTCGAGGAGACAACTGCTCGAGGGCAAACCTTTCGCTTACTTCGAGATATCTCACCGATTGCTTCCTTCGTCACTTCTCGTTCCTCGCTCTCGGTCTCTGTTCAACATTTCATATGACATTGTCGAGAATGAGAAATCAGTTTTCGTCCTTTCTCCGAAATGTTACTCTCGATGATTGTCATTTCACGCTTAGCCAAGAAGGGCCGAGAAGAGATATCGAGGGGCAAGCTGGAGAAAGAAATAGGCATGACAATGAACTATGAAATGAAGCTTTAATTTTCAATGTTTTTCTTATTTTAGCCCTACCAAGCTGTCACATACTTGGAGCCCTCCGATAAATATTATTTATTAAATATAAAAATTTCAAAGAGGAAGGTGGGTCGGGTGAGTTCCGAGGACGTGAGAGTGGGTGGGGCGCAATTAAAAAAAAAAAAATTACCGAACTCTTCCTGTGACATATAATCGAAAAGCCCTTTGACAATTCTTTCATATTATGAACCTTTCTTCCCCCGAAGGTGAAATTCGGGGGGGGGGGGGCGAACAAATTTTTAAAACCGTAGCCGATTTCTATAATAAATTTAAATATCATTTTAGATGTAGGTTTTTTAGGCAGTCTTCCAATAAATATTATTTATTGAACATAAAAATTTTAAAGTGGGGGCTGCGTAAATTCCGGGGCGAAAGAGTGGGCCCAAAGGGGGGAGGGAGGGGGAGCAATTTTCAAACTTTTTTGGACCCGTCATGTGATATGTTATCTGAAAGCTCTCGGTTGACTCTTTCATATTATGAGACTTTCTTCCTCCCCTCCCCAATTTGGCCCCCACTGCGGGGGGTCGTTTTTTCCGTTTTTATCATTTTAGATCGGATTTTTTTATGGAGCCCTCCGATAAATATTATGTATAATATATGAAATTTCAGGACACTTTTCTAAATTTAGCCAAGACCCTTCATGTAACATATCGTTGGAAAGATTTGTGACTACTTATTGATGTTATGCACTTCCGGTGGCCGTCCAACCACTTTGCCCCAGGGGGACACTTTTCCAAATTTAGCCAAGACCCGTCTTGTGAGATATCATTTTAAAGGTCTGTGACTACTTATTGATGTTATGCACCTCCGGTGACAGACCCCCCCCACATTGCCCCCCGGGGGACATTTTTCCAAATTTAGCCAAGACCCTTCATGTGAGATATCGTTGGAAAGGTCTGTGACTATTCATTGATGTTATGCACCTATGGTGTCCGTACCCCCCACTTTGCCCCCCCCGGGGGCACTTTTCTAAATTTAGCCAAGACCCCTCATGTGAGATATCGTTGGAAAGGTCTGTGACTACTTATTGATGTTAAGCACCTCCAGTGACAGCCCCCCCCCACTTTGCCCCCCCGGGGGACATTTTTCCAAATTTAGCCAAGACCCTTCATGTGAGATATCGTTGGAAAGGTCTTTGACTATTCATTGATGTTGTGCACCTATGGTGTCCGTCCCCCCAACTTTGCCCCCACGGGGGGCACTTTTCTAAATTTAGCCAAGACCCCTCATGTGAGATATCGTTGGAGAGGTCTGTGACTACTTATTGATGTTAAGCACCTCCAGTGACAGCCCCTCCCACTTTGCCCCCCCCGGGGGACATTTTTCCAAATTTAGCCAAGACCCTTCATGTGAGATATCGTTGGAAAGGTCTGTGACTATTCATTGATGTTATGCACCTATGGTGTCCGTACCCCCCCACTTTGCCCCCCCCGGGGGCACTTTTCTAAATTTAGCCAAGACCCCTCATGTGAGATATCGTTAGAAAGGTCTGTGACTACTTATTGATGTTAAGCACCTCCAGTGACAGCCCCCCCCCCCACTTTGCCCCCCCGGGGGACATTTTTCCAAATTTAGCCAAGACCCTTCATGTGAGATATCGTTGGAAAGGTCTTTGACTATTCATTGATGTTGTGCACCTATGGTGTCCGTACCCCCCACTTTGCCCCCCCCGGGGGCACTTTTCTAAATTTAGCCAAGACCCCTCATGTGAGATATCGTTCGAGAGGTCTGTGACTACTTATTGATGTTAAGCACCTCCAGTGACAGCCCCTCCCACTTTGCCCCCCCCGGGGGACATTTTTCCAAATTTAGCCAAGACCCTTCATGTGAGATATCGTTGGAAAGGTCTGTGACTACTTATTGATGTTATGCTTCTCCGGTGTCTGTCCCCTCAACTTTGCCCCCCCCTGGGAGACACTTTTCCAAATTTAGCCAAGACCCCACATGTGAGATATCGTTGGAAAGGTCTGTGACTACTTATTGATGTTATGCTCCTCCGGTGTCCGTCCCCCCACTTCCGGGGAGACACTTTTACAAATTTAGCCAAGACCCCACATGTGAGATATCGTTGGAAAGGCCTGTGACTACTTATTGATGTTATGCTCCTCCGGTGTCCGTCCCCCACTTCCGGGGAGACACTTTTACAAATTTAGCCAAGACCCCACATGTGAGATATCGTTGGAAAGGTCTGTGACTACTTATTGATGTTATACACCTCCGGTAATCGCCCCCCCTCCCCACTTTTCCCAAACGGGGGACACTTTTCTAAATTTAGCCGAGACCTCTCATATGACATATTGTTGGAAAGGCCTATGACCACTTACTCATGTTATCCACCTCCCGCACCCCTCCCCCCACTTTGCCCCCACGGGAAGGGCATTTTTATAAATTCAGATCCAGACCCATCGTGTGACATATGGTTCGAAAGGCCTGAAGACCTGTGACGGCTTATTCATATTATGCAGCTACTTTGCCCTTCCGCTCACTTTGACCCCTCCCCCAAGAGATCTGGTCCGAGGTTCGTTCGTTTCGAGATTATATTTTTTTACAAGATTTTGTAGTGCGTGCACACCACGCCTGCTATACGGTGTCGTATATAGCGGGTATCCTGTTCGTGATTTCATATTACAAGATTACGTATAACTTAGGGGCCCGATTAAAGGAGGGGCCCACTAGCGGGCGACGTAACCTTGTCTTTATTAACACCGACTCATTCCAGTTCACCCGCAGACGATTCTTGATAAATGTATGACGTATATAATATATAATATATGCTGTATCAAAGCAATTGGCAAACTGGAGTCATCGAGAAAAAATTTACACAATCGAAAAATATCGAGATGTCCATACAATCGAGACAATCGAGAAAAACATCTCGTTATCGCCCATCACTATATAACATGTCTAAATTGTATAATTTCTTACTTATGAAATAAGGAATAATCGGAGAAAGCAATTTAGGAAGAGTAAAAGTTCACCAAATTTATACGAAAACTATGAAATATAATTACACAGCCAAAATATTTTACAAACAAATTTACTTATTAATTTTACACTAAAAGTAATTATGTATTATGAAAATTTAATTTCTGGAATAATATGAAAATATTTAAATATATATATATTTAATTTCTTACGTGATTATCCTATCAAATGACACTGTACTTCAGTCACATTATTATTTCTGAAATTATTGATTTATATTTAAAAATACCCTTTTTTCAAATATGAAATTTAAAAACATAGCAACAAAAATATTTGGCACAGATGTCATATACGCACCACACTAGCGTGATTTTTTTTTCTGATGCCAATTTGGTGAAAACCTCGTTTTCGAATACAAGTTACATATATATATATATTAAATAGGGAATACCAATAAATAAAAAATGTTTCATTAATAACTATAGAACAAAACAATTTATATAATTTAAAAAAAGAAAATAAAAGTAACTATACAATTTATTAACAAATAAACAACATCCGAGTTACCATATCAAGTAAAATAACGGCACTTTGGCGCCAGTTAAGTACCCCGGTGATTATATGACATTGGCTTCAGAAAAAAATTGCGCCAATATGGTGCGTATATGACATCTGTGCCAATTATTTTTACAAGCCAAACAGAAAAAAAAAAAGAAAAAAAAAAGCAATTTAACAAATTACAACGACCATTTGGAAAATGATTTTTTCAAAGACTAAAATTTAAGACATAAAAAATCGCACGGAGTTGATCATACATATTTCGTACGCCATGGATTAAACATTAACATTCTTGGACCAATTTTAAATGAAATTTCATTTTTAAATTTCTAAACATCCCACAATATTACTTTTTATATCGTCGTATAGAGAAAAAAAATACATTTTTAATTGCAATTTGTTTGAAAGCTGTATCTCAATTTGTTTCTGAGTTATTATTTTTTTTTTGTAGTTTTTATTACTTTTTTGTCGTAGTGGCAACAGAAGTATCCATCTCTGTTGAAAGTAAAGGGAAAATACAGATTACTGTATAGACCCATCAGGAAACGAATAAGATGCGGAATCAACCAATAAAAAGCTTCAGATATGTTTTTGATTTTCTACCCTGACAGAGGACAATAACCATTTTTTCAAATGGTTAAAAAAAAATTAGAAAACAGTAATTCTGCTTTTTCAGAATTTAGTGTCACCCCCGATGAAAAAAAAAGAAACATGTACATAAATATAGATAGTTCAGTTATAAGACTTAAAACACACGCGTTTATTTTATATAAAATGACGTGATCCGCATCCGCTGAAGAATTTCTTTCGTTATTTAAGAAATTCGACAAAAAAAAAAAAAAAAAAAAAAAAATGGCTATCTCATGATTCATATGCTTTCATTTGTTTGTAATATTAATGTAGATACTTAAAATTAAGTTCAGTTTAAAAAACTTCATGTTTTATCAGAAATTATTAACTTATATTTTTTCGAAACAGCAGGTATTTTAATTACCTTTTTTTTTTTTCAGTTTTTATGAGAAAATGGCAACAAAAAGATATAATTGGTACTTTCCAACTATTTTTCCTGTACTTTTACTTTCTACAGAAATGGAGTACTTGAGTTACAAAAATTAAACAAATGGCATTTAAAACTACAAATATATATATATATATATATATATATATAATAATATCTCAAAAATAAATCGAGATGCAGTTTTCAAACAAATTGCATTTAAAAGTACTTTTTTCCCCAATAGGACGGTATAAAAATTGGAAATGTGCGATGCTTAGAAGTTAAAAAAAATGCGGTAGAGATTATTCCGTATAATGATACCTCTGCTTTTTTTTTCGGCTGGCTTATACAACGGGGCGTGTTTTTTTTTTTTTTTTTGGAGACGACACTTTATTAGGTTAGCTGGAAGAAAGAAATAGCATACCGGAGGTTAAAAAAATTAAACGTTATCATAAAAACATTTTTACAAGCAATCTAAAAACTCGTCTTTATCATAAAAAAAATATATTTTTTTTTAAATTTAAAACATAAATACACCTACAAAGATATTTTTATAGGATAAAGAATGCACTGAAAGCAAACCTGTAAATTTTAGAACAGAATTTGTTGAAAATTTTCAGAATATTTAAAAGAAATGTGTTTCATTTTAGACTTTATCATCTTATCAATTAACAGTTTACGTCAATCGCATTATTATTTTAGAAATCTTTGATTTATGTTTTAAAATAATATTTTTTCCATTTTTTTTTTTTTTTTTTTTTTTTGGTTTTAATGAAGCACGCCTTTCAGATAATATATAACCTGATTTTGAAAAAAATTCTTTCAGATGGTACTGCAAGCTCAGGGTATAAAATAGCTTTGCTTCTTTTTCTTTAAATAATGAAGGAATCAACAAGCCCCTACGAAATCAAAATCGTTTGAGATTTGAGAATAAATGATACTAACAGAATGATACGCATACACTGATACGTAAACAACTAACGCCGAAATATCCGAGTCTGAATACAAATTCGCATCTTTTACCGCATCCATTCATGAATTATACAAGCGTAAGCAGCGTTTGAAGTTAGTTTCATTTTGTTCGGCTGCGTATTGACGCAGTAACGACTAACGAGTCGTATTTCGAAGTACCGATTCGGTATTTCGTATCTTAGAGAATACCCGTTACTTAGTAACGAATATGTGCGGTTTGCTACAGCTCTATCCAGCATAGATATCGGCAGTGGATAGTTCCATTGTGTCTGAACCCGGGCTTAATTTTTTCAGAAGACTCGTGCTAGGCCGAGAACAGGCTTGCATTTTTTTTTCTCTACATAGTCGAGCCGGGCCGGAACTGCACTTAATTGTTCTCAGGATGTGTAGAGCAGGCAATATGTTTTGTAAAAATATTAATAGCGATAATGAACTTCTGTAACGAAATCTTTGGAAATATACCTTAAGGTCGTTCCCAAATTCTCTACTCAACAATGCGAAAGTTTCTGACACATTTTCAAACTAATTTTTAATTGCAAAGGCATAAAATTGACAGGCCTGCTTATTGAAGGGGTTTGGAATCGAATAGCGTTTTTCATTTTTGATAAAGAAATTACTTATCGAGATACAAGATATTCTTGTCACGTGATTGCAGGTTTTTCTCCTTTCCCGAGCTGTCGCTTCCGGAAATTCGATCCAAAACGCTAACTTTGACAATATTTTCTCACTTGACATATTGCCTTTATCAAAAAATGTATAACGTCATTCAATTACATAGTTTCTGAGTAAGAATACCTGCTAGTCTTATGCGTTTCCGAATAGAAATGAACTCAGAAATGTGTCAGATATTAGCTCCTTTGGATTTGAGAAAAGCCTTAATAAAGGACAGAGAAATATTTTCACATCTACTTTTCATTATACAGCTTCAAAAGTTATCAGGATTTTAACCCTCCTTTTTTCTTTTATTCTAAACTACATTAATTTTTTAATGCATCCTTATTTGAATGTTGAAACGTCTAAGACTCCGAGTAATCGTTAATGTTGCTATTGTGTGTTTTCTGCCTTGCGAACACATCGTAATTTAAAAATGCTCTTGCAGTATTCTTTAAAAGAATCCCAATTGTATGTTAGGAAAAAACTGATTTTTTTGTAGAAGTTGAGTCAGGCCGGATTGGGAATGATTTAATTGATATTTCTACGGGCCGGGCCTGGAAATTGCACCCCGTGCAGACTTATAATCTGAGACACAATCGTTTAAAGCTCAAGATTCCAAACATTTGTCAAAAAATGAGAAATGCTGTTTGATTCTAAATTACTTCAATAATTTTGCCAGCGAATGTCATGCTTTTACATTTAAAAATAAGTCCGCGAACACATTATAAAGTTTCGCATAGCCGAGCAAACAAAAATATTTTCTACAAAAAGCCTTTAAATAAAAATGAGTATTTCATAGTTTAAAAATATTAATGTTCGTTTAGTATTTTAGTTAATTTTTCAATTTATATTTCCGTTTCACAATCCTACATTTATTTCCCCTTTTTCATACAGAAACTATGTGACTGATTTAGATATTTATAGGAAGAAAGGAATAAAACAACTAAAAAGTAGAATAAATAACATAGGGGCGGGAAAGCACCAGAAGAAACAAACACTTTTTGTACTTATAAAAAGGATAAAATTAATTTCTGTAATATTCTCGTTTCTTAATTACATTTATATCATTTAATTAACATAAAATATTAAATGCAAACAGTCATAGATGCCCTTTATAATGTAATTATAAAACCCCTTTGCTCTGAAAAACACATTCTAGATATTGCGATTCTGTGTGACACTGTGACACTGATTTTACGAACTTTTATAATTTACAACAGTGTCAAGAAAGATCTCAAAAAACAATTTCCACTTTTGTTGAAAAGCCCAAAAGCAACGTAGTGAAGTTAACAATAACAAAATCACATGATTTTGTAACACATGATAGTTGCATATTTTGTGTAACCTGTCCTGTCAAGCCATAAATAGGTAGCCAACTGCAACCTGAAATCCATGCCTTTGGTTTCCCGTACTCGATTACAATAAATTTCATGTACGACAGTTGCACAAAGAAAACGATTTTCGTGGACATCAGTTAATCAGATTGAGGAAAGGACAAGGAGTTAAGAGGATAATCTCTAAACCCTATTATTCTCTAAAGACTGCAGTTTTACACATTGGGGAGGCAGTAAGTTAAATTTCTACAACACAACAAAGCGAAAAATGTCCTTCAGCTCTTGTAATGAAAGAAAAAGAAAACTCCTCACAAATGAATTTTTTGTTAAAATTGTTTTGTTTGAATTGAGAACTTTTAGGAATGGGTGTCTGTTAGTTAAGTTACGGTCTATTCTAAAAAAAAAGAAAAAATTAATGAGGGAGAGAAAAGTTCGGAAATTTAATGTGTAGATCAGGTTGTCTAGTCAATTCTGCTAGGACGGGCAAATATTTTTGCACTGCCCGACCTGGCCCCCTCCTAGCTACGGCCCTGCCTCGGACTCAAAAGTATTTCAAACTCACGAGTAGTTTGGAGTTTCATTTGCAAATTTTAATGTGCGATGACTTTATTTAATAACTTCACCTTATTTGCAATTGTTCCTGTATCTTAATCTGTTACTTAAACCGTACAGCATTTTTTTATATATATAATTTTTCTGTTTTGTTTGAAAATGTGACTTGTAAATTATGTAATTTTGGTGGTTAACGTACGTCTGAGATGTTTGCGTCTACATATCCGCCCTTAGTATTTTCTCTCTCCAACATTTCAAACTTATTTTTATGCTGTATATTAAAAAATGGGTCCTGTTAATGCATTACTATTAAAGATTAAATGTTTAAGTTCACTATTTGGCAAATTATTAAGTGTTCTGTTCGTGTACGGGATTTTCACGTTTCCGGTTAAAGGTTAAGGAGAAATAAAGTGGAATTAGATTAATAAAAAATAAATTTATAATGTATTTCAAATAATACTTAATGGACCACTGTGCTTCAGTGGGTGGACCCCGCTTCTGGGCACACTGGTTCACGTATACAATTATTTTTTATTTATTTATTTATTTATTTTTTGAAAAATATATTTGAAGCTATGTTCTGAAAAAATTCTGAGGCATGTAAAAATGTTTAAGAAATATTCAAGAATTATTTTCAGGCAGATTGGACTTTTCATTAAAGAGAAAAAAAGAAAGTAAACTGCAAAAGTGGTCACTGTGCCCTAGTCTCCCCTACTTAGTAGATATCGCCTCCGTAAACAATTCCCCCCCCCTTTTTTTTTGTTTAAAAAAAAAGTTCTAACTTAATATTTAAAAAAAGTTTCTTCTTTACTAAGCAATTAATTTATAAATTTTGTGCCTGGACAAGATAGTTTGCCTCCATGGACAAAATACCATAGATTTTCAATTGCTCCAAGACTTGCCCCGCTTAACCAATGCGCGGGAGGCCAAGTGTCCCGATTTTTCCGGTTTTCAATTTTCCCCGCCGGTCAATTCAATCCCGCCGGTTTTCAATTTTTTGCGAGGGGGCGATCGCCCCCCCCCCCACCCCCCTTGAGCAAATAAAGGGTTTGCGAAACGGCATTATGCATCCTTATTGGAAATGACTTGGGGCGGAGCTCGGCGCGACCAGGCTGGGTCGCGCCAGTTTAAGTCCACGAGACTTGGCCTGGGTAAGATCTTCTCTCTTTTAGAGTCTGGCCGTGCTTTGATCTTAAATTTTTTTACAAATTTGGGTCGGGCCAGACTTCTTTTTCTTCCGGGTCGAGCCTGGCCTGGACTTCATTCATCCTAGAAGTCTGCACTGGCCAAAGTTTCCAGGGCGGGGCTCGGCCCGGAATAAAAGCTAAACGTTCGGTCCGTGTTAGCCCGTATGATATACAGTATTGGCCCAACCGTGAGCCGTACACTTATCTAAATTCTTCTCCCTGAGCCCATGTTGGTCTGGCAGTTTACTTATTTGTTATTCGTAAAAATTATATTTATGTTGTACAGTCGTGGAGAAAAAAAAAGGAAACACCCCCTACTAACTTCTCAACAAATTATCGTAGAGGAAAGTTACTGGTACCGAACGATTGGAAATAAAGTCTACTTTTAAATGATGTATATAAAATTTGTTTAAGGGGCCATCTACATATTAAAACGAACCATAACTTTATTTTTTTTCAATGGCAGTACACAATTCTGACAGCATAAATGAACTCTACACCTTTCAATTAGCCTATAAACAAATTTTTATGCAATTCGTGCCATAAGTTTCCGAGAAATTATTTTAAAACGAGGTATTTTAAGGGCTGTATCCAAATTGAAGTTCTGAACTCGATTCTTAACCGAGGGAGCCGCCTTTTTGATCAAGGCACGTTTAAGCGTCAATGAAACCTGTTTGATTACAGGATAGCAGAATAAATTTAAAAAAATTACTCACTTCTATCATAGACGGTCCCTTAAATCATCATTTTGCCGTTTTTTAAGCATAATTTGAAAACTACTTGGAAGAAAAATGTGAAATTTCGGATTTCTATAAAGCAGGACTTAATAAATCTAAATCCATTAAGAAAAATTGTATGTTGCAATTCATAATTTTTTCGAATATTAATTTCATAATTCATATCATAAAATTATAAAAATTGCAAATTCAACGTATTTATGTTTGGGTATATTAGTATTATTGCCACACAAAAAATTAGCTCATTAGGAGCATAATTTCAGGAGATATAAATAAAAATATGAAAATGTAATTTAACATTAGAAGTACTAAATTTTGAATGTCTATAATTGAAAAACTTATCATTCGAATGACTTGAAATTTGGTTTCTAGGCATATTTTGAACCAAAGATTTGAAATATCTCGTTAAATTTGGGTACTGCTATTGAAAAAAATGAAGTTTGGATTCGTTTTAATATGTATATGGCCCCCTAAGCAAATTTTATACACACCATTTAAAAGTAGACTTTATTTCCAATCGTCCGGTACCAGTAACTTTTGTCTACGATAATTTGTTGAGGAGTTAGTAGGGTGTTTACTTTTTTTTCCACGACTGTACATTTGTTTAGCGAAATTTTTAAAAGTTTGATTTGATAAGTTACAGAGATGCATTTTTAAAAATCTACTTTTTTTTTTCTTTGTAGAGCTTTAAAATTGTGATTTTCTTTTATCATTCATTTCTTTCATTCTAAACTCATTTTCTTACTGGATTTTCATTTGAATGTATTTATCTAAGTAATGATTTTTACGTTGGGTTTATGTACATAATTCCTTTAATAGTAATTAATATTAATGTTTTTCTGTATTCATGAATTTCGTACATAAACTAAAATAAAATACACTGGTCTCCAAAAGTTAAGGTACACGGACTAAATGCGTTCGATTGCACACGTTTTGTCGAATATCTACAAAACTTATTGGCGAATTGTTCTTGAACTTCTGGGATGAAAAGAACATGTTTCATTTCATATTTCTCGGCGAAGATTTAGTCGGGGGTACAATTAGGGGACTAATAATAAATTTAATAATAAAATAATATTTGCGATCACCTATGTAACAGGAAAGGCTGGAAATGGTTTGTCACTGTGGTAAATGACTGTTTGGGTCCTGTTCAATGTTTGTATACATTTGTGTAAGCATAGCACTCATATTCGTGAAGATGTTAACGTTTTTGTGGAAAACTCAAACTTTTTTTTTTTTAGCATACAGAGTTTTCAACCAAATTTAACACAACTTTCCAAAAACCTGACAAAGAACAGTAGAAACAGTATACTGCAATTAAAACATGAATATATTGAAAATTTGATAAGATATGGACATTTTTGAGATAATTTTTAACTGCGCATGCGTGGAAGATTTCAAAATTTTTATTTCATAATTTGGTACTCAGTATTTTGGGCAACTTCTATAAAAAGTCCAGTCAAATGTTGTGAAAACTTAGGAAGTTGTAGCGAGCTGATTGAAAAGTTGTGTAAAATCCCTTATAATAAAGCTATTTTTAGGAAGCAACTCACTATATCGACCCCATCTTTTGTGAATTTTCGCGATATTTGACTAGACTTTTTATATAAGTTGCCCTAAATAGCTGACTACCAAATTCTGAAATAAAAATTTTGAAATCTGTCGCGCATGCGCAGTTAAAAATTATCTCATAAAAATGCCCATATCTCTTCAAATATTCAATATATTCATGTTTTAATTGCAGTATACTGTTTCTACTGTTCTTTGTCAGGTTTTTGGAAAGTTGTGTTAAATTTGGTTGAAAACTCTGTATGCTATAAAAAAATAAAAGTTTGAGTTTTTCACAAAAACGTTAACATCTTCACGAATATGAGTGCTATGCTTACACAAATGCATACAAATGTTGAACAGGACCCAAATAGTCATTTACCACAGTGACAAACCATTTCCATCCTTTCCTGTTACATAGGTGATCGCAAATATTTTATTATTAAATTTATTATTAGTCCCCTAATTGTACCCCCGACTCAATCTTCACCGAGAAATATGAAACGAAACATGTTCTTTTCATCCTAGAAGTTCAAGAACAATTCGCCAATAAGTTTTGTAGATATTCGACAAAACGTGTGCAATCGAACGCATTTAGTCCGTGTACCTTAACTTTTGGAGGCCAGTGTACGAGCATAAGTGTGCTTTATGAATAATTTTAAATTGCGAAATGCAGGCTGGCTGGAGTCGATTTTTTAGCTTTTATACAGTGCCGGGCCAATAATTTTTTTTTTTTCTGTGTGTGGGTCGGGCCTGGACCTGGTAAACCTCCAACTGAATCTATTGAGGCCAGCTTTAATTTTTTTTTTTCAGCAATCATCCCCATAGCTGTGTCCTAAAGTGGACCGATTGATTTACAATTCAACAACTTGCAAATGGCGACAGCTGGAGCAGGGGTGATCCTGTTCCGAATTTTCCGAAAATTGAACCCTCTCGCTGCGCACCCGCGATTTCCACGGCGAACGTAAAGGTTGCAAAATTTGCGCAACCCGCAATTTCCGCAGCCAATCTTTTTTTATGATCTAATTCTATTTAAAAAAACTCTTTCACAAAGATTTTGGACATATTTAAACTCGAAAATATATACAAATTTGAAATATGTAATAAAATAAATGCGCAATTTTTGAACCTATTTTCATAATGTGTGTGTGTATGTGTGTGTATATATATATATATGTGTGTATATATACATACATATACTAGGGGGCTCGGCCCCCTACGAGCTACGCTCGCCAACCCCCGTTCAGACACAGCAGTCTCTAAAAGCACGCTAATCTGGAAATTTTAAGGAAAAATCAGCTGCTGTTAAAAGATACAATGGCTGTTTTCGTCTTTGATTGATTAAATAAAATCAGTTAAACATTTCAAAATAAGCTAATATAATAGCAAATCTGCATCAAAATGCAAATATATTTCACAAATACCAATGCTTCTATTGACGGAAACGACACAGAAGGTTAACGAATTTTAACTAAACCATTTAAGCAATTTCTTTATTTTCTGCTTCACAGATTTTTCTCTTTCAAATCATATTTTTTGTCGATGACACTTCATTTTCAGCTTGTAATCCTTTTTATTTTTATTAAATTACTAAATAGTCGCTCGAAAGCAGTCTAAACGCGTTCAATAAAATTAATATTAATCTTATTAATATAATCTCAAAATATCAAAATGTCTCGCGCAATTTTTAAATTTAAACTGTTTTGCAATATTACTTTTTGTTAATCTTACGTAATAAGTGTAATGTGACGTAAATGTGACGTAGTTTCTCCTATTTAAGACTTCTAACGCATGTTAATGAATTTATTGTTTTACAATATCGTTTCTCTTTTAAAATTCACACGTAAGGATAGTTTTTATGAAGTATTTTCAATAAGTTCCTGCTTTTCATACGTAATTATTTAATCCTAATTTGAAAGTTTTTTTTTCTGTTAATAATAGTCACGTGTAAAATAAATTTTTAATTTGAAGCAAACATTATTTGCGCTGTTTATACAGTTGGCAACAGTTTAAATTAATACCAAGTTCTAACATAAGTAAAAAATATCTCTCGAAATGCTGAAAATTTGAATTTAAAATAGAAATGAAACCTCAAAAAATGAGTCAAATTAAAAAAGTGAATGCAGTCTGCACACCGGGAAATTCTAACGTATAAAATGATCTAAAAATGAATTCATTCCCATACATATCTTTTGCTCCTATAAAACTTTTTTAATGGAACGATTTTATCCAAATTAGCATTAAATATCTCTTAAAATAATTATTCGATTTGAAAACTGTCTGCGCCAGCGTGTTTATCAGACATTTCTCTATAATACCGCCGATTTTCATATCTTTGCATGCAGTATTTTTCTTAATATTAACGGAGAAAGACCTCCGGTCACAAAAAATTCAAAACCGGCGGCGGTGATGACAGCGTAAGTTACTTTTTTTTAGAATAGATATACATATATATATATATATGCAGCGACAGGGTTAAGGCATTCGGTTCCCAAAATTAAAAAAAAATCATCAATCCGAGAATTCGGAGATAAAAATAATCACGAATTTTGACAAATGGTCGCCATAAAAAATCTATTTCGTCAATCGTTTGCAGAAAATAACTTCAATTTTGCGAAAGAATCGCGGAAAAAACGCGAATTTGGTCAAAGGACCGCGGAAAAAACGCGAATTTGGTCAAAGGACCGCGGAAAAAACGCGAATTTGGTCAAAGGACCGCGGAAAAAACGCGAATTTGGTCAAAGGACCGCGGAAAAAACGCGAATTTGGTCAAAGGACCGCGGAAAAAACGCGAATTTGGTCAAAGGACCGCGGAAAAAACGCGAATTTGGTCAAAGGACCGCGGAAAAAAACGCGAATTTGGTCAAAGGACCGCGGAAAAAACGCGAATTTGGTCAAAGGACCGCGGAAAAAACGCGAATTTGGTCAAAGGACCGCAGAAAAAACGCGAAATTCTTCAAATGATCAGGGAAAATGCGAATTTCGTCAAAGGATCGCAAAAAAGGCGAATTTTATCACAGCGTCGCAAAATACATGCGAATTTCGTCAAACGGTCGCGAAAAAAGCTCAAATTTCGTGAAAGGACCGCAGAGAAAACGCTAATTTCTTCAAAGGGTCGCGGAAAAAAACGCGAATTTTATCAAAGGGCTGTAAAATTAGGCTAATTTTGTAAAGGAGTTAAGGAAGAAACGTAATTTTCGTCAAATGTTAATGGAAGAAATGCGAATTTCATCAAAAGGCTACAAAAAAAACTCTAATTTTCTCAAAGGGCTGCGAAAACATGTGAATTTCGTCAAAGAGTTGCGGAAAAAACGCGAATTTCGTCAGAGTCGTGGAAGAAATGCGAATTTTGTCAAAGAGTCGTGGAAAAAATACAGTGGTCTCTTTAGAAAACAACACACATGCATACACCTAGGTTTATTATTATAGGTACAGTTTTTAATCTGAAATAATATACTGAACTAACTTTTGAAGAAAACGGGTTAACCCAAACCCAGCTTGCAGGAATCTACACTCACTCTGAAATCGACCCAAATCGAAAACAGCTAACCCGACCTGCAACAAAAATAATTAGTACCAGGAGGGAATCCCCCCCCCCCCTTTTTGCTGTAACATTTCAGAAAATTTGCTTTGAATTTCAGATTATTATTTTTTTTTAACTGAGAATGACTACTGATCAGGGGTTTTTGTTACTGCGATTCTTAATTTTAGTTTAAAATAGCAACGACAGATGGCACTGCAAGCAATGGGCACTAAATTGGTGCCTGCTTAAAGGATATTGTTTGCAGCGCCATCTGTCGCTGCTATTGTAAAGTAAAATCAAGAATCGCAGTAAAAAATCTCCTGACATCTTACATAACCCTCTGCAATTTTATTTTAAATTGCTGTCACCATTTGCAAGTTAGCTGAATTTTAAAATCAGACATTCCATTTTAGGACACCCGATATGTCTTTTTAATAAGTTTCAGAGCATTCTTTACTGAATTACAGTTGACCTTGGACATAAAGAGGCAAGCAGTCTTATACCAAATTAGTATTTTTTACGTAATCCTGAAGATTAAAAAGTATTATTAAATATTTGTTCGGGCGTGCCCGTTATGGAGCTTTTACTGTATATAGTTTTTGTCTTCAAAAATATTTAGACTTTCTTTTCAAAATTCGGGTCTGCCCGAACCCTTCTCGCCAGAATAAAAACCCAATCAGAAACTGACCCAAACCCGAAATAATGTATGTCAATCTGCCCCAAACCCGACCCACAGCAGAAAAGTAGAAGTCAACCGGACCCAAATCCGATCCGCAGCAAAAGTAGAAGACAACCGGACCCAAACGCGACCCACAACAAAAAAGTATAAGTTAACCCGACCAGAAGCAAAAAAAAGTCAACCGGTCCCAAACCCGACCCACAGCAAAAAAATAGAAGTAAACCGGACCCAAACCCGACCTGCAGCAAAAAGTAGAAGTAACACGACCCGCAGTGAAAAAATTATCCCCGACTCGCGCATCAGACTGGAGTCTTCAAATTTCTAAAATCGCCCCCCCCCCCCCCTTGAGGACTCTCCAGATCCGCCCTTGCAAGGTAATTAACAAAATGAAATTTTTGATATATTCAATTTTCATGTTTTGTAGAGAAAAATACAAACTATTAGGATTGCTTCCTGCAAAATAGCTGATGTGTTAAGAATGGAACTTCTGTTAACTTATGTGTAAAATTTTTTGCTTGATAGATTTTATTTTATTGTACTTATGGTGAAAATAGTTTTAGTTTTGTAAATTCAGTCAATATGATGTATATTAAATAAAATCTCTATAATTTTAAAAAGTTCTTACGATGCAGTTAAACAATTTTACAAAAAAATCAATCGGAAAAATATTAAATGTCGGATACCAGCCTTTCATATAGTGAAAATGCACTAATTGCAGTATCTTGAATTTAGACTTGCTGAGAATTTCTAAATAAGGTTGGTTGTCGCTGTCATACAGATTAAACAAACTGAAATGCAATTTTATAAATGCCAGTCTAGGTCAATATTGGCTCAAAAAATTGAGAGAATCGGGAGATTATCAGACAATAACGATCCTAAGTAAAAATGGCATTGGTGAAATTACAATAACTTGGAATTTCGAATTTAATTCCATAAAACTTTTTTAAGCCATTTTTATTTTTTTTTTTTCCGGACATGAAAAGTATGAGTAGTATTTTCTTTAAATAAATATATTACAATATGTTACCCCTATTTTAAATCCTAAATTCAGTATTTTAATTAATTTTGCTAGTTTGACCCACTAAACTTGTTGGCACGTCATTATCATGTAAAATATGTTTCGGAAAAAATTGGCACTCGGATGGGGAAAAGGTTCGCCGACCCTGCTCTATTCTATCCTAATCATCTCGTAGTGAAAATAATTGATTTATATCCGTTTCAATCCATTTGAAATAGCGTCATCTCATTCAAATACGCTGCAAATTTATACACTAATGTAATGGAATCCTTTTGTAAATGGATTAATCCCACGTATACCATGCTTGGGTCATTCTAAGTAACGTTTATCCATTGCGAAGAATAGAGTCTAATGACGGGGAGTGGGAGCGCGGACAGACAAACCGAATGCATAAACGATTTTCAACTTTGTTTCAACAACACTTTTTTTTGTTGGAAAGGGTTAAAAATCGACCTGCAACAGCCACCACGTTCACCGACCTCAATCCTATTGAAAATGTGTGGCCTATTTTGTTATAGGCAAGTACGGAAAAAGAAAATTTCTAATAAAGCAAGCGCTTAACATTTTGAAGTCCGAGCTATTTCAACTGCATCTACCCTCTGCACTGAGAGTATTGGGTACTTTCATGATGTTTTAACAAATACTTGAATGATCTGTATTTTTTTTAATTATTATAAACTTCAAACTGTTTTTATTCATAATCAAGGAACTATTTAAATGGACTAAAAATTGTTATTGAATGAGAAAGTATTGAAAAAAGTTTTATCTAGGGATGGGACGAATGTTCGGCCACTATTCGGCATTCGGCCCTTTTACCGAATATCCGGTTGGCCGAATATTTAGAGATCTCGCCGAATATTGCTAAAATCTCGCCGAATAGTAAAAGATATCTTGCCAAATAAATCCAGGATAAAGAAAATTTTCTTGCAATTTTTAGGGTTTCGTTCATCTGACGAAACCCTATTCGTCTCGCTCCTCTGTCTGTCTGTGACAGAGCCCGTTCTTAGAAACTATATAGGTTGGAGACTTAAAAATATGCATACTTATAGCTGAACACGTCACATCAAACGACAAATAAAATTTTGAAAAAGTCTCATTTTACTCTCTGGGCTCTAACTTGTGTATTTTAAGCTTTTTTTTTTCTAACTGAGCCCCTATTTAAGCTGAAGACTTTAAATTTTGAATACGTATAGCAGAACACTTGCGATCCCACGAAAAATCATAAAATTTTCAAAAAGTCTTATATTATTTATCCACCGGGCTCTAACTTGTGTATTTTAAGCAATTTTTCTAACCTACCACCATTGCACCCGGTGGGTACTTTTCTAACTTTAGCCGACACCACTTTGACCACTCTTTCATATTATGCACATAGCCTTACCTATTTCAGTTCCACTTTTTACAGCCAGGGGGCGCTTACCTATCTCGGGTGCTATAGACCCGATCTCCTCGACTAATATTACCTACGGATAGATTGTAAAACGGAGTTTCG
The DNA here is from genome assembly GCA_963932465.1 of Maratus speciosus. NCBI lineage: Eukaryota > Metazoa > Arthropoda > Arachnida > Araneae > Salticidae > Maratus > Maratus speciosus. Next base: position 5,722,173 of record OZ010789.1, read on the forward strand.
TTCGGATAGAGGTTTGTGTAGAATAGAGTGCGCCCCCTGGTTGCGAAATGTGGAACTAAGATTTCGTAAAAGGATAGTGTTTTGAAAGGAATATTGAACGAAACCCTCTGTGTGATCTGCGATCACACTTACCCACTTGTTTTTCTCTAATCCAAATTGGTTACTTTCTGGCACATTCATGAGGGATCTTTTAGAAAATGCTGCCCAAATTGGAGATTCAATTGTCCGGTAAATATCCTCATTAGGGAATGATAGATTACAACTCAAGATGTAAAAACTCTTATTGGGGGGGAGGGGTGGGGGAAGGAAAGACACTGCTTCATTCTAAAACATTTGATTATTCATTGTCTGCAAATTCCATGCACATATAAAAAGGCTCTTGTGAAATTCATAACTTACTTTCTATTTTCTATAAATTAAGAAATGTAAAATTCATTCATTAGGTGCATTAGCTAAGATTAATTTTCAAGTATATCAAATATCATTATTCCCAAGTACAACAGTACATCTGAAAACAGAGTCAAACTATATACTGAGTAGATGGCGCAACTTGCTTTATGAAGATGTATTTATATATATTTAAATATAAATTCTAAATATTGAACAAAATAAATTTTTAATTCTATAGTTTTCACTTTTAATTACTTGAATGATTACTGGCTTTAAAATGCAACATTATTATGTATATATTTTTCAATTTACATCTTTCTTTATTCATATTATGAATTTCTGCTTATGCTTTTATTGCTTGTTGAATAAGTGGAATAATGTAATTAGCAATTTAAGGATTGGAAACTGATTTCAGAACAGTCTCATTCTTACAAATTTTTTTTATCGTTAGGGACACACATTTTTCAATAAAATTTACTTGATTAAAGGTTATTTCAGAAAATATCTCCTTGTCAGTTAGGAGAGAAAGTAAGAATACTATTGATTTTGAATGCAAGAAATGATAAAAGTATCATTTGATGGTAAAAGTGAATTCTTTATATTTTAATGGAAATAATTTACCATCCTGACTTACTGAAAACCAATTTGATATACCTTAGAATAAAAGGATATAATGCAATTTCGTAAATTTTTGTGCTAAAATAAGTTTAACAAATTTGAAAGTACATTTAAAATTCTTATAATTATGAAACTCTGTAAGCTCTAATGTGCATGGAGATAAGGAAATAAAATTGTCAGGAGTTCAGGAGGAGCACGTTTTTACCAAGTGGAATCTAAAAATTGAATGCATAGAAAATAAGAGATCGCAAAGCGAAGCAGAATGGAAAAGCGAAACAATTACGTCTGGGGTTGGCTAGAAAATACGGATTGCTTCGCGACACCGAATGGAATCGCGAAGTGTTGGTGAGCGTAGCGAGCAAGGGGGGGGGGGGGGGCGCCCCTAGTATTTAAGAAAAAGTTCCGCATAAGAAAACATTGTTTAACATAAAATTTTACATAGAATTGAATAAAAACTTACCCACATGTTGTAGAGATATCTGAAATAGGTTTTATTTGTATATAAACATTATCCAGTAAAATTTGCTTTTGTATGGTACATTTAAAAGCACAAAGAGCAACGCCATAAGGTGCACAATAAGTTTGAATTAAGCTCTGGTTCTAGATATTTTCCTATACTTACTTCTGGTTGAGTGCAGTCACCATTTTTTTTTCCCCAAAAATAAAAGGTTTTGAGATAATATATGAAAAGACAGCGAAAGTATAGAGTAGGTATTTTTATAGCTCTGAGAGTTACAAGTTGACCTCGCGAGAGACTCGGGCTTAGTTCGCTTCACCGAGGACGGCACTAAAAATCAGCAGCGAAACATGACTGATGACTCTACATGGATTGAATTGGCCCAGACGATTACACTGTCATGGAAGCAAAAGGCATGCATACTAAATACTCGTACTGATTTTTTACTTTTAAATATTTACTACACTTTTATCCTCACGGCTGTGTGCAAATGCTTTTTTGGTATCACAAATATTACTTTTTTATATTTTCAAATTTTTAAATATAAAGTTGAATATTAAATATATTTGTTTTGTAAATATTTTTTTAATATTTCAATCTGTTTTCAGGTCGTGGTGCTGCATTGATAATGTCCGAAATACAGAGTCCTATTCCAGAAGAGCAAGTGGGTGAAGAAGCTGAGAAGTATGAAGAATTGTACGACGCAAATAAATTTTTGAACGCTTCAATTCTATTATCCTATGTCACACCACCAGAACCCTTAATGTCGCGGTTATCGCTCTTCAGAAAATTTGATCCACTATTCGCTGCCCGATCCAATGTGAAATGTCATGATCAACAAGGAGTGACCGAAGATGAGACTGTGCCAAAAAAGTGCCCAATGATGGCAACGGCAGAAAGTGGTTTATCAGGTGGACTTCAAACAGATGTTTTGAACAAAGATGTTTTGAGCCGTGATCCAAAAAAACGCGCCACACCTCGCCCTTCTATTGAAAAGACATTGTCTCCTAATGTTGAAGATGTTTCAAATATCGAAGAGGAAGAAGAATTGCCCAAAGTATTTACCGAAGATGAAATGCTGAATAGTCTCATGACTCAAAAATTGGCCATCCAGGATGAATTTTTGAAGAAAACCAGGGAACTGGAAAAGAACTTTATAAAAAAGCAACAGGAATTGGAAGATAAACTCGACAGACAAAAGCGCCTCTCCAATTTTCTATATGCCGAATTGAAACAATCAATAGATTTGTGTGCTTCCTCTGAAGCAAAAAAACAGTTGCAAGAACAATTAGAAACAGCAGAAGAGGAATTGAAAGAGCTCGACGCTTCTGTAGAAGATATACAGTATGTCGAAGCTACATTTTTCTGATTTTTCATGAAGTGTTCTAGACCCTAATGGGGTGGCTAAACTGACTCAAACGGAATGTTTTGGGGACATTTAATGATAAATGATAAGGATTTTATTGTACCACTTTTGGCCATTTGAGATTTAATGTCTTTTTAATAACTTTCAGTAAAAATATGTACACATTATTTTACTTTTCGATTTATTAAAATGAATTATTTTATAGTCTATTGTGTACTAATTTCTATTTCAAAGTGCCGTCTTGGCAGAATGGATACATTCCAGATATTCAGCCTCTTGGCCAAGCAAGGGTCAAAAAGGTACAGTTCAGAACCAAAAATAAATATCTATTTACTAAAATGGTGCTTAGAAATTTATTGAATATTCCGTTACAAATGAACTGGTCTTAAAAATGTTGAACCAGTTGCTATTAAATATATGTAAAGAACAAAAAGATGTTACATGAATCCCGAGATCTTTCGATTAATGGTTTTAATATGAATGGTTTTTAATTTTTAAGACCAGTTCATTTGTAACGAATTTGTTCCAATGGATTGACAGCTTTTCGACACCCACTTCGATATCGTTTGGGATCGCTGCGAACTTTCGGATAGCTGGATGCAGAGAGTTGGAAAGAAGCAAGAACTTGGCTAATGATGCCAATTTTTTACTTCGTGATTTTTATAAATCTTTTTTGCAAATCGTTTAGTCTATATAAAACACAATTATGTTACCTATAAAAAATATGGCCAAATTATTATTATTTTGACAGTAGTGTGTCAGATTTGTTCGAAAAATGTCATTCTAGATCGATGGAGGATTTGAAATTTCGTTGACAAAACCCCAGTTTCAGTCGAACGTCTAATCCTTCTGTCTAATGTTAAACCTATAGGTTTGAGATGCATCTGCATTTTTCAAATTTCACCAGATAAAATTCAACTCTTTTGTATGTTCTTGAAGGATGATTCTTTGACACTTTTTTTAAAAATTAGTTTTCAGTGGTAAAATTTTAAGTTAACCTTTAACTGATTTCACCGGTCTCACAGATCGCTGCTTTTTTCAATTTTTATAGTTTAGCTTGTAATTTTCAGTTTAACTACAAACACTACCAAAATTTTGTTTCATTTGGAACTTTAGTACTATCGCCAGAGACTTTTGAAAAGGTGAATTTTTTATTATATCAGTCCTGTACAAAAAGTTCAGTACAAAAACACCCTCCTATGAGTCAATCTCACCTTTTATTCATCTTTCGATGGAGCGGTCTGAGAGACCGCTTCACAGTAATTAGGTGACAATTTCTGTTACATCAGTTAAAGGTTAAATTAAAGTGGAGCTTTCGAGTTAGAAATAAGATTTTAAGTACTTAATTCAGAACTATTTTGCCAAGTGACAAAATCCCTCGGGGATTAAAAGTTAAATTCAAATTTTCTGACTAAAAATTTTAAAAATACGGATGCTTAACAGTAACAGCTGCGACAGAAATTGTCACATAACTGTGAGACCGCTCAGTTGAAAGATGAATAAAATCAGCGATTTACTCATAGAATGTTTCTGTACTAAACTTTTTGTACAGGACTTTTATAATAAAAATTCACCTATTCAAAAGAACCTTGTACTAGAGTTCCAAACGAAAAAAAGTGTTGGGAAGAACTAAGTTGCAAGTTAAACTATGAAAAATGCGGTGATCTGTACGATCGCTAACATCAGTTAAGGGTTAACATTGGGGAGAATTTGAGATTGTCCTGGGAATCCTTTCCCTTTGACTATTGGTATAATTTCAGCTGAATCTACTTATCAGAATTAACTTTTGAAGTGTCATAGTTTGATAATGGTTATCCTAGGAACTCGTGGAAACCGGCGGAGTAGAGAGCAATCGGTTATCCGGGGAAAAAATTGAACTTGGCTCTCTATTATATTTATCCATCTAAAGGAACTTTAAAGCTCTTCAATGTTAAACACCTGGGTGTAAAATAAATTCGCATTTTTCAAGAAAAATAATTTTTTAACGTATTCTTAAATGTTTTCGGCGGTTTAACTGGCAGACTATATTTCTAAAATTCGTTACTTTATATTAACCCTTAACCGGAAACGTGAAAATCCCGTGCACAAACAGAACACTTAATAATTTACCAAACAGTGAAATTAAACATTTAATCTTTAACAGTTATGCATTAACAGGACCCATTTTTGAATATAACAGCATAAAAATAAGTTTGGAATTTCGGAGAGAGAAAATATTAAGGGCAGATATGTAAGACGCAAACATCTCACAGACGTAAGTTTCCGGTTAAGGGTTTTGTGTTAACTAACCTGACGATCTTTTGAATAACATGTTAAGTTATGAGTTTATACATAGGTCGCACGACGGCATCCGCAAGCGTGCATTAAGCCAGTATAGTTCTTTACAAATTGCTTGTTTTAACCCTTAACTTCTGTGACAAATTGTCGCATAACTACTGTGAGACCGCTTAATCTAAAGATGAACAAAAGTATACTGTTGTATACTTTTATATAACTCATAGTATACTGTTTATCTCCTAAATTTTATGTACAGAACTATTATAATTGGTTTAAACGAAACAAAATTTATCCACTATCTGTAGTTAAACTGAAAATTACAAGTTAAACTTTGAAAATTGGACAAAGCAGCTGTCTGTGAGATCGCTAACAGCAGTTAAGGAGTAATTTCGATATTTTTAACCTTTAACTGATGTTACCGGTCTCACAGACCGGTGCTTTTTTCAATTTTCATACTTGCAAATTTCAGTTTATCTACAAACACTACTGAAATTTTGTTTCGTTTGGAACTTTACTACTGACACCAGAGACTTTTGAATAGGTGAATTTTAATTACAACGCTCCTGTACAAAAAGTTTAGTACAAAAACAATATCCTGTGAGTTAATCGCGACTTTTATTCATCTTTCGATGTAGCGGTCTCACAGACCACTTCACACTTGTTATGTGACAATTTCTGTGACATAGGTTAAAGATCCTCCCCCCGTTGCCACACGAGATCGATGTTTAACGAGAATTTTGACTGATTAAACTGCAACAAATATCCAAAAATTACATTTTATCGATTTTGACTGCAGTTAATTTTCTTGAAGATACTTTAGCCCGTTAAGGTCTGGCGTACTATTAATAGTACATCTCATTCCGTTAAGTATTATTTTGTCTGAAAAGTTACTTTTGTTACTATCTACATGTAGTAAAGGTAGTGCATGTCAGTAGTAGGAAAAAGACGGTTCTGGGACAGCAGGGTGCACGGGTGCACCGTGCAACCTCTGGTACCCCCTCCGATACCGCCTTCCGTCCCCCCTCCCTCCGTCCCCCCTCCCTCCGACACCCTCATCCCGTCCCCCCTCCGGCCAGCACCCCCTCCGACACCGCCCCCTAGTGGAAAAAATGGCGTTTTTAGAGTATTTTTCTGCTATAACATGAGAGTTGAACGTTAGATCGACTAGATTATCATACTATAAGATGAAGATTAAATTTACATTTGAATTTTGAACAATCTTTTCCTTAATGAGTATTATTAATTAAGCAAAACAATCGAAAATGACAATTTTTAAGGGAAAAAGCTGATTTCTGTAGATTTTCTTTTAACTGTAAGATCAGAATATCAACTTAAATGGAGAAAGTTAAACATATATTTGCTTTTTGGGTGATTAACACCTTAATGAGCATTATTAAGCAAAATAACAAAAATATCAATTTTTAATGGAAAAAAGATTTCGGTACATTTTATTCAACTGCAAGATCAGAATATCAACTTAAATGGAGAAAGTTAAACATATATTTGAATTTTGAACAATCTTTACCTTAATGAGTATTATTAATTAAGCAAAACAGTGGAAAATATCAATTTCTTAGGAAAAAAGCTGATTTCTGTAGATTTTATTCAACTACAAGATCAGAATATAAACTTAAATGGAGAAAGTTAAACATATATTTGATTTTTGGGTGATTAACACCTTAATGAGTATTATTAATTAAGCAAAACAAAGGAAAATTAAAATTTTTAAGGAAACAAGCTGATTTCTTTATTTATTTCTTTATTTCTTTTTTTTCCCTTAACTATAAGATGAGAATATCCACTTAAATGAGAAATGTTAAGCACACATTTAAGTTTTTGAACGGCTATTAACCTTAATGAATTTTAATACTTAATTTTTTATACATAAACCATTACTTAATAAATTTAATGCTTTCTGATTCAATGAAATTCAGTGATTTTTTCAGTTTTTAAACCAATTCTTGCATTATTTGTATTTATTATTACTTAATTTCCCAACCTCTAAAAGCATTTGAAGAAAAACACGATACTCCGTTTAACATTTGAAAGAAATATTTGAAAAATGACCCCTTCGCTAAGCCCAAATCTTCCCCTCAAGCAGGGAATGCGAACAATAGAATGTTATACCAGCTTATTGATGTATTTTCATATCACAAGAACGCAGATTTTGATATGGTCACTAAACACATGATTGTAATCTGAGTTATTCTACCCATATTATTAATCAAATTATCATATGGTTCATCTTTAGTTTTGAACAATAATCGCCTTAAGGATAATTATTAATTAAACAAAACAATGGAAAAATTTCAATTTGAAGGATAAAAGCTGATTTCTTACGAATTTTTCAACTGTAACACTGGAATATCGACTTCTAAGAGAAGAGTTATACATATATTTTAGTTTTTAACAACAAAAACTTAATAAATATCATTAATTAAACAACAACAACAACAAAAAAAAAAAAAGAAATTATAGATTTTCAAGAAAAGATGAATTTTTACGCAAATTTTCAACTTTGAAATACACTTGTTTATATATTTTTACAAGATACTAATTATATTGTTAAACTTTAGCTATCTTTAGAAAATTGATTGTCTTTATATAGTGTTCATATTTATATCTATTCCCATCATGACTACATTTGAGATCTTACAACCAATAGTATAAATTTCTTTTCTATATGGAAAATGGAAATGAATAAAATTGTTTATCAGATCATTTGATCATTGATACATTCGAGATTTTGAACATATATCCAGATTTTGAATGAACAACACCTTAATGAATATTAATAATTAAACAAAACAATGGAAAATATCAATTTTTAAGGAAAAAGATCAGAATATCAACTTAAAGAGGAAAGATACGAGGATTCCAACTTAAAAGGGAAATTTAAACATTTATTTTAGCTTTTGACAAACCATTACCTTAATGAATTTTATTAATTGAACAAATAACAAAGAAAAATTTTATTTTTTTAATGAAAAAATACAAATTTAAACGAATTTGATTAACTTTTACACTAGTTTGAGATTTTTTCCTTCTTTTATATGCTAGCTATGTAGAATTTTAATCTCTCAACGAGACACACTTCAAGAAATACTCATTACTAAACAAAATAAATTAATTTTAATCTAATCAATAACTGAAAATTTCACATTTTAAAAATATTTTCATGAATGTACATAAAAGATACGAGTTTACAAACTAATAGCCATGTTTTATTAAATTTAACTGGATTTTTCTATATTCGAACTTAATTTTTATACACAAAGCATTATTTAATCAAATTCAGTACTTTCAGATTTAACGAAATTCAGCGATTTTTCACTTTTCAAACCAATCCTATGACTTAAAAAACAACAGCGCCACCTATAATTTTATAGCTTTGAGTGAAACGAGTCGAATTTTTTATACTGTTTGCTGTTTTCGTTATATGAAGACGTCAGCTTATATTCTCTAGTTTAACTAAAATGAGTAATATGCAAGAAATGTCTTTAGCAGAGGAAGATTCAAGTCAATCTTAATTAAAGGATATGAATTCAGCTATATCCAGTCAAGAAGCACATGCTTCGAACATTGAAATATTACCCTCTTCACCAGAACAACTAAAACCAGCTTTTTCTGCAATCAATGCGAGAAATCCTATTAAAAAAAGAATGCATTAAACAGACATCAAATATCCCAATAGCAGAAAAAACCCTTTGAATGTGAAATATGCTCAAAGACATTCATTCAAAGCAGTGATTTAAAACGACATAGTGTAACTCATTCCAGGACATCTACTACATATAAATGCGATCAATGCGGGAAAGATTATTTACAAAATTTAAATACAAGGGAAGAATAAAGTCCAATGTCGATAAATATTGTGGTATTGGTTTAAAAAATGAAAAATCATCGAATTTCACTGAATCAGAAAGTATAAAATTTTGATTAAATAATGTTTTAAGTATAAAAATTAAGTTCAAATGTGATAAATTATGCAAATTAGTTTGTAAACTCTTATTTTTATATGTACAATCATGAAAAAAGAAAAACATTAATGTGAAATTTCCAGTTAAATAGTAATGTTTGCTAATAAGAAGGGATTATAGAATTTAATTGGGTATATAAAATTTAGACGGAACATAATAAAATTATATGGAAAACGTTAGGTTTTTAATATGAAATTAATAAAAGATAGTTAACTCATGTTTCATTCGATAAGAAATTAAAAAAATTATAAACTTTAAAAAATATACAATATGTATTTTAAAATTTTAGTAAAATCGTTTTGACTTGATGAGATAGAGTCAAGAAAAATCACAAGTTGGTATGGCAAAAATAAACGACAAAAGCTTTTTCAGTTAAACAATATTTATTAATCATTTTCAACAGTTATAGGAGGACATATACATTTTTTAAATATACAGATATTCAAATCAAGTTTATGACTTAACAAAGTTTGCATTTTTCATTTATGCATGTTGATCAGATGATGAATAAACTCCCTCTGGAGATAAAAGATAATTTTACAGTGTTTACAACTATATTTCTTAGGGTGAACTTTTTTATGATGTAAAAATTCAACTTCATCGTACAATTTAATGTTGCAGTATTTACATTCATATTCCTTGGGATGAATTTTTTATGTTTAGTTAAAGCAGACTTTGTTAAAAAAGAGTTGGAACATTTATCACAATCTTAAAACTTCTTATGAGATCTCTTGTGAATTGTTAACAGAAACTTTTGTAAATAATCTTTCCCGCATTGATCGCATTTATATGTAGTAGATGTCCTGGAATGAGTTACACTATGTCGTTTTAAATCACTGCTTTGAATGAATGTCTTTGAGCATATTTCACATTCAAAGGGTTTTTTCTGCTATTGGGATATTTGATGTCTGTTTAATGCATTCTTTTTTTAATAGGATTTCTCGCATTGATTGCAGAAAAAGCTGGTTTTAGTTGTTCTGGTGAAGAGGGTAATATTTCAATGTTCGAAGCATGTGCTTCTTGACTGGATATAGCTGAATTCATATCCTTTAATTAAGATTGACTTGAATCTTCCTCTGCTAAAGACATTTCTTGCATATTACTCATTTTAGTTAAACTAGAGAATATAAGCTGACGTCTTCATATAACGAAAACAGCAAACAGTATAAAAAATTCGACTCGTTTCACTCAAAGCTATAAAATTATAGGTGGCGCTGTTGTTTTTTAAGTCATAGGATTGGTTTGAAAAGTGAAAAATCGCTGAATTTCGTTAAATCTGAAAGTACTGAATTTGATTAAATAATGCTTTGTGTATAAAAATTAAGTTCGAATATAGAAAAATCCAGTTAAATTTAATAAAACATGGATATTAGTTTGTAAACTCGTATCTTTTATGTACATTCATGAAAATATTTTTAAAATGTGAAATTTTCAGTTATTGATTAGATTAAAATTAATTTATTTTGTTTAGTAATGAGTATTTCTTGAAGTGTGTCTCGTTGAGAGATTAAAATTCTACATAGCTAGCATATAAAAGAAGGAAAAAATCTCAAACTAGTGTAAAAGTTAATCAAATTCGTTTAAATTTGTATTTTTTCATTAAAAAATAAAATTTTTCTTTGTTATTTGTTCAATTAATAAAATTCATTAAGGTAATGGTTTGTCAAAAGCTAAAATAAATGTTTAAATTTCCCTTTTAAGTTGGAATCCTCGTATCTTTCCTCTTTAAGTTGATATTCTGATCTTTTTCCTTAAAAATTGATATTTTCCATTGTTTTGTTTAATTATTAATATTCATTAAGGTGTTGTTCATTCAAAATCTGGATATATGTTCAAAATCTCGAATGTATCAATGATCAAATGATCTGATAAACAATTTTATTCATTTCCATTTTCCATATAGAAAAGAAATTTATACTATTGGTTGTAAGATCTCAAATGTAGTCATGATGGGAATAGATATAAATATGAACACTATATAAAGACAATCAATTTTCTAAAGATAGCTAAAGTTTAACAATATAATTAGTATCTTGTAAAAATATACAAACAAGTGTATTTCAAAGTTGAAAATTTGCGTAAAAATTCATCTTTTCTTGAAAATCTATAATTTCTTTTTTTTTTTTTTTTTTTTGTTGTTGTTTAATTAATGATATTTATTAAGTTTTTGTTGTTAAAAACTAAAATATATGTATAACTCTTCTCTTAGAAGTCGATATTCCAGTGTTACAGTTGAAAAATTCGTAAGAAATCAGCTTTTATCCTTCAAATTGAAATTTTTCCATTGTTTTGTTTAATTAATAATAATCCTTAAGGCGATTATTGTTCAAAACTAAAGATGAACCATATGATAATTTGATTAATAATATGGGTAGAATAACTCAGATTACAATCATGTGTTTACTGACCATATCAAAATCTGCGTTCTTGTGATATGAAAATACATCAATAAGCTGGTATAACATTCTATTGTTCGCATTCCCTGCTTGAGGGGAAGATTTGGGCTTAGCGAAGGGGTCATTTTTCAAATATTTCTTTCAAATGTTAAACGGAGTATCGTGTTTTTCTTCAAATGCTTTTAGAGGTTGGGAAATTAAGTAATAATAAATACAAATAATGCAAGAATTGGTTTAAAAACTGAAAAAATCACTGAATTTCATTGAATCAGAAAGCATTAAATTTATTAAGTAATGGTTTATGTATAAAAAATTAAGTATTAAAATTCATTAAGGTTAATAGCCGTTCAAAAACTTAAATGTGTGCTTAACATTTCTCATTTAAGTGGATATTCTCATCTTATAGTTGGGGGAAAAAAAAGAAATAAAGAAATAAATAAAGAAATCAGCTTGTTTCCTTAAAAATTATAATTTTCCTTTGTTTTGCTTAATTAATAATACTCATTAAGGTGTTAATCACCCAAAAATCAAATATATGTTTAACTTTCTCCATTTAAGTTGATATTCTGATCTTGTAGTTGAATAAAATCTACAGAAATCATCTTTTTTCCTAAGAAATTGATATTTTCCACTGTTTTGCTTAATTAATAATACTCATTAAGGTAAAGATTGTTCAAAATTCAAATATATGTTTAACTTTCTCCATTTAAGTTGATATTCTGATCTTGTAGTTGAATAAAATGTACTGAAATCAGCTTTTTTCGTAAGAAATTGATATTTTCCACTGTTTTGCTTAATTAATAATACTCATTAAGGTAAAGATTGTTCAAAATTCAAATATATGTTTAACTTTCTCCATTTAAGTCGATATTCTGATCTTACAGTTAAAAGAAAATCTACAGAAATCAGCTTTTTCCCTTAAAAATTGTCATTTTCCATTGTTTTGCTTAATTAATAATACTCATTAAGGAAAAGATTGTTCAAAATCCAAATGTAAATTTAATCTTCATCTTATAGTATGATAATCTAGTCGATCTAACGTTCAACTCTTATGTTATAGCAGAAAAATACTCTAAAAACGCCATTTTTCCCGCTAGGGGGCGGTGTCGGAGGGGGTGCTGGCCGGAGGGGGGACGGGATGAGGGTGTCGGAGGGAGGGGGACGGAAGGCGGTGTCGGAGGGGGTACCAGAGGGTGCACGGTGCACCCGTGCACCCTGCTGTCCCAGAACTGTCCTTTTCCTACTACTCATGTCTATGCATTTTCTTATTATGGCTTCATTTATGTTTTGGCATTCAGTAATATTTTCTTCGAGAGCGATTCTTTTTTTTAAGGTATTTCACACTTTAAATTTAAAATACAGGGTGAGTCTGAAATCATAGGACAAACTTTGAGGGGTGGTCGTGCTCACTATAACAAACAATTATTTTATAGGAATGTATGACTAGAAGTGACGCGTTGAGGTACAAACACCAGGGGGGCGGGATTTGGCGATTTTTTTTAATTCAAAATTTCTCATTCATACCAGAAAATTCCTAAGACACATTCCATGATTACAGAAAGAACGAGTTTCTCTCTAAGAACTACTTCTCTGAAAATTTCCCGTATGAAATTGAAATTTTTGAATTAAAATAAAACTTCATTTCTTTTCATGTATTTCCTGTGTTTGACAGATTTGACAGTTTTGTGTTTTTTTATCCGAAAAATTCGATTTCATACCAGAACTTTTCAAAGAATATTTTCTATGAAATGTCTGTCTCAAATAATGAAAAGAATAGCATAGGAATTTACTGGTATGAATGAGAAATTTTGAAATAAAAAAAAAACGCCACATTGCCACCCTGGTGTTTGTACCTCCACGCGTCACTTCCGGCCATATATTCCTATACACTAATTGTTTGTTATAGTGAGTTCTACCACCCCTCAAAGTTTGTCCCATGATTTTAGACTCGCCCTGTATAGGTTATTCTGAACGTATCCTGCGTGATGAAACTGAAAAGTATTTGAAGGTTGTAATATCTGTTAAATCCTGTTTTTTACAAACCTCTTCAAAAGCTCTTAGCCTATGGCAATATGAATAGTATTCAAAATAACTCCATTCGTTAGGTTGGATACAGACAAGGATATAGTATTCGTTCAACTTCACTCAATCTATTTGGATAGCTACGTTTAGTATTATGAATGCAAAAATATTATTTTTTTCTCAAAAGTGAAGAATAATCGGACCCGAAAGGGTTCAATTTCGAACCTCACCCCCCTTTTTGTTTCAAAAATCGAATGTCCTCGGGAAAACTGCAACCGAAATCTAAAAAGTACAAAGGTATCAAGCGTCAGACATCGATCTCGGATCTCGTATGCAAAAGGAATAGTTTAAAAATAATTCAACACGTTAAGCGCCACGTCAGTCACCGGTGACTGACAGTGAACTTTCCGTTTAAAACGCGTCATTCACCGATGACGGACGTCTAAAATAGGATACAAAACTAAAAATATAAAGACTGTTTTAAGTAATGATTGAACATTTATTTAAAATTTACCTACCTTTTATTTATTACAGGATTATACTTTCTTAAAAATTACTTTAAACATTGTACATTTTTCAGCGCTTCAGTGTCGGTCATCGTGGCACTCAACGTGTTAAATGTAAAAGAGAAATTTGTTAAACTCCTCCTCTGGTATAACATTAGCCCGCGAATGGAGTCGCGTCACGAGTGTGTAGATTCTTACAATTATTTTTCGGAGATTTTTACAACTAGAGAATAAAAGAATTATCAGAGAAATTCGGAAATAGGAATGTATTTCGTGGGAAAGGGAAATTGAAATTGGACGGAGTGGGGCTTGAAACTCGTTATCACAAAAAAATCTTTTTATTTTCTTCGTACACTATCATGAGCCAATTATGAGCACGCTGGATACTGACGAGCATTCGTGGATTTAGGGGAGATCGGGGAGATGGCGCCACTCGGGGTTATGCCACCAACTCGCCTAGTTTAAAAACTAAGGGCAGTTTGAGAGACTGAATGTGCCTGCACTATAGCGGCCAACAATAGAAACAGTGCATAGAGTGAGTGATTTTCTGCACGTCCTTCGTTTGTTCTAGTGAAAAAATTGGTTTTAATCTAGTTGCTTCTTATTTTGGAACTTCAAATACGTAAGAGATAAGCACCTTTCATTGTAACATTAGGTATTTAAGATATTAACCATAATCTACATGCATTCGACGACCTTTTGATGCAATATGTTGATTCAAATTCGGTTATTCTTTCGGCTTTGCTTGGGGATTTCTGTCATATTGTCCTCTCGGGGTCATGCCGCCACCCTGCAAATCGGGTGAGAAATGGCCTCATTTGAAAGTAGTGGAACCGATTCAGCAGAGATTTATATTTGTGACTTTTGTAATTTGAGTTAAATTGTAACTGATAAATTACTTTTGCTTTCTGAATATTTTCAGTAGGTTATGTGTTTCCTAGTTTCCATCTAATGTACTTACTAGGTCAGAAAGAGTGGCGGAATGACCCCAGTATCCTGGGTAATCCTGCCACTGTGCAGAGGTTGAAAGTTTTTTTTATGGGTGCTTGTGTTAGTTATAATTACGGTTAAATTTATACAGATACTAAAGGTCATGCTTCAGCTTTAGAAATTTACGGTTTAAAAATAAACATTTTTTAGAGGTGAAACTGGCAACAAATTAAATTTTCTCTCCTTATCGTTTATTTAGAGTTGCCTCTTGATAACGTTATGCTTTACGTATTCATTTTGACCCTATACTTTGGTTTAGTTTATTAAAACTGACATAGGTGATAATAGTTGTTAATGAGTTAAAAATAAAAAAGAACTTTTCAAGCCTTCCATTTTCCTAGCCATAGATGGGTTTCTAACACAAATAAAAAATATTTAAAGTGCAAAATTTCATTTGAAAAAAATCTTTTTCAGAAGAATATGCTTTTAAAAGTTATTTTAATTAATTTTTAGTAAAGTTTTTTGCGACAAATATTGTATGCATGCGAATATACGTTTGTTGCCATTTGGCAACACCATGAATTGAGTTCCGCTTTTGTTTACATTTTTAGTATTCTGTTCAATGAATTTGTTGACTGTTTCATCTTCCTTTTTGTCTATTTTTTTCATCAAAAAATTTGTTCTGATAAAGCCTCATTATGCTCAACATATCGCACCTTTGCTACAAAAGTGTCACAACTCAAAATTTGGCTTTTTTGAGTTATGGCTACCATTCGGCTTGGTTTTTGCCCCTCTATCAACCACCTAAAGTGCCAGATAGTGCACTGAAAATCTAGTTACCAGGCAGAAATTGTGTCGTTTTATAAGTTTGTCAGATGACTACTGACCCTTCTAGAAAAAAGCCACATCTTTAGTTGTGATCTAATCTTTATACGTAAACGTGAGTTCAAAAGTGCGTTATTTTGAGTTGTGACGTTTTTAATGACTCAAATGATGATATTCTTCGAAATGATTTCAAATTGTGGCAGTCTAGATGATTCATGTTTAAATATTTTCTGCTTCCTATTTTGAATTGGGACATTTTTGGTGATCAAGTTAAGTACAATTGTCGGTTGAAACTCTAAATGTGTCTCTTTTGATGTTGCAAATGAGGAAAGTAACAACACAGACAAAAATTCGGGTTGCTATTTTTGTTAACCTTTAACTGATGTTACCGGTCTCACAGACCGGTGCTTTTTTTCAATTTTCATAGTTTAACTTGCAAATTTCAGTTTATCTACAAACACTACTGAAATTTTGTTTCTTTTGGAACTTTAATACTAACACCAGATACTTTTGAATAGGTGAATTTTAATTATAACAGTCCTGTACAAAAAGTTTAGTACAAAAACAACAATCTATGAATTAATCGCGGCTTTTATTCATCTTTCGATTTAGCGGTCTCATAGACCGCTTCACACTAGTTATGGGACAATTTCTGTGACATCAGTTAAAGGTTAAACTCACTTTAGCTACGCAATATGAACTTTAATAAGGTCTCGGTTAACTTAAAAGGTGACAGATAATATTAATGCATATGTTACAAGTTTAAAATATAGAGTAGGTGGGGGTAAAGATACGCACTGACTGATTTAATACGAAGCAGCATTTCTACAATCATGACCACTGGGTCGCAGTTTGTTTTCAAGTGTAGTAGTTGTGTGTTCAAACCTTGTGAAAAAAGTAGCACTCCGTGCTAACAAAAGGAAGTAAGTTTAAATTTTCGAATATTGATCTAATATTTTTTTTTTAACCTTTAACTGATGTTACCGTCTCTCAGACCGCGGCATTTTTCAATTTTTATAGTTTAACCTGCAATTTTCAGTTTAACTACAAACACTACCAAAATTTTGTTCCGTTTGGAACTTTAGTACTATCACCAGAGACTTTTGAATAGTTGAATTTTAATTATAACAGTCCTGTACAAAAAGTTTAGTACAAAAACACTATCCTATGAGTTAATTGTACTTTTTATTCAGATTTCGATGGAGCGGTCTCACAGACCGCTTCACACTAGTTATGTGACAATTTCTGTGACATCAGTTAAAGGTTAATTTCACTTTATTGTTTAGCTGTCAATACCTCGAATTTTTGCAAATCCAAAAATTCAGTGGAGAACGAAAACTCTTTAGCTTCTAAATGCCGTGAAGTTTATCTTGATCGCATTTTTTAAAACTTGTAGGTAGCCAGTTAAGCAAAATACTTCAGAATGGGGTAAAAGTACGCATCCGTCTTGGGGCGAAGATACGCACAAGTTTAAGATGTAGGGCTTTGCCCCATCGTTTTAGTTAGATGCAAAGATTTTCACAATTACGTTGTGGAAAGGTTTATATATTTTCTAAGTTAGCATTGTATAAAATATAGTGGCTACTTAACTAACACAAGTAGTTAGCTTCCTTTTTCTAGTTTTTTTTTTTTTTTTAAATATAGAACATAGGTACCTACCTACCTACATACTTTTAAAAATCAGTATTCTTATTTCATGAAACGCTTTTAAGTCTTAACCCTTAACTCCTGTTAAGTCTCACAGACCGCTGTTATATTCAGTTTTCACAGTTTAACTTGAAATTTTCAGCTTAACTATTGATGTTAGTTTAATTTTGATTCGTTTAGAAACTTAGTAGTATCGCTAAAGACTTTTGAATAAGGGAATTTTTATTATAATAGGCCTTTACATAAAGTTTAGCGCAGAAACAGTATCTGACGAGTCGGTCAACCCTTTTATTCACTCTTACTATCAAGCGGTTTGGTAGACCGCTCACAGTATTTACGGTACAATTTTTGTTGTTTGCGGTCATACAAACCGCCTTTTTTTTTTTTTTTTTTTTTTTTTTTTTTTTTTTTTTTTTTTTTTTTTACTTATTTCGCTGTTTAACTTGTATTTTAAGTTTAACTATAGATACTAGTGGAATTTACTATAGATTCTAGTTTAACTATACATATTAATCTCTTCAAGTGTCTAGCACTAACGCTAGAACTTCTGAATAGATAAGTTTTAATTATAGTAGCCCTGTACATAAAGTTTAGTACAGAAACAGTATCTTATGAGACAGTTGACCCTTTTATTTATTCTACGATCAAGGGGTCTCTGTGTCCGCTCACAGTATTTATGTAACAATTTTTGTCACAACAGTTAAAGGTTAACTGCTATTTGCGATCTCACAGACCGCTGTTTTTACTTTTTTTTTTTCATGGTTTAACTTACAATTTTAAGTTTAACTATAAATACTAGTGAAATTTACTAATGCTTTTATATAACTCATTCGTTTTAGTGGAAGTGGGGCAAAAACCCGCAGTGATGGGGCAAAAATACAAACTGCATATCTTTGCCCCATCACTGCGATTTTTTACCCCAACCAATAGGGCAAAGATACGCAGAGCAATGTTTTTTAAAAATTGCAATTTCTCACGGAATTATAATTTGACTTATTAATGTCGGTTGAGGGTGGCACATGCCTAAGGTTCTAATCTACATTTTAATCACTCGTTACGTAAGTTTAGACCAATACGTTCTTTAAAAATCAAAATTTATGGAAAGTGCGTATCTTTACCCCCACCTATTCTACATTTCATTTAAATTTCCAACTACTTCTGTCTGCGATCCCGTTGTCTTCGTCAAGGAATATTTTCCTTAATTGCCGTCCCATTCATTCAAATACACCCCTTCGTTTCAAATGGAAGAAAGAGCCTATTGGTCTGTTTACGTACGTAAATCAGGCCGCCCGCGCAAGGAATTTTTTGTCATGGAGTAGATCTAATCGAAGAAAGGAATTTAAAAAAAAATGAATTATTTCATACTTTTAAGGTTCAAAACCGGTAAAACCAACGACTACATTTCTTTATCCTTCCAAAATATGACTTTAGTAATACGAATGTAGCTGGAAGTAGAAGTAGTGGTGCTTTGGATTAAATTAGGGAAATTATTTGACGGAAGTAGTGCGATTGAATATCTTAAATCCTTGATGGGAAGAGCCCTAAACACTGACGTTGATGTGATATTTTATTCCTACAATTGTTGTGGGCAACAAAAAAATAAGTATTTGATTGCTGCTTATGCATACGCGGCACAGTGCTTCGGCATCCGTAGCATAACAAAGTATTTTATACTAAATGTTAGTAATTAATCTTAATGTTTCTATATTTGAGCTGTTTAGTTTTACTGTGTTTATAACTGAAAAATAGCAAAGGAATGCATTTTCTTAAAGTTACCTAAGTCAAATTAATTCATTCACCCAAAATGAAGTACTACCCACAGATAACAAAAAATAAATAGATAAATCCTTGTTAACCTTCCGTCTACCAGACGGGTCCATTGGACCCGACATGTACATTCAAAATATTTATTCAAACCAGAAATTTCTTCAAAACAAACTAAATGTATAAATCAGACAATAATAAGTTAAATAAACAAATTAAATAGTTTTAAGTAAAAATTCTGGTGTAGAATGTTTTTATAAAACTTGAGTAAAATTTCCGGTAGTTCTAGGGTTAATGAAATGTCTTAACTCAAAATCCAATTTTCTGTCAAGTCACCTAAAGTGTCGCATGCCCAGAAAACAAACAACAAAAGTGTCACAACTCAAAATGATGACCTATTCATTAGTCTATGTCGGGCGTCAAAAGAGGCACAACTCAAAAAAATATTATTTTTAGCTGAAAATTAGAAAAATCTGAAAGAATGGCAATCTATAATATTATTATATGCACAGTTCTTCTGAGTGACATCACTAGATAAACTAAAATTTACCTACACAGCCCGGAAACAGTTTTTCGCATTTTCTAAAAAACGGAGTTTTTTGAGTTATGCCACTTTTGTAGCAAGGGTGCGATACATTTTAAAGCAAAGACACACACAAAAAAATTAACAGAAAAAATATGGATTGTTTTGTCAAGTGAAAGTGGCATTTCTTACAATGACAGCGATGACGATCCACCTTTTGTTCCAAACCCTTTCTGTTGAAAAACTGTTTAGACACTTATGATGAGACTGATTGTGATTTACAAGCAGATAAATCAGCTAAGGAAATTGACT
This sequence comes from Maratus speciosus, assembly GCA_963932465.1. Lineage (NCBI taxonomy): Eukaryota > Metazoa > Arthropoda > Arachnida > Araneae > Salticidae > Maratus > Maratus speciosus. The sequence continues at coordinate 5,742,186 of OZ010789.1, forward strand.
AGAATGTTGATGCAAACGTTGGGATAGTGAATATTTCATCTACATCAAAACAAAAGCACTCAGGTAAACGTAAACAGAAAAAAGTGAAAGCTTAAATCTCTTCAGCCAGATCCTTCTTGGATAAAAATTATTGGAGATGTTTCTTTGCCTGAAAATGTTTTATTATTAAAAACACCTTTTAAATATTTTTCTATTTTTTCACACAGTACTTTTCGACTGTAATCTGAACAAACAAGCCTGTATAGTGTTCTAATTCAAAAGCACTCAACATATGCTCGACGCATATAAAAAAGTATCTAAGAATTTGTATCTTGAGTAGCCTGGCAAACTTAAAAATCTTAAGATTGTTTCGAACCCTGTCACTGGTGTACCACCAGGTAGTCGCACTATGATCTTGAATACATTTGAAAGTATTAGACAATTTTCCCATCTGAACAATAATGCATTGTCTAATAGGGAAGATAAGTTATTCAAGTTGAGACCAATAGTCGGTACCCTGGATGGAAATTCTTATCCATTCCCATGGAAGAATATCTCTGTGTTTATGAGCAAATAAGTGCGACAAAGGCTCGTCACCATAGGAAGCAGTGTATACCCCCCCCCCCCCCAAAAAAAAAAAAAAAAACTTGCATGAATATGGTTTTAAATTGTTATTTTTCGGAGGAGTATCAAGATTTGCGTAGAATTTTCATAGTTATTGCGAAAAAAAAAAAATATAACCAGCCTGCCAAGTGGACATGACTTGGGGGTGTTGAATCTGTAAATCATGAACAGCATTTTGATATTTATTAAACATCAGTGAACCTATTGACACTTTTAAAATCAAAAGTAATTTCGTGCCTTGGAATAATAACAAGAGACAGAATCTCGTGCTGCAAAATGCCACCTGACAATTAATAGAAAAAAGACCAGAGAAATATCGTAAAATACGCTTCGAATACGCCTTAATGCATAGTGTTGCCATTTGGCAACCATTTAAAAAAATCCAAAACACAGAAAAATATAAGAGTGATACTTTTTTCAGTATTTTTCCTTTTAATGTATGCCTATTAAGGAATCAAATATATATTTTTAAAGGAAAAATAAAAAATCATGCACTAGAGTGTTAAGGTGTCGCCATTCCCAGGGTCTCTCCTACTTGGCTTTCTATAACTGCAGTCATAGTCCAAGAGACAACAGCAGAAAAACCTATGCTATCAAAAACCTTTATTTTATGGAAGGGTAGAAGTAGGGAAAGCTAATGATCCATGGCTGCTGGAAGTGAAGTGGTGTATAAGCCAAAAATTAATACCACCGGTGATTGACTCGTAAGTTTACCTTTGTATTTCTCCTACAAACAACGGTATGAATACATGGAGGATAGTTGTAGGACAAACACTATGATAAACCTACAAAAGTCAACCACATGCGGTATTAATTTTTGGCTTATACACCACTTCTCTTCCGGCAGCCATGGATCATTAGATTCCCCTACTTCTACCCTTCCATAAAATACAAGTTTTTTTCTTGTGCTTGATAACATAGGTTTTTGTGCTGTCGGCTCTTGGAGTATCGCATAATAATGTTTAAAGGCTCGTTAAAAACTTTTTGTTCTTTTTGTGGCAATACTTAAAGATTCGAAAAATAAAATCTCGAAAGGCAAGTTTCCTTTTCTTATTCAATAAAAAGGTTTAACGGGTTTACATAAAACAATATAGAAACAAGTAAAAAATATTACATTAAAACAGATTTTTTGAAACAAAGCTAAGAACAAGGCGCAAATTTTCTAGTTTAAAAGGAAATGATTGGATATTGATTGAAATTTCTGTATTAGGAATTTTTTTAACCCGGGAGAACTCGCTACATGAGATTTTCTCTGACCGTCGTACTTTTTTTAAGACTCTTATTTAAACCATTTTTCATTTTAATTAAAATTTTTAAATGTTATTTCAGTTATTTTACTTATTTGTGAGTAAAAGTACTAAGCCAAGCAAAATAAATGATATTAAGCGAATGTAAAGTAAAAGAAAAGCAATTGGGCACCGTGAGAGAAATTCTCACTAGCAAGTTCTCCCGGGTTAAGGAACTACGAAATTCGTTAACTATAAGTTGAACTGTATTTATTCATTTATTATTGGATTTTGAAAAAGAAAAAAAAAGAAGGGTGGGGAGAGAGAAAAACTTAAAATGTAAGAAAAAACAGATTTGCCCATTCGACTCAAAAAATGGAAATAACGAATCACAAAATGGGTCACCAAAATTAATGGCTAATTGGATCCTAGTTAAGAAACAAAAAATGGAGGCATAAATTTCTGCATTTAAGTTTAATTATTGAAAGCATTTTAAATCCATTTAAGATTTAAAGGGAAAAAATCTTAATTATTGAAGCGACTTTAAACAGAAACAGTATAAAGAAAGAAGAAAGTGGTAAATGGGTTCAATTAACTAAACTCCCCAGTCCTTTTTTTTAATTTTTATATTTTAAAAGTAAAGCCTTTTATTTCAATTTCCGAAATGCAAGAAATCTAGTTTTAAGTGATGTTTGGTTCATTTCTAAAATATTCTCCAAAACATCATGAAGCACTCCATAAGACCTCTTTTTCTTAACGTCTTGTTATGGAATTTTCTATTGGCTCCATGGCAAACAGTTTTTTACTTTCTTTGGAGCGACAGAACAATCAAAATTTCAGATGTGTAACCAACGAAAAAAGATAGACCACGATACTTCCAACCCTCTTCGCTGACACGTAATTAACCCTTTCAGGGGCAAGGCTCCAAAAATGTTCAGATAATTAATTCACACCGTAATTTACAAACACATTTATTTGAAAATAATCCAAAGCTTTTCTTGACGTATATTATGAGATCGAATTTGTACTAAAAAAATTACTGGTGTTATTTGTCAGTTTGGGCATTAAAACTAAGCAAACGGATCTGTGGAGTATTTCGGAGGCCCTCTGATACAAACCAGAATTACAATTTGGCCTTCTTTAATCAGAAATTTCAAAGAGAGTTTGCTTAATTTAATGAGAGATTTCATGATGACATAAATTTAAAAAAATCCTTTAGTAATTTCTGGAATTAATACTGAATTTCTGAATAAACATGGAAGCGAAACTGGCAAAACCCTGGTTATGACAACTGTCAAAGTGATTTTTACCAAAGATTACTCATTCTTAGCAGTACTTTCTTTCTTATAATGCCTATTGAAAACTTAAAAAGCTGTCTCATTAACGTATTTTACCAGCGGCACAAGTGAACCGAACCGGATTCGGGTTCTGGTGGAAGTGCCCCAGACACAGGTCGGTGTTGCGTAGAGACGAAAATTATTATGTCGGGTTGGGATTGGATGACAGGTTGGGTTAAAATGGAATTTTCGCGATCGATTCGGATTATCTCGCGTAAGAATGTTGTGTGACAGGACCCGATAAACAATTCGGCCTTCTAAGGTCGGAAAACATCCCTTTAAAAGGGTTATTCTTCAAAAAATTACCTGGGATTCACTCGGAACTTATGTGAAAAATTCAATGGAAGGAGTTTTCGGAAATTATTATAATACTAGCGGTCCTTGGCGACCAGTTTGGTCGCCCTTAAATATATGCTAAGCATTGTATCGTGTTAATTTTATACATAATTTAATTTACTTGCTCAATCCTGCTCTAAATCCGAAGATTCCGATACAGAAATCATGAACTCGGCATTTTTATGTTAGCCGGGCGCAGGTGATAAAGCGCCAAACATTGTTCCCGTCGTATTTTTTTCGTACTTCGCTAATTTAATTTAAAATGTAGTACTTTCACGCATTTTATTTAAAATGCATAACTTTAATTCAAAACTGAAATATTTAAAATTTATGACTATCAATTATTGTTTAAAAAAAATAAAATAAAAGAATAAAGAAATGTAATAAATAATACCATAAACCATGACATTTAATTTCAACATCAAAGCTTTGTTTTAATTTACCACACGAAAAATTGTTTATGAGAGTCGCATGAAATGGACTATTATAATACTGATGACATGATGGCGATGGAACACTATTTGGCGATTTATCACCTGCTCCCGGCTAACATTAAATTGCCAAATGGGCCGCCTGGCATAAAAAAAGCGAAGAGGTCAACCCGGAGCTGTGGATGACAGTCGTGTGACTTAAGCTTTTATTATATGAGCTTAGATAGATGTGTTTTGAAGATTGTCATTTCGAAAATAACCTACTCTTAACCTCACTGAATGCTATCGAAGTGAGCTGGACACGTGACGAATAGCAAGCAATAAAGGGATGGAGGAAACGCATGACTACTTAAAATTTCCAAAGATCAGACCCTGGAAGGATCGATTTCTAGCGCTCAAAATCCCTCTTCCGTTGCTTTCATAAAAATCGTTAGAGCCGTTTTCGAGCCACCCCGGTACAAATCAGTGATGGACAGAGTGAATCATTTTCTCATTCGAACATGCGCAAAAGCATTGCTGTCAAACTTGGCATTTAAAAAAATCAATTATCACCAGACATTTTGCAAAAAAGCAGCATAGTTTCCAACCTTCGTATATTTTTTAATCCATGACCTCCCGTAGTAAATGGATTAAAAAAAAATACAAAGATGACAGCTATGCTTTTGGGCATGTCCGAATGATGTACTCTAATATCAAACAACTATAAATAATAGAATGACTCGTTTCATAAACACAACAACAAAAATTGCTGTTTTTAAGTGTTTATTTCTTCAAACCCTTCCGTTCATTCAGTTAAGTTTATTCTCAAATCCAAAGGAACTCCTTTCGGACACATTTCTGATTTCATTTTTGTTCGGAAATGAATGGAATGGGCAGGTATCCTTATTCAGTAACGATGTCATCTAAAGACGTTTTCCATTTTTGGGTCAAGGCAGAAGATCTTTCCGAAAATACTGACAAAGCGGGCGTTTTGAATCGAATTCCCGACACGGCAGCTCGAGAAAGGCGAAAAAACATGATAAGAATCGCTTATAACTCGAACAGTCATTTATTGATTTAAAAAAATGTAAAACGTGTTTCGATTGGAAATCACATCTCTAGTCAGCGCTGCCTTTACGTTCAAAAACGAGTTAGAAAATGTGTCGGAAAGTTTCACGTTCTTGAGCAGGGAACATGAAAACCGCGTTAAAAGTAATTTTTATAAATTCTCTTCCTTTTTCAGAGTTTATGGCGTCCTTCTGTTATCCAATTCAGTATGGAATTTGCCTATCGAGTTCTCCTCGTGTCAATCATCGTTTTAAAAGTGCCACAGCCCATAGGCAATAAGTTCCATTCAATCTCTTGCGACGCTATCCGATGACTCGCGGAAGAAGCTGTCCATCATCACTTAATCTCCACTGACAAAGAAATCCGTTGTACGGCGGCGAGAAAGTTCATTTGTCAACAACGTGATCAAGTTGTTCTCGCCTTGTTGCTTAATTGAGAAGTAAATAGCAAAGAGGTGGTCTTGAAACAGGATATTTGAAACACTTATTTATACTAGCAAAAGCCATGCTTTGTTTGGATTCGCGAAGCATTATTTAATAAGATTAATATTTGAAAGTAACACTATTTTTTATACTATTTTTGCATCTTTATTATGCAAAAACGATATTTTATGTTTTGGTGCATTTTCATTTTAGAAATGTAAATTTAGCCCAATAACTTAGAATTTCCTCGGAATTTTTTAGTGATGATAGAACGAATTTAACAATTAATTTTATTTGTTTACAATTCTTTTGTTGCCGCTTTACACACACACACAAAAAAAAAATAATAATAATAATAATAAAAAATCATAATATAATTCTTTTAAAATGCGCAAGTATCGTCTGTGTAAATGATTTCACCTAATAAGAATAAATTGTGTATTGGAATTCTTAACACTGAAAAATACTTTTATAATTGAATGTCAATAATTGAATTGTCACACATTTTAATTCATAAAAAATAAGCTATCATTTTCATTAAAAAGGGTATTTTAAAAATTTCATAAAAGAAATCGTGAAACTATTGAATGAATCATGATTCTATCTATACTGACTCACTCCGTGATTTATTTTTTGTTCTGAAAATAGACGTGTTTCATTTTTTATTTGCAAAAATGCGTCCGTCATGGAAAAACATGTAAAATAAATGAATTAAAATAATAAATTTTTTAAGGTTATTCTGTAAAAAAAAAAAAAATAATAGTGTGCAAATCTACAGGTCCTAATTTATTTTTATGTTTCATTTCAAGTCAAAATACTGAATAGTTTTTTTTTGTAAAGTGTACGACAAAATGTAATTTGTGTAGCCTAGTCGCTTCGCTCATCCTAATAACAAGAACGAGCTTTCTGACAGAGGATGCGCCCTTTGTGCTCACACCTTCTTGCGATAAAATAAATGGAACACATAGATGCCAGTCCTAAAATTTAAGATACATTATTTTAATAGGTTTCAAAGGTGTTATTCGCAAAAAATGCTGTTAAAAGAACAGTTTGTTTTGCATTGATAACTATTCATCTGTGCACTCTTTTTAGATTATATAAACACTTAGCAACTAGAGTCGTCGCCTGGTCCGTCCGACCGCCACATAACGGCGCAAAAACGAACGCAACCGAATGGTTTGAAATTGAATAGATAGATTCGTTGCAGAACTGTGTCGAGTCATTTAAAATTTTATAAAAATCGCATGTATAATTCAATGACACTCAAACATATTCCTTTACAGGACGGCCCATGGGGGAAAAAAATAATTTCAAGTGCCTTTTAACACTAGAACGCCGAGCAGGTGTCCATTCGACACTGGGGACCCAATGGACTCATTGTCGATTCTAACCGGAAATTTTTTCGTCAAATAAATTAAATATAAATTACACTGACATAAGTTAAGCAATTAGCTTAAATAATGCTAAATAAATTTTCTGGCTTTAATTTTTATTTTATAATTAAAATAAATAAATTTTAATGTATTTCATAAAAAAATATAGTAAATATTTTTTATAAAACTTCCCGGAATTCTAGTGTTAATGAGGTTACACCCTTTCGAACATAATGAAATGGATATGCCTTTATGAAGTGCACTACAATGTACAGTCGTGAAAAAAAAAAATAAACACCCCCTACTAACTCCTCAACAAATCATCATAGAAGAAAGTTACTGGTACCGAACGATTGGAAATAAAGTCTACTTTTAAATGATGTATATAAAATTTTCTTAGGGGGTCATCTACCTATTAAAACGAATCCTAACTTCATTTTTTTCAATGGCAATACCCAATTTTAACGAGATATTTCAAATCTTCGGTTCAAACTATGCCTAGACACCCAATTTCAAGTCATTTGAATGATAAGTTTTTGAATTATAAACATTCAAAATTGAGTGCTTCTAATGTTAAATTATATTTTCATATTTTTATTTATATCTCCCGAAATTATACTCCTAATGTGCTAATTTTTTTTGTGGTAATAATACTAATATACCCAAACATAAATAAGCTTAATTTGCAATTTTTATAATTTTATGATATGAATTATGAATTATGAAATTAATATTCGAAAAAATTATGAATTGCAACCTACAATTTTTTTGATGGATTTAGATTTATGAAGCTTTATGGAAATTCAAAAATTGCACATTTTTCTTCCAAGTAGTTTTCAAATTATGCTTAAAAAACGGCAAAATGATGGTTTAAGGGGCCGTCTATGATGGAAGTGAGTAGACATTTTGAAATTTATTCTGCTATACTGTAATCTAACACGCTTCATTGACTCCTTGAGTGGCGCTTCAGGTGCCTTGATCAAGGAAGCGGCTCTCTCGGTTAACAATCCAGTACGGAACTTCAATTTGGATACAGCCCTTAAAATACACTCGTTTTAAAATAATTAATTTCTCGGAAACTTATGGTACGAATTGCATAAAAATTCGTTTTTAGGCTAATTGAAGGGTGTAGAGTTCATTCATGCTGTCAGAATTGTGTACTGCTATTGAAAAAAACAAAGTTATGGTTCCTTTTAATATGTAGATGGCCCCCTAAGCAAATTTTATATACATCCTTTAAAGGTAGACTTTATTTCCAATCGTTCGGTACCAGTAACTTTCTTCTACGATAATTTGTTGAGGAGTTAGTAGGGGGTGTTTACTTTTTTTTTTCCACGACTGTACATTCTGTAGAATAGGCGGTGCAAAGAATATGTATTCATTGACAGGGCCACACAAAAGAATCCCGTTACATAATGGTATAGAAGGAAACGGGGTTTGCGAGGTATTTTAATGATGTTAAACTATTTCACATAGAATGAAATGGGTACAGTACGTCGCTGAGGTTTACTACAAGTTACTTCCTGTATCCATAGAAAGCGCATAGTATTCACAAGGACACACATCATTTAATTCTCGAATTAAATGATTCAAGTATTAAATGTAGGTATTTAGAATATTGACCCAATCTAATTACAAAAGAATGCACCAGATCTTCAAAAAGCGAAAAAGGGATGACAGATGACTCAACTCATTAGCATGATTTGATAACTACGCATTAGACCTGGAGGCAGCACAGACCATCCGCTCATCGAGTTCACGGCTAAAATTCCAGAATGAGTAAAAACTCGATTCACACGCGCAATCGGTCTGCCAAGTCCTATCTGGGTGGAAAACATCTGAAAACCCGATTGGAGCGGTTGACTCGAAGGTTGTGCCATTGTGTTTTCCTGCACCGAGTCCTCCGTGTTTTTATATCTTTGGGTGCAGGGAAACACAATGGTAAACCTAGACAGCCATTAAAATCGGGTTTTCAGGTGTTTTTCACCCAGACAGGACTTGGCAGACCGATTGCGTTTTAATAGGCGAATCGAGATTTAACTCATCCTAGAATTTCATCTGTGAACTCGATGAGGTGTCTGTCTGTGCTGCCGCATCCCGATCTAAATGTTTAACAGACTATTCCAATGTGAAGTTTATGATATTAACCCTCTCCATCACGTGTGTGTAACATTTATCAAACGGTGAAAAATATTAACAACTAGGTAGCGAAGTAAGAAGCATTCATACTGTTGTAAAAAAAAATTTGTTAGATCAAGTATATTTTCTCAGTCATTATTTTGTAAACTGTATGAATGTAGACAGTGTAACAACTGCAGTAAGTAGAAAACAACTGTCTGCGAGGACGAGCGGAGACTCGATGCGTGGTGGTCGAGTGAAAGGGCCGCCTCGAAGGGTAGGGTGATGTCAATACATTGTGTAGGGCGACTACCTATGTTCCTGGAAAGGGTTCGCTCGGATTTACATTTCCATATTGTATGGGTAATGCGTCGTAATAAGTGTTTGTGTATTTGTCTGTGAATCCAATATTGAAAGGACATTCCTGTATTCCCTCCTGTCGAAAACGTCACACTATTATCCACACTATACTGTTTAAAGGACCCTAATCCATATTTTTGACCTGTACCTATTTGCGTGTTTATTTTCATGAAACCTGTTTCATCATCGGGTCAGGTTTTAAGATTTTTCCTCTTCAAGTTTCTTCCTGTTAGATAATTGCTCCATTTACATCACTTAACTTTTTTCAACGAAATATCGCTCATCCGCAAGAAAAGTGACACCTCTCGACAAAAATAAATTTCACAGGAGAGGCAAATGAAGTTTCGTATTTTTTAATGTAACATAAAGCGAGTACTGAATTCTGCATGCAGCTCTAAAACTGTAAAAAAAAATAAGTAAAAACTTTAAAAATCGATAGGGTGGATTTAGTAAACTTGTACCCACATCCTAATAAATGTAACCCCTTGTTGAGTTGTGACACTCTTCTTGTTGCATAAATTGTCAAATTCCAGCCACCTTTCAAAATAGTACGTGCAAAAATGTGGATTTTTAACACTTTTTAACAAAGTTGAAAAGTGTTTATGAATTCGGTTTGTCTGTCTGTCTTTTTGTCCGTGCTCTAACTCGCCTCAATAGAGTCCGATTGGCCATGAAATTCTTAGGTGTTATATTGTGTATTAATATAGCATGTTTGGTATTGTAAATGAAGCCTATAGATTTACGGTTCATTCACAGAGACACTCGAAAGAATTCTGTTATATTACGGCCTATGGGGAAAAATCGTTTTGGGTGTATTTTAATGATATCGCACTATTTCAACCACACTGAAATTTATATACATCAGTGAGGTGTACTATGGCATTTACTGTAGAATAGGGTGTGCATAGAATACATCGTTCCTATACAGGGATACACAGCAGAATTATCTATTGAAGTCTAAGAAAAATAATGCCTCGAAGTGCGCGTGTGCCGTTGTGGTACGCGTACTTAAATTGAACTATTTTTGTAAAAATATTACTGGGTGTGCATGAAGGCTATAGACTCTATACAGGGCTGCACATAGGTTCTCAAGTACATTTCCGTTTATTCACGGAAATGGCTAAATGGGAATTTTCAACTGTGCTATGCGTTTCACTGAACTAACTTTTAGCTGACTATGTAGCATACATACAAATCCACAGATCCTATACAGGGCTGCACAAAAAAAAAAAAAAAAAAAAAAAACTGATATTTTTCCGACATGATTGTAATGGCACAAATTGGGTTTCCAAATGCGATATGTGTTTTACAAATTTATTTAAACATGATATTTCACCTTAATAAACTGTGAAGTTTTGTGACACTGAATCTGTTGGAAAGTGTTACATACTCTATGCTGGACGCATGATTTTTCGTTCTTGTTTTAAATCACAATGTTTTAACTTTATCAAAAATATTAGTTTGCATCATTATAAGAATCCACCACAGATACATAGCAAGGTTTCTAGGAAATTAAATTAAAAGAAAAAACATATTTCAAAACTTTTTTTATAATTATTATACAACTATAATCTTACAATTGCATCTCAGCAAAAAAAAAATACGTAGTTTATACAAAATAGTTACATAGTTATTACAAAATAAATATCAAAATAAATATACAAGAGCTGATTATTAAGTTAATAAATCACATAGACGTAATTACGTCATCACAATACTTTCTACAACAATTGGAAAATAAAAGAAGTAGGTAAATTATTTTTCATGCTTCAATAGTAATAACTATTTATTAGTTCAAAACATTTCTATATTTATAAACTACATTATTATAAAACAAGTAATATAAAAATTTTGTTTTTAAAGTCAATTCCTACTTAGGCCATCAAAGAAAACTTTAATATAATCAAGCAAATATGAGTTTTTGTTGCATTAAAATATCTCAATTTGTTGATTTTCTATAAGCAAGTAGGTTTACAATGGAACTCTATGGGAATTTGGCGAAATATTACAGATATCGCCAAGTTGGCGTCACTTTTGGCGGCTCATTTTGGCCGCCAAATTGGGCGATATATCACCAAGTTGGCGACAAACTTGGCGGTATTTGGCGACAGAACAGGTCCCCCCCCCCCTACGGTAACCCTTATTGAAAATACTTTCATTGAAATTCAATAACCGATGGCGGCCATTTTGTTTCCCATGCAAAACTAAAATTAATTAATTAAAATTTAATTAATTAATTAATATTTGAAAAAACTTTATTAACATCAATTGTCATCCAGTACAAGTTTAAAAAAACTTATTTCAACCTGATAGGATGAATAATGAGTATTTTATTAACGATTGAAAATTTGTACAAGATAAATATATAAATAAATATAGGGAGAGTGTGAGCTAATAGTAGGAATTGAAAAAGAACTTTACTTAAGAGAACAAAAAATACAATAATTGTTGGTTGTTGTTTAACAATTATTCAAAAACAAATATGTTTTTTCAGTTTTCAGAATTATTTTCCCCGAGAGCATGAACAGATTACTACGATTGTTTTGTAGCTTCTTCAAACTTTTGAAAAAGAAAAATAATTATTCAAATCAAAACTATAACAGATAATTATCACAGATTTCTTAAAAATACTTGATTTAAAATTAAAAACTAGATAAGTGGTTTTATCCTCTCTTTTTTAAATTTGTTCTTCTTTAAAAATAAATATTGCAGCATTTTATAGCGCTTTCTCAAACTGGAACTTTATTTTCAAAAGTTCTGTATGGATGCTACACAGTCCTTTATCTTCATTGTGAATGTTAAAATGTTGAAAAATGGGGTTCAACTTTAAGGAATATTCTTAGAAGCAATTAAAGGAGAAGCAATCTTGTTTCTTCCTTTTACTCAAAAGAAAGGGTTTCGAATACGCTTTATGTAAAAGCAAAAGCTCCCTTTTACCTCTATCTTTAATTGCAAACTCAGAAAAATCGCTTTGGTCATATGAATTATTTTACGTTGAATGAAAAAGGGATTGATTTATCAAATCTTAAAATTTTGATTCTGGAAAACTGCAGAACGTTACCTTCATTATCTTTCAAATAATTTCTAAGCACACTCCATTTCGTCAGTCAATCGTTTTTAACCTAAAAAATCAGAATGAACTGTGAATCATAATGACCGTCTTTCTGTCGTTCAAAACAATGTCACGTACTTTTGAGGGATGTAAATTTGGCGGTATTTTTTAAATTATTTGTTTCGCTATTACTGAATGGACAGAATTTTACATGTGTCCACAGATCAAGAATTTTACTGTTATTTGATAGATTTTTAGTGTCTTAACAGCATGAATATAGGATGTCAAAAATAGGAAAATTTTATACTTTTATTACTAAGGCAATAAAGTGTTTTATAAATTAATCTGGTATGAGCTTATGGAAAACTTTTTGCAAGATGTGTCGTTTTTCTTGTTTCACTTCTGCGCATTTCCCATAATAGAAAAGCGACACATAGTGTAATATAGAGGTTTTCCGTATAACGACAGGAATAATAATTTGCCTGTAGTAAGACGGACCTATGACACACCTATTTATGGAATCAAACACAAAATGAATTTTTGCGAGATGTGTCACTTTTCTTGGATGAATAACCCATTTAAGATATGGAAAGTAGCTTTTGGTCACACTAAGCAACTGTGTTTGAAAGTTGTAAAAGACGTAATTCATCCATTACTCATGATGTCGATTTCAATTCTTATTCAAATTTCATAGTTAACCACTCACGCAGATGACGTATGAAAAAAGAGAACAGCGCATATTTTTGTAATATCATCCATGATTAAAGTTAATCATCTGCATACACACATCTCTGAGTTAAAGTGACGTCCTATCCGCGATTTTTTATGCTAGTCATTGCTCAATTAAATTCATTTAAAGACATAATCAGATTATATAATCGATCCATTCTTCATCTTACGGAAAAGAAAAAATGAAACTCGCCTTACATTGTTTGAGATTTCAGAGTTGTGAACAACGTCGGCCAGCAAGATCACGCCCCTTTTTTTATTCGACTTCAGGTGTTAAATGGAGGTGGATCCTGTTTGAAGAAACATTATGATTGTTTAAAATAACGCGAACTACTGAAACTGGTTTTATATTTTTTAAATTACTTTCTAATCCAAACTACGCTAATAATTGCTAAAAGAGATTAAAAAAACACATGACCGTCACAAGATCTTTGTGGATACCAATAGTTTCGTAAAAATTTTTAAAAATAATAAATCGGTAACCACATGCATAAATGAAAAACAAGTTCAAACATAAAATAAAATAAAAATGGATATTTACGAACGTGAATTAACTTCTACTATTGTTTCTTTCGACACATTCACAAATATTTATTTTTACCACTTTCCAACAAAGCTGAAAAGTGTTTATATTAATTTACTCACAATCTTTTGACTTTTCAGGAATAAAAATCTGGTGAAATTAAACTGACTAAAATAACATTTAAACTTATAGACGAACACCTTAATGATTCAAAGAAAAAAGGGTCAGCAGCGAAAATTTTTTTATTTAGCTGAGTTAAACTTGCGAGTTTCATTTTACTTACCGTTTTACCCCTCTAACTTTTTATTTTCTTCTAAATTTTTACTTATAATGAATTTGCATAGTACCCACACAATATTAAATAAGAATCAATAACAATGTAGTACTTTTAGTACAAAATTTTGGTCTAACATTGTCTTAAAAGGGTGTTACGGTAAGGAAAAAAAGAGGACGGTACTCGAAAAAAAAATAAAATCCCTGCCGGCTGGGCCTACAGGCGGAGATAGATTTCGAAGTTAAGTAGTAAATTCACAAAACTTAAATCAAGATGAGAGATAAACCCAGTTTCTTCACTAAGAATGAGCTCTAGGAAGCTAAACTTTTTGTGAAAATTCTAATATGCACGAATACACACAGGCGCGTATAGTATATAGAATAGGTTTTTAAATGGCTAAAGCAAATTCCGAGATCCTCAAAGTTTTAAAATATGTTAATATATTTCCATAGTCGGATTTTTATCACGTTTTAATACGTTTCTTCAAACTCACATGACGTTACCTATTCACGTGCTGAGGTCCATTATATTTCCAATAGGACGCAATATATATATAAGTAATATATCGCACGTTCCAGCCCAGTAAGGGGAGTCGCGACCCGTTCACTTCCCGCATGTGTCCATACAGCCGGCTTTAAGGTGTAAGGACTTCTGTGGTTGACATCACTTGTGAGATAAATAAGTTGGACTCTGGAACCTCTTATGGATCGAACCCATATATTTGATCGTTCATCTTACAGTCCGATTCGCGTGTCCGGTCGGAGGTCCTCGAGCCAATTATGTCGCTTATTCCAGGGGTGCTACATGGTTGTATGTTTGACAGGCTTCCCAAATCTGCAAGATCTCCCGTTTTTGGCACGGGTTTTAGCTAATATCTTTGGGTTTATCATATTTTCCAGCAGAGAGCATAGTTGAAATTTAGGAGGAACATTTCTTTAATTGGTTGATTAGTTGTCCAGACTCAGATGCCAGACCTGGCCTTGGCCGGCCCGGGAATCAGCCAACCACAACTGAATGAGAATATTCCGAACGTCAGCATTTTTACTCTTAACCCTTTCCGGTGCGGAGTAATTCTGTTTATAAACTGATGAAATAATGGACTGACACCGCAATTTATAAACGAATTTATTAGAAAATACGAACTTGCTTAATTTCATGTACATTATAATAGGAAAATTTTAGTTAAATATTCTTGGTGCCGTTAGTCAGTTTTGGAATTAAAATTAGGTGTCCTTTTTTAAGGACACCGCGCCGGTAAGGGTTAAAGATCGTCCGAAAATGATATCTGAAAGTAATAAGATGTATTGTTGGGAAACAAAGTTACAAGGAGTAAAACTGATTTTAGAATGAGATTTAAAGTTAGGAAAAAAAACTTCGGATTTTAATTTAAATTTTTGAAATTTAATTTGGACTTTGGAATTTTAAAGGGTTTTTATCCTTTCATATATATATTTTTTAATTCGTCAAACTATTTATTTCAGTTTCAGATTTCATGCGAAAATCTTGCTCTAGAAAACTTATGACGTAATATTCAATTTTTCCAATTCGTCAAACTATTTATTTAATTTTTCACATTAAAATCTTGCAATAGAAAAGCAATTGTCGTGGTGAGAATGTTATTGATTTTTTTTTTTTTTTTCATTGTTGACAACTGCTATATCGAAAATTTTTTATTTTTTCCTGTCATCGTTGTGTAAGAGCTGGTTTTATCAGAATCATGTTAAGACGGTATTCAAAATTTTTAACCCTCCACATTTCCACCTCCTTGAGCCGATTTTGCTCATTTGCGATCCCCGCCGAGATATTAGCCATTTCAATGTTGTTGGCGAGTTGGAAGACGATCCGTGCGTCTTTGCGACTTTTATCGTGCGGACGAAATTAGGACATACAGACTTATATTAAAAAAAATTTAGGTGGGGGTGGTTTTGGGTTCCTGGGATCCTATAATGAAAAGTTATGAAGGAATTTTTCAAAAATCGCCCTATGGTAACGACTGGAATAGGAAGTATTTCTTACGAAATCTACCTAAAAAGGGATGGTAAGGATGAGACTGTCAGGAAAATGACCACCTATTTTTAGGCAAATCGTGTTAAGACTCAGTGATAGCCACCATGTTCATTGATTTTTAGAAGCAGTTATTTACATTGGATTAATTTTTTTTAAAAAAATTTAGTTTACCTCGAAAAGTGCAGGAATAAACCTTGGGGACGGTAAGACTACCTATAAAGATAGGATGCTCGAAATGAATATTTAAAGGCTGATTTAAATTCTGAAGTCCATTTCCTGTCAAAGAATTTTAGACGTTCTTTCTCTAGCATATTTCTTCGCGAGAAAAAAGTTGAAAAAGATTCTGTTGGCTGCCTCTGTAGTGATTTTCTGTATCAGTTTAGCAAGAGGGACGGAAAGGAATCTAAAACCCCAGGGACAGAGTTAAAAAAAATAATATCAACCGTAAAAATGTGTGCAGGTTCATTTTTTGCTACCTATTTACACTGGTTATCAAAAATTAAGTAAAAGTCACAAAAGCCAATTTTTAAATACTGGAATACTCAAAAGGAAGTAATATAATTCGAATAATTACTATCTCTGCAGAACAGCTAGTCCATATAGCTCTCATTCAGGTCACACATGGTCACAAGAGTCACAGTCACTACGGCGAAACAAAAAATAGGAAATTCCATATGTCTCTTTGATGAGTCTCAAATGGCTACTATATGTGATTCCACTGACAGGTCACTGTGACTGCTGCTTTGTGGCGAGTCACCAGGTGACTTTACAATGTCATTTCATTGAGACTCTCGTGTGACTCTCACCTGGAGACTCAATTTCAAAGTCATTGTGAACGTTGCATTATGATAAATCACCAAATAATGTCAAATTAAAGTCACATCGTGACTTTTCACCACTTTTCACAGTGGTGATTTTACAACAGGGTCTCTGTTACCATTTGACTAAGTCATGTGACAGAAAGTCACCATGTGACTTTAATGTGACATTATTTGGTGATTTATCATAATGCAACGTTCACAATGATTTTGAAATTGAGTCTCCAGATGAGAGTCACCCGAGAGTCTCAATGAAACGACATTGCAAAGTCACCTGATGACTCGTCACAAAGCAGCAGTCACAGTGACCTGTTAGTGGAGTCACATATAGTAGTCATTTGAGACGCATAAATGAGACGTATGGAATTTCCTATTTTTTGTTTCGCCGTAGTGACTGTGACTCTTGTGACCATGTGTGACCTGAATGAGATGTTATATAGACTAGCTGTTCTGCAGAGATAGTAATTATTCAAATTATATTACTTCCTTTTGAGAATTCGCGTATTTAAAAATTAGCATTTTGTGACTTTTACTTAATTTTTGATAACCAGTGTATATAAAACAATAGTCCCAGTTTCGGAAAACAAATGACATCGAATGACTTTTAGTGAAACCATTTTATAGAGACAGCTCCAAACTTAAAAAATCAGCATCAGGGACACGGGATCGTATAGGAATTTCGTATTGTATTTGGACCCCCAACATCGTCCAAAACTTATTTATCTCGTTAATAGTGTTATGCAATCATGGAATGGGATGTTTTCCAGTATAAGAAAAAGACAAACAAGAATATGCACTAAAATAAAAATTATTATTCAGGGACAGAAAAATATAGAAAAGTCAAAAGATTGTGAGAATGCCCCTTATGCATTCGGTTTGTCTGTCCGCCTGTCCACTCTCTCACTCCCGTCCATAGATTCGGATTTTCATGCAATGGATGAAGGTTATGGAGGGTCACCCAAGCATGTTGGGTATGGTATAGGAAGTAGGTAGGATGAATAGTTCATTGACAGGGGCGCTCAAAAGTATTCCATCGTTTTTTATAGCATAGGGGCAAACATCGACTGCAGAGTATTTTAATGACAGGACGCTCTTTCAAATGTACTGAAACTGCACTACGATCCCGTTATAGAACAGGGCATGTTTTATTCATTGACACACAAAAGAAATTTGTTACTTTTGTGTTACTCGGAATTTGTTCGTTGAGTCATAATGGCTGGAGTGTGCGGTTTAAAAATTCATATCTAATTGCTTGCATGTTCCTCGTTCTATATAAATTTTATACCTCCTATACAGGGCTGCACAAAACTATTCACGTACCGTTCTCCTGATGAGAGGAAATGGCTCGGAAGGGGAATTTTCAACGGCAGTAGTTTTGTTACATTATGCTGAATGTGTGGGAAAGTGTTTCATAATCTATGCTTGACGCATGATTTTTTTTCTTTCTTGTTATTTTATGTTTGCTCTTGTTTTTCGTTATACGTGTGGTTACCGATTTCTTGTTTTTAAAAACTTTTGCGAAAATATTGGTATCAACAAAGATCTCGAGGAGGTCGCCGTTTGAGCGATGAAAAATAGGTCGATCTGAATAAAGGTAATTTCGATGCCTTTTAAGAGGTATTTGTTTTTTTCACTTTTATCCATTTTTAGCTTTAGTTGGGTTGATTTTAAGTGATTTTCATACATCATTTTAGAGTCCTCTCTAATTTTATGAACAACGTTCTAAAAATCCTTTCTCGCAACAAAAGTTTAGGAGCACAAGAATTGAATGGAGTTCTTTTCGACTTTTACACGATAGCCCTCACAAACCCGATCTCATCTCTCATGTATCTAAAATGATACTGTTATCTGCTGAAACAGGAACCGTTATTGAAAATGATTCTTTTCGAAAGCCTCCTTTCGAATTTAAATGTCTATTCGTGTCGTAAAACTTGTAAAAAGGATAAAGCGGTTCGACGCAAGTATTTGCTTAGATTAAAAAAGTAAACAGCGGATGCTTAAGTGTCGATAGATAAAGTCACCTCCATTTTTACTTTTATTACTTTTTATCGAGGTAGATAAAGGATATGAAAAAAGATAAGAAGTCCCGTTTCATTTTCAGCTGCTTCTTCTCTCTAGAGAACGTTCAATATTTATGAAGCGTAAAGAAGTTTTCTGACAAATGTTCATTCTCTCTTTCGAAGGTAATAAACGAATATTAAAAAATAAGCACTCAACTACCGATTAAAGCTAAAACCATCGTGGATGTTACGCACATCAAAGGAAACATTGTTTATTCCCTTGCCTTTGATAAAAGCAGCTTCGACAAAATCGTATTTTTCCTTACTTAATATTTAATTTACCAAAAATAAAAATTATTAAATATATCATATAATACAAAATTAATAAATAATCGGAAATAAAGAAATGCCTGTCGGAATCAGTATCATATACACTGTTAAAAAAAAAAAAAAAAAAAAAAAAAAAAAAATGTGTAATTCTACACATGTAAAGTTACAGAAATCTGTATTCTTATAAAAATTTTATCTGTATACTGTACAAAAAAAGATGTAAATTTACAAAACGAGTTTAGTAAAGCTACAGAAATCTGTAACTTTACAAAAGAATCTACTAAAATGACAGTAATCTTACTAAAATTTTATCTGTAACCCAGATTTCAGTTAACATAAAAACACTGCACCGAGTCCTCCCTGTTTTCATACCTTTGGGTGCAGGAAAACACAATGGTCAACCAAAAGACATGAATTGGCAAACCGATTGCGTTTTAATAGGCGAATCGAGTCTTAACTCATTCTGTAATTTCAGCCGTCAACTCGGTGCCACACCATTGGCGGGGGAGTCGGCCGCCGCGGCGAGCGGCCCATCTTCGTCTGCAGCCCTTTATTCTTCCACTTAGTCCGACTCTTTTGCGGAAGCTAGATTCTTAGGTCCCCAGCCACGTCCCGAGTAAAAGACTCTCTAGCGAAAGCGAGATTGGAAAAAAAAAATTTAAAGATTGAAAGCGGACAAATTTAAAAGGGAAATTACACAAATTAAAGACACCGAAAACCGGGAAGGGTGCGCTCGGGCCGATGAAGCTACCCGACGACCCCTTGCTTCTTCTAGCTTATTATTAGTCTTGAATAAAACTTGATAGATAAAAATATCAAGATATCTATATTTTAATTATCTATTTTGTGTACAATGTATTGACTTAAAAACTTACAATGGCCAGTTTTTGAAATATTCTATGCTCCTACAGGGCTTCCACTAGCGACTACTTTTATATTCTATTCGCACCATTATTTTTTTTTAAATGAATTTTTAAGTAAGATTTTTGTTTTGAGAAAGTAGCGCGAAACGAGGTGGAAAACACACTATCCCTAAGGAACTAAACACTTTACTTAATTTTCCTTTTATTAATTTCTATTCAGAAGTTGGTCAAATATTAAAACTCTAATTACATCTATCAAAAACTGATTATTGGAGTCTTTAACTTCTAATGAGCTAACTATTCGGTTGTTCATCAAAACGCCCTTTTCTTCTTTTTCTTCTGATATGGTTAATGGGTATGTGCTACCACCTCTCCATCTACTAGGAGCCAATGCAATTTTTGTACCCTAATTTGAAAAATAAAATAAAATAAAGCAAATTTCTAAATTTTGAAATATCTTAAAATTTTAATTAATTCTTCAACTACTTCTCAGCAGTGAAATGACGCTTGACATGATTGAATATTAAAGACGTGAATTATCACTTTACGCTTAGTTAGCAAAGTGATAATTCACGTCTTTAATATTCAATCATTTCAAGCCTAATTTCACTGCTGAGAAGCAGTTGAAGAATTAATTAAAATTGTATATTCACCGATGCTGGGTTCATTTGCGTTTCATGTTACGCCGCAAGATTGTGTGCTCATGAAGAATTTTCCATTTAGTAGCTGTGGTAGCAGACTTACCGATTTATGTGAGTGAGAGATGCCAAGCTGGACATCGTCCTCGTGGCTTAATGCTAGAGCACTGGAACGCTATTCAGCGGGTCCGGGTTCGATTCCCGGCTTGGACATTTTTCACTCTGTATGGTTTACTCTTAGTTAGCAAAGTGATAATTCACGTCTTTAATATTGAAATATCTTTTGCTGCATACTTTCCTTATAGATATGATCTATAACTGTAAGGATCCAATATCCAAAAAGTGAATGTGTTTAAGAAAATATAAATAAAATGTCATACGACCTGTCAGTCCATCCATAAACAGAAGTCACACTTTTTCGTCTTAAAGTAAAAAGGACTACTTAACTTAATTTTTTTTTTTTTTTTTTTTTTTTTTTTGAGTAAAAATATTACTAAAAATCTCATTCTAAAGATTGTCCAAAATAATAATAATAATGAATAAGATGGCACTTCGAGAGACTATGGATGTCTAAACCAAAGAATAGAAAGGGGAAAATAATAATAATAAAATACTGTAAACATTTCACAATGTGACTGGTTGAGAGTATGTAAGAATGTGGGATTGAGTATCATGTTATGTGAAACTATTTAATTCACAGAAGTCAAAGGTTACTCCTTATTCAATTTAAGGGGCGGACGAGGTTAGGAAATAAATGAATCTTTCTGCACTACTACTAACACAAAATGACAATAGCAAAAATGATAATAAATACTAATCAGTTTGAAGATAACAAAAATTCATTATTCATTGAACGATGTTTATTAAATTGTTAATATTAACTGATGTTTTGAAAATAGTTTCTACTTAAATGAAATAATTATGTCCGTCATTTAGAATGACAGAATAAAAACTGGCGAACAGCAAAACGACCGGGGAGAAAATAAAAGTAAAAATCGCCTGTTGGTTTACGCTACTCCCTTGTGAAGTTGTCTATCGCACATTGCATATTGAGGAACCAACTTGATTCGACCCATTTACATTAGGCCTATGAAAGTCAACCTTCTTTACGGAGTTATAATTTCTTTGTCTAAACTACGGTTTCCAGTTTGACATTTTTTTTTTTTTTTTTTTTTTTTTTTTTAAATTAAGAAATTCCGCATTCATACCGGAAATACCGAAAGAAAAATTTTTACTTTGTTTCATCACGAAATGCCTGTCATTCAAAAAAGCAAATAGGACACATCGGAATTTCTGGTATGAATTCGGAACTTCTTATTGTAAAAAAGGACCCACTTGGCAACCCTGGTCTAAACTCATTTTAAGGAAGAAGTATGACAATCGATATTTTCGTCATTTTTCGCAAGATGAATACGGACCCTCTAAACAAAAGTTTTTGCCTTTTTTTTTTTTTTTTTTTCTTCAAAAAGTGAAAAAATAAACGCTCACCCAAATCGCCACAAAAGCACTGGTTTCTATCCCGACAAGATTCATTAATTCAACGGGTCCAGGAAATTAGGAATCTCAATGCCAACTCGGCGATTTGTCTTGTGCCTGCGATACAATTTCAACTCATTTCGAAGAGGAAATAATAACACGGTTCCCATTTGATGTAATGTACAGTCGTGGAAAAAAATAAGTAAATACCCCCTATTCACTCTGCAGCTAATTATAACAGAAGAAAGTGACATGTACCAATCGATTGGAAATAAAGTCTACTTTTAAAGGATGCATATACAGTAATATTTGCTTAGGGGGCCATCTACCTATTAAAACTAATCATAACTTTATTTTTTCAATGGCAGTACACCATTCTGACAGCATAAATGAACTTTACACCCTTCAATGAGCCTAAAAACAAATTTTTATACAATTCTTACGATAAGTTTCCGAAAAATGAATTGTTTTAAAACGAGCGTATTTTAGGGACTGTATCCAAATTGAAGTTCCGTACTAGATGGTTGACCGAGAGAGCCCCCTTCTTGATCAAGGCATCTTAAGAGCCACTCAAGCAGTCATTGGAGACTGATAGCTTACAGGATAGCAGGAGAAATTTCAAAATATCTACTCACTTATCATAGACAGCCTCTTTAAACCATCCATAAAGCAGGGCCTAATAAATCTAAATCCATCCAAAAAATGGTAGGTTGCAATTCATAAATTTTTCGAATATTAATTTCTTAACTCATATCATAAAATTTAAAAAAATTCAAATTCAACGTATTTATGTTTGGGTATTTTAGTATTATGCTTACACAAAAAATGAACCCATTAGGAGTATCATTTCAGGAGATATTAATGAAAATAGGAAAATGTCATTTAACATGAGAAGCACTCCATTTTGAATGTTTATCATTCAAAACTTATCATTCAAATGGCTTGAAAATGGGTGACCTAGTATAGTTTGAATTTGAACCGAAGATTTATAATGTCTCGTTAAAATTGGGTATTGCCATTAAAAAAAATGAAGTTTGGGTTCTTTTTCATTTGTAGATGGCCCCCTAAGCAAATTTTATATACATCCTTTAAAAGTAGACTTTATTTCCAATGGTTCAGTATCAGTCATTTTCTTCTACGATAATTAGTTGCAAAGTTAGTAGGATAATAGAAGAAAGTGACTGGTACCAATCGATCGGAAATAAAGTCTACTTTTAAAGGATGCATATACAATAAGATTTGCTTAGGGGCCATCTACCAATCCAAACCAGACCAAACTTTGATTTTTTTCAATAACAACACCCCATTTTGACACTCTATTTTAAATCTTCAGTTCACACGATGCCTAGAAACGAAATTTCTAGTCATTTGAATGATAAACATTCAAAATGGAGAGCTTCTCATGTTAAATTACATTTTCATATTTTTAGGAATATCTCCTGAAATTATAATCCTAGTGTGAAAATTTTATGTGTCGTTATAATACTGAAAAACCCAAATATAAATACATTGAATTTGTATGTTTAAAAATTTTATAATATTAATTATGAAATATGAAATTAATATTCGAAAAAAAAATAGGAAAGGTAACCTACCTTTTTTTGATAGATTTATATTTATTAGGTCCTGCTTGATGCGAATTCTCCATTTCAAAATTTCCTTTCAAGTCGTTTTCGAATTGTCATTCGAAAACGTCAAAATTATGGTTAAAGGGGCCGTCTAGAATGTGAAGAAAAGCATAATTAAAAAATATATATTCGAAGCATATTAAGCGGGTGAAACCTCATTTCTCAATTTGAGAAACCCTCTATCAGATCCTAATGAGCTCTAGGCAAGAAGAAGTGGCCCTTGCGGTATCTCAATATTGGTACTTGTGTAGTTTCTGTTTTGAAAAGTTTATTTCATTACTGTTACTTACCCATCATACTTAGTATAGAGTAAGTCTTGTAATCGTTTTAAAAATCGAAAAAAAAATTTTTTGACGGATTTACAAGGTTCAGACACTGGAGATTCCAAAAAACATAATTTTCGAAAAAAAATTTGTCCGTCCGTCTGTATGTGTGTGTGTCTGTAAACGCTGTATCTCCCGAACAAATTGAGATAGAGACTTGAAATTGGGTGTGTACTTAGGAAGTAACAATGGGAAGAAGCCTATTGAATGTCAGTCACTTCGATGATCCGGAACTATTTTTTTCGGATCCTCGAAATATTCGTTCTGATAAAAGGTATACAAAAATTTTCGAAATGGTTTATTTGAAGGAGTGAGTATAAAAAACAATAAAATAACATAAATTTTGCATCATGAATGAACTCGATCGGATACTGAGTTGCCGAGATATTGGTAATCCTATTTTTCACACTCTTGGAATTTTCATGACCTTGTATTTCATTCAAATTTCAATTCAAAGATACATTTTAATTGGAAATGAGACGCTTCATCCGACGCAGTAAACTGCTAGTTTATAAGATTATCATTTTTCGAGTTACAAGGATGTTTCTTTTACGCAATTCGGTACCACTCGATGATCCCGCCGACCCAAAAACTATCGCCAAACTATAAGATTAAATGCCAATAATGGCTTATCGTAAATGTCAAGCATTTAATGCATCTTTATACCTATAAGGGGGATTCCCATACGAGGGACCCTGTTCTGTCGCCCAATGCCGCCAAGTTTGGCGCCAACTGGACGATATATCGCCCAATTTGTCGACCAAAATGAGTCGCCAAAAGTGACGCCAAATTGGTGGTATCTCTAATATTTCGCCCTATTACCATAGACTTCCATTGTAAACCAATAGTGTTTATTTGCTTACAGAAAAGCAACAAATTGAGATATTTTAATGCAACAAAAAGTAATATTAGCTTAAGGGATTATATTAATTACATTTAAGGGAGTCCCAGTAAATTAAATCTAACAAAAACATAGCTGTGAAAAGAGGGAGCCAAGTTCTGTAAAGACAATGACAAGAGAAGAAGTGGGTACCAAGTTCAAATAAAATTCGCTCAAACTTACCTACTGAAGTATTATAGCATTTTTTAAATTGTTTAGAAATAAAAATTATTGATAGCATATTAATAATAAATCTAGAACTTGGCAAGTTTTTACCTACGATTCATTTATTTTTAATAATGACATTATTATATCAAATCTTGTTATTTGATGATTGGAAGCCTTAATTTGAGTGAGCTCCTTCCCCTTGAAGAGCGGTGGGTTAAAATATATCCCACCTAATTTAACTGCAAAATGCCACATTGACACCAGAATCCAGGACTAAAAAGTTTAATTTTATTAAATACGTGAAAAGAAGCTTTTACCCATTTTGAAATAAATTTGTTTTTAAATTCTGGTGTGATTCAATCCTTTCAGCATTTCACGAACAAAAGTTATTTGCCCCTGAAAGGGTTAAAGGGGTGCTGTCTCTAGAGTGATGACCAAGAACAAGCGTAAGTATATCTGTCTCTTTGTCAGGCATCTTAGTCTGTTTGCATTGAGGTTTCTGGAGGGTGGGTGCTAGAGTGATAACCAAAGACGAGCGGGAGTGTATCTGTGTATTTATTGGTTTATGAAATCTTTAACATGAGTCATTTGTTTATAATAATAACTATATTATTTTTTTTAATGTCATTGAAATTAATATTAACATCACCATTTTATTAAGACATGAAATTGATAGGCATAACATTTATCAAAAACTTGCCAAGTTCTAGATTTATTATTAATATGCTATCAATAATTTTTATTTCTAAACAATTTAAAAAATGCTATAATACTTCAGTAGGTAAGTTTGAGTGAATTTTATTTGAACTTTGCATTCACTTAGATATCACTTCTTTTCTTGCCATTGTCTTTACAGAACTTGGCTCCCTTTTTTCACAGCTATGTTTTTGTTAAATATCATTACTTTTTGTAAAATTACAATATATTTAGACACTTTACTTAATGCTTTTTAATGTGTTTACATGTGACTATTTTATTCATCAAGCTACATTCAATTTTAATTTAAATTTCCTACAACAAACTATTTGGCTGTCAATTTGCGGCAGAAATCTATATTTTAATACTGCTACATTGAATGCATACTTTGAAATGAAATGTATTGATTCGAAATTTTTATTGTTTCTGAAACAACAATTTCTATTAAATACCTATATTAAATTTTCCTGTTAAATATCCTATATCTGAGCCTGCTTTTTTGTACTGAAAGTGAAAAATAAAGTTATGTGCTTATGCCACACTATGTATGATTCATCCATGGGTGCCGGCAAAGAGGCAGTGCAGAAAAAGGACATTGACCCTCCCTGGATTTTCAAATTTAATTAACTAAATATCCTTTTCTCTGATGATTTTGAAAATAACAAGTGGGTAAGTGTGATCACAGATCGCACAGAGGGTTTCGTTTAATATTCCTTTCAAAACACTTTATCCTTTTGAAAAATCTGTTAGCTCCACATTTCGCAACCAGGGGCGCACTCTATTCTAAACAAACCTCTATCCGAACGAAACTCCGTTTTACATACTATCCGTAGATATATTAGTCGAGGGGATTGAGCCCATAGCACCCGAGATAAGTAGACGCCCCGGAAAAAAGTGGAACTAAAATATGTAAGGCTATGGTGCATAATATGAAAGAATGGTCAAAGGGGTGTCGGCAAAAGTTGGAAAAGTGCTCCCCGGGTGAAAAGGGCGGAGGTTAGAAAAATTGCTTAAAATACACAAGTTAGAGCCCGGAGGAGTAAATAATATAAGACTTTTTGAAATTTTTATGATTTGTCGTGTGGTCTGAGGTATTCAGCTATACGTATGCAAAAAGTCATGTCTCCAACTTAATTAGGGGCTCCCTTAGAAGGAATTGCTAAAATACAAATGTGGTAGCTCAAAGGGTTAAGCGTAAGACTTTTTCAAGATTTTATGATTTGTCACCTGGCCTCAGGTGTTCTGCTATAAGTATACAAAATTTCAAATCTGCAATTTAATAAGGGGCTCAGGTAGAAAGAATTGCTTAAAATACGCATATGGAAGCCCGAAGGGTTAAATGTACGACTTTTTCAAAATATTATGGTTTGTCATTTGATGTGAGGTGTTCAGCTATAAGTATGCAAAATTTCACGCCTCCAACCTAATTAGAGGCTCACTTTGAAAGAATTGTTTAAAATACTCATGGGGGAGCCCAAAGGGTTAAATGTACGACTTTTTGAAAATTTTATGATTTGTCGTTTGATGTGAGGTGTTCAGCTATAAATATGCAAAATTTCACGCCTCCAACCTATTTAGAGGCTCACTTTGAAAGAATTGTTTAAAATACTCATGGGGGAGCCCAAAGGGTTAAGCGTAAGACTTTTTCAAGATTTTATGATTTGTCACCTGGCCTCAGGTGTTCTGCTATAAGTATGCAAAATTTCAAATCTGCAATTTAATAAGGGGCTCAGGTAGAAAGAATTGCTTAAAATACGCATATGGAAGCCCGAAGGGTTAAATGTACGACTTTTTCAAAATATTATGGTTTGTCATTTGATGTGAGGTGTTCAGCTATAAGTATGCAAAATTTCACGCCTCCAACCTAATTAGAGGCTCACTTTGAAAGAATTGTTTAAAATACTCATGGGGGAGCCCAAAGGGTTAAATGTACGACTTTTTGAAAATTTTATGATTTGTCGTTTGATGTGAGGTGTTCAGCTATAAATATGCAAAATTTCACGCCTCCAACCTATTTAGAGGCTCACTTTGAAAGAATTGTTTAAAATACTCATGGGGGAGCCCAAAGGGTTAAATGTACGACTTTTTCAAAATTTTATGATTTCTCGTTTGATGTGAGGTGTTCAGCTATAAGTTTGCAAAATTTCACGCCTCCAATCTAATTAGGGCTCACTTAGAAATAATTGTTTAAAATACACATGTGGGAGCGCAAAGGGTTAAATGTACAACTTTTTTGAAAATTTTATGATTTGTCGTTTGATGCGAAGTGTTCAGCTATAAGTATGGAAAATTTCACTCCTTCAACCTAATTAGGGGTTCACTTAGAAAGAATTGTTTAAAATACACATGTGGGAGCCCAAAGAGTTAAATGTACGACTTTTTCAAGATTTTATAGATTGTCGTTTGATGTGAGGTGTTCAACTATAAGTATGCAAAATTTCACGCCTCCAACCTAATTAGAGGCTCACTTTGAAAGAATTGTTTAAAATACTCATGGGGGAGCCCAAAGGGTTAAATGTACGACTTTTTCAAAATTTTATGATTTCTCGTTTGATGTGAGGTGTTCAGCTATAAGTATGCAAAATTTCACGCCTCCAATCTAATTAGGGCTCACTTAGAAATAATTGCTTAAAATACACATGTGGGAGCGCAAAGAGTTAAATGTACGACTTTTTCAAAATTTCATAGATTGTCGTTTGATGTGAGGTGTTCAGCTATAAGTATGCAAAATTTCACGCCTCCAACCTAGTTAGAGGCTCACATAGAAAGAAATGTTTAACATACACATGTGGGTGCCCAAAGGGTTAAATGTACGACTTTTTGAAAATTTTATGATTTGTCGTATGATGTGTGGTGTTCAGCTATAAGTATGCAAAATTTCAAGTCTCCAACGTGTATAGTTTCTGCGAACGGGCTCTGTGACGGACAGAATATCTCAATTTGTTCATTTTCTGTAAGCAAATAAACCCAGATAAACCACCAGTAAGTAGATAGGTTTACAATGGAAGTCTATGGAAATTTGGCGAAATATTAGAGATATCGCCAAGGTGGCGTCACTTTTGGTGACTCATTTTGGTCGCCAAGTTTGACGATATATAGCCATGTTGGCGAGAACCTTAGCGGTATTTGGCGACAGAACAGCGTCCCCTCCTACGGCAAATTAAAATTTCGCCTAATAGACGCAATGTTAAAGTAAAAATGGGCACCCCAGGTGGGTAATTCATCGATTTTCGCAATTTTTTTATTTTTTTCCTCAGTTTTATAGTGTAAACGAACTTCGCACCCAATTTGAAGTCTGTAGCTGTAGTAGATATACGAGATCTTTTTGATGAGTGAGTGAGTCAGCCAGTCAGTGGTAAAATTATCGATTATCAGACATTTTAAAATGTCATTATCTCGGAAACTAATTATGCGTTATTTATAAAATTTTGGATTTTAGGTAATTAGGGTGGCCTTACTTCACATTTCGTATAACAAGTACGTAGGTCTCATAGATTTTCAGTAGTAGAGCATTGAAATTTGACGAAAACAGCTCGAAATGGTTCGTGTAATATAACACACGGCTATGTCAGGCGAACTTGGCTGACACACTGCCGTGTGTCTAGATTATGAATAAAGTAACATGATACAATGCTTAGCAAGTATTACGTTTTATTTTCATATTTTATATTATGTATATCCATGATGAGTAAGTATTACGGTGGCCCCCAACGACTAGTTTTTGTTTTGTTTTCATTTCTTCTAGTTTTCAAAATTCATAAGAAGGGACACATTCAAAGTTGCGGAAACTTTATAGAGTGTTAGGCTGAGTGGACCTCCGGGGGGTCCCGGATCAACATGGCTTCGGCGTAGGAAAATAGCGAGGAACCCAGCCGAGGACGGCGTGGCGGTAACTTCCAGTTTCGGATGAAGATGTTTGTGTTGTCCCATCTGCTGGCTTGAATCACAGACATAGCCTGTTTATAGGGGATCCTTATTCCAGCTGGCGTTAGTCATTTTAGCGTAATCCTCACTATTCTCGTGTGAGGTTTCACGTTTGGGATCGATGGTGGGACGGCTGCTCGAAACTGGGCCCTTCCCCAATGGGTTGAGTCGCATTTTATCGCAGCGTCCGGAGTCGGTGGTCACGACGTATCGTGTCATGGCCGATATGGGCAGTGTACATTTGCAAAATTCTAATTATAGAGTGTTAAGCGCAGCGTATTGACTCAATCTTTAAGGGGACTCTTCACTCACTTGAAAACACCCGCTTCGTAATGTTAAACCAATGGGCAGGTTGTTTTCGAATTTTTCGTTTAAATTTGAATATTTTTAAACGATTTTTTTTTTTTTTTTTTTTTTTTTGCATAAGATAGCAAAGTTTGATTTTTAATAGGACTGATTTTTGCTTTTTCGATATTGGTTGCAGACTTGTTTAAAAAGGTACTTTCAATTTCGAAACCGGTTCCGAAAGTGAAATTACCTTTATTAAAAAGAATGTGCTACCGAAATCGAAAAAGTAAAAAACAGCCATACTAAAGATCGAGCTCAGCTATTCTATGCAAAAAAAAAAAAAAAAAAAAAAAAAAAAAAAATCTTTTAAAAAATATCAAATTTAAACGAGAAATTCGAATACAACCTGCCCATTGGTTTAACATTACGAAGCGGACGTTTTCAAGTGAGTCCCCTTAACCTCCTTCAGCTAGCATTAAAAAGTGTGTATTTGAGGCTTGCTTTCCGATCCATATTCTCTTGCGGTAAGACCAGATAGCCTACCTGAAATAAAAATCTATATTGGAAAACAACGCTGGCAGAGGGAAACAATGTTGGAATTAAAGGGAATCAAAATGACAAGAGTCATTATTTTTATAAAGCTGATAGAGGCGAAATTCTTTTCTGACTATTTTCAAAATTTAATGAAGATAATTATATTATTTGTCCTTAAATATTCAATCATGAGACATAATAGAAATAGTGTTCGTTGAGCGCCTTCATTAAAGATAAAAAATAAATATTTTGTTGTTTCCCAAAGAAAATCTAAACTCTTTCGTTTCCTGTAAGATGAGCCTCTTTATTATGGACACCAAGTTTCATTCAATTCAGTTGGAAATTCTAGCTTTAAAAGCCAATTAGCAATAAAGTATCCGTTTTTACTCTACACTCTATATAAATAAAATGAGCTTGAAACATTTTCAGATAAAAATCTCCGATGATGCAGAATTCTTAACAAACAAGAACATGCTACATTATTATTTTTTTTTTTTAATAATTTTATATTTCATTGTGATTTTAAAGATTTTGTTCTTTTTATGACTGCGAAAATGAATTCCATTTTCTTCCTAATAGCATTTCTTGAAGTAGTGAAAACTGAATCTCTTCTTTCCCTATTCCATTCCCAATCTCGTTGACAAGTGTTTATGAATTCTGTCTGTCTGTCTGCCCTCGCCATCCGAGTCGTCAGTATAGACTCGGATGGCGGATAGAGGTTTATTGCGACTGGTTCGGTATTGAATAGGAAGTATGGAGCATTTAGCATCCATTGACATGGACACTCAAAAGAATTTTGCTATAGGACGGTCCGCACGCGCGAGCGGCCTCTTTTCGTCCGCAGCCCTTTATTCTTCTACTTATTCCGACTCTTTTGCGGAAGCAAGATTCCCAGGTGTCCAGCCACGTTTCCAGTAAAAGACACTCTAGCGAAAGCCAGGTTGGGGGAAAAAATCAAAAATTGAAACCGGACAAATTTAAAGGGGAAATTACACAACTTAAAGACACCGAAAAACGGGTACGGAGGGCCTGGGGCCCTGAAGCTACCGAACGACTCCTGCTACTTCAGCTTATTATTAGTCTCGGTCGGCGGTTGGGGGTGGGCCAACCGCCCCGGAGAGCGGCCTCTTTTCGCCCACAGCCCTTTATTCTTCTACTTATTCCGACTCCTTTGTGGAAGTCTAAGGAATCTTTTGCTATAGGCAGCCATACTTAACGTGTGGCCCGGCTACCTTTTATGTGCGGCCCGAGACACTTAATTCATGAATTCTGTATAAAATGTATTTAAGAACTTCGCTTTTGTTTGTTGCATTTTCATGGGAAGACAAAATCTGTCCTGCTATTTATAATTAATTTAAAATGGTATTCAAACATCTTAAATACCTTTTTCTTAGTCGAAAGTTCTTTTTACATGCTATCCGATTTGTGACAGAGCTGAACCTACCTTAAACGTCAATATTAATTAAACTTTATTTCAGATTTAAAAAATTTGCCCTATGTATTTCTACAATTAAATGAAAATAAAGTTTTCGCATCGAGGGATAAACTGATTCATTAGACAAAATCTCCTGATTATTTTCTTTAGAACTTAGAAATTCTTCATTTTATTTTATTATAACGTTTTATACTTATTATATAACTATTACACCTTTTTGGAGTTGCACGTTTGTCGCAAAAAAAAAAAAAAAAAAAAAAAAAAAAAGAAAAATCACACAAAATTTTTACACAGCTATTTCCATACAACAAACTTCGATACCTATTTATACATTTGCAACAAAAATCAATCACGAAGTTTATTGTTTGGTAATAGTGGTGTTAAAATTTTTAATAACATTTCATTCAGGACAAACGTTCAACCCTACTTAAATTCATTTTGTTATATTGCTTTGTTATACTACTTTTGCTATTTTACTTTTATAATTACCTTTTTTCAAGTGTGTTACGGCCCGCTTAACATTGCAAAGACATGTTTGCCGCCCGCGAGAAAAAAAAGTTGAGCAGTGTATTTTAAGGATGTTATACAATTTCAAGCGGATGGAGGCTTACAACTTAGAACAGGGTGATGTGTTCACCGTTCATTGTTCATGGACATGCAAAAGAATTCGGTTCTCAGAACTGTTTTTAAATTGAACTCATCTTTTGCCTAGGCCTGGGTGTGTTTACACTATATGGCCAAAGGTGACCGATCACTTGCGTTTTTAGACGTTTTGTTAAATATCTAGAAAAATGCATGAGGAATTAACCTGAAACTGCAGGTGTGTAAACAGTATAGTATAGGTCATATATTTCCATGAAGATTTTTTCCCGAAACCCCATAGGAAACCGTCAACAAATTGAAAAAGAAGGAATATCTTTTGGATAACCCTGTCAAAACTAATGTAGCAAAAGCGTTCAAACACGAGATTATTAATAAGTGGCTTATTGCAATATACTGTGTTCATTTTTATGATGATAGCATGTATACTCATAAAGAAATTAAGGTTTTTATAATAACAGCCCCAAATTTCGCCAAGTTTTTTGCTTATAATTTGCAGAGTTCTTAATATAAAACAAAAGTTCTTTTCAGAAAATAGGACAAACAATATTGTACACAATACCATGCAATCAGAATTAAAAGACAATAAAAATTGGATGAAAAATGAGCAGGTTTACTAAAAAATGTTTCACTGCGCATGCGCGAATGCAATCAAAATATAATGTGCATAATGTATTAGCTAAGTATGTAGAGCAACTTTTGTGAAAGTCTCAAAATCATAGCTTGAAAATTCTGAAAATGATCGTCAAAATCCATTGTTCCCAAAAACAAGCAAAAAGACCAGGGCTGTATCCAAATAGAGTACGTGCAATATTGTGTACGCTATCTTGGCACTAATCAACAGATATTTGATACAACCCCTCATCTTTTTGCATATTTTTGGGAACAACGGATTTCGAGCTTATTCTATCGAAGATTATTTTCAGAATTTTCAAGCTATGATTTTGAGACTTTCACAAAAGTTGCTCTATATATTTAGCTAATACATTATGCACATTATATTTTGATTGCATTCGCGCATGCGCAGTAAAAATTTTTTTTGTAAACCTGCTCATTTTTCATCCAATTTTTATTATTTTTTAATTCTGATTGCAAAGTACAATATTGTGTACAATAAAAAGATTATAAAGATAAATATTGTGATAAAAGTACAATATTGTGTACAAAGATTGTGTACTATATTGTTTGTCATATTTTCTGAAAAGAACTTTTTTTATATTAAGAACTCTGCAAATTATAAGCAAAAAACTTGGCGAAATTTGGGGCTGTTTTTGTAAAAACCTTAATTTCTCTATGAGTATAAATGCTATCCTCATAAAAATGAACACAGTATATTACAATAAGCCACTTATTAATAATCTCGTGTTTGAGCGCTTTTGCTACATTAGTTTTGACAGGGTTATTCAAAAGATATTCCTTTTTCTTCAATTTGTTGACGGTCCCCTATGGGGTTTCGGGAAAAAATCTTCACGGAAATATAGGACCTATACTATACTGTTTACACCCTTGCAGTTTCAGGTTAATTCCTCATGCATTTTTTTAGATATTTAACAAAACGTCTAAAAACGCAAGTGATCGGTCTACCTTTGGCCATATAGTGTATATTTTTATACTAGCTATTTTCCTGTGTCAGATAGCCATTTATTCATGGGAAGACTGTGCACACTTCCTTTTAGACTTTTCACACTTCCTTTTTTAGCACACTTTCCTTTTTTCACACTTCCTTCGAACACTCTATCTCTATTTTAATTCTCCTACTTTAACTTTTGTTTTTCTCCTATTTTAATTTTATTTCATGTTTCATGGTTGCAGTTTTCTAGGGATGGGGCCTATTGGGGCGAGCTTTGAGGGACGCCTCACTCCATCCATTGTTTTTTTCAACTTCCTTACAAGGGTGCGAGTGACAGAATATTGGCCGCCCCATTGAAAAACGCCTTAAAAATGAATGCTTCATTCCTTAATAACTAGGAAACACGCATTTGTGAATATTTTTTAGGGTTTCGTTCATCCCACGAAACCCTTATATTCTCGCTTCTCTGCGTCACAACGCTCGTACTCGCAAACTATTTAAGTTACAGACTTAAAACTTTTTTTTATTTTTTTACATAGAGCTGAATATCCCCTGTTATACCCAAAATCATAAATTTTTGAAAAAGTCCTATATTATTTTAATTAAAAAAATAATGTAATGACATCCCACCCTTTTTGCGATTTCAAAACACAATCTTAATTTCTACCCTCTTTTCGTAAATTCGGTAGTCCTCTGGTAGAGTGTTATTTCTAACCGAAAGGTCCCGGGTTCGAAGCATGTCGGCGGAAGTTGAAATGTTCAATTTTTTTGCATTTGATTGTCCGATGGGTAAAAAGAAATTTTAAGATTTTAAATTAAAGATTTTTTAATTAAAAGAAATTTTTTAGCCATTTTACAGGTCTTTAGGAATTTTAATAAATGTTGACATTGTTTTTGGCGCCATCTAGTAAGTGTTTGGAAAGTGAAAGAATTAATATGGATTTTTTCTTTTTCTTTTAAAAAATTCATATTTTATTTATACCTCCGCTAAATTTTTGAAATGGCTGAATTTAAAAATATTCGGAATTTTTAATTTTATTTAAATAATTTTACTTGAATATTTTTAATTTCGACTAAAAATATATTTTTTTAATTACTTTAAAATTAAGTGCAATGGTGCTGTTAGTTATGTAACGGTTTAATAATCATAAATTAACAGTTTTGATTTAATGAAGTGTTTTAAAAGAGATATTAAACGAAACCCTCTGCACGATCAGTGATCACACTTACTCACTTGTTAAACTAAATAATGATATAAAAAGTGATAAAATATCTTTATTTAGATTGACGAACATCGCACAAACGGCGACATTTTCAAAATCATTCAGGATAGAAAATATTTTTACAAAATTTAAAAACAATAACTTGGTAAACAATGTCACGAGACATCATGCATAAAGAAAATCAGTGCAAACACAAAATAAAATGAAATTTTGGAACGTGGATTAATTTTTACTATTATTACTAAAATGGCATAGCATCTCTTTTCAAATTTTAAGTAAATCAAGGGACACTGAATCATTGCAAATATTCCATTGCGTAAAAATATCTTTATTGATTACCGGATAATGAATGGCAAATAAAATGTTGATGGATAAATTAATCTGCTATTTTAAAAATCGATCTGTAAAGGTTCTTCGCTGCATAATCTGGTCAAAGCTGTGGTTCTCCTGCTGTATTGGATGTCTGCTATAGATTCTTCTATTCTAGTTTTAAGTTTTCTGCTTGTCATACATATATAAAACTGCATTGTTCTATCTTCTTTCGTGAAAGGTATTTCGTATACTCCTGATAACTGGTTTGACTCAATTGGATCTATTTTCTTGCATACTATATTAATTTTCAAAATTTGGAAATTCATATCCGGTCAGATTCCACTATTACGTTATGTTGGATTAAGGGATCAGCCATGGATTGGAAGCCCTTTGTGGCTAATAGGGTTGTAGAAATACAATCTTTAACTGATCCTAAAATATGGAAGTATATTTCGGGTGGATAATCCGAGTGATCTTCTTACTCGAGGTGAAAATTCACATAACCTCCTGGAAAATAAATTATGGTATTACGGTCCTGAATGGTTGTCATTACCAAAGGACAGTTGGCCAAAACTTGAAAAATACCATTTAATGAAAATATTTTGAATGAAAGAAAATCATCAAATTTGAGATCTGCTCAATTATCTTGTACAGTAGGTGGTGTACCTCCAGAGTCGTTGTTAAAATTAGAAAATAATTGTATTTTAACCATCATGTCAGGATATTTCGCAAATAATAAATTGTCAAAGTTAAAAAATAAGAAAAATCGGATACTATAAAACAGAGGCTGTGTTTTTTAACTTTTGATAATTGATTTTTATGCACTTTTTAGCACTGAATCTGAAAATGACCTTCATTTTTAACCACCACGTCATAATTTTTTTGCAAATCGTAAATGTCAAAGTTAAAATATAGCGAAAATGTGATACTATAAAACAGATGTAAAACTTTTTTATTTT
The DNA here is from genome assembly GCA_963932465.1 of Maratus speciosus. Taxonomy (NCBI): domain Eukaryota; kingdom Metazoa; phylum Arthropoda; class Arachnida; order Araneae; family Salticidae; genus Maratus; species Maratus speciosus. Next base: position 5,778,689 of record OZ010789.1, read on the forward strand.
ATTTTATTTTATTCATTTCAATAATTTATTCCTTTTTTTTTTTTTTTTTTTTTTTTTTTTTTTTTTTTTTGTCTTATACTGGGATTCTTACAGCTAAACAGCTGAGGGGGCCGATGAGGTGGGGGAGAAGATTCAATTTTAACTTTGAAAAATTCAACTTTGAAATTTACAATTTGCCACAAATCCTGACTTGATGGTTAAAATCGAAGGTCATTTCCTCATTCAGCGGTAAGAAATACATAAAGATCAATTATCAAAAGTAAAAAACACAACAATGTCATGTATTTTATAGTATCAAATTTTCGCTATTTTTTCTTTTTTTAACTTTAAAATTTACGATTTGCAAAAAATCTTGTTTAATTTCTATCCTGTCCATGAAGTGGGTTCATAATCAATTGCAAAATACCATTTCTACAAGCAAAAACCAAGCTGAATGGGGGCGAATATAAATATATTTGAATCAGAAAATAGAAAGTAGTAAAGAAAAGACGACAAAACCAGATAGAGTTCTAAAAGAGAAATCGATCCATACTTCTTTCGACATACTATGGTTTTCAGTATGGGGAAAGAAAAAAACAGCCGTTTTGGGAAAAGCTGAAACCTAAAACCCTCCATTACCTACAACCTATCTTTTGTTTCTCCTCAACGCTGAAGGGCGATGTCAAAAGGAATGTTTTTTTTTTCTTTCAAACACAAGAATTTCTGAAACATGTACTTTTATATTTTTCTTTCTTTTTTATTCAAATAGATGTCTCTGTTGTGCTGCGAACATGGATCACTTTTGTTCGTAAAATAGAGCCTTCCTTACATTTCGATTGCCTTTTCTGTAGGAGATATAAATCAGTCAAATACTTTATAAGCAAGCCCTGAATGCACCTGGCTAGTTTATAAGACGGGGTGGCGATTTAAAAAGTTCGAATCAGAGTCTTGGGGAATAGGACTGGCCCTTAAACCGAGTTAACCCCTTTATGTCCCGAAGGTACTTTAAAGTACCATTAAAATAACTTGTTATAAAATTGGTTTTATATTAATACTTGGAAATTTTTCCAGAAAGAAACATTCGCCTTGCATAGTGTATTTCAAATTAAAATGAAATTTCAAATTAATTGCTTAAAAGGCGCAAAGGCCAACCTAGTGGAAAAGATTCCATGCCAGGACTCGAACGCGGTCCATCAGTAAAGCGCGCTGACATTCTACCAATTAAACCACATGGAACGATACCCAGCCTGGAACTTCTCACTATTACAGGTTGTCAAGACTGCAAACGCAGCACAAGATGGAATATTTTTCCGTGAGCCAAAGACATGGGGCAAACACGAAACTTAATTAAATCCAGCATCGATTGAAACTATATTAATACTTGGAGATTTTTCCAGAGAGAAACATTTGCTTTGGCGAATGTTTTGTAATGTGGTTTATGTGGTAATGTGTAATGGCTTGTAATGTGGTTTAGTCGGTAGAATGTCAGTGCGCTGAACTGATGGCCCGAGTTAAAGTCCCAGCCTGGAACTTCTCACTATTACAGGTTAACAAGGCTGCAAAAGCAGCACAAGATGGAATATTTTTCCTTGAGCCAAAGACATGGGACAAAAACGAAACTTAATTAAATCCAGCATCGATTGAAACTATATTAATACCTGGAAATTTTTCCAGAGAGAAACATTCGCCTTGGCGAATGTTTTGTAATGTGCTTTATGTGATAATAGGTAATAGCTTGTAATGTGGTTTAGTCGGTAGAATGTCAGTGCGCTGTTCTGATGGCCCGAGTTCGAGTCCCGGCATGGAATCTTTTTCTCTAGGTTGGACTTTGCGCCTCTTAAGCAATGAATTTGAAATTTGATTTTCATTTGAAATAAACTGATTTTATACATCGATTAGTAGGAATACAGCTTTGCTTGTGTTATAGATACTTTACTTTATCTTGTTCCAAAAGAGCTCAAGAGCGCGAATGTTCCTATTCAAAGTGGTAGCTGACAAACTTGACTTCAAGTTTGGGAAAATATTTAGCAATAAACTTGTGCGCGGCAAAATATTATTAAAATGGTGAATACGGGTATGAGAGGTGGGTAGGTCAATTTTGAGATGGTAAAATTTTATGGCTGTGGCTGAGTGACATTGTTTTTGCTGATTTTTCATTCCATAACACGTAGCATAAGAGCCTCAGTTGATATTTTCATCCTATCTTACATAACTTATCAACACTTACATTTATTATGCTTTACTCATTACGTACAGTCGAGTCTCTATATAACGAAATCCATTGTTCCAGTAAAAAATTCGTTACATAGAGAATAACTAAAAATTCCTATTTAATGTGTAAATTTTGAACAAAAATTATTTTTGAGGTGTTTAATTAAGAATTTGAAATGTTTAACTATAACTATTAACCTAATATTGTATTTATTAATTATTTAAACAGTTTCAAAAAAGAGAACAGATATTTGAAAGCATAATAAAAATCACAAAAGGAAAACATGCATTAATTTTAAATGAAGAAATCTGTAATTTTTCGCTGTTTTGATTTCAAAATTGTTACACTCTCAAAAAAAATGTTCACACTTTAGCAAGGAATAAAAAAATGGAACGGGGATATTTTGTTAGCAATATTTAATCTTTGCTATCATAAAATTTGCGTGATGTTCGTGTTTTATCCTCAAAAATTAATTATCTATTTCTCAATATAAAAAAACATAGGTAAGATAAATTGGGCTTACCTTATATTTATGTATATCCGTTTATTATCTGGTAATTTTCCTCCGGAAAGGGTAAATGGATCTACATGTTCTTCCTGTATTTCTGATTTAATCCATATATGTGACTGATGGTCTGAACTTCATGTTGTTTAAAAAGACGCATATTTTTGTGTGACTTGTGAACTTAAGTTTGTCCCGAAACTTATAAATAGAAAAGTAAAATTAAATTTTAATAAGAGCTTTAAGATACACATCTCTCAGTTTGAGAGTTTGAGTTACAAGTGAAAGTAGGCAAAAAATACATGAATAAAATATTATTAGCAATAAAGAACAGGAAATTAATCCCATAAATCAGCATAACAAATAATTTGTTAATACATGGAAATTATTCCAGAGAGAAACATTCGCCTTACATACAATATTTCAAATGAAAATCAAATTTCAAATTTCAAAGTAATTGCTTAAAAGACGCAAAGGTCAACATAGTGAAAAACATTCCAAGCCGGGACTCGAACCCGGGCCATCAGTATAGCGCACTGACATTCTACCGACTAAACCACTTGGAACGATACCTAGCTCGGACAATTTCTCACTATTATATGTTGGCAACGCAGCACAAGATGGAATATTTTATCGTGAGTCACCGACCTGGGACAAACACGAAACATAATTAAATCCAGCATCGATAGAAATTATATTAATACATGGAAATTATTCCAGAGAGAAAAATTCGCCTTACATACAATATTTCGAATGAAAATCAAATTTCAAATTTCAATTGAAATTTGTGCATGCCTTTTTTCTTTACGTAGTCCTACTAATCCAATTTTATGACCAATCATTGCTTTAGCTCCTTGTGCTGCAATAACAGAGAACTTCGCAAAACCTTCATGTTTAGAAACGACATCATTCAGTGCGTTGAATATGTCAGTACGTTTTTTGCAGGTTTCTAATGATTTCAATTCCAACAGTTCTTCATGAATTTCAAATTCTTCGTTTATTGTTCTGACAAAGATAAGGAGCTGGCTGATGTCAGCTATATATGGACTTTCATCTAGAGCTAGAGTGTAAAATTCACATTTTTCCAAAATGCCTTGAGAGAACCTGAAACTTCACCACCCATATCATTAATTCTTCTACCTACTGTCTGATGAGACAAAGAAACTGTTTCAAAATTTTTAGCCATCTTATTATCGCCAAATGAAGATGCCATTTTTACAGCACATCTCTTAATGAACTCGCAATCCCTAAAATACTTTTTACTTTTAACTAGCTCTGAATGAAAGAAAAGTAGGCACAGCACGGATTATAACGGTCGAAAAGTGAAGCTTTAATAGGGCTGTTATAGTAGACATGAAGATTATAAGGTGCCGATGGAGAAAACTTAAAAAAAAAACTTCAAGTAGTATTACTTAAAAACATAAAGCTGTAAGAAGGGTGCACGATTTTTTTCCAAATTTTAAATTAAAATATTTTTCCAGTAAGAAGGGCGAGGGCCAACAAAAATTAATAGGTGGGCCGCGGGTTGGACCACACTGGCGTAAGAGTTCTCGCATCGTTTAGAGTGAGTATCTCGTTGCATCAAAGAATCAATAGAGATTTTATTACGCAATGAGAATATTTGCAATGATTCAGCCTCCATGGAGTTACCTAAAATTCGGAAAGAAATGCTACACAGAGCCATGAAACAATCATGTAAAATAATTCACGTTCACAAATTCGCATTTTTAATATTGCAGTTAATTTCATTATCCTTATGCTCGCGTGATTTTTGTTATTTTTTTCTTTACTAGTTTTTCTATTTGAATTTTTGTGAAAATATTTTTATCCTTTCATTTTCTTGAGAATGTTGCTTTCTGATGCAATGAAACATATCGTAATGTAAATAAATAAAGGTATTTTGCCTTTTTAAAAATTTATGTTTATCACTTATAGAAATTATGAGTATTTTGTTAATTGATCTAATCGATTCTGTTTCATGTAAAAGTGATGCTGCTTCAAGTATTACCTAGAGTGGATTTTTTTTTTTTTTTAACCATTTGGAAAAATGGTTATTGTCCTCGTCAGGGTAGGAAATCAAAAGCATATCTGAAGCTTTTTATTGGTTTAATCCGCATTTTATTCGTCTTTTCATTGGTCTATACAGTAAGCTGTATTTCCTTTACTTTCAACAGAGAGGGACAACAGAGTGTTGCCACTATCAGAAAAAAGTAATAAAAACTACAAAAAAAAAAATAATAACTCAGAAACAAATTGAGATACAGCTTTCAAACATATTGCATTTAAAAGTACATTTTTTTCTCTATACGGCGATATAAAAAGTAATATTGTGGGATGTTTAGAAGTTTAAGAAATAAATTTAATTTAAAATGGGCCGTCAGATTTCTTGGAAATCTGACGATGGAAAAGCCTTTTCCCGAACAGCCAATGAAATGCTTGGATAATACGTAAGTTTCAGGTGGATAATACGTACGAGTCGCAGGCGATTTCTGTCGCTTGCAATTTTTGCGTGTAATAACACTATTAATGTTTAATTCATGGCGTACGTAATGTAGGATCCACTCCGTGCTATTTTGTATGTCTTAAATTTTAGTCTTTTAAAAAATCATTTTCGAAATGGTCGTTGTAATTTGTTAAATTGCATTTTTTTTTTTTTTTGATCGGCTATTAAAATAAGAAAGTTGCTATAAATGGACTGCCGTTATACCGAGGTCTTGTGTCTATAAAATGTTCACTTTTTATAGGGTCAGGGAGATTATAAATCACCTTGACGTGGAAATCCGAATTTAATTTTTAATTTAATTTTAAGCTATGAGGTATTCGCTACGGCTTTTGCCGGCATGACCTCAAATGATCACAAAATGGCGTTATTTCCTTGGAACAACCTTCATTCACGAGGAAAAAAGGCAGAACCCTGGAAATCCGAAGTTTGTAACACCTCTCTCTTCTTTCCTTGAGGTGTCGAGTTGGGATGAAAGTTTAAAACATTGGCAATACGGTCACAACGGATGCAATACCCGTTTTCGCAATTAACCCTTTATAACATTCATTCAACATACCAAAATGATGGCTCGAGCTACTCATTGGTTACGAAAATAAAAATAAACATCCAAGTAAAATGAAAATAACGTGGAAAATTGAATGAATGGCGTTTCATGGACCGCGCCATTTTAGAATATCTTTATTTGTTTTGAAAATGACTGAGGTAGAGTTGAAACATGTGAACAGTCAAAACAAACGTACTTTTACTGGTTTTAAAGTTTTAATTGGCACCTTTTAGCAATTATGGTACTTAAAAGTACCGTAATGTTGGACCTGCAGAACGGTGGTGGTACAAAATAAACTTCATAACGAGAGAAAAACGACGAGCAATTTTTTTTTAATTTGTAGGGAATAACGTCGCGATGGGGAGGTTATGGGGGGAGAGCCTCCCCCCCCCCCAAATATATGTGAACTTGAGAAATTTGAGCTTAGAGTTGGGAAATTATAGAATTTTAAAGTACTTTTCTTTTCTTTAAGTAAAAAAGAAAAAAGAATTTTTTATCGTTTTGCTGACTACCTTTCTCAGTTCTGTAATAGTAAAATAGTTAAACGTTTAAAAGAAATACAAAAAACAGCCAGACTCAATTTGTCATTGTTTTTCTCTGTGCTACGAAAATAGCCTACATCTACCAGACCTGAATTTCCCTACTCTTGTCCATCAGCAGTGTCTCTAATACATTTCCTCCAAAACTTTGCCCCTTTCTCAAAAATCTAAAATTATAAGGTTATTTTCATAGGAAGTACAATTATGACTCGTACACAACTGAAGACAAAAACTTTTATTAAATGGACCAATAATTATAATTTTTATGTTTTTAATTTCGGCATTTTTCTTTGGAAAGATTATTTTTTTCTGCGTGTAGTATCATTATCATTAAAAACACATTGAACATATCATTTTATTTAGAAAAATAGAGCAATTTGTTTCACGTTGAGAAACTTTTAAATTATAAGTTGGGAAAATTTTGAACTCTTCCCCCCGAAAATTTTTTTGTAGCTACGGCCCTGGGAGTAATAGTGAATAGTAGTTCTAACAAAAGGGACCTTTAGCTTTTTCATGTTTTATTATAATTTAGTTATCTAATTTACATTTTAGCGTATGATTACAGGCTCACGTTGGCCGAACCGATTGGACATCACATACGTTTTTTTCTGCTATGGTTTACGTATTTTTGAGAAGAATACACAATTGCGTCCATTGTTGCAGCAAAACAGAAGTGATATCAGTTTATTTGTCGGCTTTTTCCGTTTGATCTTTTTACTCAATCATCACATCCGGTTCCAAAGTTTATGCTGGCGTAAGTAATATGCTGGAGAATACCTTTCCTAGAATATTATGACCGAAAGGGCTTATTTCCTCCATGAAAGCACACACACAAAAAAAATCCGTATAGAATACAAAGCAAAGAAACTGTGAATCCGAGTTACGTTTAAAACGAATCACAGAATTTCAAACATTTTCACTCACTTAAAATTAAGAGAAATAGTACTATTAAAATGGAAATCATAAATATTTACCTTTTACTGTTCATGATACTTTACAGAGAAATCTTGAAGTATATAAAAGATTTACAAACTAGATCACCGCACAAAACAAATACTCTTTGAAATCCACAACCCAGAAGATCAGGGGTCGGAGAGGTTTTGTTTTTGGTAACCCTTCCAGTAGCGCCAACTTTTCAAAAGTATTGGGTGGGCTTAAAATTTTTTGAATAAAATAACACATATAATTTTTTCCCATAATGTGTATGTGTGTGTAGAGAGAGAGGAGAAGAGCAAATGACAAAAGATAATTCGAAATTAAATTATATTTCTTTTAAGAAATTTTTTTAATTATTGTAATTTAATTATAATTTTATAAATAATTGTATTAAATTATATTCTTATAAGTTCTTCCTTAAAAATACAATAATATTTATTTTAAATAACATTGGAATGGCTAAAAATTGAAAGTGCAAAGAACTAAATGTCAAGAAAAGAATACATTTTAGTCACCTAAGAGATTTATGAATTCAAGATATCAAAACCAGGGTTGTAGTGGGTAGCTGCTCGGGTACCCGCCCGGGCTGTATTTTTTAAACGCGGATTTTTTGCAACCCTGATCAACACAGGTGGCAAAATAGGCAGGAAATTTGTTTCTGAGAGAAATTTAATGATCCATCCGCTGAAGGGGATGTGCTTCTGTAAGTCTACTTGATGTCCTTACTATTTTTCAAACAAAACTATTTTGAGAACGTTCATAAAACCAAATTTCATTTCAGCGATTAAATAAATAAATAAATAAATTATGAATTAAATCATTTGAAATTGGGTGGGCGGAGAGATCAAATTATTGGGTGAGCTCGTGCCCCATGAGCCCCTATAAGTTGGCGGCACTGAACCCTTCTATGCAGACTTCGTGATATATTCTTCGTAATAGTTTTCTGCAACATTTTCAAGGAAAAACCTATCACAAAGTGGATATTTACACTAAGGGCAAAAGGAACATAAAAGAGAAATTATTATTAGAAATAAGAGACTGCACCGACCCCTGAAAGCTACACTTCTTCTGTTTAGGATCTATTCCTTCCCTACATAAATAAATAAAATAAAATGGCTAGACCTATTGGACACATTATTTTTTGGAGAAAAAAAAACACAATTTTGAAATAAACTATTTGAACATTTTCAATGAGTCAAAACACGAATCTATAAAGGCAGCACCGTGCGAAGAGAAAACTGCGACCAGGGACAAAGTTTCAATTTGGCGCCCCCGCCCATTTCTCTTTGTTACAGGTGTCACAAAGTTGAAAAGTGTAGAAACACAAATGAATTCTATTGAATACATATTTTGCGTTTATTTTGGAGCTTTAAAAGGTGTAATTTTAACAACTAAATAAGAGAAAATTGCACTTATATTTTGGCAAAGGGGATCTGGAAAACAGATGTGGAAAAAAATGTATCTAATAATTTTAATTAATTTTTCAACTACTTTTCAGCAGTGAAATTACGCTTGAAATTATTGAATATTAAAGACGTGAATTATCACATTACTAACAAGGCGTAAACCAACTTAGTGAAAAATGTCCAAACCGGTCCTTGTGGTTTAGTGGTAGAGCACTGGAGATCTATTTCAGGGGCCCGGGTTCGATTCCCGGCTTGGACATTTTTCACTAAGTTGGTTTACGCCTTGTTAGCAATGTGATAATTCACGTCTTTAATATTCAACGTATCTAATAGTTCAGTATAATAGTTTTCAACCTCTTTTGGATTCCAATAAAGAAGCCACATTCTATTTTGAGAATCACAAAAAAAAAAAAAAAAAAAAAAAAAAAAAAAAAAAAAAAAAAAAAAGATTCTAATAGGATCGGGTTGCCTTTAAAATTTTCGGGTTTGGATCAAGCTTTGACCTTTTCGGGTCAGATTTGCGATTTTTTCCAAAGGAAGATTCAACGTTTCGTTCAGTGATTTTTCAAAAGAAAGAGTTTATTTAATGGAAAAACTTCCTATTTGAATATTAATGAATGTTCATTTTTATATAAAAAGGATAACACTGCTATTAGAGATTGAATTGAATTTGATTGCTATTGATATTGAATTGTAGAGTATTTTTCCATATTAAAATGTAGATTCATTTCTTTTTCTTCGGGTTCGGGCTTCGGTTTAAGTGTATCGGGTTTCGGGTTGACTTTAAGCAGGAATTTCGAGTTCAGGTCATTCACCACCCGACCCGTACAGAACTCTAACTCATAGGCTACCTAATATAATTAATAATCGAAATACGGTTTCCAACAACGTCCAATGTCGATGTAGAACACGATCTTTAAAGGACCTCCCTGATCGAGGAACCCGGTAGTATAGTAATCTATGGTAAAGTACGTTTTTAAAAACTTTTGTTTCAACTTTAAATTTTTCTAATGGAAGACAATTGAAAATTTTGATCCTTTTGAAATTTCAAAGCTTATAAGGGTTTTTAAAGTACTTACTAATATTTAAGAAGTCTACGTCGGCACCGAAAGTCTACTTTCCGAGAGTAAGAACCGTTATTTGAATCAATCAATTTGGTCTTAACTCATTAAACCCTTGAAGGGCACCGGTATATAATATGTACCACTTAATTTTAATTCCCAAATGGGATATTGGCACCAGAATTTTAAAACTAGATTTTTCTTTTTATTACACGCTCGAAAAAACAAACTTAATTTTACTTAATTTCATAAAAATTTTCTTGTAAATCCTGGTGTCAATCAATCCTTTTAACATTTTAGCAACAGAAGTAGTTTGCCCTTTTGAAAGGGTTAAAGCCGGTTGGCAAGAAAACTTGCCATGTAAGACGAACAAAACTTTTAAATTTGAATACCAGTATTTTAGTTTGGAAATTTTCACACTATCTAATCTCAGATTTTGAGCGATTCAATAATTCAAAATTACAATGCGGAAAAAACTGGGGTCGAAGAATTAAAAGAAGTGTACAAGAGAATCGTCCTTAATGGGGTAATTATCTTATTCAATTTTAACTTTCCGATGAAAGAGGGGGGGAGCCTGTTTCCGTAAAGCGCCCCCTTAAAGCTTGCACAGACGCTCTTCATGTAGGATAAACTAGCTGCGAGCGTTGTTTAAAAAACAGGTAGCCTCTTTCGGCGTCTCCATTATCCGCCGAGAGTGGTGTGTTGAAAGGGATTGAACAAAAGGGGAAGTCTCGTGATTCTTTCGTCGAGTGGCTCTATTTTTAAAAGTTCACTGAAATTCAAAATGACTGAAAAAAAAGAGAAAAATGGATATCTCAAAAATAAATTGAGAGGCAGTTTTCAAACAAATTGCAGTTAAAAGTACTTTTTCCCCCTATACGAAGGTGTAAAAATTGAGAAGGTGCGATGCTTAGAAGTTAAACCTAGTTGGATGTGCTAATCCCAAAACTTTCTTCTAAAAAACATACACAAAACATTTTATTCAATTCTATGCATAACTTCATGCACTTTTCGATGGTACAATATTCAAAATCGCACAAAAATCGTACAAAAATCGCTATTACATCGCTTCCTTTTGGTGGAATTTTTCCAAATTAAGGGTAGACCTGCTTGCCATAGCCAAAAACATTTTTAAAAATTTGGTTCAGTTCTATGCATAACTTCATGCACTTTTCGAAGGTACAATATTCAAAATCGCACAAAAATCGCTATTACAGCGCCCTCTTTTCACGGAATTTTTCCAAAGTAAGGGAGGACCTGCTGGCCATAGAAAAGAATTTGATCCAATTCTATGCATAACTTTCTACACTTTTTGATGGTACAATGGCGACAGACAGACATTTTCTATAAGCATGTTTTTGGGGATACCTGACCCCTAAAACGTGTCAATCTGTCGAAAAAAATTTTTCGATTACAATACTTTCTTCTATTGAAGATAGAAGAATCATAACGATATATTCTTCGATTTTCAATAGAAGAAATACCTTCTTCTATTGAAGATAGAAGAAAGTAACAAATTGTAGAAGAGACTATCAGTATTGAACCGTACACTTCACCGTCTGCTTCACTTGACGGGTAGCTTATGTAACGTAAGGTTATTTTTTAGGAACGAGAGCTTTAAGGGTTGCCTGAAAGAAATTGCCTATCGGGAGCTAATAAAACAGGCTCAAGGTGTCCTTTTTAATGAAAGTTGAAAGCCTTAAGAAATTCGAGATGTGGGAGAAGAGTGTCTCATGAAATCGAGTTGGATATTTAAAGTTGTCAAAACTAACTGTATTGAAATACAGGCAGGAGCGCAATAAAAACATTTTAATCTTCATCTTGAATAAACTAGAAACGTTCACCCGTCACGCGATCCGCACTTTAACTCAACCTAGGTTTTGTGTATCAAGATGGAATCTTAAAGTCAATTTTGAACTAGAATCATAAAAAAAAAAGACGTTCACAGATATGTTTCCGATGACGCTACAACATTTTAATAGTTTTACAAGTTGATTATAAATGTATACATTTATTTTAATACGTGTGGCTGAAGTAATTTTCAAGATAAACATTGAATGCTCATAAAAGTGCGTTTATGATAGACCAGGCGGCTGCGACACAAATGACTACGTCATCGAGTATCGAGTTACGGGATGAAATCATGATGCAGGACAAGATTTTTAGGAATAGATTAAGTAATGACTGGTCTGCCTCGACATTTCTTGGTACGATATAAGCAGCAGCGGGCGCCAACTCGTCCTTTTGGCGTCCCTATCACGTCATCCAGTTAGGGGATGAAAGCTGTGCAAAATTAAAGGTAAAATAAAGTCTTTTTAAGAATGTTTTGGTCTGCCTGCGCATATCCTGGTAGAAACCCCCGGCAGGCTATAATCTATAACAAAAAAAAAAAATACGTCATAATGTACAATTGAAACACTATAAACATAATATTTTACATTAATTCAACCCTTAATTCATCTTGAAAGTCGATTCGAAGTAATATCTATGGCAATGTAAGTAAAATATTATGTTTATAGTGTTTCAATTGTACATTATGACGTATTATTTTGTTATAGATTATAGTCTGCCGGGGGTTTCTACCAGGATATGCGCAGGCAGACCAAAATATTCTTAAAAGACTTTATTTTACCTTTAATTTGGCACCGCTTTCATCCCGTAACTGGATGACGTCATAGGGACGCCAAAAGGACGAGTTGGCGCCCGTTGCTGCTCATATCGTACCAAGAAATGTCGAGGCAGACCAGTCATTCCTTAATGTACTCCTAAAAATCTTGGCCTGCATCTTGATTTCACCCCGTAACGCGATACTCGATGACGTAGCCATTTGTGTCGCAGCCGCTCGCTCTATTAGGGAACACCGTACGCCCTTCAAGTCTTCGCATAGTACGGCACTCCTCATCTGTCATTGTGCAGGCCCCTGTTGACAGGGGCACCGCAAAAACTTCCTGAGCGATTTTTTTTATTATTATTGATTTATTGATTTGTCATTTTAATGGCATGAATGTTTTTGCATGGTTAGCAAGGCGTAAAAGCAAGAGAGTGAAAATGTCCAAACCAGGAATCGAACCCGGTTACTGGCATAATGCACCCGTGCTCTACCCACTGAATGAATCGGACGATATCCAGTCTGGCGCCCCTCACTCCGATGGTAGCAAGGCTGCCTGTGAAGCACAATGTGGAGTATCTGCACGAGCCCCACAACCCTGTGGCAAACATGAGAAAGAAATTTAACACAACTTACATCGCGTAATTTAAATGTTCAAACTACGCACAATGCTAAATGGAACTAGGAAGCTTTATACTGAATCCAGATATCAATGAGATAATCAAGACGGCACGTGACCGGTTATGTTCATCTCCCCTCTTCATACGGATTAAATATGGAATGGAAACCGAGTAGGATTGGCTCCGTTTGCCTTTCAGCAAAATTTATTACACATTATTCATTTATAGTGTTGCCATTCTAGAGTTAAAGAGAGTACAAGAACGTCATCCTGACGCATGGTTGAAAAACAGCACGTCACGCATAGATTCTTTGTGCACTCGCTGTTTATAGAGTACATATGGAGCGTAAAGCCAATGGTGGTGGATAATTCGACAATTCAAAACCAATAAGATGTCAGAGGACTTTTCGAGTTTTGAAGACAACCTCTGTTCATTCTGCATGCAAGTGAGTGGGGTGACGCGGAAAAGATAAGTCACTCGTTCTTATTAGTACAATGAAAATCTTTGTCACAACAGGTTAAATCTGAATGGGATGTTTTTGCTTTTTTCAGTCATGAGATAAACAGCAATCTTACCTATCTACAAATTACCCATTTACAATTTGCCATGGAGGGTATCGAGTCCCTTCAATACAGAGACTCCAAACAAACGGTTGCTATGTTTCATTTTTTATTCAATATAGATCGTTGAAAATGTTACCCCTGCCTATAAAGTTTTAAAACACTTAGTTATAAGACAATCTATATAGGAAATACACTCTATCAACCATTTGTTTGGAATCCGTTTCCGACCAAAACGTCATGACTAACGTCACGATTGAAAGCGTCTATCCAGAATAAAACCAACCTATTGAGAGGGATAGTCAATAGTCCTAGCTTTCAAACTGATACGACTTTTTGGCACCACTATTAGTCCAGGCAATAGGGAATTTTACCTAGCAAAATTAATGGTAGTACTGGAAATCGGCTTTCTAGATGTTTTTTGGGTCGCTGAATCCGAAGTTGTAACTTCCCATCAAAATTTCTCCCGGCAACCCCCCCAAATTTTGGTAAAAAGCCCCCAAAAAAGGTTTTTATTAAAAAAATCATTTTTTTTATTATTTTAGGGGAAAAGTATCTAGAAATTTAGAAAGTAGACAAAATTTGCAACAAATTAGATATATGACATTATGACTTAGGATGAAGGGGAAGGGGGGATCTGCCTCGGAACATGCGCGCGGTGCTGCGTGGACTAAGTTGCGCACACTCACACGTTTACATTCGCCCTCCCATCTCCCCTCCGAACTTTCCTTATAAGGTTTACTTTAAGTTTTTTGGGTCACTGAATCCGATTTTTAACTTACCCCCAAAATTTTTCCCCCCGAATCCCCCCTAAAAGAGTTGTTATTAACTTAAATTTCTTATTGTTTTAGGGGAAAAGCATTATGAAATTCAAAAACTAGACAAAATTTGCAACAAATAGGATATATGACATTATGAAGTAGGATAAACGGGGAGAGAGGGGGCTGCCTCGGAACATTCCCCGCGCGCTTTTCTCAAAAAACAAATTTTTTCAAAAATTAAATTTTTTGGTGGGTTGCCGGGTGACATTTTGGTGGGATTTCGACTCACTTTATGTTTTTTGCGTCGCTGAATCCGAATTTGTAACTTCCCACCAAAATTTCAACCGGCAACCCCCCAAAAAATTGATTTTTTGAAAAAATTTGTTTTTTGAGAAAAGCGCGCGGGGAATGTTCCGAGGCAGCCCCCTCTCTCCCCGTTTATCCTACTTCATAATGTCATATATCCTATTTGTTGCAAATTTTGTCTAGTTTTTGAATTTCATAATGCTTTTCCCCTAAAACAATAAGAAATTTAAGTTAATAACAACTCTTTTAGGGGGGTTTCGGGGTGGGGGAATTTTAGGGGTAAGTTAAAAATTCGGATTCAGTGACCCAAAAAACCTAAAGTAAACCTTATAAGGAAAGTTCGGAGGGGAGATGGGAGGGCGAATGTAAACGTGTGAGTGGTTAAGTGGAATTGCGCAACTTAGTCCACGCAGCACCGCGCGCATGTTCCGAGGCAGATTCTCCCTTCCCCTTCATCTTAAGTCATAATGTCATGTATCTAATTTGTTGCAAATTTTGTCTACTTTCTAAATTTCTAGATACTTTTCCCCTAAAACAATAAAAAAATTGATTTTTTTAATAAAAACCTTTTTGGGGGGCTTTTTACCAAAATTTGGGGGGGGGGGGGGGGTTGCCGGTGGAAATGTTGGTGGGAAGTTAAAAATTCGGATTAAGCGACCCAAAAAACATCTAGAAAGCCGATTTCCAGTACTACCATTAATTTTGCTAGGTAGAATCCCTATACGGTCTCTATTGCCTGGACTATATTAAAAAAAAAAATAATATTGAATCATATAATTCTTCAATTGAATAATAAGATTTTTTTTTTTTTAGGCATGTTGGGTGCCCAAAAATCGCAGCATTGGACGGGATTATACATTGAAGTGGGGGTCTCCAGTAATAATTGTGGGTGTCTGAACATTTAAACGATGAGAGGATCTCAACAGATATTGCACCATAAACATTCGTCCTACACGGATCGTAGAAAGAACGGAAACGGTATGGAAAAACTCTTCAATTTTACGAATATTTGGAAAATTTATTTCATCCTGGCTGTCGAAGAATCCTCATTTTGGTAAAACAAGAACGAAACATCATCACGATAGAGGTTATGAAACATGTTTCAACACTACCTGTTAAGAAACTTTTTTTATTCTAGAATGAAAAGACATATAAAATAAAAAAGAAAAGTGTCCAGTTAAAGCGATGGCATTAAGCTTACAGTCTATTCATACTAATGGATTACAAGCATTACTGACGTCATACAACGTCACGATGGATTATAGCTAATCAGCTTCTCTATTTTTCCCCACAAGCGCTCGCCAAAAGTCAATCAAATACCACAATACTTGTGGGAAACATTGCAAGCTCCGCTCAGTGCGCGTGGTCTATTGTGTATTATACTCTTACTTCAAAGAATAATGCCTTTCAAAAATAAATCAAGGTGGAGATTCTCCACCCTCTGTTTCACATCGTTATACTTAACCAATTAGCCTACAAATCTCATCAGAATAAACCGGTATACAAAATATGAAGCAAATCGGATAGAAAACCCATTTATCAAAATTAAGGGGGGTGTTAGCCCCTGTTCCCCCCTTTATACTTAACCAATGAACCTCCAAATCTCATCAGGGAAGCGCCTTATCATAATAAACCGGTATACCAAATTGGAAGAATATCAGATAAGAAAACACATTTATCTAAATTAAGGGGTATTACTCCTCTCCCGATCCCCCCCTTTATACTTAAACAATGAACCTCCAAATCTAATATGGGAAGTGCCTTATCAGAATTAACTGGTATATCAAAAATTGAAGCAAATCTTATAATTCTGCATGAAAAACCCATTTATCCAAGTTAATGGGGGGATAGCCCCATAACCTTCTTTATACTTAACCCATGAAACCCCAAAACTGACCAGGGAAGCGCCTTATCCGAATGAACCTAGAAAATTTTTTTGAAGCAAACCGAATATTTCTATCAAGAGTTATCGCGTTACGTACTTACGCACATACAGAACCGGCGGGCACATTAGCCCTCAGGCTTTGATAGCCTGTGAGCTAAAAACACGACGCAGTAAAAATTCCTTTTCAGTAATGACTGTCCATAACCGTGTGCGAATTCTTTCTTAGAGCCCTATATAGGACTGACACAGCTCGCAATACACTAAAAATGAGTTCATTTGAAATGCATACCACAGCTGAAAATACACAGTTAAGATTCAGAGTTAGTTCTATAATAGAATTATTTTTTAGTGTCTCTGTCAATCAACGACACATTCTAAGTACTCCATAACATATAAAAGACATGTTGTAGTGCACCTTAGTAAGGTATATTCATATTATTACGGTAATCGAATATTCCTAACTTAGCGAAAAACTGCCCAAAACAGGACTCGAACCTAGATCTTTGGCTTACATGGCCAATGCTGTACCGTTTAAGCCACCTGGGCTGAAAACCGGCGAGCCTATTTCGCTCAGATATCCTTATTGGTGACAACATTGGGTCTGCCCTGTAGACAGCTCAACAGAATAAACCGCAGGTAAAGGAACTTCCTATAAACGGTGGGTATGTAGATATACTATTATTTTTATCACAAAAAAATATTGTGCTAAAAATAAATTGTGTTAAAAACAAACAAATACGAGCTTCTACGTCTAAACTTCAGGAGCCAAAGTGTGCGATGAAGAGCCTAGACTCTAATCACTCGACGACATGCGCCATCTCCTGTTAAACCACTGGAAGCATTCTTTACTGATTTCTCATTTGCATGTCTATATTTTTAAAACTATGCATAGGCTATCGGATGTCGCAAACAAACTTTGTAGTTTCGTACTTTTCTAATTGGGTTACAGTTTCATTCTGAGTTTCAATTTTCGATTTCTGAAATAACTGGGTCGAGGTTTTTTTCCGAGGCGTCCCAGTGACATCTCCATGACTTTTTAAAATACACAGCGCGGTGTGCAACCGAAAACATTGTGTGGGCAAACGATCCATTACCGTCCTGAATCCTTTCCCGGTTTAGCCTCCCTTTTCCGGAATCGTGACCATCATCCTGTTGTTTCCGTATCCGCCTTCCATAACCGAAAACCCCATGCGGAAGGATCCCCGTCGTGTGACAGCTGCCCACGCATGCAAATGAGGCGACGTTTTATTTTTGCATTGTTCTTTTCTATCCACCTCATCCAGTAAAGGTAATGATCCCATAAGTCATTTTTACTTTCTTGTCTGTTTACCGGAAGAAAGTATTGGATTCGTGAAAAATTTCAACTTCCGGTTTTCAACGGATTGATGCGTTTCAGGAGGTCCTGAACGAAATGTTTTTAGAAAAGTTCAGTCAGTCTGTGTGTGACACACATTTTGTGAACTGCACGATTTCTACAATAGCTCTATCTCATGAACTCATACGCGAAATGGAAAAATGAGTGTTGATTAGGTTTCGATGTCGTCTTTTTCACGATTTCTGTGATAGCTCTCTCGTAAGAACTAGCGCGCGGAATTTCACCCACTTTCCTATTCTCTGTTACCTTGACGTGAATAGATGTTGATTAGGTTTGGGCTCTGGTTTGGATGTATACCCCCCAACAGGAGTCTCTATCTGAAGAAAGAATAGATTGCCCTTTAATTGCGTTGGCAGACAGTTTGATTTACAGAGAAGAAAGCTTTGAGATGGCCAGTATAGGCAGAAGAGTCCCTGGAACTCAACGACAACTAACTTATTTAGAAATATTCGATCTGTCCGTAGGCATACATGTCCATAAAAGTTCGCATTTCACTTTTATTTGCGCAACGGCGGTTCGTAGCACCACACTGTTTAACCTATTTTTTTACCTTATTCAATCGCAGATAAATGTTAAACTTTCTAGGATTAAATAGTGTGTATATGAATTCTGCGATTGAAAATTTCTAATCCGAAAGAGTGGTGGCAGACTCTTTGCAAAGTCTAAAGAATGCACCCACCTCCTAGCACACAATTATAAAAGAAAGGTTTTAAATGCGGAAAACATTTTTTCTAGAAGCTCATTAATCCTTGTAAAAGCTGCCCATGTTTCCTTTTTAATAAGCATTTACAAAATGATTACATTTTATTTCTGCATCTATCTATCCACCAGCATTGTTTACTTGCTATGAAAATAAAGTAAAACGGATAGGACTCGATAAATTTCAATAAATTAATATGCATTTTTTAAAAAATATTGAGTCATTGAAATAAATTCAGAAAAGTGCGTACTTGATTTTCATTTTCGTAACGGTTGTGCTTTCAGTAGCAAAAAATAGGGTTTTAATGAAGGTGGCGGCCTCTTTCTATATGGAAATAATTTTTCTAAAAATTATGAAACCTAATCTTTTAGAAAAGCTCGTCTAGCAGACGTTTTAACAGTTTTGTCTGAGTCTGTACAGCTAGACACGGTGCATAGAAAAATCTTTTTATCCCGAAATAATTCTTGAACGGATAAAGGCTAGAAGGGTGGAACCATAGACTTCTTATAAGGGTGGAACAGGTGACCATAAAAAAAGACTATGCTACGATGGAATCATACTGCCAGTCGCCGCTCCTACTAGGGTTGCCACATGGATATCATTGTAATAGAGCGCCTCCGTTTCTATGCCAAATAACTTAAACTGTCTCATAGGTTAACCTGTTTTATTTTGGCTCCATTTTTCACTTGCCATGACTTCATTACCAAACAACTTGGCGCTAAAATGCATATGATTGGGTAATCCCTTCCCTCGTAGCTTTCAGTACGTGAAGGTGAGTCAATAGTGAAGCCACCTCACCCAATATCAAACGTTTATAAGCAAAAGCTTTGAGACGATTCAAATTTTCTAACCTTTTATTGAAATTAAGCGTCTTGTATGTAATGTATGTCGATGTATGTAATGAAATACAGCAATATTTAATATTTAGTTGCATGTCCTTTTGCTTTAAGAATTGCGGCACATTGTCTGGGCATGGAATCAGCAAGGCTTTCTAAAGCGGATTTAAGGATTTTTGACCATTCCGATTGAAGATCCCGAAGGAGTTCTGCCTTTGAAGAATGCTTCCATGTCCTGACTTTTTTTCCGATGTGTTCCCAAAGATGTTCAATTGGATTGAGGTCAGGTGACTGACTCGGACCATTCCAAAAGTTTAATTTTCTTAGGTGTAAACCAATTTATCACTATTTTAGAGATATGCTTGGATCATTATCCTGCTGAAACATTCGCCCACGAGGCATCATTTTATTAGCATAAGGAATCATGTGATCTTCTAAAATGTTTTTATAACCCTTTTGATGCATAATCCCATCGATGTATGCGAGGGAAACGACGCTATCATGATAGAAAATTCATCAGACCGTTACTGATCTGTTTCTGTGCTTCACTGTTGGACGTTGGTACCGAGAATCCATTCTGGTGCCTTCTGGACGACGAATATAACGTCGGCCATCATTGCCGAACAAATTGGTTCATCGCTCCAAAGGACCTTCTTCCAATCTTAGGTTGTCCACGTTTCGTACTCCTTAGCCAATTTCAATCGGATTTCCTATTCTTTGCCCGGATGAGAGGGTTTTTTTTTTTTTTTTTTTCCTTTTTTGCAGGGACCCATGCATAGAGTCCAGCGACATCCACACGACGTCTCATGATGTCTTTACTCACTGTGAGCTATAGGTGAAAAATCCCAAAATGATTAAGGAGCCAGTGGCTCCTAAACCCAAATAATCCAGTCACCACATTGTGAAAGAAACGCATAAAAGCAATAGCGTTTATATGGTGACAAAATTCAGGAAATAAAAAAAAAATATCACGGAAAAATATCGAGAATTTCGACAAATGGTCGCCGAAAAAATCAATTTTGTCAATTGTCAGCAGAAAAAAGCGAAAATTTCGTCAAAAGATCACAAAAAAAAGTTAAAAAAAATGCGAATTTCGTCAACTGATCACGGAAAAACGCGAATTTCGCCAATCTTCTCAGAATAATCGCACATTTCGTCAAAAAATCATAGAAAAAAATGCAAATTTAGTCAAAAAATTCCAAAAAATGTAACTTTCGTCAAAGAATCGCGAAAAGAATGCGTTTTTCGCCAAAGAATCGTGAAAAAACACATTTTTCGTTAAAGAATCGCGGAAAAATACGAATTTCGCCAATCTTCGCAGAAAAATTGTCAACTTCCTTAAAGGATCACGGAAAAAACAGTGCTAATTTTGTCAAAGGATAGCAGAAACAACGTTAATTTTGTCAAAGGATCGCAGAAACAACGCGCATTCAGTCAAAAGGTTGCAGAAAAAACGCGATTTTTATCAAAGGATCGGAAAAACCCTGCAGATTTCGTCAAAGGATAAAAAAGCGCGAATTTCGTCAAAGCATCGCTGAAAAACCGAGAATTTCGTAAACGGGTCGCTAGAAAAACCTGAATTTCGTCAAAGGATCGCGGAAAAAAGGCGATTTTCATCAGAGAAGCGCGAAAAAAAAAGAAATTCGTCAAAGAATGGCGACTTAAATGCCGAAAATTAGTCGCCAAAGCAAAATATTTAGTCGCCACGAGGCGACTGGCGACCGTGAATCTGAACCTATACTGTGAGCCCATGTTGGTGGCCATCTCCTTACATATTTCAGCAGCGTTCTTGTTTAGGTCAGCGACAGACTTCCTTCAGATGAATGCGTCTTGACGTTGAGTCATTTTTCTCGGAGTCCCTAATCTTGGAAGATCGCGCATAACTTTACCATCCTTCCACTTCTTTACTATGTATGTGGGAATTTTGGAATTCCGAACTTGCTGGCGATAGCAGAATATGACATCCCCCCCCGCTTCTTTAATAATTAACCCCTTAACGCTCGAATTAAATTACGGTTGAAAAATTCAAATTGCTTATTGGCACCACTTTTATGAAAAAGAAATATTCACCTTATTGAATGACAGGAAAAACGATACTAAAATATAGCCAATTTCACTATTTTATAAAACTAGTGGGAATCAAACAATCTGAGTAAAAGACACAGCCCGAGAATATGACGGGAGCGAGAATTAAGGGGTTAAAAGACGAATGGCCAAAGGCGTATTTTCCCCTGTCTTCATAATGAAACTCATACAGATACTAAAATTAAGATTTTCACGTACGAAATAGAAGTCCAATATTTTAAGGAGTAAGCAAGTGAGTTTCGCATGTAACAAAACCGGGTGAGGTGCCGGATTGTTTCGTGCTTTATATATCAAGCATCGCATATTCTAGAATATTCTGGGAACATGACTACGTACAGCTACTAATTTCCATATCTGCGCAGAGTTATCGAAATTATAAAGTCATTTGCATACAGCTCGTATTCGTATAGAAAGGAAATAACGAAAATGCAATTTAAAAGCCAGGGACGGGATTCGAACCCACATCTTCTGCTTCGAGTTCCTCTACTCTAACCACTCAGCCAGTGGAGCCCTCGTGTGTGTGGTAATATCACATGTATTTAAGTAAAGTATTAAAAACTTGAATTTCATCAGATCGTCTCAATATTAAAAACTTTAATTTTATCAGATCGTCCCAAAACGTCTGGTTTCAACTTTTCAAATTCACGTTTGGTACTTTTTTTTAAATTAACACTTTTCACATATATCATTAGTTGCGCACCTTGTAGGATGCGTAAAGCTACAAATTACTAATTTACATCAATAAGAAATTTTGCTTACAGAAAAAGTTAGGCACAGAAAACATATCGTCTCAACACTTTGGCCAGCTGCCGTAAACGTAAACAGTTTAGAAAACGCATTTGAAAATCCAGTTTTAGCAGCGACCGTCTATAAGTAGTCAAATTATTTTGAGAAACCCTATATAGAACGAACCCTTCGTGGACCTTCCCGGTTTAATGCCTTTAACCTATAGGGTGTAGTACCTACATTTAAGGTTAGCCTTTTGTGCAATCGGAGTGTGTTAAAAACTTAAGTAAGTTTTTAAAAAAAGAGAGTAATAGTAATAAAATTTATTATTTTTAAAGCGTTCTTAATCAAATTCTATCTGGAGAAAAACAGGCAGGTATTCTGAATTCTACAGAGTGAATAATCAGGCCTATTTTTTTACGTTCCTCAATATCCAAATTAATTTTTTAAACAGAGCTTTAGAGGGATAAAACATTTTATGGCTAGTACAGAAGCTATCTATTGTCAGTTTTGACAGCTTAAAAAAAGCTTTAATCCGTGTCTTTTCATAGCTGCCATTCAAAGTGCATCGCTTCCATTTTCTGTCAATGCGACGGGATTATTATTATTTCAGGAGACTATCGGCGTAAAAGCATGGTAAAAGGTTTTCAGCAAAAGGTTTTTAATGCCCACACGTCTTGGGATATCTCTATATATTTTTTAAACTAGTTGGATGTGCCAATCCCAAAACTTTCTTCTATCTCAATTATTTTAATATTTCAAAATGTTGTTACACATGTCAATATTTCGTATCCACTTTGACTTTCCTCTTCAATTTCTGCTTCAGTCAATTAATCGGAGTCAAAACGAGTTCATCTCCATCATGATATTTGTTAAAATCACGAAGAGTCGACTTATCGGGATGGGAAGTTCCCGTCGATTCACGAGCCACTGATGTACAATAGAACTACGAAAAATTTAGAAGATCACACAAAAATCGCTATGACAGCGCCCCCTTCCGGCGGAATTTTTCCCCATTCAGGGAGGACCTCCTTGCCATGGTCAAAAACATACACAGAAAATTGGGTTCAATTCTATGCATAACTTCATACACTTTTCGATGGTACACTATTCAAAATGGAACAAAAATCGCTATGACAGCGACCTCTACCGGCGGATTTTTTCCAAATGAAGGAAAGACCTGCTTGCTATAGTCAAAAACTTTTAAAAAAATTTTGGTTCAATTCTATGCATAACTCCCTACACTTTTTGATGGTACAATGGCGACAGACAGACATTTTCTATAAACATGTTTTTTGGGATCTGTGACCCCTAAAACGTGTCAATCCGTCGAAAACCGGAAGTCGAAAAAACTTTCGATTACACAACTTTCTTCTATGGAAGATAGAAGAAAGTAAAAAGTAAGGAACACTGTCGTCATTGAACTTTTACCTTTCTCGGCTTATTCTGTAAAAACTGTTGCCTCTAAAACACACCGGAGAAAGTTTAATGTTGAAATCGGTCGAGAGAAGAGTATTCATTCACAGTTTGAAATAGCCTTTTTTTTTATCAACTGTTGTCGGATTTTAAAAAGCTCAACTAATGGCTTTCAAACGCTTTTCACTTGAAATATATATTTTCATAGGAACATGAAAAAAGAAATGTAGGGTCAGAAACTCTTCCTTTCCCTGACGTTGCAGACAGAAGTCGTGCTCGGCAGCCTCACTTGCTCTGGAGGAAGTTATTGTCACCCCGGAGAGGAGAAGGAATAAGACGACATATCATGATACAGTAAAGCATCAATTATTGGCGATTCAAACGCTCGAATACGACATCTGGTGGAGAAAAGGTGTAACTTCTCACTTCAGGATACTGCCGTGCAAGCACATTGCATTACATGTATTTTTAATTTGTTCAGAATGATTATTCTTTTGCACAATTTCAGATTTCATGTGACATTTGTGTTCTGTCTTATAGGACAAAGTAAAAATTACCCGAATTTTTATATCTAAAACATTCAAATGCATTTACAATAAAGAATTATTTCAATGGCACTTAAGCATTGGTTAAAGGGAAATGAAAGGGACACTTTTCCTGTACCGAAGACTGCGAGCAGCGCCTCTATAGGCCGTTTTAACTCCTCCATGAGACGTACATTGTTAAAATTTTGCAGCATTCTATCCAGTCATTTGACCGTTTTTTTCCGGAAACGGTTACAAAACCGTAATTTAACACTATTTTGACCCTATTATTGGCCATTTTATGGTCAGAATATAATTAAATTACGGTTATGAAACCGTTTTTTCAAAAAACAGAACGCAGGACAGAATGCTGCAAATTTTTAACAGTGTACAATCGAAATTACAGTCGCCTAAGGTGTAAAATGTATAATTTTGCTACGATTTTCGGTTGTTTAAGATGCTATATATATTGAAAAAGAAAAAGTTATAACATTGGAAAAAATTAGTAAATAATCCTTTCTAAAATTTAAAAATAAAAGTGAGAATTGTTAAATCTTATATCACTTGTACACCCTGAAATATACTTTTTTTTTATTAAATTAGGGGGCTCGGCCCCCTACAAGCTACGCTCGCCAACCCCCGTTCAGACACCGCAGTTTCTAAAAGCACGTTAATTTGATCGGCTTTCGAAAGATTGAATTATAATTTAAAAAACAGTGGCGATCTCCCTATAAACCCAGTTAAACATTTCAAAATAAGCTAATATAAAATGAATTAAGTAAACAGAGTCTTTGTCTCCCTGTATTTTTTAACAAAGAGAAAAGAAAGTTCTTTTAAATACGACATTTTAAGCGGGCTCTCATGTCAAGCACACAAGTCGTATGTTTGTTGTTCAATAAATAAATAAATAAATAAATGAAAGACATTTTAAATGTATCGTTTTTAATCTCACGCAATTTTCACCAAACTTTTATTTCTCTTTTTAATATTCCCGTGAAAATACTTTTGTTAGAAATGAAATACTATTTGCTCTGTCCCAACAAAAATAGTTGAAAAGTTCATCTCGAAATATCAAATAAATGTCTCGCGCAATTTTTAAATTTAAACTGTTTTGCAATATTATTTTTCGTTTATTTTACATAATAAGTGTTATGTGACGTAAATGTGACGTAATTTCTCCTATTTAAGACTTCTAACGCATGTTAATGAATTTATTATTTTACAATATCCTTTCTCTGTTAAAATTCACGTGTAAATATAGTTTTTATGAGGTAATTTTCAATAAGTTCCTGCTTTTTATACGTAATTATTTAATTCTAATTTGAAAGTTTTTTTTCTGTTTATAATAGTCACGTGTAAATAAATTTTTAATTTGAAGCAAACATTATTGTTTGTGCTGTTTATACAGTTGGCAACAGATTAAATTAGTACCATTTTCTAAAATAGGTAAAAAAATCTCTCGAAATGCTGAAAATTTGAATTTAAAATAAAAATAAAAGCTCAAAAAATGAGTCAAATTTAAAAAATAAATGCATTCTGCACACCGGAAAATTATAACGTATAAAATAATCTAAAAATGATTAAATTCCGATGTATAGTTTTTGTTCCCATAAAACTTTTTTAATGGAACGACTTTGTCCAACTTTAGCATTAAATATCTCTAAAAATAATTCTTCGATTTGAAAACTGTGTGCATCAGCGTGTTTATCAAACATTTCTCTATAATACGGCCGATTTTCATATTTGTGTATGCAATATTTCTCTTAATATTAACGGAGAAAAACCTCCGGTCACAAAAAATTCAAAACCGGCGCCGGCAGAGTAAGTTACTTTTCTTTTTTTTTAGAATAGAGAGATTATCGAACGTAATAAACAGATTTTAAATTAAACTAATATTGAATCGTCGTGCTTGGGACATAAGAAAAGCATTATGTATGAACTTAAATTTATGGAAAGTTTTCTCACTAATATAGTGAGAAACAAAGACGGTTCTATAAGTGTGTCAATGTCAATTCAATCCATCCACTGCCCATTCTTTTCGTCCCACACCCTCCACAGGTTACACGAACTTGAAATAGCCCTAGTAGCAGTCATACATGTTCTTTGTCTTTCATCTTTCCCCAAACATTGCTAACAGAAAGGGAAAAAAGAACGACACCAGGGAAAAAGAATTCTGAGAAAATCTGTTATGGCGGGAAAGAAACGGAGTACAACTGAAGCTATATGCCGTATAAACGAAACCTTACAACGTTACAATACATAGGGATGGATCCGGACCGCAATGAAACGACGTATAAATGTAAAAGACATAAATGAGAAACGTATAAACGGTGCTTTATTGTATTTTCAAAAATATCAGAAACATCTGATATTTTAAAAAGAGCCAACTTGCTGCTGATAATAAATATTTTCAAGTATAATATAAATTGGGAATTAAAACTTACTGCAACTGCACTTAACATGAAAATTTAATCAAACGCTATTCTAAACATGCATTTTTTCTTTTCACTTCAGATCAAAATTGAAGATGAGCTAAATGAAAAACAGAGACAATTTGATTTATACACTTATAAAAAAACAAACGATAGAATTCAGAATCAAGTATAGAGGAATCAGACATTTATAAAACAAAATAGTTTTTTTTAATTGAAACATTTTCACATAAATGTGAGCTTAAAATTGAACATAAATGTAAGCTTGTCTTATTTTTTATTCCCTAACATGTACAATTTAAACTCCACTGAACCAAAACCAGAAAAGATACTTTTCTAATGCAACTGTACACTATAAAAATTAATCTAGCAAAATAACAGAAAACTTCTGGCAGCAAAAGTTACCAGAAAAGTTCTGTATGCACCAGAAATATCTGTACATACAATTTTTTTCTGTACATAAAGAAATTTCTGGTACATACAGAAACTTTCTGGCAACTTTTGCTGCCAGAATGTTTCTGTAGATACAGAAAACTTGAGCACATACAGAATTTTTTTGTTTGTACAAGAAACATACAGAAAAAACATTGTTTGTCGGTCTTTTTCTGTACAGATATTTTCTGGCAACTTTTGCTGACTGGATTTTTCCGTAAGTACAAGAAAAGTCTGTGGACAAGCACTGGATTAAATTTTCGGTACAAGCTATAGAACCGATAGTCTAAATTATAGTTTATCTTACAATGGCTATTCTGAATTAATGATGTCCCACATAATTATTAGTTCTACATTAAAAAGTAAAAGCTTCAAACATATAGTTTGGAAAGATATTTGTTTTCATCTTTGGCTAAATAAGTCACTACAAGAGACAAAAATTCTTTATCTACAGAATGCAGGGACCCGGAGCTGGAGCTGGAGCCCGGAGCCGGAGCGCTCCGGAGCTGTGTTTTCCCTGGAGCTGGAGCTCTAAATTTTCCCCAGCTCCAGGGCTCCTTTAGTTTTTAATATTCTTTTAAATCTTTTTTTTTTTTTTTTACAGTCTTTTAAATTTCTAGGCTCAAAATATTTTAATTACAGTAGAAGATCTTTATAGCGCGATTCTATATAATGCAATTCTCCATATAACGCACAACTTCTCAGATGTAAACAATGAATTTTGCAGGTAAGAAGCACCTGAAATCCCACATCGTAAAAATTGCTACTCTCTAGAAAACTACATTTGATACATTAATTCAACTTTATCTCCTTAATTCAAAACTTTTTAATGAAAAAAAATTGCTATTATTACAATAAATATTATATTTTTGGAAATGAGTAATATAATGAATGATTGGGTCCAGGTATAGGTGGACCAATAAACAATATAAAATGATCATATAATGCAAAAATTTATAATTTGGATAATTCCTGGTGACAAGAAGTGCAGTATAAATATACTCTAATGTATTTTGGTATCTTTCAGATTTATATGGTCGTGTTTATAAGGTAAATTTAATGATGTGTAAAATGTGATCCATATAAAGCAAAATTCTATATAACGCACAACCTTGCGTTTTTAGGTTTGCGTTATAAAGATCTTCTACTGTACATCATTATTCAGTATTTTAATTATATCATTTTTTAGGTTTTTATTATTATTATTAGAGAAGGAAACCTTCTCAAAACATGGTAACACTACTTTACTTCTACTTGAACTAAGTAACAACACTATTTGAAAACAAATATGGCCGCCTGTTGTTTACATGTGTAGTTGTACAATTTTGGCTGTTTGAAAAGTGTAGAAGAAATTTAAGATTTTTGTGTTTAAAATTCCACCAAACTTTCTATTTTAAAAGCAAAAGCTAAAAGATGTCATACTTTCTGAACAAGCATTTGAAGTTTGATGAGAAGAAAAATGCATTTTGTCAGATCTTTAATGAGGTAGAAAGTATTTGTGAGCAAAAAATTAAACGTGTAAATTAAAATCTGCAACTCAAAAGCGCGAAGTCGGAGCCGAGTTGGAGCCGGAGCCGGAGCTGGAGCCACAGTATTTTCTCTAGGAGCGGAGCTGGAGCTGGAGCATCAAAAATTGTTCGGCTCCGGGTCACTGACAGAATGACAAGTCAATGACATCATTTACACCTGTTTTGACTGAAAAAACAAACAAACATGCACGGCTTGAAAGTAAATATCAAATATAGAAAATACCAAACATCTGCATATTTTAAAAATAAATATCAAATACTATATGAGAATATCGAAAATTTTGATATTTTGAAAATAAATAGGTACCGGATATACAGTGTGCCCACGTATAACTTGACCGACCTTTATTTTCGCAACCGTTGGTCCTAGATGCATATTTCCAATTCCAAAAATGGTTTAAATAAGATAAAGAATTATTTTTAAAGCGATTTGGGTCAAGAAAAACATTTATTAAAAAATTACGAAATTTAAATTTTTATACGGTCCCCTGGTCCTATAAGTGATATTTAGTAAAAATTTACTGTGACGCTAACAAGTAAGACAAAAAAAAACGTCCCATTTATCTAACGTTAAAATTAAACGAGTTATGAAACTTCGAAATGCATGACTTATACCACTTTTTTGCAACTCAAAACAGATGATTTCGGCTATGCTTTCAGGGGTCGTATATAAAGTGCTTAAACTTATTGCAAGGTAAATATTTGCGCTTTAAAAGAAATCGTGCAACTATTACGATTGAGTAAACTTTTACTACTTAAGTTTCAGATTAGTTAAAATAATTGTATTTTAAAATGTGTTTTATTTTGTAAGGATTTGAGGCTATGATTTATTTTAACAAAAGTTATGTTATTTTCATAAGGTTTTATTTAACTTGCAACGATCGTCTTTCCAGTTTAAAATTTGTACTGGAACTTTAACTCACTTTCCGATCGAAGTTAAATTTTTCATACTGACTTAAATCCGATGACAATGTAATATTATTATGATTTTCGACGCTTACCATTTTATACACAGAAAAAACTGTTTTGTTGAAACAACAAAATTTTGGTTAATATTTGGTAAAAATTTTGGTTTGAATAACCAAATTTCGGTTGGACTAACCAAATGATTTGTTGAATTAACAAAATCATTTGGTAACATGATTTTGTTAATTAAACAAATCATTTGGTTAGTCTAACCAAAATTTGTTCATTCCAACCAAAATATTTGGTTGGAGCTATATTAACCAAAATTTAGTTGTTTCAACAAAACAGTTTTTCCGTGTAGTACATACTTATTTTAGAGGATAACACAAAAAATTTCGGATAGATTACTGTCAACAAGTTTAAGAAAGAGTTTTAGATTAGATAGCTTAAACCCGCGATGGTTGTGTTTTTTAACTTTTATAATTACGTTTTATGTATTTTTTACGTTGAATAAAAAAATTACCTTCACTTTTAACCATCATGTCAGAATTTTTCGCAAATCGTAATTTTTAAGGTTAAAAAATAGCGAAAAATCTGAAACTATGAAATAGATGTAAGACTTTTTTATTCAGTTTAACCTTTAAATGATGTCACAGAAATTGTTACATAACTAGTGTGAAGCGGTCTGTGAGACCGCTCCATCGAAAGATGGATAAAAGCCGCGATTAACTCATAGGATGTTGTTTTTGTACTAAACTTTTTGTATAGGAGTGTTATAATTAAAATTCACCTATTCAAAAGTCTCTGGTGTTAGTACTAAAGTTCCAAACGAAACAAAATTTCAGTAGTGTTTGTAGATAAACTGAAATTTGCAAGTTAAACTATGAAAATTGAAAAAAGCACCGGTCTGTGAGACCGGTAACATCAGTTAAAGGTTAATTTTATTTAATTCAATAATTTATTCAATTTTTTGGCTTATACCGGGTTTCTTACAGCTAAACAGCTCAGGGGTCCGGTGAAGTTGGGAGGGGACAGGGATCAATTTCAACTTTGAGCTTTTTATAACTTTGAAGTTTGCTTTTTGAGAAAAATCCTGACGTGATGGTTTAACATGAAGGTCATTTTCGAATTCAGAGCTAAAAAAATACATAAGAATCAATTTTCAAAAGCTAAAAAACATGGCACAACCCAAAATTTGAAAGACAGTGTAATCTATCAGCATTTTAAAATATGTATCATTTTATAAAGAATTGAGGCTGTTGTTTTTCCTCCTTTTATTTAACAAAAATTCTGTTATTTGTATCCTCTTATATATTCAGTACAAAATGTATATTTTTCAGTAATATGTCAGAATTATTAAAGGTTTCAAATTTATATTGCAATGATAATTTTACTCTTAACCATTTCTTTAATATATCTGACGAAATTATATTTCTACTAAATTTGTGAATGACCCCTAATTTACAGCAAAAAATCAGGGTTGCAAAAAAGCCGGCTAAAATTAAAAAAAGCCAGGCCGGTGGCTTTTATTGGTTTTAACCGGCTTTTTTTGGCCAAAATTGGCCTTTTTTGGCCATAATTGGCTTTTATAAAGTGAAGCATTGTAATTATAAACTACACATTTTAAAGTGTTTTTAATTAGTTTTAATGACATTTAATTGATCTAGAGTTTAATAAGTAACCCAATTTCTAAATAATGAAGACATTAATACTGGATGGCTTTGCTAGTGATTTGTAGTCAGAATTGCAAATATGTCAGCTAAATTTTAAAAGGTTCATACCAACTGCTTTATCTGGTTTACACTGACCTTTAACTCCACCCCCCCCCCCTCCCCAAATTTTTTTCATTTTTACTGCTTTATAAAATTGAAGAGGACAATGGTTACTTAGTTACATGTTTTATTACTTAATTAATTTTAAGAGCTATTAACATACAAGTCTTATTTTATTTCTAGTAAACATTCAAAATTATACATAGTCATGTAATAAAAACACCATTTCTTACTATTATAAATAGCATATGCATGAAAATGCGTAGCAACAAGATTTTCAAAATTTTATTTAGATTTTTTTTTAATTTTTTTTTTTTTTTTACCTGTTTAAATGCTTTATTTTCTACACACTTATGTACCAAACTCTCCACAAAAATTATATCCTTTCTGATTTCTCTTTTAGCATTTATAACTTTATCTCTCCATATGGGCACATAAGAATGTTTCCATTTTGATGTGATTACATTTTGCCATCGTTCAATTAAATATAATCTTTAAAATGTGTAGTATATGTGAAGCTATGTAATATAGAATTTCAAAACACCAGTTTGGAGTCTAACAACTTTTTTTTTTCAGACATAATGTCTTCAAAGTTGCCTTCTAACATTTATAAAGACTTATTTACTTGACAAAATTTAATAGAAATTTATAATTTTTTTAGTAGAAAATATTTATAAGTGTATTAAAAATTAATTGATCTAAATTTAAAATGAATTAGCTGTAAACCAACTTTTAAAAATAAAAACCGGCTTTTTTCAATAAAAGCCGGCTTTTTTTAAGTGGCTAAAACCAAAAAAAGCCGGCCGGCTTTTTTTGGCCTGGCTAAAAGCCGGCAACCCTGCAAAAAATAGGCTCCAACTTTAAACAGCTATTATTCGGTCAATTTTAATCGTGGAATAACGGGACTTTTTTTGCCTTACTTGTCAGTGTAACAGGAAAATTTTACTAAATATAACTCATAGAACCTGAGACCGTATAAAAATTTAGATTATGTAATTTTTCACTAAATTGTTTTTACGCTTCAAATTTTTTTTTATCTGAACTCTGCACTTAATTTTGAACACTTTGGTAATTGGAAGTATGCATCTAGGACTAACGGTTGCGAAAATAAAGGTCGGTCAGGTTATCCGTGGACACACTGTATATCACGCTCTATATCATGATATATATCAACGAACCTGGATGCGAGTAAGGGTGTATCTCTTGTAACTCTGTTTTGTTATTGTTATTATATTACACAGGGTGTTATTATATTATACAGGGTGTCCACTCTCAACGGTGTCCAATGGCTAATTCCTAAACCGTTAGTCATAGACATAGAGTTTCAATTACAAAAATGTTTTAAATGAGGTAAAGAAGTATAATAAAAACTATTTGGGTCAATAAAAATATTTCTTAAAAAATTACGAAACTTAAACTTTTATACTCCCACGGTCGTATAATTTATATTTAGTAAAATTTTCCTATTACACTGACAAGTAAGACAAAAAAAAAAGTCCCATTATTCTATGATTAAAATTGACCGAGTAATAGCTGTTTAAAGTTGGAGTATATTTTTTGCTGAAATTAGGGGTCATTCACAAATTTAGCAGAAATATAATTTCGTCAGTTATCACAAAAAAAAAAAAAAAAAAAAAAAAATGGTTAAAAGTAAAATCAACATTGCAATATAAGTTTAAAATCTTTAATCATTCTGACATATTCATGAAAAATATACAATTTGTAATAAGAAGAAAGAATATTTGTTAAATAAAATGATGAAAATTAACAGCCTCAATTCTTCACAAAATGATACATATTTTAAAATGTTATTAGATTACACTAGCCTGCAAATGTTGCGTTATGCAATGTTTTTTAGCTTTTGGTATAATTGATTTTTATGTATTTTTTACCGCTCAATCATTTTACCGCTGCATTTTTAACCATCACGTCACGATTTTTCGAAAATTGTAAATTTCAAAGTTTAAAAGTTCAAATTTAAAATTGAACCTCCTCCCTCAGCTCATCGGACCCCTCAGCTGTTTAGTTGTAAAAATCTTAGTATAAGTTAAAAAAATGAATAAATTATTGACTTAAATAAAATTAAATAAAATTTAAAAAAGTTTTACATCTGTTTTATAGTATCAGATGTTCGCTATATTTTAACTTTGACAGTTACGATTAAAAAAAAAAATCTAACGTTATGGTTAAAAATGAAGGTCATTTTAAATTCAGTGCTAAAAAGTACCTAAAAATCAATTATCAAAAGTTAAAAAACACAGCCATCTCCTCTATTTCAAAGTATCCGATTTTTGTTATTTTTCAACTTTGACAATTTGTAATTTACGAAATATTCTGACATGATGGTTAAAATACAATTATTTTAGGCAATCTGAAACTTAATAAAAATTAACTCAATCCTAATACTTGTACGATTTTTTTCAAAACGCAGATACACATCAAATAAGTTCTTCGAATACTTTAAGCACTTGGTGTATAATCCCTCCAAGCATTACCGAATTCATTTGTGTTCAGATGCAGAAAATTGGTAAAGTCAAGCATTTTTAAAGCTTCATAACTCGGTCAATTTTAGTGTTATATGAATGGGATTTTTTTTTTTTGTCTTTCTTGTCAGTGTAATAGGAAAATTTTACTAAATATAACTTATAAGACCGGCGAACCGTATGAAAACCTAAATTTCGTCATTTTTTAAGCAATGTTTTTATTGACCCAAATCGCTTTTCAAATATTTCTTTACCTCATTTAAAACATTTTTTTAATTGAAACTATAGGTCTATGACTAGCTGTTTAGGAATTAGACATTGGGCACCGTTGAGAGTGGGCGCCCTGTATAATATATCAATTAAATTATTCGTATAGTGTTTGTCTATAAATAAATATTCAAGATTTCATGAAAGACATTTTGTTGTGGTGATCCTACACAGCCTCATTTTGCGAAAAAGGAAACTTAAAATTAATTAATTTTTGACGTGCAAAAAACATTTAACGTTTAAAAAAATCCTATTTAGAACGATTTTCTTATAAAACCTTTCTTCAAAACTTCACAAAAGTCCGAGGCAGTGACATTTTTTACTTAACCATTTTATACAAGTAGATTTCTAAATTGATATTGCTTAATGAATCACGAAAACATCCGTCAGCTGTCACGCCATCGTTGGATCCCTTTACTCAAAGAGAAATGAATGGCAACCCAATGACAGAAGATCGTCACGGGTTGTGATTCAATCTTCCGTCATTGGATAGTATTTTTAAAAGAGTGTTTTTAGAGTTGTTGGCGAGCGTAGCTCGTAGGGGCCAAAGGCCAACTAACGAAAAATGAGGCATTGCTTCACTGAAAATTTCCAAACTCGATCCTAATGGATCCTATAACTATTGTAACTTCCCTATGATTTTTTAAAAAACTTTTTTATGTACAGACTAAGTTGAAAATACGTCGGATAAAAAGATATCGGGAAAAAAAACGAGATTTATTTTTCATTATACGTTCTATCGCATACAGGGAGTATAAGAAAGTGCTTTTGTCCTGAAAGAACTCTTGAAAAAATAAAGCTAGAATTCTGGAACAGGTTTGTACCTATCATGAAACAGCTAAGCGATTTCAGCGTCCCCAAGAGGCGAAATTTAAAAGTTGTCAATCCTATCTGGAAAAGTACGTGAGATAGCGAGAAAATTCCCCATGAAGAAAAATGAACCCACTGTCGTCTCGGAGTAGGGGAAAACGGGGTACAATGAAACAAGGGGTACAATGAAACATTACTTGTAAAATCAATAAAATTTGTCATAGAGAGTTGCAGTTTATATATATGTTGTACAACTATAAGTTCCAATTACTGATGTGATTTGGATACATTCACACTTCTACAACAGTAGCAATAAAAGATTACTGCTTTTACACCATTGAAAGTAACTTTCTTTACTAAAAGTAATTTTGTTTCTTTTTCCTTGTTTTTATATGTAATAATTATTTTTTCTATACATTGTTATCTTTGGGTCGTTGTCTTCATACCTCCAAAACCAAACTAAAAAAAATAAATATCAGAAGTTTGAAAATAAATTTTTATTTAGTAACCTCAGTCGGGGTACAATGAAACACTTACAGACGGGGTACAATGAAACATGTTTTATTATAGTAATAAAAGTAGTAAATAGAATATATTAGAAGTAAGAGTAGGAAAACAGAAAAAAAAGAGTTTTGCTCTAACCAGGTCAGTAAAAAATGCTCTTGTTAAGCAATTAAAAAATTGAAAGAGAAAAAAAGCTAAGAAGGGATTGTTTTGAAAACAAACTCTGCCTGCTACAGACTCTGATGATGATCCGGATTTTTTTCCAGGCCCAGCTGGTCATCGAGGTACTAAGAATGAGATATCCACACACATGTATGGCACAAGCAGTATCCATATAAATGGAAACATAAGGAAATATATACCGTTGGAGAAATCATACATTTAAATGAAGTCAAATGTGAAGTACTTGATATAAAAAGACTCCAACCTAGTTTTAATTTTTTTTTTAGAAACTTACATTAAAAAAAAAAACTCATTGTGTTGAAACTACCACCCCATATTCCTTCAGGAGCAACTGAAATATAAGCAGAAATGCTAATTTTTGAAACTGACTTGAGCCAATTTAATATAAAATGAAAGGTATTTCTTAAACCAATAGAATTATCTCATTTTTCATCTTAGACTATAATATTTTTATCAAGTTCCTTATTAATCATGTTTTATTTTTGTATTTATCTCATTTTTCATAAAATAAACTATACTGGGTGAAAATTGCTTCCATCATTTGGAGTGTTTCATTGTACCACAGTATGTGTTTCATTGTACCCCGGCATACGGGGTACAATGAAACACTGTAAGACATTTATTTTTTGTTATTTTTCAAGCATAAAAATATTGTTTAGAACCTAATAAAAATTTATTTAGATGGGGAAAATACAAGATTAAAAATATGCATTAATTATATTTTTGTGCATGCAAAATTGTGGATAGGAAACAAAAATTAGTAAAATTTGTTTCATTGTACCCCGTCTTCCCCTATCGTTTTCACCTCCAGAAGGTCGAAAAAAATAGTTGAAAGAAAACTGAAGGTGCGTTTTCGTCAGGGTTTGCCCAAGTGGGCCCGCCCGAAAAAAACCCCGATATTTAAAATAATGAACATACTTTTTACAAGAGTTTATTAAAAGTAATTGATTTGATTTTTAATTGATTAAAGAATATTTTTAATTAATCAATTCTTGATTTAATTAATTAAAGTTTTAGAGAATGCAAAGATAAATGCCAATTTAAATATATTTCAAAAGAACCAGATTTAAAGGAATTTCTAAGCAAAGATAAAATGACCAAAAAGAAAGAAGGAAGATTTTCATGCCTGTAATCTAAAATGCATCCAAATGCTTTAAATCTTAATGCATGCCTAAAGATGGCACTTGAACACCATCCTGATTACTTGCCAGGTGTTATAATAGCTTTTAAGATAAATGATCCCATTTATTATCCTGCTTCAATGTTCAATGAAAGTGTACAGGAGTTTTCAACATAAAAATGGTGGCAGATTATGGCAAAAAAGAGTGAAGAAGATAAGTTTCCTCCAGGATTTTGTCTTTTTCTTTCCTTTACATTCAGTACTAGCTACTTCTGCTTCAATCTAACAATACTTTTCTACATTTGGTCTGGTTTGGAGCAAATTACGTAATCATTTAGGAGTTGATAAAATAGCAAAGCTAGTAAAAGTGTATCGCCATTTGCGATCTAAATTTACAGATACCACTGACACTGACTTCTATTTCTATGATAACCTAATTTAACATTTAATACTATTGCAATATATATGTAGCAAATTTTGCTAAAATTTTCACAAATATTGTAAGCCCCATTTCTTTTTTTTTTTTTTTTAATGTTGTTTTCAACTGATTTCTGATTTGAAGTGAATTAAAGAAACTATATTAATTTAGCATGTAAGAATAAGGTAAGAATTATATTTTTAAAAAAATCCAGTTGTAGTTAGTTTAATATAGTCTTAATGTATCAATCTAGTCCCATGAGATACAAATGTACCTTTTAAATTAACTTAATTTTATATAAAGCCCGAAAAACCCGGGGTTTTAGACTAGTGGGCCCAGTGGCCAGGGTTTTTTTAAAAAAAACCCGGGTTTTTTCAAATCCTGGTTTTTGCTGTTGTTGTTGTTTTGCCACAAAACTGTCTTAAGGTTACAAAGCGCACTCTGATACGACCCTTTGTTCCATTTTTATGATTATTTGAAAAGAAAATGGACCCCTTCTCAATAGCTTCTTGAAGTCTATTTAAGAAAATTCTTCTAAGGAAAAATAGATTTCCGTATTTCTCATCGTTTACGAAATCAATCATTTCCTTATGCTTTACCTTTTCTGCAGTTCAATTTTTCCGTTCTCTCTCTCTCTTACTTTAAATGAAATAGGAAACAAGTTTTGGGCAGCCAGAATGATGGAAGAGGACCGAATCCCGAAGAACATTTTTGTAATGGAACTCATAATAATTTGACAAGTTCGAAAAGTTTGGGCAAGAAAAAAACCCCTTTACGCCTACTTTATAGAGATCCATCATTTGAAGCACGGAGAATTTAAGAATGATAACTCAATAAGTTTCTACCCATAATCACGACACTTTTAGGATACATCAATGGCACGGGAAGTACGATGGATAGGTACTATATATTTTCTCTTTTTGTTCCTATTTGGATTATAATAATAGGTATAATAACTTTTTTATTTTTAACAGCTTTAGTAGTTTTACAATGGATTTTATTTATGGATCGGGAAACCCGGGGCAGAACGGGGTATCAAGTTGAAAATATGTTTTAAACATACAAAAGGGTTCATTAAGAGGGCTGCAAATTTTTTTATAAACACATTATAATGTAATAATGACAAAAATATAATAATATTGTGAAAAAAACAAAAATTTTTTTTCAAAAACAGAACTTTATGTCATTTGGGCCGTTCTGCCCCGGTTATGGGGCAGAACGGGCTGGTAAGGATAAGTAATTATTAAAACAATAAAACTAGAAATGAAAAAAATATATATTTGCTCTATATTTATTTAGTTTTATGTGACTATAAAGGTTTAACTACAGTTTTCATTGATTGCGTCCTTTTCTTAAGAATATTCACACAATTCATACACTAGGACAGTCTCATTCTCTTCGTTATCTATTGCCGCACAGAAATTGTGTGCCCATTTTTTACACATGGAACCAGCGATCCAACCTTTAACTGAATTTAGAGAAATTCAAA
Source organism: Maratus speciosus (assembly GCA_963932465.1). Classification (NCBI taxonomy): domain Eukaryota; kingdom Metazoa; phylum Arthropoda; class Arachnida; order Araneae; family Salticidae; genus Maratus; species Maratus speciosus. The sequence goes on from OZ010789.1 coordinate 5,817,118, forward strand.
AGATTTAGGGGTCACTAGAAACGATCTCTTACTTAAAAACATTTCGGGGCAAAATGGGGTTCTCCCCGTTCCGCCCCAGGGACAGGATTTAGGTTAAGGAGGTATGGTCACTCAAGAAGGATACGTAAACAAATGTTTAACTACACGAAACTAAAGACAATTAAACGTACTTCAAGCGTAAACGAACTATAGTTTTAATGTAAACCTTAGTGTATGCCTTACCTTGGTTACAAAATCATCAGAAATTACAATACAGGAGCCAAAAATCACACAACGAAAAATTCACGCACCCACGCTCGAGAAAACTAGACTAAGTTGAATGAAATTGAATGAATTGAATGAATTGAATTGAAATTGAATGAATTGTTGAACCGAAGTTGAATGGTAACAGGCTTTCTTACTTCTGTTTATTGCCGCTCGCTGGAAGCACCTCCTTGACATCGAAAAGCGCCAAACTTCATTCCGCTCCGGTACCCTGTTGTGCGCCGGGTTCCCCTACACTATTAATGTGGTTATTTTAGAATTTTTTTAAATAACTGTCATTATAAAATCACTCCAGGCGCTTTCCAGAATCGTAAGTACGGTCAGGAAATTGGCATAGAAATAGTTAGCATAGTTTATTTATAATTATTCTGTCCGGTTAAAATGTGTCCCTGGCTCTATTTTGTGATTTTTAGCTCACAGGCTATCAAAGCCTGAGAGCTAATGTGCCCGCCTGTTCTGAATGTATGTATGTACATACGTAACGCGATAACTCTTGACAGAAATATCCTATTTGTTTCAATTTTTTTCTAGGTTCATTCTGATAAGGCGCTTCCCTGATTAGTTTTGGGAGTTTATTGGTTAAGTATAACGGAGGGAACGGGGGCTAACACTCCCCCTTAACTTACATAAATGGGTTTTCATGCAGAATTATCAGATTTGCTTCAAATTTGGTATATCGGTTAATTCTAATAAGGCGCTACACTGATTAGGTTTTGCGTTTCCTTGTTTAAGTATAAAGGGGGGGACGGGGGGGACTAATAACCCTTTAATTTAGATAAATGGGTTTTTCTATCCGATTTGCTTCAAATTTCATATACCGGTTTATTCTGATAAGGCACTTCCCTGATTAGATTTGGGGGTTCATTGGTTAAATGTAAAGGGAGGAACGGGGAGCTAATACCCCCTTCCCCCCCCCCGTTTAATTTAGATAAACGGGTTTTTCTGTCCGATGTGCTTGAAATTTGTTATGCCGGTTTGTTCTGATAAGGCACTTCCCTGATGAGATTTGGAGGCTCATTGGCTAAGTATATAGAGGAGAAACAGAAGGGTGGGGGGGGGGGCTTAATCCCCCTTTAATTTATTTTTCGAGGGCTTTTATTCTTTGAAATAAGAGTATAATATACAATTAGTATGAATAGCCTGTGAGCTCAATGCCACTAGGCACTGTTTTGATGTTCAGACAGACTCTATCCGTTTCTAATTCAAATTCTTTTATCGTAGCGAATTGGGCCATTGGAGAAAAGTAATTTCTACTACTTGCGATTTACTGATAGTGGGGAATAGTGTCCTTGATAGCGTGTTTTGCATTATATAAGTTTTCAATTTCTTCTTGTCCTGTTTTTACATTCTGGCCGTGAACATTTTCTCTTAGTGCTTTTATTTATTTTCTTCAGTTTAGGAATTTTACATCATTGGATATACAATATTAGATTGTATTATAATAGTTTATTTATCTATCAGTTCTAGTGCCGATTTTTCTGAGAGTTATAGTTAAAAATTGCAAAAAAAAAATTTCCTCATCTACTCCCTAATAAAATACAAATGGAAATTTCGTTCCGGCTGCTTTTAATTCGAGTTCTGCTGGATGTATTTTATGGAACTTGCACCGAGTGTTCGATATTTTTTTCAGAGAAAGTTTTACCGTATAATGTAACTTTTAACTGCATTGCTTAGTGACTCACCGATGCACATTGGGGTATTTTTCCAATTTAGCCGGCCAAAAGTCAATTTTTCGAAACGCAGTTGAGGCGAGAAAAATGTAGCTAATTATGAAGATAAATAGATGGGGATTCACCGTACATTTATAATTTTTTTCTGTTGTGCGAGAAAATTGGTACCAGGGAAGGTCAAATTTGTTTTTAGCAGTAAGTTTTTTATTTGTACTTTAAAGTTCCATTTTGTGCCTGGTTATTTCACTGTGATTTTTTCCACATAAACTTTTGCTTATACCATATAGTTCTGGATTCTGAAAGCCCATGTATATATGTTTACGTTTCACGTGAATATATTTATATTTGTTAATTTAAAAGATATGATAAAACGACATAAAATGTGACGTATATATTTGAAATTTGTGTTGTTAATTTCAATATTCTATAAAACATTTGTTATAGATCGGGGTCGATCGGGATGATCTTTTTTAATCTAAATGACAGTTCAAGATATGTAGTTAACAAGTTTGAAAACTGTAGCTGCGAAAAACTGCGATTTTAGAAGAATTCCTTTCAAACACACAACTGTATGTTCCTGTAAATGACAATTTTTGCATTTCCCTTTCGATTTGAAAAGTAATTCTACGATAGATAAATTGAAATTATTGTCAGAATGTATCGTCTGCGGACATAAAAAAGTTCCAATTTACATATCTGATCCATAATTTTTTTAAATATTGTATGCGCCTGTTTCTGAAGCTCTATGTTACTTTTTTATGTTCTAAATTTAAAAATGATATATGTCTTCTTAGAAAATGTTGCGCTGTTTTAGTGTACATCTTATAAATGCTGCTTAGTAAATACATCTAGTATTTAATTGTGGATTGTGAAAGTCCAGGTAAATATATTTATATATTCCACATGAATTTATTTATATTTATTTATTTAGAAGATTTTATAAAGAGGCAAAAAATCTATCGAACATGTTTGAAATTTGTGTTTTTAATTTCAATATTCTATAAAAAAAATTCGTTACACTCCCCGATGAGTCCAAATGATTTTTTTATACTTTAAATGCGATCTAGATAGTTAATTAATAACGTTGAAAACAATATCTACGAATAATCGGTAATTTGGAATACTTTATTTCAAGCACGTTGTGTTTCCTTAAATGATAAATGTTTCATTTTCATTAAAAGAAATTAAAAATATATATATATTAGGAAAGATAAATTGCAAATATTGTCAGAAAGTATCGTCTACGACATAAAATAATTAAAATTTATATTTATGATCAATATTTTGTTCAACTTCGATTTTATGACTCGGCAGTTAATATTTACTTGTAGAAATAGTTTGATCTGCCGTACTTTCAACTTCGATTATGCGACTACTTATTTAAGTCAGTTTTTTGTTTTAAACTCTTACTTATATCAATTTAAACTCTTACTTATATCAATCATTTCTAGATTTCAAAAGAACCAAGTAAATATGTTTATATTTCATATCATATGTTTATATATGGTTTTTAAAATGTAAGACCAAGCATCAAATGTTTATTTTTTAAATTTGTATAGTATATAAGGAATTTTTTATACTTTCCGATGATTCTAGTTGATGTTTTTCAGTTTAAATGCATCAGCTATGCAGTTAATAACTTTAAAAAACTGTCAGGATGTCAGGATGGATTTCTTTTACGCAAACTTGTGTGTTTCTATATATGAGCATTTTTTAATAAAATTCTAAAAGCGAAATATCTTTAAAATTAATTATTCTTATTATTTTCTGTACAAAATTATGTCAGGCCCATCTGGAGTTAAAATTATATCAAGACAAGAGCTCTTCAACCTTATGGATAACCATAATTGCCTGATTTCGATAAAAAACTAGAATTTCTCGAGGATTATCTTGTTAAGAAAAATAATTATTCAGAAAGCCAAAAGCTACAAATAAAAAATGATTTTAAAAAATATATCAAGCCTGAATTTCAGAAAAGATGGCATGAATCAAGTAGGAATAAGCATTCTTTCTTGAAAAAAAAATCATATTGGTTACAAGGAACATAAAAAGGCACAAAGGGGTTTAAAGACTTAATAGTTATAGGTATTAAAAAAAATCTAAACTTAGTTTAGAAGTTTGATGAACAATGCGCTCTCAGGAATTATTTTTCTAATAAAACCTTTTTACCCTTTGAGCTCTGGGGGTGAATTCATTTAAATGTCCAAATGTCACATTAGCACCAGTATTTTGAAAACAAAAGATTCGGCTTATAGTATACACGAAAAAATGCATTGACCTATTTTCAAATAAATTTGGTTGAATATTCCGGTGCCAATGTGACATTTGGAGATTAGAATTAAGTGGGAAGAAATTCACCCATCAGAGCTCAAAGGGTTAAAAGTGACCAGGAAAAAAAGGAAATTTGTTTCATTTTCTTAAAAGAAATTGGTCGCTCATGGAGGGAGTTCAACTGGGGTGGTCTCTGAATGGAGGTAAAATTAGTATTGAGCCTATGGGAATAAATTTCGTTCCATGAAAAAAATGGTCGTTCAGGTGGTCGCTTAATAGAGGTGGTCGCGCAGGGAGGTTTCACTGTATATGAAAAAATACATTTGTATTGACGGATAGAAAATAATATATTCCCTAATATTCTGTTGCATTAAAGTAATTTTTACATATTACAATGTTTTCCATATACCCTGTATATACATATATATACACACATATATATATATATATGTGTGACCTGTGGCAACAGTCTGTAAGAGACGACTGCAGCGCCACGAGTCGGCGTAGAAGAATACCTTAGAACATTCGACAGACGCGGGAAAAGAAGGTAAAAGAGTGGTTGCAAAACACCGAGCTCTGAACGACGTTTCATTAAGACGCATTAAGACGAATGAGTGTTTAATTTCATTAATGTTCTACTTAATTGTAATTGTATATAGTGTAAATAGTTCATTTAATATATTTAATTCTTAAAGTTAGCAAGTGTTATTATTCGAGTATGAGTCTCCTTTTCCCCGTCACATGAGGGCTTGAGCCGGGATTGGATTATTTTTTTTCTCAATTCTCTACCCTAGACAAGTCAAATATCATTTTTATATCGACGCCAAAATTCTTTCAGAAAGTAAGCCGGAGCTGTAAATTTATAAAGATCATGTCGCGTGTGAAGAATACAATTTTTTTTCTACAGCCTTGGCAACTGGCCAACTCTTCAGTTGTTTTGAAATAACTGCAGCAATATATTATTCCAAACTGGAAATCGATTCATCTTTTTTCAACGACAGAAATTAGTGGGTGAGTACTGTTTACTGTTTTTGTTTTTTCTTTTCATCATGATTTTAAATGACATTCCAGTCATCGCTTTTGCATTGAAAAACGAAAAGACGAATCGAATAAAATTATTCCATAAACTTTTGTTTTCATCTGAAGGCGATCGTTTAAATCGATCACGAATAAGAACATTTACGGGATTTCCATTCTGTGAAACCGATGATGAATTTACGAGTAAAGTAGAGGAAACCGCTAAAAATTTTTCTTTACTTGAACTTATAACTATTGCCACTATTTTACGCATCGAAATAGATGGCACAGAAACTGAGTTATCTAAACGCATAATTTCATTTTTAACTAATTTGGAATCCCTCCAAAAACATATTGAAACTAATGTCGATACAGATGGCGAATCGGAAGAAATTTTCAACAATTCGCCAGTGCCAAACGATAAGTCGAATATTAAAATTTCTGAATTTACCAATAAATGTGCTATTAATGCTTCAAACATTGCGCAGGATTCTATGTTTATGCCTTCAGTAAATTTTCGCGATGTTGAATCGCTGGTACCTACATTCAATGGAGAGAAGTATGAAAATGTTCATTTATGGTTGCAAAAATTCGAATCTTTTTCTTCCTCTTTTAATTTAGGCGAAATGCAAAAATTCATTTTTGCGCAAAGAGCGCTCGGAGGCATTGCTTCTTTATTCGCTAAGAGTGAAAGCAACATTCGTTCTTTTCCTGAATTGAAACATGCCTTAGTTACCGAATTTGGTTCGCAGATTAATTCGGCTGAAATACACGAAATGCTTAGTCATCGGCATATTAGACAAAAGGAATCTTTTTTTGAGTATTTCTTAATTATGAAAGAAATGGCTGGCCTGGCCAACATGGATGATCAGTCACTTATACGTTATATAATCAATGGCATTCCTGATTCTCCTCAAAATAAGTGCATACTTTACGATTGTTCTGATTTGCATGAATTTAAACAAAAGTTGAAAATTTACGAAGAGATTACACACCACTCAAAAAATGATTCTGGTAAAAATATAAATCATTGTCAAAATATGAACTCGAAACAGAACTTTGACAAATTTGTTCACGAGAATGTTCCTAAATTTAAACCAAAACATGCGGATGCTGAACAGCCAGCATTTCATTCTAATAATTCAAGAAATCAAAACACTAAAATCTGTTTTAATTGTGGGGAGAAAGACCACATTTCTAAGTATTGTTCTCACAAGAACAAGGGATTTAGATGTAATTCTTTTGGGCATAAAGCCTCTGATAATAAGTGTTCTACTGAGGCACGTAACCCTAAAATACAAGTGAACAATGTGGATTCCGAGAAAAATTCTCGACAAGAAATGCATAAATTAGTTAAAATTTCGGGTGTCGAAATTGATGCTCTTATCGATACAGGTATTAATCTTACTTTGCTTCGTGAAGATAAATATTCACAGATGAATTTGCCTAAGTTAACGCCGGTCGGTTTAACATTAACTAGTTTTGGTAGTGGTAGTACCACACCACTTGGCTCGTTTTAGGGTGATATAAATATAGATGATAACATTTTTTCAACACAAATATTTATATAATTAGTAAACATCATATGAAAGTTCCTCTTATTATTGGTACTGATATAATTACGCAAGGTACTTTGCTTTATAATAAAAATGGTATTTCCCTTAGTAAACCAACATCTGATGATAATTTGTTTGTATACTTAGTTAATTCAATTGAAGATCCTGTCAAAATAGTAAGTTCTACTAAAACTTATAAATCTTCTGAAAAGACTGAAGATCTTATCAATTGTCATAAAGTTCCCTTAGAAAAAGAAAGGAAAAATGATCATTTGACATGCTCTGTAGATGTTTTACATTCCAAAAAAGTAGAAAAGAAATCCTCAAAAAAGCCAAAAGATATAAAAAGCAGTAGCAAAGATGACTTGCTTAAACAATCATCCCAAAAACATTTAGTACCATCAAAAGATAAAAATATGAAGCCTAATAAAATTAAAAATGTTAAAAAGTTAGTGTCTCATAAAGAAAATATCAAAAGTCCTATACATGAAAATGTTAGAAAATAGATTTTTAGTCCTGATCTTTCTTCTCCTAGCATTCTGAAGAAAACCCAGCCTAATTTTCAAACAACTAAAGAAATAGGCGTTGATACCCTTTTAAATAAAGTTATATGTGATGATAATTTAGACAACAGCTTAACAGATGTGTTAGAAGCTCCAAAATGTGAATCAAAAAAGGTTTCTTTTGCTCCTACTGATACTGTTTGTAATTTCAGAAGAATGTCTGTATCAAGGAACTTTTCTTCTTCTTTTCTTCCCTTCCGTTATTGTACATATTGTGTGGTGCTTCAGGAATATAAAGAGAAAGAGAAAAAAAAAATTCAAGAATTCGTCTTTCTACAAAATATTTTCTTTTGTGTGTTTCTTCTTTTTTTCATCACCTGTGTTTACATCAAGAATACTTTTAACAAAAAGTTAAAATTTTGTTTGTGAAATATGTGTTCGTGAAATATTGTGCTTCAACTATCCCCGAGATGTCATTTTTTTTTTTTTTTTTTTTTTTTTTTTTTTTTGTTTTCTTCAATGCTGCTGCTGAAAAGTGTGTTCCGTAAAGTATTGTGTTTTTTTTTCTGTGAACTACAAAGACATTTTTTTTTACTTTTTTGTGCTTTGCATAAAGAACTTTAGAACTGTGGACAGCTCCATTTTTTTTTTTTTTTTTTTTTTTTTTTTTTTTGTTATATGAACATTCTGTGACTTTATTTGATTACAGACTCTAATTTTTTTTTCTGCATGAAGTTTCAATTTTTTTTTAAAAAAGGAAGACGACGATTAGAAGATGCCGATTTGTGGTTTTTTTTTTTTCTGTTTTTCAGACGTACCACTTTAAGACGTATATAGGTGGGTATATATATTTTTTTTAAGACGAGTACAAAGTAAAGACGAATACGAAGTAAAGACGGGTACGATTTAAGACGAGTACCATTTAAGACGAGTACCATTTAAGACGGGTACGATTTAAGACGAGTGCCATTTAAGACGAGATGGAAGACGAAATGCCAACCGGCATTGACGACGATTTTCATTTTTTCTCTCCTTATTTTTTTTTCTGTTTTATTCTGTGTAATTTTTTTAAAGATATGGTATCTTTTTTTAAGTTTGTGTTTAAGTGTATGGTGCGCACGAGGTCGTGCGTATCAGGATGGACGAGTGTGATCTGTGGCAACAGTCTGTAAGAGACGACGGCAGCGCCATGAGTCGGCGTAGAAGAATACCTTAGAACATTCGACAGACGCGGGAAAAGAAGGTAAAAGAGTGGTTGCAAAACACCGAGCTCTGAAGGACGTTTCATTAAGACGCATTAAGACGAATGAGTGTTTAATTTCATTAATGTTCTACTTAATTGTAATTGTATATAGTGTAAATAGTTCATTTAATATATTTAATTCTTAAAGTTAGCAAGTGTTATTATTCGAGTATGAGTCTCCTTTTCCCCGTCACATATATAATGCATTTTTCAAAGAAAACTACTAAAAAGTGATAGTAATAAGATAAACCAATTACAGTCAGTATCGGATATATGGTCACCCATGCGGTCCTGAAAAATATGACCTTATATGCGGTGTAAACAGAAAATTTACTTTATACAATAAAATATTATTAATATGTTAGTTGTATTAGTAAAATAATGTACAAAGAAGCCATGAAGATGCAATTTATAAAAGAGGAGATATAAACAAGAATTTCTTTACACTTAAATTTTCGAATTGATGAGTATAGTAGTAAAAATTACTTCTTTATTTAAAATAATCTTTTATGAATGTTTGTTTGTTTAGTATCGTTCTTTTTATAGCTACTTTTTCTAATAGGCGAACGTATTTAAAATGTTCCTCAGTACCTTCGAAATGGGTTAAAAAACATCTCGGGATATTTAATATTTTGAAAGCTTCTGCTCGTGTTGTCGATTTAGCTTCAGATTAGCTGTCTTTATCGTCGCTTCCATCAGTGTTTTATATTTAAAACTTCCGAAACGATTTACTTTATGTAAGCTTCACCATTAATAGCGACCTCATTGTCAATAGCTGCATATGTCAGTTTGTCTTGTATTGTGCAGCCGGAATTCCGTATCTTTTGTGCAATTTTAAATAGGGGCACATCATTATCATCATCATTCTCGTCGTCATCGAACAATAATTCTTCACATTCTGGAAGCCAAGCATGTCTAAAACATTTTTCAATGGTTTTCTTTGATACCATATTCCAACTCTTTTATACGTAAGGCATAGAATCTAACTCAGACACATGAAACTTTTTTTTTTTAAACTATTGCAGCGATGAAATCTTTTAGAAGCAGCTGTCCTATATTTATCTTAAAATTTTGAATAAATCATTGATCTAAGGGTTGTGCAACAATAGTTCAGTTTGATAGCGAGAAAATGAGTTCAATCAAATTTAACCTTTAACTGATGTCACAGAAGTTGTCCCATAACTAGTGTGAAGTGGTCTGTGAGACCGCTCCATCGAAAGATGAATAAAAGGCACGATTAGACTCATAGGATGGTTATTTTGTACTAAACATTTTGTACAGGACTGTTATAATTAAAATTCACCTATTCAAAAGTATCCGGTGATATAGTACTAAAGATCCAAACGGAAAAAATGTATCAGTAGTGTTTGTAGTTAAACTGAAAATTGCAAGTTAAACTACAAAAATTGATAAAAGCCGCGGTCTGAAAGACCGGTAACATCAGTTAATGGTTAAATTGGGAATCATGCAATGGCCAATACAGTTCTCTGCGATGATAGCCACTTTTTTTTCTGTCCAAATTTATCCAAACATCGAATTTCTTTTTCCCAAATACTTGTTGTCATCCAGGCCATTCATTTCACATCGTAAGATACAGGCAGTTTTCCAGCAAGATTTGCAGTTTTTTAAAAACGAGGCATTAGAAATTTACCAATAACTAAGGTATTTGATCTTGAGGGGTCTCCGTACATCAACTCCGGCTCGGTAACCTCGAATTGGTTCGTGGGCCCGACTCCTTCATAGGTGCTCGGTTCTTGCGGGCTGTCGGGCGTCCCGGGTCGGGAACCAAGAGAAAGGACCATTTGGCTCCTCTAGCTAAGTGGCGGGATCTGTCGCACTCGACCATTCGTCCTCTTGGGAATATCCGGTGTGACGTGCGTTGGGCAGTGCACCGGCTTGGCCGGGGTGTGTGTGTGGATCGGCCCTGACGGGCCACTCCTGGCGGCGGCCTTCGGGACGCGTCGCGGGGCGTGGAACGGGGGTCTTCTCGTGCGCACACGTATGGGCCTGCAAGGGCCTGGGACCGGAAGATGGAACTCCATCTTACCAATAACTAATGGAGTCAATTTCACTGAGCCATCCACATTCGCGTCCAATAAAAAACTCAATCTTTCTTTGCTTTTCTTCTCACCACTACATTTTTCGATATTAAAAGTAACAGTTTTATCCGGCAAAACTAGAAAAAGCAGCCCGCATTCATCAAAGTTTAAAACATCACAAGGTTTGTACCTATTGAGAATGTCACTTTACGCCGACTCCTTCCGTGCTTTTACTTGTACACAATCATAAACATCAGCAGCTTCACCACAGATCTTTTTAAAAGTAAGATTGTGTCGTAAGTTGCATTTTAGTGACCACCCGTTGCTGGTAATAAAATTTCGTTTTCCTAGTTCAGCAGCAATTTTCAAAGACTTTTCTTTTAAAATAATCCATGATATTGGTACATTCTGTGATCTGGCATATTTTATCCAAATAAAAATAGCTTTCCCAACATTCTCAAATCTTGAAACACGTCGTAGCTTTCTCTTTTGATTCATCACAAAAATGCAAGAAGATTTTTAACCAAGATGTCAGTGTCGTTCTCGCTAGTCCACGAGTCTTCGTGAAAGTTGCTTTCGAAAGATTCGGTTTTTCAAAATTTTCTATTAATTTCCTTTTTTTTTTTTTTTTCTGCAATTGTTAATTTTTTTCGTTTTGCTGATATGTTGTATTCAAAAACGACAATTAACAAAAAAAGAGCACTTTATACGCCAGCGACAAGTAATGAACAACGCAAAGACCTAGAAACACTTCATTTTCCGTTTCTGTGCGCGGTGGATAATTCTCATTAAGTCACAGGGGTGATGGCATGCTTTCCAAGGATCGGTATCATGGTTGAAGGAGAAATCCCCAGGTCTTTTGAAACCCTTTCCTGTCGGGAAGAGTTTCTCTTATCTCCTGTAACAGGAGTAGGCATATAAATCTTCGACTGTGGAAAGCTTTGATGCGGAAAAACGCATTCTCCCCCTCCCCTCCTGCATCCACCATGCTTGACTTTGACCGATAGCAGTTCAATCAGCAGTCTCTAGTGCAAGACTAGGTTAAATATGGCAAACGCGGGAGGGCGAGTATAGGAACAAGTGACGTCATTTATGACTGCTTTATATTTTCGAACCTCCTTGGCTGCAACTCGCAATAGTAGGTGTTATTCGGCCAATGGTGTGCTGTGCCTTCTTTCGCCCCAGTCTGTATGTGCGCATCTAGTCAAATGGCATTCAATATTATCACAATCTCTAAGGCTGAGTTTAGACGTTTGTTTTGCCTTCTTTCAAAACGTCTCCAGGAAACGCTATTAACACCCATTCTTCTAACTGTTTGCAGTTATAGGGAAGTTGCAATTGACGTCATGCTGGAGGTCACACACTACAAATAGGCAGTTCTGATTGGTGAAATTACCCTGACCTCCACTTGAAATACAATGGCTATCAGCTGATTGCAAATTCCCTATTTAGAAAAGGATGGAGAGATTCAGCAGTGGAAAGACGATTAGAAGATTAGATGGACATGACGGAAATATTTCCTTCCTTCAGAGTGCCTGTCTGTCTTCCTATAAAGCTATTAAAGATTAAAATCACCGAGTGACTACAAAAAAGCCGCCAATAGTTGAAAATAGTTGAATGATATGCCTAATTTGACCTTTACATTACTAAAAGAGGAACGAAAAAAGCATAAAACTATAGGATTTTTTCAATAAAGAGGGCAACAGAAAGTGACCATATATCAGATAGTAGCCATTAGAATCTGACCATATAGGTGGTGTATTTTAACACGTAATACCTATCCAGTCAGTACGGACTTACGAAAAGTGACCTTATAAGCGGGGTGACCTTATAAGCGGGTGACCATATAGCCGGTACTGACTGTAATAATAAACTTTAGTCCATTTTTTCAGTAAGAAATATTTTTGGCCGGTTAAATCCACCAAATACTCCACCGTGCGATGGGGAAAAGTTCTACAATACGTGGAACCTGATTATGTTAAATGAGTCTTTTTAAAATACTAAGGGGCGCTGCCCCCTACGAGCTACGCTCGCCAACCCCTGTTCAGACACCGCAGACTCTAAAAGCAAGCTAATTTGATCGGCTTTAAAAAGATTTCGGAAGATTGAATTATAAGTTAAAAAACAGTGGCGATCTCCCTATAAACGGGTTTCTATTCATTTCTCTTTGATTGGGGAATTTTAAGACCAAATTAGCTGCTGTTAAAAGATACAATGGCTGTTTCCGTCTTTGATTAAATAAAATCAGTTAAACATTTCAAAATAAGCTAATATAAAATGAATTAAATAAACAGAGTCTTTGTCTCCCGGTATTCTTTAGCAAAGCGAAAAGAAAGTTTTTTTTTTTTTTTTTAAATAAGACACTTTAAATGTATCGTTTTTAATCTGACGTAATTTTCACGAAACTTTTCTTTCTCTTTTTAATAATCACGTGAAAATACTTTTGCTTGAAATGAAATATTATGATCATCTTAAAATATCAAATAAATGTCTCGCGCAATTTTTAAATTTAAACTGTTTTGCAATATTATTTTTTGTTCATTTTACGTAATAAGCGTAATGTGACGTAATTTCTCCTATTTAAGACTTCTAACGTATCTTAATGAATTTATTATTTTACAATATTCTTTCTTTTTTAAAATTTACGTGTAAATATAGTTTTTATGACGTAATTTTCAATGAGTTCCTGCTTTTTTATATTTTCTGTTTATAACAGTCATGCACACTCAGTAATGAATACTCAGATTTCACGAAATTTTCATTGTTTTTGACGAAACGGTTTCCTGGAATATGCTCCGAGCGAATATTTCGTCAAATTGATGAAATTACTTTCTTCACTTGTTTGACGATATAAATTTCCTCAAAAGTTTCGTCAAAAAAGGGCTGGTGGCGCCATCTGTTGAACAGTTTGGAAGCTCCTGTACCAAGGGAAGAAAAAATTCACTTCCCGTTTTCCTCAGCGTGATTTGAACCCGCGGGCTTTGGGGTGGGAGACACTTGCTCTAGAGGTCTGCACGGGCCGGAATTTCCAGGCCCGGGCCCGGCCCGGCCCGTACGAAAGCTGTCTTGGCCCGGCCCGGCCCGTGTAAAAATTGGAAGTTCGGCCCGAGCCCGGCCCGGCCCGTTGTAAAAATTGGAAGTTCGGCCCGAGCCCGGCCCGGCCCGTACAAAAATCAGTGAAAACGGGCCCGGCCCGATACAATTTCTACAAAAAAAAAAAAAAAATCCGTTTTTTCTCAACATACAATTAAGATTCTTTTAATGAATACTACATACATATTTATGGGAACATTTTACAGTATATTTTACATTACTATGATGTTCGCAAAACAGAAAACGCACAATAGTAAACATTAACGATTACTTACAGTCATCGTGTCTACAGACATTTCAAAATGGAAATAAAGATTCATTAAAAGATTAATGTAGTTCAGAATAAAGGATTAAAAACAAGATAACATTTGAAGCTGTATAATAAAAAGTAGATTTGTGAAAATATTTCTCTCATTTTTAAGACTTTTCTCAAATCCAAAGGAGCTACATTTCGACACATTTATGAAGTCTTTTCTTTTCGGAAACGTGTAAGATTGGCAGGTATTCTTATTCAAAAGCTATGTAAATGTCGTTTTTTTTCATAGATAAAAGTAATATATCTTTCTGAAAATACTGTCAAAGTTAGCGTTTTGAATCGAATTTCCGGAAGCGATAGCACAGGAAAGGAGAAAAACGTACAGTCACGTGACAGGAATCGCTGTTATCTCTGTAAGTAATTTATTAAATATGGAAAAAGCTATTCGTTTCCAAATGCCTTCAATAGGCAGGCCTGTCAATTTTATGCCTTTATAGTTAAAGTTTTTGTCAGAAACATGTGTCTGAAAGCTTTGCATTGTTGAGCAGTGAATATGAGAACCACCTTAATGTATATTTCCAAAGATACTGTTAAGAGAAGTTCATTATCACTATTAATATTACAAAACAAAATGACTGTTCTACACATCCTGAGATCGATTAAGACCACTTCCTTCCAGGCACGAGTCTGCTGAAAAAAAAATTAAACTCGGAATCAGACATCTTGTAACTGTACGATGCCGATCTCTACGATGGACACGTTACATTTCTGTATTGATGTTGTTAAACTCGCATCGGCTCGTGACGCACATTTATACTTCACGAGAAAATCATATTCATTGAAAATGGCTCGTATTTTATCTGCTTCGCTTAAATTCTTATATCGGGCCGACAGGCCCGATTAATTTTTTTGCCGGCCCGGCCCGGCCCGTTTATTTTGTCTGTCGGCCCGGCCCGGCCCGTTGAAAAAATTGTCCTAATTCTGCCGGCCCGGCCCGGCCCGTTTGAAATTTCGGCTTCATTCCGCCGGCCCGGCCCGGCCCGCGGGCCGGGCCGGGTACGGGCCTCGGGCCAAGCCCGGGCCCGTGCAGACCTCTAACTTGCTCTACCGACCAGGCTATTGAGGCCTTATATGAATGTGCTTTTAGACTGATGTAATGAAAGCTGCCGCGTGATTATACTTTTATAAGATAGATTTTAATTTTATCGGTGCTGAAAGTTTTAAGGAAGGCTAATTTATTATTATGTTTTTCTCATGGTCAATGAATAATTATAATATGGCTTGATTAAATCATTTATTAGTGAAATTTTCTTTGCTCAATGAATGGTTAGAATATGGTCTGGTTAATTTGTTGCACACAAATAACGAATTGTGAAGTGCATATTGCGTGAGATTTTATCACTTTGAGTAGGTGGATAAGGTTTTAACACTTTACTGTTTATAAAAGGGAGAGGGATCAATTATGTTTATTTTTAATCTGATTGAAAACAGAATATACTTCTTAAATAAATTTTAAAAAAAGATATCCCGGACCTTTGAAATTTTATTGATTAAATTTTCTTTTTGGATGTTTTTGAACACAGGAAATATATTCTTTTCGAATTAAAACATAACGAACAACAACATAAGTAATAATAATAATAATAATAAGCATTCCTAAAAATTTTAACAGCTAAAAAAATAACTTATGAAGAAACAATAACTACCTATATTTCAGTATTTTCTGAAAAGCACTAAAAAGTGCTGTTTTAAAAATAAATTATTACGGGACTAATACAAACAAGCAAATATCTGCTTGCTAAAATCGCAGAATTTGAGGAGGCACAGCAACGGTTTCCTTAAAATGCATTGAGTCTGACCGTGATTGAGGAAAAACTTTCGTCAAATATCTGAGAGTTTAACTTTTCTTAAAAGTCACGTGATGGTGATAGTAAATGATCGTTAAAAACGACGAAATACAGCTTGAGGATTGCTAAATCGTCAAAAGTGAGAATTCTATTTCTGAAAGTGCGTGTAAACGAATTTTTAATTTGAGCAAACATTACTGTTTGCGCTGTTTATACCGTTGGCAAGAGTTTAAATGAATACCATTTTCTAAAATATCTCCCGAAATGCTGAAAATTTGAATTTAAAATAGAAATAAAATCTCAAAAAATGAGTCCAATTAAAGAAATAAATGCAGTCTGCACACCGGGAAATTCTAATGCGTAATATGATCTAAAAATGATTCAGTTCCCATGTATAGTTTTTGCTCCTCTAAAACTTTTTTTAATGGAATGATTTTGTACAACTTTAGCATTCAATATCTCTTTAAATAATTCTTCTATTTGAAAACTGTCTGCCTCAGCGTGTTTATCCAACATTTCTCTATAATACCGCCGATTTTCATATTTTTGTATGCCCTATTTTCCCTAATATTAACGAAGAAAGACTTCCGGTCACAAAACATTAAAAACCGGCGGCGGCGGTGACAGCGTTAGTTACTTTTTTTTAGAATAGAGAGAAACTACGCTCGTCATCCGCGTCGGGTCGCACTCGGGAATAATCGGATGACCCGATTCAATGCAGGACTCTGTACCCAAGTCAAAATATTTTCCCCGGCGATAATTAAATTTTGACACCGGCGAGGATGGGATTCTCTGAACTCCTCTATAGCTTCACCTCTCTTTAAATAAACTCGGTATAAAATTCTATTACTTCTTACGTGTAAATAACATACTCGTGTAAGTAGAAAAAAACAGTCCACCAAAGTGTTGCAAATAATAAAAACCGGAATGACTCACGCTTCTATGGTAAACGTTTCAAGATAAGATAACATCGGGATATATTAAAATCGAAGACGATAACTTTTAATCAAAACTGCGATAACTTTATTATTATTATTATTATTATCGTGAAGGTGGTTTTCACACCTATTGCTGTCTCTCTAGGTTCAGAAAAGATAAAATCCAATTTCCGCACAATTGAACAGCTTGGTGGAAGAACCTATTGAGTAACAAAAATGACATTTGCGGAAATTTGAAGTGATTTTTTCTTATTGTAAATTTTAATGAAAAGTGACACATCTCGGGAAAAGTAAATTTCACAGGAGAGGGAAAAGGGAAAAATTTGAGTTATTTTACCGTAACATGAAATGATTGCACTTACAAGGAACCACTTTTGGTGTTGCTCGCACCTAACATTGAAATCTGGTGCATTTTAAAGACCTATATTAAGAAGTTTGAGAATCGATAAAATTTTTCTGTTAAAATAACATTTCTTGATTAAACAGCAGCATCACTTTCTGAAAATGCAATTTTCGAGACCCCTTATCGGACTATTAACATTGAATTTTTTTAAAGAAAAGCATTTAAAAATAAAAATTAGTTAATAATAAGTATAAAATAGTGAAAAAAGTGTGAAAATTCCTTCAAAAACCCACGAATTTGATTTTGAAAAATTGCA
Organism: Maratus speciosus; assembly: GCA_963932465.1. Classification (NCBI taxonomy): domain Eukaryota; kingdom Metazoa; phylum Arthropoda; class Arachnida; order Araneae; family Salticidae; genus Maratus; species Maratus speciosus. The sequence continues at coordinate 5,834,474 of OZ010789.1, forward strand.
ACTTTATATTCCTATTTTTGGCAAGGAAACAGTCGTCGGCGTCGTTTATTTTCAGAAGTAGAGCTTTCCGGCAACCCTAGCCAAATGTCATAGCTGAATTTGTAATAGCTAGAAATTGCAATGTCCGATCTATTTCGCCACAATAATTTTTCTAAATTGTGTAAAAATATTAATTTACTTTATGACTACTTTTACTGAAGGACCCTTTAAACATTTCATTTTAAACATTCGAAACTTTATTTCATTCGATTTCAAAAGAAAATAGTTTGCTTATTTTGTATTTCACTAAAAAATAGTTTTCAATGATCTTCGAAGCTTTTATAGAATTATACAGGGGTGCAGAAAATGTTTCTATTCCCAACATTTCCCCCAATCCACACGAAAATTTCCCCAAAATTTTACGGTATGTTATAGGTAAGTGCTGTATTACCGTAGGTATAGAAAATTTATTTTTCAAATATTTCTCAACTTATACGCGAGTATATATGGCAGGGGTGATTCTGAGTGAAAAAAAAATTCCCTAAAATTCACAGCAAATTTTCTGAATGGTTACAGCAGAGTGGGGGAAATCCACTCCCAACACTAAGTATTTTTCATGGATCTTTTGACGCAATCTTTTGACGAAATTTGCGGTTATTTCTCCTTCCTTTTGACGAACTTCGCAGTTGTTTTGCCATCATTTGATGAAATTCGCGATTGTTTTGCGATCGTTTGGCGAAATTTGCGGTTCTTTCGTGATCTTTTGACGAAATTTGCAGTTATTTGCTATCTTTTAACGAAATTTACGATTCTTTCGTGATAATTTGCAGATTTTTTGCGATCTTTTAACGAAATTTGCGGTTATTTCGCCCTTTTTGACGAAATGCGCGGTTGTTTCACAATCTTTTGACAAAATTTGCCTTTATTTCGTGATCTTTTGAGTAAATTTACGTTCACTTTGCGATCTTTTGACGAAATTTGCGGTTTTTTTTGCTTTTCTTTGACGAAATAGAAGGTTATTTGCCCTGTTTTGACGAAAATCGCGGTTATTTCACCATGTTTTGACGAAAATCGCGGTTGTTTTGCGATTTTTTGACGAAATTCGAGGTTGTTTTGTGATCTTTTGACGAAATTCCAGTTGTTTTGCGATCTTTTTACGAAATTTGCGATTGCTTCGCGATCTTTTGACAAAATTTGCAATTGTTTCACCATGTTTTGACGAAAATCGCGGTTGTTTTGCGATTTTTTGACGAAATTCGAGGTTGTTTTGTGATCTTTTGACGAAATTCCAGTTGTTTTGCGATCTTTTTACGAAATTTGCGATTGCCTCGCGATCTTTTGACAAAATTTGCAATTGTTTCGCGATCTTTGGCGAAATGTGCATTTCTTTTGCGATCTTTTGACAAAATTTGCGTTCATTTCACGATCTTTTGACGAAACTTTCGGTTATTTCGCGATCTTTTGAAGAAACCTGCGGTTCTTTCGCGATCTTTTGACTAAATTTGCGATTCTCTCGCGATCTCCTGACGAAATGTGCGGTTATTTTGCGATCTTGTGACGAAATTCGCGTTTTTTCCGTAATTCTTCGCGAAAATTCGCGGTATTTGTATGTCCGAATTTTCAGATGACCGATTTTTTTTTTTTGAACCGAATGTCTTAAATTTTCCGAAAATTCGGAACATAATCACCCCTGATATACGGTACATATTATTCTGAGATCGATTTTGTGAAGGTCTCCATACAGATATTTTTATTTGTACTGAAATTGTTGTATCTCAGGGAATTATGGAATTCGTTGTTAAAGTCGAAATCAATTGTATATGTTTCTGAAAAATTTCCCCAGGGGTTTAAAATTTCCCCCGATCCTAGATCGCCGGATCGGACATATTCTGCACCCCTGGAATTATATTTATTACTTATATATTTATCGTCTGCATAGAAAAAAATAAAAACCTATTATTTGTTTCTTATGCAATCAATTATTAAAAAAAAATCGCAATCTGATATAATTCTAGTAATATGTTCTACGCTTTCTCTTTGGATAAAGCGGGCGGAAAAATTGTAGCGCCCTATTGGACGACTTAACTCACTTTTGGCGTGAAATAAACAAATAAATATGTAATAATAAAGAATTAAAAGTATAAAAAAGTGTATAAAATATTGTTTTAACAGAGAAATTTTTTCGGTTCTCTAACTTTTATGTATAGGGCTACAAAACGCACCAGGTCTCGATGCTATGTGCGAGCAACACCAAAAGTGGTTCCCTTGTTAGTAGGAATAAAAACGTGCCTAAATGCATAAAACCCTTAAGAATGAAGACGTAGGATGAGATTTGGAAGTTTGAGTCATTTTACCTCCCTACACAATCCACCCCTCTTCTGTGGACATAAATGGACATAGAGCGTAATAAAGTGATTTTCCTTATAACTACACATATGAAACTTTTTTGTGTAGCAAAACACTCCTAGGATATAGACAGACCTATTAGTGGAATAAAACGCAAAATGAATTTTTGCGAGATGTGTCACTTTTCTTGCGGGTGAGCGATAGATTTAAAATATTAACAGGTGTGGTACTTAAACTCTCTCATTTCATTTTTACATATTAAACATTATTAATATTATTTACATTATTAAATATCAAAATATTAAATATTAATGTCTTCAAGACTACACTCTAAAATTGGGAGGAGTGAAAAGCTCACTCTTTGAAAGACTGACAGGCATTTTTACTCTTTTTGGAGTGAATTTTATAAAAATACACTCCTTAAAGAGTGGAATTTTCCACTCTCTAGAAAGGAGTGAAATGTCTCACTCCTGAAAGAGTGACTTAGGCATGCATTGCTTACTAACCATTCAGAGCAGCAAGGCGACGACACCCTTAAAAGATAAGGAAAATGATCAATTTTTCCTCTGCCATCTTAGGATTAACAGATTAGGATACCATTAAAATTAACCTTTATGGAATACATAAAATAAAGGTAAGTCTTATTTAATTTTAAGCATTTAACCGTGTAGATATGTGGAATGTTAAGATTATGAGCTACATAGTTGCATGTTGTATAGAAAAAGATTGATCGTTAGAGTGTTCAAAAGTGATTGTCTGTTATATTTCTTCATGTAGCGGTTTGAAATATAATTCGTTTAACAACTGAATACGCACTAGAGATCTGCACGGGCCGGCTCGGGCCGATTTTCACTCACGGAACTCGGGCTGGGCCCGGGCCACACTTTTTTCTGAAGGCTCGTGCCGGACCGGGCCTAACTTTTTTTTTCTGTACAAAGCCGGGACTGGTTCATTCCGAGTCTTCACGGCCCAAAATTTTCAGTCCTAATTTTGACCCAGCCCGTATGAAAATCATTGTCTCAGCGTGGCCTCGTCTATTCAAAGGTCAGTAAAATTAGGTCTGACCCAAATATTTTTGAAAAAAATGCATACATTTTTAAATCGCCATTATTTAACACTTAAAAATTAAAATTTATACTGTTTACAGAACAAAGATCACTAGATTTCTGCGCTTATTAAAATATAGCTAAATTAAAACACAATAAAACGTGTGAAAAAGAACCTGCGTATGACGGAACCCAGTTTTAAACACACTAACGTGTTGATCCATGCATAATTAATATACTAATGCATAAAAAAAGAATATATAATTCATTTACACTCGCTAAGAAGGGAACTTGTTATAACGCATTTTTTTTTCTTTTCTATGCAATTCCGTCTTATTGTATAGCATTTTCCAGATTTTTAACATTTCAAAAAAAAAAAAAAAAATAAAAAATCGATGTTTTGTTGAAATTCACTGGGACCGAGATTTTAACTTTTTTTCCTGGGGCCGAACTTTTAAGTTTTTTGACTGGGCCGGGCCGAATTTTTTTTCTATGAGTCGGGCCGGGCCCTTGGAAATTTCGCCCCGTGCAGACCTCTAATACACACAGTGCTTAGCAAAAAAATAATCAAAACTTCATTAGTTCGGGAAATGTGAATAAAAAAAAAATGAGTGTAAATATTTTATTCTTCTCTTTCAATGCTATGTTGCAAATTATGTTACTTTTGCCAACGGCCAAAACAAAAAAGTTTTATCTCTTTTGTTTGAAAAGATGATTCACTCATAAGAGAAGATATCTGGATTTTCTCTCAATTCGTAGCAGACACATTCGAAAACATTAATTTGCCGTTGTATGAGATTTTTTTTTTTTTGGTGGTGGGGGGGGGGGGGTTATTACTCGGATTTCGGATTATATACAGTTAAGAGTATTTATTATTCTTTCGGAGTTAAATATGATATTTGATGTTTATGATATTACGAAAACGTTGGTACAGTGAAACCTCCCTGTGCGACCAACTCCATTAGGCGACCACCTCCCTGTACGACCATTTTTTCATGGAACGAAATTTATTCCCATAGGCTCAATACTCATTTTACCTCCATTCAGAGACCATCCCAGTTGAACTCCCTCCATGAGAGACCGATTTCTTTGAAGAAAATGAAATAAATTCCGTGTTTTCCTGGTCGTTTGAAGAAGGTTTTACTAGAAAAATAATTCCTGAGAGTGCATTATCATCAAACTTCTAAACTAAGTTTAGATTTTTTTCTTTTTTTTTTTAAATCCCGGTAACTTTTAAGTGTTTAAACCCCTTTGTGCCTTTTTAGGCAATGAATTTAACTCTTATTACAAATTAAGAATGACGGTCATTAAACATCTCTGCCCTGTTCCGTCGAAAACTCTCAAAGAAATAGATAAAGTAATGAAATCGTCATTATTTGTTCTCGTCCACAAAAAAATGCATTTATTTACTGAACTTCGAAAGGACTTGGAAATAAAGATTATAAAATATAAAACTGTAAAATTAAAGCAAAGCTCAATGTATTCATTTTTAAAACTCTGCAGTCATTATCTTATGTAATTAACTTTTATTTTGATACTTAATTTTTTATATTTTTTCCTAATGTGAAAAATAAATTTTAGTAACATTGTTACCATTTTTCAATAATTAAAATCTAGATTTAAACATGACCTTCATTAAGAGACCAACTCTCGGAGCGACCCATTTTTATTGGAGCGGTACGTGGTCACTTTAGGGAGGTTTTACTGTATATTAATTTTTTAAAATTGTATGTAAACATTTTTCTGCGGGTTATGATTTTAAAATTTCGAGACTGAGTAATATAAAAAAAAATTAATTATAGATATTTTGCGTCAGTTATTAAATTTCCTACTATTATAAAAACATTTTCTACGTTTTTGATACAAGTAGTTTTTGGCGCTAAACAATAAAACATGATATTTAAGCACTGGAATAAAATGTTTTTTTTATGCCTGTTTTGAAGTTTATGGGTAAGACTTCTTTAGTATATTTTTAAAAATGTTAATATTTACTTACATAATACAGGACTGAATATTTTTTTAAAGAGATTAATAACCCCTTTTTTACACTAAAATGTTGGGTCGTTTTGGCGCTGTTCTAGGCGGACATGCTATTCATTTTAAGGACACACAAAACGAGTCGGATGTGGCAATCCCAAAACTTTCTTCTATATCATACAGGTTGATACCTCCTGAAGAATGCAGCGCCAGCGGTTGGGGGATGGACACCAGAATCTAATTAACTTATGTCATCGTCTGATTATGTTAACTTCTGAATCGGAAGTTTTATGGAAATCCGTGCAGCAGTTCTTCAGATAGAGCTATTGCGGAAATCGTGAAAAATGCAACAACTTGGCAGTGCCACCTGTTGGGCGATTTACATCAAAAAGTAATCAGCACCCGTTTATCTAACTTAATATAGAGTTTTGTGAAATTTCGTGCAATAGTTTTGGAGAGAGAACGCCCACAGAATTTTTGTCACATACAGACTCACAGAGTAACAGACAGATAGTTTCTAAAAACCATGAAATCGTGTTCAGGACCTTCTAAAACGTGTCAATCCGTCGAAAACCGGAATTCGAAATTTTACACGAATCCAATACTTTTATTCTTGTAAAGATAGAAGAAAGTAATAATTAAATACACAGTCGAACCGCTTATGGCGCGTTTCAAGCGAGTGAACCAAAGTCGCGTATTAACACGTTCACGCCGGCGCGGTGGGTCACACTCGACTGTCCCAGAGTTGTCAAGTTTCCGGATTTTTGCAACCCACTTTTATTTTAAAGAAAATGTTGTTCCTTTAAATCGGCCCGTTGTTCTAATTAAATAAAACAATATTTTCTGTATTAAAATACTGGTATCCAAAAAGCTGCAGACTTTGCAGCTCTGAGACAGTCAAGTGTGACCCACCGCGCCGGCGTGAACGTGTTAAACGTGATTTGTAATAACGTTGCAGGAACTGGGCTTATTGACACATGTCATCGTCTAAATCAACTTTAGAGCTTTCATTTGTATGTTTACGGTCGAAAATTGTGTTTTTTATGTAATATTTAGATTAAAATCTCCACTTTGATTCATTGTTTCTTTTTACAGGAAGAAATGGAATAATAACGGAAAATAAATACAGCATGTATTATTTTTTATTTTTACAGCATGTATTATACAGCATGTACAGCAGTAACGGAAAATAATACCAGCATGACTTTAGGGTCAATTAATACATTGCAATCAAAAATAAAACAAAAGTAATTTTCGAACTAGATCGAATTCTTTTTTCGAATTTTTTTTTTTTTTTTAACAGAAAGAAAAGAATATTAAATATTTGAAGCACAACCCAGTTTTTAATACTTTCCAACAAAGTTGAAAAGTGTTTATGACTTCGGTTTGTCTGGTATAGTCCGTCTGTACGCACTCTGACTCTCGTAAATAGACTCTGATTGCCCTGAAATGTTTGAACGTTTAAAGTAGCACGATCCCTATTTCAAATGAAGTTTGTAGCATGTTCAGTTCATCTACACATCTACAGAGACAGTCAAAAGTATTCCGTCACACGACGGCCAATGGGAAAAAATCGTTTCAAATTATTTTTAATGATGTTACAAACATAACAAAATTTATATGCATTTATGAAGTGCACTAAAATATGCATTCTGTAGAATATGAGGTGCAAAGAATAGTCACTATTTTATTTACAGGGCGACACAAAAGAATTCCGTTACATAATGATATGGGGGGTGGGGGTGGAATTGTTTGCGGCGTATTTTAATTATGTTAAACTATTTCATGTATAATGAAATTAATATACGTCGCACAGTGGGGCAAAATCCCGAAAAGCTGGCCAAAATATGAAAATGTTATTTAAATGCCACGAAATTTCATACACAGGGGTTTTTTAGGATGCAGATCTCGATTCTAAAATTAAAATTCCAAAAAACAAAATGGCGGATCCAATATGGCGGAGTTAAAATTAAAATGCTTTGAAAGTTATTCAATTTCTATGAAATTTCGTATACAGGTGCTTTTGAGGATGCTAAGTACGATTCAAAAATTAAATTTTAAAAATGGCAGATTAAAAATAAAAACAATTCGACTTAAATAAAATGTTTAGTTTCGTAATTAAAAAGTTTCGAGGCTAAACGCTAACCGCCGCGGCGAGCGGCCCATCTTCGTCCGCAGCCCTTTATTCTTCCACTTATTCCGACTCTTTTGCGGAAGCAAGATTCTTAGGTCCCCAGCCACGTCCCGAGTAAGAGACTCTCTAGCAAAAGCGAGATTGAAAAAAAAAAAAAAAAATCAAAAATTGAAACCGGACAAATTTAAAAGGGAAATTACACAAATTAAAGACACCGAAAAGCGGGAAGGTTTGGGCTCGGGGCGATGAAGCTACCGAATGACTCCCAGCTACTTCTAGCTTATTATTATTAAGGTATTTTCAAGGAACTAAGATATTTTTAATCGAAATTAAACGATGAATTTTTATTTATGAAATACAATTAAGTACATTAATGAAAAATAAAATACTACAAGGTTTAATTTTTATATTATTAAAATAAAACTAAAGGATATTCTAAAATTCATCTTCTGAATCATCTGTAGTATACTAATTAGACTCTTCAGAAGGGAAGGTGTCGAAATAATTTACTGAAGTTTCTGTGGCTCTAGGGGCAAGCATATTAATTTCTTCAATGGTAATTTACGTAAGTTTGAAATGAAGGGATCTGATAACATTAAAAGCCGCAAAACAATCTTATATTGTTTACGTCCTACTGCATTTTAGGGAAAAATCTTCTCGATACCTTTTGATCAATTTGTTGCACGATTTTTGAGCGTCTACTGACATTTTTCCAACAGGCAATAATGAGGAAGCTATTAATTCTGTGCCATGAATAAGTAGTTTGTGCACTGAAGTTCACATATAGAACTAGCGATAGAATTCGACGAATTTACTAGCTGTATGTGAGCCATAATCCACAAAATTTATCAAATGAATGTTAAGAAATTACTTGTAATATGACGTGGAATCGTTTGATCAAAACTTCGTCTACGCTCGTTATTGAAGCAGTAATAGTTGCGTTTTCAAAGAATCGACGAGTTGTATTGTAATCATTTGTGCTTCCAAATCTGAGCTTTGGTTCGAGAAGTCCTATTTGTAAACGAAATCCTTTTTGTAAATTTTGTTTTGCAATTTTAATTTTTTCTTCTCGTCAGGAGTGCACGCTTGCCATTCTTTTATATCCCGTTTATATACCAAATGCAAGCTACACTCAAAACATATTATACAGGTATGTAACGTGGACATCCCGAATTGTAAATGATTTTCATTCACTTTTAGTTTAAAAATGTCATCAAGATTATTAAAATGGCTTGAAGTTGCCTGACATAGGTATCAACGTTGAGTTGACAAATTACTAGTAATGACAATAAAAATTTTACAATCAATCATCGTTAAAGCTAGTTTGTAATTAACGCCTACTTATTTTCTATCAATGATTGTTTTAAAAGGAATAAGTCTACTCTTATGATCTGTAATATAATCCATTTCACTGTCAGTAGCTTCCGTATTTTCGTGCAAAACATGGATTCTGATGAGCCTAAAAAATCGAGGAGATGAAGATCTCGAATTTTTCCAGATAACAATTTCTGAATTATTCGCAACACTTAAGTTCTAGTGGCACTAGAGAAGTGAAAAAGCTATTTGAACCTAATTTCTACCATCATCAACGCTACATTTTTGTTTAAAAGTACTTTTACCAGATGTACTACCACCTCCACACTTGCAAATCAAATTCAGATTGCTAATGTTCTCGGAAGTCAGATTCTTAATAATTTCCGATTACATTAATAAAATACCTTCAGCAGTATGATCTAGCAAAGATTGCAATTGACAAGATTATTAGATATAAAGATAAGAAAATGTATTTCTATCGTATCGATGATAGCGAATTTTTTTGTTACTAATCTTGCTTATCAAATTCATTTATGCTATTGTGGTTATAATACATATTTGTAATATAATACATAATAATCTATCACAAAACTGAATAATCTAAAAATTTCAAAAATGTTTGCCAGCTAAATTACTGTGAAAAGTAATAAATCTCATAGCTTTTGAAGCGACTAAAGAAGTAACATTTTTACTTGTGGTTGCAAAAACCTGTATGAAATGCAGAATGGCAGTTTTTGGCAGCTGGTTTATTTATTATTCATTAGATAATAGTTCAGGCTATTATTTACATTATATGTCGTTGCGGAACACTGTGAAACTTATGAACTTTTTGATGTTTGAAAACCAAAAAATAATATATTTTTTAAATATTTTTATGAAAAATAATCATGAAATTATTAATTTTTATGTACTTAATATAAATTTTGAAACACGCGCAAAAAAGTACACACTATCATCGTGTGAATCCATTTTAAAGCATTAAAATCGGATGTTATGAAAAAATGTAGCACGTGTTTAGAGGAACCATTGTTTCGTTCTTTTTGTTCACCTCCGATGATAATCCTCCAAGCGTCACTTTTGAACTGATACAGGTTGCCAAGGCAAAACGAAAACCTTTTTTATAAATATAGGTTCTGACCCTCCAAAGTCAAAATTTCCCAAATAGTAACTTTATTTTTCGACTTTTGGCCAGCTTTTTGGGGATTTTGCCCCAATGTGCATCGTTGAGGTTTACTATAACTTATTTCATGTGTAATACGAAGTGCATAGCATTTACAGGGACACACAAAAGTTTTCAGATACTATTTGTATCAGAAGTACTGTGTACTGTGTAGCGGTGATTGCTGAAAATGCATTTTCAATTATGATATGCGCTTTTATGTTTCACTATATTTATACATACTATATGGTGCGTATAAATGCTATAATTTATATACAGGGCTACACAAAATAATTCGTAAGGGTTACAGGGTATGAGCGCAAATTACTTAAAGGTGGTTTTTAAATGAGTTATGCATTTTTACGCTGAACTGCATTTAGTTTATTAAGAAATGTTTGTAGAATATAGATAGAGTGATATACAGGGTCACGCAAAGAATTGGATACAAGCCGTCTATATGGATGATAAATTCTGGAAATAGATTTCAGTAGTTTTAAGAGTGTTTTAGTTTGAATTAAGTTTTAGCTAAATAGTGATCTGTAATAGAGGTACTAGGTAAACTACAGGGCTGTACAAAAGTATTCAAGTATGTTTCCATCTATTGGTATAAATTGCTGAAAGAGAAATTTCAACCTGTTATGCGTTTTCTTATGCTAAACTAAATTTTCCCATTATCTATATATATAAAAGAAAGTCTGGATTTTGTATTAATCAACGCGCAGCCAAAACTACTGAACCTAAAATCTTGAAAATCGGGGTAAAAATATTTCTTATGATATAGAGTGCCGCTAAGAAAGGATTTCCTAAAATTCCACCCCTAAGGGGGGTAAAAAAAAGAACGAACTTTAAAAAAATTCCTTAAAAATCTGATTTTATAGTTATTTTTCAACTGATAACATATTTTGGTGTATTTTTGTATGCTGAATCGAATGGTATTAACTAAATTCTTTTAAGCCCAATAGTTCGAGAGATATTTCATATTTTTCTAATTTGGCACTATCTTTGGCGCCAAAACCTGAATTTTTCAAGTGATAATTTCTAAAAACTCATTCTTTTCATTCTGTTACTATAGCAAGGGAAAAAATTCAAATTGAATAATTTTTTAACCAATCCTTTTGGTTAAATAAAAACAACTTCGTCAATTAGAGAAAAAAAAAATCAAACGCCTCAAAAACTAAAACTATATAATAAAAAAAAAAAACTGTGGTACTTTTTCGTTCTAATTTTCGTCGCGATACCATGCCAAAATGTATGGTATCCCGCTATTTATTTCAACCCTAATCGTTCAAACGATTTTTATTGCAAACCGTGCCACACATTAACATTTGCTAATTGTTGAACGTGAATATTTTTATGCAGGAATTTTTAATGATGGAATTTATTTTATTTCATCATAATCTCGCAAAACTTTTTAATTTGTTATTTTTTTAATAGAAAATATTTATTACTGATACTGATATAGATTTTACCATTTCGCAGTTATCTGATGATGAGGAAGCTACAATACAATTATTTCAGAAGTTAGGAATTATACATATAAAAATGTTTTGTTCAAAAAAACATGAATTTATTTATTTATTTAACTGAATAACAAACATACGACTTGTGTGCTTGACATAAAGCCCGCTTATAAGTCGGAGACAAGATAGCACAAGGAAATATTACAACACAAGAGAAATACACCCTGGGAGTTCCACACAAAGTGTGTGTGCAATGGAACCAGCGGGAATCGAACCCACAAACTTTTACGCACAAGCGATTAGCTGACTGGTGCTTTGACCACTCAGTCGCAGAGCTCCAAAACCATGAATGTCTTCATTGAAAGGATGAAATGTTTACTGCAATGTGAGACATACGTATTACGTACGTCATGCTTCAGTAGTAAAAGACATTTACAATTTCAAGACTGCAGTTTAAATTGACTATATTTTATTACTTGCAAAATATTTATTTATTCTTATATTTTAAGTATTTATTTTGGTACCCGTCGACCAATTTCGCCAAATTATATAAATCTCCAAACCACTCGCCAAATTATACAAATTGACATAATTTTTATTTTAAATAACGAAAGAACAAATAAATTAGTATAACATTAATAAAAATACATTTAAAACGTCGAAATGAAAATCACTTGATGACGTAAATGCGTGTAACTTGCTTAAAGTCAAGTGAATGTGACATTTACGATCCACCATTATTGGCATTTACTCTTATAGTTTGGCAATAGATTTTTGGTCGACGGGATAACCAAGTAGTACCATTATTTTTATTGATTTGAAAAAATGGTAGGTCAAAGTCTGTAATTTTCAAAAGTTATATTTTTTAAAAGCTCATTTTTTTATCAACAAAATTAATTTTTTGTTCAAATGTATCATTTCATTTTTGTGCCAACTAATACGCTTGGTGACAATGGTGTTGGCATAACAGGGAAATACCAAAACAGTTACTGATTTTATTTCAAATGTAAAGAAAAAAGGTTTAATGAGCAATAAATATTGTAAATATGACTAACTCAGATTCTACTGAACAGAATTTTGTAGAACTTACACTGTTAAATAGTAAATTTGGTTTATAAATGGTTTAATGTAAAAACCATCATTCTAAGTTGCTACGGGAGTTCTAAAATTAGGTGAACTCGATTATGAAAGATTTCAAGTCAACTAATTAAATGCATAGCAAGTTAGATAATATTTCAGGGATTTTTTCAATATTTATCATATCATTCTGTGTTGTTTAGTTACGGAGCTATGCGGAAAAAGTTCTCAGTGGTACAGTAAAGGAAATTGGAAGATATACGCTACAGAGATAGGGTATACTAGAGAGTATATATGCTATAGTTATGGAAGTTGAGCTGAGTTCCTTAAAAAATTCAGAAGTGATGCAGTATATACCTACCCTACCTCCCAGAGAGTTCTATAATCACGTTAACGCGATTATGAAAGTTATATTAACTATCTCAATATATATATAATGCAAAGAGAAATTTCATTCCGGCCGCTTATACGCTGCTCAAAACAATTAAAGGATATTTGAAGTTTTATACAAAATAAAGATATAAACGAAATTTTTTTTGCCGAAAAAGAAGAAGAGAATCACAAATGCAAATTTTTCTGGTTTTCAAACTGTGGGGTATGCAAATTTTGAGTTCGACGTCAAAAACGTCGCTTCAGCGGCAGCGAATGAAATTTGACTTTCAACTGGATAAAAGAGAATGAAGACAAGGATGATCGGCATTCAGTGATTGCTTTGTTTCGACGAGTACGATGTCTCAGCGAAGTCATTTGACAGATTCAGAAGCTTTGAGAATTGTTGGTAGGTTAGAAGGGGGCCAAACTCAAGCCGAAGTAGCACAAACCATTGGAGTGTCACAAAGTGTCATTTCCAGGATCTGGAACCGTTTTTTGGAGAGTGGAAGTGCAGGCCGAAGACCAGGGCAAGGTCGTAGACGGGCAACAACGCCCAATGAAGATCGGTATTTAGCGTTAATAGCTCGGAGACACCGAACCATGAACGCTACAACAACACCTTCGCTCGGCTACAGGCACCACGATTTCAACTCAGACTGTCCGAAACCGGCTCCATGCTGTAGGTCTGTATGCTCGCCGACCGATGGTATGTGTTAGATTAACATCAAGGCATCGTCGCGACCGCAGGGAGTGGGCAACCGAGCATGTCAACTGGAGGAGAAATGAATGGAGCAATATTCTGTTTTCTGACGAGTCCCGTTTTTCTGTGCATCCGGATAATAGGCGTATTTTCATCTGGAGGGACCGTGGCAGTAGGAATAATCCTGCGTTCGTGCACGAAAGTGTCAGATTTGGCGGTGGAGGAGTGTTGGTGTATGGTGGCATCTCCATTGACGCTTGACGGGCGCACTGACCTCTACATCATTCGAGATGGAGCTCTGACTGGTCGCCGATATAGGGATGAGATCCTCAGACCTATTGTAGTCCCTTACGCTGCAGCAATCGGAGATAACTTCATTTTAATGGACGATAACTGCAGGCCACATCGTGCAAACCTGGTGGAGGATTTCCTCTTCGAGGAAGGAATCGTTCGAATGGATTAGCCAGCGTGTTCTCCAGACATGAATCCAATCGAGCACGTTTGGGACGCTCTAGTAAGACGAGTTTCTGGCCGCCAACAACCCCCACAAACTCTCCAAGAACTGGTAAGAGCTCTTCTGGAAGAGTGGGGCAGAATACCCCAACTCGTCATTAATAGCCTCATTGAGTCCATGCCTCAAAGGTGTTCAACGTTGCTGGCCGCCCGTGGAAACCATACCCCCTACTGAAAATGGTTTTCTTTGAAGAAAACACCTTTTCTTATTCTTTTTTTCTCATATGCACAAATTGTGTTTTTTTCCATGCGCAATAAAATGCATTTTTTTCTGCCAAACATGTGTAATTTATTCTCATATAACCTACTATGTCTGTCGGCCATGTATCAATCAGCTAAACAGTTTACCAGATACAAAATCCACCTAAAACTGCAATATCCTTTAATTGTTTTGAGCAGTGTATATTGAGTTCTGCTGAATAGATTTTGACGGGACTTACATTGTTAGTTAGATAATTTTTCAGAAAAGATGTTAGTATAAAACATAACGGTCTACGTTGCTTAGTTAAATAATGATGGGGAAAGTTCTAAATCAGATGAACCCAATTTTGAAAGATTTGCTTTTTTTAAAGGTTCCACTGAATGAATTTTTATGGGATTTAAACTATTAATTAGATCATTTTTAGGGAAGATTTCGGTATATTTTCCAGTTTAAAAGATCCTGCTAAGTGGATTTCGATGCAACTTGATCGGTTAGTTAATGTTCCAGTGAATGTTTTAGTATAAAGCACATATCATTTGCTGTTGCTTGGTTGTTAGGTTGCTTGATTGTAGAATTATAGATGAAAGTTCTAGAATCAGGCGGACCCAATTATTATGAACGATCAGCCTTTTCAATAAGTCCAATTAACAGATTCTGATGAGACTTGCATTGGTAATTTTTCATGAACGCTTTTAGTATATTACATATTGTTCTATTGTTCTTTACCGAATCCTACACTAACAGATCAACTAAAGAAATTGGTCCTTAACAGTCTAAATTTTGTATGACTCAATAAAAGATATAATAGCGTAATGACATTCATATTGCTTTCAGCAATTCGGTTGGATACACCAGGTAAATGTCCATATTGCTTTAAAACGCATGGTCAAATTCACCAGATATATTTTGTTTCATTCAAGATTTCTTAGAAAAACCGACCAGCGTAGCGGGCGAAGGCGGCTAGTATAGTATATATATCAACCTACAGATCAGGGCTGTTCAAAAGAATTGGAATACCTATTTGGCTATGGACGGTAACTGCTAAAATCAGTTTTTCAAATGTTTGCTTAGTTATCTTATTTACCTTATTTCCCTAAATAACGAAGTTTTGTCAAAGCTTTCAGGGAGTGTTGGAAAAGTGTTTCATAATCTATGCCGTAGGCATGATTTTTCTTTCTTGTTACAATCATATTTAGTGCTTGTAATAATGAGTACCATTATAATCTGTCCATCTTTCTAATATAAGAAAAAAATATCCTTATTAATCTTTGTGTAAAAAATATTGTTATCATAGCATATATTGTCATCTTATAGAAAACATAGGAAACATAAAAGAATTATCCAACCGCAGTCGTGCTTGTTTAATCGTTAACTCCTTATGTACTGAATTATGAATTCATGAAAATTTTATCTTCTAAAGCATTTTTCGTGAATTGTTTAAACTACATGAGAAGATTTACAGAATCATTTAATACATTTTAGAAGGATTGAAGGAATAATTAAATATGAATTTATAGGGATTTTGAGCAATATTTTTAACCCCACTCAAATCTTTTATTTTAATATTTTTCTTAGTATTTTGTAGAATTTAGAAGTGTTTAAATATAATGCTCTTAATACAGTAGAAATACAGAAATATTTGCGAATTGAAAAATTCTCCCCAACGCCAAGAAAGCTGAAAATATGCAAAGGCAAACGAAATCATCCTTTTGAAACTATTTTTGTTTTGGGTAAGCCATAATGCTTTTGGAGTAAGATAAAGTAGTGTATCTATAACTCATTCTAAACTGTATCACAACTAATCATTGTATTAAATGAATTTTATAACAAGTTATTTTAATGGTACTTATAAGTACCGTCAGTAGATAAAGGGTTAAGAGTTTCTTTTTTTGTTGCCTATAATATTCATTTTAAAACATAGTAGTGATATAACGTACATTTAAAACCTCGCTAATAACAGGTATAAACATCTCTCATCGTAATAATTCGTCTATCTCTCTCTACTACAGTTAAAACATACACGAAGAGAGAGGATGTTAGGAGAAGGGATTAAAGAAGAATTATAGCTTTGATAATTGAGCGGGTTTTTGTTTTATTCAAATCTCCACCACTATTTCTGAATAGTATTTTTCATTTTAATTAATCTGTTATTAAAAACTGTTGAACTGTGTAACCCCTGACAGAAAAACCGAAAAACCTTTTTGTGATCTAACTTCAAAACTTTAAACTTTCACTCTCCTAGCTTCGAGAAGATTGCATATTTGCGGTTTTGCCTGTCTCATCTTTTACTTCTACACTGTACATGTAATTATTGTGCGGACTTCAGCTACGAATAGACTATGACCTTTCTTTTATATATTCCTTTTAGAACTCTCTTTGCTGTGTTTCTGCGATGAGAATTTATTCTCTCGGTGAATCTTCTGTATGACCTTATATTATAACCAAGAAGATTTTCATTAAAAATATTGATTGAATTTAAAAGTCATCACATCAACCATCCATGACACGAAAATTATAGTAATACAAAACATAAATAATATCATTTTATTTTGCACTCTAGATAAGCGCAGTGAAATATGCTACAACGGTGCAGTTGCAGATATCTTTCTGTTCTTAAATAAAACGGGATTTGGGTCTAAAACAGCGCTACTGAGTACAGGTAAGAAATATCTTTTCCTGTTTTGTTTCACCTTGTTGATAATTTAAAAAGTAAAGACAAACATGCACAATTAAATATAAAATAGAAATATTATTATTTTTTTTAAGTAAGTTTTAACAGTACTATTCGGAAACAGCGCTTTTATCTGAATAAAAAAATCCTCTAAATGGGCAGCACTCGAGATGAATTCGCGTTTTAAGCGTGATATTTTTGTATTCGCGAAATCGGGCGATGTTCAACGCATCCGAGAAAATCCGCGTATCAACCGTGAGCAACGGTCATTAAAATGCCAATAAATAGAAGGTAAAAAGTTCGAAGGTGATGTCTCTTTTCTTTGTAAACGAAAAAAATCGTAAACATCACGTCCATTTTAGGCCAAAGAATTAAAATCTTCTCTTAAAGTAGAAGAAGAAGAAAAAACATGACGAGTGATAATATTATTCTTTAACACAATCATGAAATCTGGAGGAGCCTCTTTGTCGGCCATTCCTAAATGGAAAAGAAAAACTGGATTTCAAATCGATGGAACGCACTTTTTCTCTCTGCGGGGTACTACCGTTCTTGTGGCCAGAAGAACAATAAAAAAAAAAAAAAAAAAAAAAAAGTCAGATGATTAGGAATAGAAAAAGAGGACCTGTCAAGTGTAATGAGTCGGCAAATAATGTTCCGTCTCCATCCCAATCCAACAGCGTGCGTGCCTGCGTGGGCGAACGATTTCATCCGGAAAAGAGAAAGAAAGGGTCAGTGGGCGACGCGCAGCTCCGATGGGTGGAGCGGACGCATCGCAACACATTATTTTAACAGTATGTAAAATATTATTAGATTTCCCTGGAAAAATTCAATCATTCTCTTCAGAAAGCTCTAGACTAGGGATGGCGAACCTTTTTGAGTATGCGTGCCAAAAATTGCAAAATTATTACGTACCCACATTGTAACGTGCCAGAAACATTTTAACTTAGTAAAATGCAATAATTATTTTTTTATAGAATTTTTGCTTAAATATTTTTACATTTATACTAAATTCGATTCCTAACTTATTTATTATGCTGTATTGACTCAATGATATAGCCATGTCGCATCGAATTCCACATGAATGATCTATAAATGAGTTTTTCTTTTATTGTATTACTTCCGAATCAGATCCTTTTTAGTTCTTTGAAGTAGAAGAGGCTTCAATAGATGCATAATTATTGACAATAACAGTTAAAATTCAATTTTCAAAATTAAATCCTAAAGATATTAAAACCTAAAATAAGTTAAAACCTTAAACCTAAATAAAATAAAACCTAATCTGAATGAGAAGCGTGTGAATTAGATATACTATTACTATAAACCTTTGAAATTGGATAGAGAAGCAAAATGATTTGGAATACACCCTATGTTGAAGGGTTTGGCAAGAAAATGATGCTACAAGGAGCTTTCATTGAAATTTATAATACCTTAATTCGTTCAAAAGTAACGGATTATTTTAAATTAAATTATATACCTGTTACACAAAACGATACTTTTTGAAAAAGAAACATAAAATGGATTGTTCTCCATAAACTGAATATAACCTATAAGCTTTTTCACGTGCCAGAGAAGTTTTCTTACCAAAGCGATATAAGTAAGCGTCCTATCTTGAATGGGAGAGGTAACCGCGAGATTAAAGGCGAGGTCACATCCATCAAGGTCGCACGCTACGTAGCGGACGGGGTTAAACTACAGGAAAATGCCTAACTGTTTTCTTACTTCACACCACTAAAATTGTAAAGTTTTTTTCACCTTGATTAATAGCTGAAATGTCCCTGACAAGGCGAAGAAAACTTCGTGGTGTCAAGTGCACCTGGACGCCCTTCTCGCTACGCCATTATTTTGCAATAAATGTGGTAAGCAAAATTCAGTTCCATGAGTGACTAAAGGTTTAGAAAATAGGCGCAGATGGTAGATATCCTGTCATATATAGGACGTCACACTAAAAGCCCGTGTATGTGGATTATCACCCCGTCCACAAGATGGCGCAACTGTCTTAATTTTCGCCCGATTCCAGTATTAAGTTTGTACGCTTACTTATATCGCTTTGTTTTCTTACTTGCCAAGTTCGGCACGCATGCCTTTCGCCATCCCTGCTCTAGACCTTAAGATAACCTAAAAATTAAATTTTATAAGCTCTGCAGGAATAAAATGGAGTTATAAGTTCTTTTCCTTCAAAAAGGGTCGCATGAGACGTGCTCAAAGCGAACATTTATTTCTTTACAATTTTAAAACCAGTCGGATGTGGCAATTCCAAAACTTTCTTCTATCTCACACATGTTTAATGCTTCAAATTCTCTAGTACAGTGACAAAATTAAGCCCATTTTGTCATTGAGTATTCTAACGATGTGAAATTCCTTGCATGAGTTCTTGAAATAGAGCTATTGCGGAAATCGTGAAAAATGCAGCGTAACAGCGCCCCCTGTGGGTCGTTAGACACCAAAGCATAATGAGCATCCATACTTTTCAAGGTCTAACTGAATAAGTTTTGTGAAATTCCGTGTATTAGTTCTTGAGAGAGATCTCCCACAAAATGTGTGTCACATACAAATAGACAGACATTTTCTAAAAACGATCCAATCGTGTTCAGGACCTTCTAAAACGTATCCATCCATCGAAAAACGGAAGTCGAAATTTTTCACGAATCCAATACTTTCTTCTTGTAAAGATAGCAGAAAGTGAAAGCACCTAATTGATACTATCAACCTCGTTTTTTTATTTTATTTTTTGTAAAAAAAAAAAAAGATTTTTTTCCCCCTGTGAAAGCATGCACATTTTTCGTTTCAAAGATATGGCATCGTCTGTTAGCCTCACACCCCAAAACAAATTTCTGACTAAGGACTTCTTCCTTTTTAAAATTTGTTTTAGATTTATGTCTTAGTCTCTTTTGCTGACCTACTCTTTTTCGACTCTGTAATTTTTTTCTGTGCTTAATCAATGCTTCATTTGCGCCGGAGCTTAGGTACTACTTCGTTTTTAGTGACTATTTAAAAATGGGTCGAAATTCACAGGAGTTCATAAGTACTGCGCACGTAAGCCCAGCGGAACAGCGCTTCCGATAAATCAAAGCCTAAATTATCTTTCTTTGCGTTCTTGAGTGCGGGTAGGTCATTCTTCTATCTAGCGCTCGGAAAGATAGACTCAACGTTTGTTTTCTATCAATTTTTTTTGCGAACGGCGACGAGGAATGTCAGAATCCGAATGAACAGCAACCGTATCGACTGTTTTTACTCGATGGTCGTGTTAGGTTGTGTCGCTGCTTTTGCTCGTGTTTGTAAAATATTCTTACTGATCCAGTTTTTGCGGAAGTTCACAAGAGAGCAGTTCCATCCATTCTCTGTTTTTAGTGACTATTAAAATAGTTATAGAAACCCACCGGTGCTTGTAAATAAGCCCCCACCGGAACAGCGCTTTGTGTTGTGTTTTTCTAGTGGATACAAAAAAATCCTTGGAGAGTACGATTTTCTGAAAATTTTCCCCACTCCTGATTTGAATGCTTTTGGTTCAGTTCAATTTGTTTTCAAATTTTGCGAATAATGTAGGGAACGGATGTATACATACACTACGGATATCATGACAGCGGAATATTAGAGCTCCGACACTTTTTACTTTTTTCTATCGTTACAAGGAGGAAGTATGGGATTCGGGAAAAATTTCGACTTCCGATTTTCGATGGATGTATG
The DNA here is from genome assembly GCA_963932465.1 of Maratus speciosus. Classification (NCBI taxonomy): domain Eukaryota; kingdom Metazoa; phylum Arthropoda; class Arachnida; order Araneae; family Salticidae; genus Maratus; species Maratus speciosus. Next base: position 5,855,108 of record OZ010789.1, read on the forward strand.
CGTTTTAGAAGGTCCGGAATACCATTGGATGGTTTTTAGAAAATGTCTGTCTGTCACTCTGTGAGTCTGTACGTGACAAAAATTTTGTGGGCGTCCTATCTCAAGAACGAATGCACGGAATTTCACACAAAACTTTTGATTCAGTTAGAACTTGATACAAACGGGTCCTGATTAGTTTTTGGGATCAATCGTCCAGCAGGTGGCACTGCTGTGCTGCTATTTTCACGATTTTCCTCAATAGCTCTATCTCAGAACTCATGCACGGATTTTCATCCAACTTCAAATTCAATTAGAAGTTGGCATAAGTAGTTGCTGTTTAGGTTTTGGTGTAAACCACCTAACCGGTGGCGCTGCTAGGATGCATTTTTCAAGCATTAACATGTATGATACAAAAGAAAGTTTTCGGATTACCGCGTCTGACTAGTTTCCTTAGAAATGAAGCCCGGCTTCTGAATCTTTCCTGCGGGAATCCTTCTTGGAATCCTTGTACTGGTAAATCCACTTTTTTCCACGCCCGTTTCCCCGGTTAGAAGTGGAATTTTCTCTTATGTTATTGAGTTGTTTGGAATTTCTGAATTTAAATTACACTTTAAATATATATATATATATTTATTTATAAACCTTAATATATATTGGAGAGACTAACACACTGCAAATAGAGGCGTCTTAAATTTAGACACTTATGTGTCTGAAAAACTAATTCAGACACTTAAATGTCTGAATGTGAAATTTCAGACATCATAGATGTCTAAATTTGAGACACATAAGTGTCTAATTATGATCATGGTATAAATGAACTAAAAAAATGTCTGAATTCTGGTGACATGTCTGAAATTAAGACATTTAAAGATTAAGACGCTTAACTGTCTGGATTTGATTAGGGCACCAGCAAAGAATGTTTATTAATAGATGAGAGGTGATTAAAATATGCTTTTTCACTCACTGAACGATATTACTTTACAGAAGTATTTTTCTTAGACCATAAGATGTTTGTCAAAACTGTACTGCACAAGTCTGTTAACCAATTCTTGAAACCAATTTTATCTTTTATTTATTTATTTTTTTTTCATTAAAGTAATTAAAAAATTCTTTACATAAAAATATAAAGTTCTGAAAAAATCATTAGCTCTTGTCGGTGTACGCAGGAGAGTACAGGGATCCCCCCTCCAAAATATTTTAAAATAGTAAGATATATGTCTTGAAATAGTAATATATATGAGCGCCGGTAAATAAATGAAAAAAAAAATGTAGGGAAGGGCTTGAAAGAGGACCCGATTTTCCAACAAGTGTGTCTGTGGCCCACAACCTAATCTCCTTTTTTAAAATGCAGAATTTGAATATGAAATATGCTAAGAGTTTTTTTTTTTTTAGAATGCATCGAGCAAAACAATATGTAAACATATCAAATTAAAAAGCAATACAAAAAATTTGCAAGTAAAAGAAATTAAATATTCAAAAAGAAACAAAGAACTGGAACTTTTTTTTAATATTCAGGGGACTCTGCCCCCTATAGCCCTCTTTTAAGATAAATTTGAAAAACATGAACGTAAAAAAAGAAGACACAGAATTAAAAATGTTTTCATCGAGAAATTCAGAGGTGAGGGGAGGGGGGGGGGGAGTACCCTGACAAAATTGTCTTACGTGTTTTTACTATTATAGTTTAATTATTCTATAGTCCTTTAGAATATATTTTTTAAATAAACAGACATAAAGAAACTAACTAATTTTCAAAATCTGGGAAGTGGTCATGGGCCCCATTAACAACCACCGCTGCAGACGATTATGTTTAAATAGGGTATCTACTAGACCCTGCCACCTCGCTAATAGGCGACAATCTAGCACCCCAAAAATATTTTCGCTTGATCAATCACTCATCTCCCCCCCCCCCCTTCCTATATACTTGCTATCTCACACTCTCGCTTTTAGAATTAGATAAGAAAAAATATGAACTGAAGCGTATGATATGAAAAGTACGAATTTTAGGGAGATTATACATTTATAAGCCTTCCTTTATTTAAAAAAAGAAAAAAGATTTAAATACAAATCTAATTGCGAAACGTATCATGAAAGTATTATTACATCTCAGCCAATCAGAATACAAGTTCGCATCCGTTTGTTTGTTTCTGCAATTTTGGCGGGCAACGACTTCCGCTCGACGGCCAACGAAGGAAACAGTTAAAGTATACTAGCAAAGTAATTTCTGCTTAATTTTCAAAACATTTCATTTCACGCTGACAAAACTTTTAGTAATTTGAAGTTTCATCACTTGTACAGCGAAGCTTGAGTCACTGAGTCGATGACATCGTTAAAGAAAAAAAAAAAGAAGCTGTTATAGTATATTTTTTGTACGTGAAGAGATATGTTTTTCATCTATTGGAGTATTAGAATTTGCAGCAATTGATTCTTTGGTGTGAAACATCTTATGTGTGTGTTTTCATTTTAAAGATGTTAGATGGAACGTTTTTATTTATTCGGAAGAATTGTTTGAAATACCGTTAACGTTTGAATTGCTTGGAAAGTTCACGTAAAAGAATTGTGAATTGAATTTTTTAATACATGTATTGAACTTTCAACAGATTTTTCAATAATTTTATTTCATCCATTATAAATTAGACTATTTAAAAAATATAGTTGAAATATAGGAAAATGTGAATGTAAATTTCAAAATGGATTTCCCGTATAAAACATTTTGGATAACCCTCCTAAAGGTAAGCTTGAATAGAACGATATGATATTGCTCAATTTAGAAAACAGAGCATTGAAATTTCATATATATGTAATTTTATTATTTATATTATTTTATCATAATAATTAATAATTTGCATTTTTCATATTAGCTTCTTTCTTGTACTCAATAAACATTTTTTTGTGTTTAAAGGTTTGTGTGTTCATTTTTGCCATTTTCAATGAATGATTATCATTTTCTGTCTTAATCAATTTGATTAATATTTATTTAGATCTTCATTTTATAAATTAAATTTTTATATAGTAAATAGGTTGCTTGAATCATTTGCTTTTTTTGCTTATGTATCACTCCAAATTAATTGGCATTTCATATTAAACTTTTGCGGATAAAAACCACTAATTACAGAATATAAAATAATGCATATATTAAAATAATTATTTTAATAATTGCAATCTTCATTTAAATTACCATTAAACCTAATTCTGAAAAACTTGTCAAATTAAGTTCTACTTAAAAAACAAATTTTAGTTGCATTAATATGCTATTAATGTGCTATAAACTATATAAAAAATAATTAAAATAAACAAATCTTTGAGATTTATTGATTATTATTAACATAATCACTATTCAAATCTTTCATTTTTCAATAGTTGACTTTATTAACAATGTATATTTTTCAGCTTTAATTTTATTTCGTGTAGAATAAATTAATATATAAATCATTATTTACTTTTTCCTTTATGTTATTAAAAAAATATATTTATTTAATAATAGGTAAGTAGTTCTTGTGATTATCATCTGATCTATATTTTACAAAACGTCCATATGGCAATATTAAAAAATCCTAATTTTTATATACTATTACTATACTATTAATTTCTTTCCTTGCAATTTCTAGATACTTTGTGTTATTGATAAAATTTTACATGTGAATTTTAATTTTTATTGACAACAGTATCGTTTAGTAATTATTTTACGGAGTCTATATTATCGAAGTAAATGTTTTGATATTAACAAATTTAAATTTATGTTTGGTAATTGCTATGAACTCTCTTTTGCTTCAGAAGGTTCAAATAGAACACAAAAAGAAATCATGGAAGCATCAGATTGAGTTATCATGAATTCTTGAATATTTTATAAATAAAGTTTCAGTTTTTCCAGTGAGAAAGAAATCCCTACTGCATGACGATGCAATTTTTTTTTATATAGTCCTCATAAAAACTTTTTTTTTTTTTTTTTTTTTTTAAGAATACTTTGATACATATTTTTTCTGTGTTCAATCTCAATAACATAATTAAATTAAAAGACACAGGACCACTTTGAAAATAAATTATAAGCAAAACATAAAAATAGGCGTAATTAATCCAGTATAGTGAATTTCTTAAGCTCATACATGAGGGTTTTTTTTTTATTTTTTAAATCAAGTTGAATAATATGTGTAAAAAGAAATGAAAATAATATGAGAAAAAGAAAAACACATGGGTACAAATAATACGCATTTGCGACCCATGACAGGGACATTTAGTTTTCTAAAGGGGTTTTCATTTTTGTAATAAAACTTCTAATCTAAATAAACCAATTATTAAAACACAGTTATACTCTAATAATCGAGACGACTAATATCACTAATGCCCACTGATTGACTACAATGATATTTAATATTTTAGGAAGATAACGTGACTTTAAAAAACTATTATTCTTATGTTTTTGCTGTTTGTGTATATATTTTCACAAAATTATTATTTTTTAATTAATAAATAAATGAAAGTTAAATAAAAAAATTTTACTGTGATGTTAATAAAAAAAAATTTTTTTAGTTTTTTTTTCCTTCAAAAGAATTTTATATATATATCTGGTGGTAAAAAAAAATCATGAAACTATTTAAAAAGAAAGCAATTAAAAGTTAAATCTGTTTTTTATGGGGGGGGGGGGATGGGGGTGGAGTTGTATGTGTGTGTTTGATACTGTGCTTCGCAACACACATCATTTTTGTTGCTTTTCAGTTTATGTTGTAACTTATCGTGTATGAATTATTAATTCGTTAGTTTGCATGTTTCGATTCATGTGATTAAAGTAATTTTGCAAAATATTATTGATTAATCTTACCCGATGGACCTTGAATTCATTTGAAGCAAATGTATTATTCTGCCACCAAAAATGAATCAATTTTTATGATTTCGAATATATATATAAATTAATATACAGTAAAACCTCTAAATAGTAAAACCTTGAGAGCACGGAATTAATCCGTTACTGAGAAGTAAAAATGTGCAGATTTATAGGTGTTGGGAATAGATGTGTCCTCTATTCGAAAATGTTCCTTACGGATGTTTTAGTGTAACTATCTACAGTAAAACCTCTGTAACGGACTCCTCTATTTAGCAAAACATATAGCAGGGTTGGTTTGATTCCGGAAGCTGGACATGATCAAGCATGGGCAAACTGCGCAATGGTCCCTTCCCCGGATTTTTTTTTTTTTTTGGGGGGGGGGGAGGAATTTGGTATGCAATTTTTGTAAACCTGATACTTTATATCTATTTCGAAATTGCACGTCTTATTATGAATATTTTTAACTTTTAGAGTAGTATAGTAAGATTTAAAAGGTGCTCGCTAGAAAAAGGTGACTGCTATTCGGGAATGTTCATTAGCCTCCTTAACGGACACTCCAGACTACTGGACACCTCTATTAACGAACAGTAATACAGGTCTGATTTTTTTGCAGATGCAGGATTTGATTAAATCACGAGAAAACTGGGCAGTGCTCCCCCCCCTCCTCCACCGCCACCACCTTCTGCTTACATTTTGAATCTGTTTCAACATTGTACTGTGATTATAGTTAATATTTTGAATTTTTAGGTTATAATAAGATTAAAAATAAAAAATAGATTTATCTAAATACAGTAAAATATCTCAAAGGCAAGCATCTCCGGAATGCTGAATTTGTCCGCTATTCGAAGGTGTTTGCTTCTCTGAGTTACCTCAGAGAAGCAATATATATATTTATGTATGAGTTACAAATTGGAAAAGGTGAGTCGTCGCTAAATAAAATTGTCCGTTATGAAAGTTTTACGGTAAAACCTCCATAACGGACACTCCCAAGAAAGAATATCTCTATTTAGTAAAACCATTTTTCAATTCTCACCGCATGCATTGTTGTATACTTTTACCTCAGAAAAGCAAATATTTCCGAATAGCGGACGAATTCCGTGATTCTGAGGTGCTCACTATTGATAGGTTTTACTGTATTCAGACAAATATATATTTTGTTTTTAACCTTATTCTACTCTAGAAGTTAAAAATATTAATCATAATTAATACAAGGTCGAAAGAGAATTAAATTATCAGCTTTACGAAAATTGCATACCCTGTTTGTGCCCCCCTAAATTTAGAAGGGAGGGGGGTCATGACCCAATTTGCCTGTGGTTTAATCACGCCCTGCTTCTGAAACAAACGTACCCCTGATTTATGGTAAAATATTTACCCAGTATTGAAGGTGGTCCAATCATGGCTACGTATAATGCTTATTATTATTACCCCTGTTTTATGGTCAAATATTTTCCGAGTATTGAAGGTGGTCCAATCATGGCTACGTATAATGCTTATTTTTTTTTTTTTAAGTGATAAAAAAAATGTCTGCCTATTGCCAACAAGTGAGAGGTGGGTCAAACATGGACGCAAATCAGACATTTCAAATGTGTGAAATTCAGACACATACAAGTGTCTTAAAAATTAAGACATTTTGAAATGTCTGAAATTTGAACACTCTAGTTTAAGACACTTAAATGACTGAAATTCAGACACATACAAGTGTCTTAAAAATTCAGACATTTTAAAATGTCTGAAAATTGAACACTCCGTTTCAGACACTTAAGTGACTGAATTTCAGACATTTTAATTTAGAGTGCAGTACCTTGGCTATGGGTGAAACAGAAAAATGCTGTCCTTTTCATGTCCACAATTAGAATTTTTTTTTTTTTTTTTTTTTTGGGGGGGGGGGGGGGGTAAAATGCGAAAGAACTCTTATTATTATTTTTTTGTTTGTTTGTTTCCATTAAAGCAATCAGTAAAGACTTCATTAGTAAAAAAAAAAAAATGTTTAAAAAGATGTTTTTTAAAAATTAAGTTATCCATTTTTATTCATCTTGTCTAACAAAACAGTCTGTCCTGATAACTGAAGGCATAGTTTTCAATTTAGTTTTTTAAGTAATAATATTTAAAATTACATTTTTAACTGGTTTTATGTCATCATAAAACCAACGATTTTAACTAGTTAGGTTCAAAACACTAAAATATTTATTTTTATTATTATTATTATATTTTCAGATTAAATTTTGTCCACTGAAATCGTAACCTCTGTTACCGTAACTTTTCTTACCAAAGAAACGACTTCCAATGGGGGGTACCACCAGTGGCCGAGAGATTCTGCTCTCGAAGCTGGTAGACGGGAGGTGCTGGGTTCGAACCCAATCGTTCGGAGTTTCCGTGGTTTTCTTCGAACCACGGTTTTCCATGCGTAAATACGGGTTAAGTTCCCTTAGAAAGACCCCCCACAAAGGACACCCCCCCCCCCGCCTATATCCCTCGAGTTGATAATTGGCCGTCAAAAATCAACCCAACCCAACAGGGGGTACTACTGTGCTTATTTGTAGATAATAATATTAGAAAAGATATGCTGCAGCCATTTTGAATTTGTTCTGCACACATATAGTCAGTAAGCTGAAACATCTGAATTCCAGATGAGTGCGTTTTCTGTTTGTAACCTATGTTACATAAATTTTATATTTAAATATTTTCATTTTAATTAAAGTTTTATTTTTATTATAGGAAATTATGTTAACTTAATGTAAATAATTGTTACATTTACATATTTTTATTAAACTATAGAAAATACAATTTTTTTCCTTTGTTAAATGTAACATTGCTACCTGTAACTTCTGTTACTACATATTTGTAACAGATATAGATAAATTAACAAAAATCTAGTTTAAATTTCATATGCGTCAGAGCATAAAATAACATATAAAGTAGGCGACACTAGTGTCGCCTAGTATCACGATATGGTCGCCCAGTGATAGGCTATGGTGCCGGCAACTTTTTTTTAAAAACAGGTGAATAATATAAGCTGACTCTTTGACTCAAGAGATATAAGAATGGCAACAAATGTAATAGCAGTAAAAGAAAACACCGTATCACAGTTACAAAATGTTGTTTGTTTTGCTATCCAAGTAGATGGTTCTATTGATAACAAACTTGTTAGAGCACGATTTTTTTCAAAAGAACAGAACATAGAATGAGTTTTTCTAGGACAATGTAAATTCAGTTAGCGAGGAGCAGAAGGCTTCGTGGATTTGCCAAGGTTGTATTTGATAATTTGTGCAATGAGAATATCGCAAACGTAAGTTGACAGGCTTAACTATATATGGGTAAAGGAAAATAACGACAAGAACAGCGGTCTCTGTGCTCTTATGAAACGGTACTTGGGTAAAGACTAACTTTGCATTTGATGGTTTGCTCAGGTCTGACTTAACTGTGTTGGAGTTGGAATCATCAAGCAACATTTTATCGAGTTTCTGCTCTACGCGTTAAAGTGCTTGAAGAAATATCTGGTACAGAAAATCAAAGTGCCTTTTGTTTCTCTGAATATTTTGAAGAACAGTTTGTGAAACACTTAAAAACTTGGCAAAAGCAGTACGGCACAATTTTTCTCTCATGCAAAAACATTGAGAAACCATCAACCCTACTCATAAAAAACTGAACAACCTTCTGCTCGCGGGTTTATTCGATTATAAATAGATTTTTAAAAAGTGAACAACATCTGGCTTGCCTAATGCTAGATGTTCCGATACACTTTGAAAAGATTGAGGCGGATAGTCAAAGGTCTTTCATTACTACACTGCCTGATAAAGAATTGATATAGAATATGTCAAAGAAAAATTTTTACAAATTCTTTGACGCTTATCAAAAATGGGTAAGCCCTGAGGGATACGAAGAACAGTTGATGGAAATAAATGAAGGCTCTTAGGAATCTGAAAGTGATTAGCAAATTGAAGAAAATCCTCAGAGATGTAAAAACAATTCTTTAGTTTCTACCAAGAGATGCTGGTCTGCAGTGAGAAAAGAAACTATATTGAGTTGTAAAGAATTTGTTTCTCAAAGATAGGAAGAGGATAAAGTGAGTATATCCTACAGGATAGATGCTTTGTTAAATGCACGAAGACCAACAGAGGTTTCTAGTGCAGCCCACCTTGATGTCCAGAACTTTTTTGGTAAAGACGAAGTCGCCTATTTAAATGATGATGGCTTCGTTGCGCAGCTGAAAATATGCGACATTCTCATTGACAGCAAGAATATTTCTACTTTAACCTTTAACTGATGTGACTAAAATTTGTCACACAACTGATGTGATCCGGTCTCTCAGACACCTCGAAAAAAAAATAACTCAAATGGTTGAATTTACTTAAATTTTATCCTAACAATATCGTTGTACTTCTCTTAGGAGCATGTGAATTAAATTGCATGAAAAAAGTATTTTATTCATATTATTTAACTTCAGTACAGAAAAGTAAAAAGCTGTAAATGTGTTTACAGCTGCAAGTCGCGGGGTCTGGGAGACCGCGTGACATCAGTTAAAGGTTAAGGCGTCTCAACCTCACTCTGTTTTAAACAAATTGGTGCTGTCATGGGTTTCTTTGACACCTCACAATGTTGGCACATAAAGTTGTGTCCATACATACAACGCTTAAATCCAAAAAACAGTCAGAACTAATATAAAGAGAAGCCTTAAACTCAAGAATGTTCTTTGCTCTTAATGGAATTGGAACAACTTTTTATGATCCAAGACCTGTTAATGCAAGGTTCCTAGAGAGCAAAGTAAAAAATAGAACATTTCCAGATAAAGAAACCTATGAAAACATGAGTTTGTCAAAAAATGCTTTGCTAAAGACAGTTAGTAGTAAATTAACTTAATGAATATAATTATTATTGTAGGATTTTGCAAATATTATAAATAATTAATAAAGTTTAAAAAATTTAAAACACGAACAAAATCGTTTTCTCTACCTGCTTAATTCTACAATTTTCATAAGACAGTCAGTCTCAGACATGTATAAAACCAAAAACTTTCTGCGGCACATAAATATTCGGTCAAAAACTTTCTGCAGATTAATTTAGCGTTTAATAAAGTAACATGTTTTATTATTTTGACGATATGAATTAAAATCAATAGTTTTAAAATAATTACCATTTAAATAAAAAATTGATTAATATTAATTAAAAAATAATTATTTTGGTTAAAAAATAATAAACTTAAAAATCCATGGTAAGAAGGCTGAATTCCTATTAATTATTTAGTAAATGCTTTTAGAAACAGAAAAATCCTGAATATAGTGACCTCTTCGCACAAAATGCCATTCACTCTGTTCACAGAAATAATGTGACATTGCTTCTGAAACAACTGAATCACATTTTGTAGGGAGACGTCCATTCATAGGTATTATCATTAAAGAGACCTATGAATTTTTACAGGGACCCTTTGACGAAATTCCCGTTTTACCGTGATCCTTTGACTAAATTTGCTTTTTTTTGCGATCCTTTGACAGAATCCGTGTTTTCCTGCAATCCTTTAACGAAATTCCCGTTTTTCCTGTGGTGTTTTAGAGAAATTTGCGTTTTATTTCGCGATTCTCTGGCGAAATTCGCGTTTTTCCCCTGCGATTCTTTGGCGAAATTTGCATTTTTTTCGCGATCTTTCGACAGAATTCCCGCTTTTACCCGCTATGCTTTTACGAAATTCGTTTTCTTCCTGCGCTCCTTTGACGAAATTTGCGTTTTTTCTGCGACTTGACGAAATTCACTTTTTTCGCGATACTTTGGTGAAATTTGCGTTTCTTACGATCTTTTGAAGAAATTCTCGCATTTTCCGCGGCCCTTTGACAAAATTCGTGTTGGGTTTGTTTTTCGCGATCCTTTGAGGGATTAGTTTTTTTTCCGCCGTTCTTTTGCGAAATTTGCGTTTTTTTTTCGCGATGCTTTGACAAAATTCGGCCTTTTTCCGCTACGCTTTTACGAAATTTGTTTTTTTCCTGCATTCCTTTCACGAAATTTGCGTTCTATTTCTGCGATTCTTTGACGAAATTATCTTTTTTTACGATTGTTTGAAGAAATCCGCGTTTTTCCCACGGTCATTTGACGAAATTCGCGTATTTTTCGCGATGCTTTGACGAAATTGGTGATTTTTTCTGCGAACGCTGCGAATTGGTTTTTTTTTTTTCGACGGCCATTTGTTGATATTCGCAATATTTTTCAGTGATATTTTTTGTCTGAATTTTCGGAATGATATCCGATTTTTTTTTTTTTTTTTTCGGAACCGAACGTCTTAAATTTTCGGAACAGAATCTCCCCTGGTAAACAATAAATAAACCATGCATAAAATTGTGTTATTCTTTGACGAAATTATCTTTTTTTATGATCCTTTGACGAAATTAGCTTTTTTTTCGCAATGCTTTGACGAAATTGGTGATTATTTCTGCAAACGATTGACGAAATTGGTTTTTCTTTCGACGACCATTTGTTGAAATTCCCAATATTTTTTAGTGATATTTTTTTAGGTCTGAATTTTCGGACTGATGTCCGATTTTTTTAAATTTTCGGAACAGAATCACCCCTGCCAGACAATAAATAAATCGTACATAAAATTAGGGAATATTTTTAATTTTTCGATATTTAAAAAAAAAAAAAGTTACAAGAACAAAAATTACGTTTTTTTTTCTAAAAATCGCGGAAAACCTTTCGCGCACGGCGTGCGTTTATATTATACAACTCTGGACAGTCTTTTGTATTAAAATTTTAAACCATTGTAACTGTTATTGTAGCATTTTGGAAATATTTTATTGATACAGTTTGATTTTTTAAAACAAAGAGTAAAATCTGATTCCTTGTTTAGTTCCAGTCTTTGCAAAATACTTGTAAAAGTCAAAATATGTTTAACCTCTACAATTATAATCCATTTTACATTTTGGAAACATGTTATAAAATTTAACATAATTTTATATTGTTTTTATATTTGATGATTTTCATCCATCAAGAGGGAAGTATGTTTTCTTGATTAGTTCAACATTGGGTCTAAAACTATAGTTAAGGTAATATTTCACGAACTATTTAACGATGCAAATCAAATTTATTTTTGAATTTCAGAATTTATTCTAGGCTCCAATTACCTAATTAATCTGATATATTATGGTTATGAACAAAAGCAAAGTGTACAAACTAATAAAAGGTAAACAATATTTTAACGTGAATTTAAATGATAATTTTCTTATATAAAGTTTTAATTAGGCATATGAATTTGGTAGGTTAGACGTTACGTTCGGTCCTTTACTAACATAACAATTAAGAATTTGTATGAAACGAGAATGTAGCCTCTTTAATTTTACCTAACTATAAATAAGGCAGTTTAGATGTTTCAATGACGATTTTGTAGTTTACTAACCAGCAACAGGAGAAGTACAATAGACATAACTAATAAGATATAAAAGTTTGTCAGCCAATCGATATTCTTAGTATTTAGTTTGCTGTTATCAGGGTTAGGGGTTGATTTATGAACATTTATTTGGAACAACATACTAAACCGTTTGTCGCCCAGTGGAAATTCCTTAAAATATGCTCTGATATGCGTAGTAAAAATCCGTCAAAGTGCTTCAGTAGTGTCATTCCTTTTAGATTAATGTAAATACACTTTTATCGTCTAAGTTGTGTTGCTCAATGTAACTTCTGTTACAAAATTGTAACCTCTGTTACTATATATATAATTTCTGTTACTCGCACTTTTTTTTTCTATATATATATATATATATTTATATATGAATAGCTTTCAAAAAATGTTCCCAAAACGTCAAAGGTTCTTTCACTGTACTAAAATTATTTGACCACTTACAAATATATTGACTGCAGGAAATTGAAAATTTTGGCTAGAATGTTGAATACAAGTAACAGAGGTTATATATTGTTATATAAATTAATCCCTATTACTGTTTTCTTTAGAATATAAAACTACATATTGTAGTACACTAACCATGATATAATATACTAGAAATAGTATTTTGATAGGAATAAAAATGTTGTAAATTGAGTGGATGTTGTCCAGTACAATATTCATCTTCAACCCTTTCAGGGGCAAGGTGCTTCTATTCGAAAATGCAGAAATGAATGAAAGACACCAGAATTTACAAACAAATTTATTTCAAAATAAGCAAAAGCTTTTGTTCACGTACTTAATAAAAAGAATTTTTTCATTCTAATATTCTGGTGCCTATGTGGCATTTAGGAATTAAAATTAAGTTAGGGATTAAGGCATTTTCAGGTGACTGTATTTTTATCCTAACTATGAATTTAGCTACTCTGGAAATGATTTTATATAGGTTGTATACATATAAACACAGAAAAAATTATTGGTGAAAACTGAATACTTGAAAAAAAAAATAAAAAATATATTGGGAAAAGGACATATATATATATATATATATATATTTGACCCATATACGATTAAAAGAACACATGAATGCCTCTAATTCAAGAAACTTAAACTCTAAAATTGCAGTTCACGCTATAGAAACGGATCATTTTCCAGATTTTGAGAGGGCCAAGGTCGTTAAAACCCTCCGACTGTCTTGGAAAAGGACAAAATTGTAATGTTGTTTTCTCTGCATTTTGTTTTAAATGCTAAAAAAAAAAAATGATTCTTTGAACATTTTATAAAAAAAACTTAATAACGAATATGAATGCAATCCTTGGAAGTATTAATCATTGTTCAATGTATTAAAAATACATTAAATGAATAGAATTATATTACTTTAAATATTGCTTGTATTGCAGTGAAACCTGGAGCTTAGTGAACGTATTAACACGGGCTTGTCAGTGAGGGGGTTAAATCAAATTGCAACGTATACCCACTCCATGAAGCGAGTTCCCTCCCACCGGAATATGCCATTTTAACCTGATTCGATGACCCACCTCCGGGTTTAATTGTTTGTGGTGTGTGTGTGCTCTCAACTGCAAGTTGAATTACGTTACCTCTGGTGATTTTGTGTTTATTTACGTTACTGAAGAGGAGTTTTGAAAAAGTTCGAAACGCTTAATGTTTTTTAAAATTATTTTTATGTGATTTTTGACTATTTATTTAAACTGTCTGTAATTTTATAGCGGTTTTTAAACCTTTTAAAGTTCCAAAGTAAACGTGAATTAGGTATTCAATAGAATTTATTTCTGTTTCTGCCCTTTATCCATTTTGTGACAGAAAGCAAGAGTTGGGGTGGGCCAATGGAGGCTTTGCCCCGTTCGCAGTTTTCTCTTCGCACGGTCCTGCTCCAAAGTATACGATGGCGGGGAAGGGGAAGGGTCTGTGCGCTCAAAAATCATTCGGCAGTGAAGAGTTTTACCCTTGTAACATTTCTTAATCGTTTAAGGCTGTTCTTAACTGCTCTGCTCAACAAGCGCAAAATGTTTTGACACAATTACAAATTCATTTTTTAACGGAAAGATATAAAATGGGAAGTACTGACTATGGAAGCGATTTGGAATGGAACTGTGTTTTCCATTTTTCATAAATAACTTACCTACTGAGTTATAAGAGATTTTGATCACGTGACAAAGGCAATTTTCACCCTTTCTTGCGTGGTTATTCTTCTTTCGCCTTTTGGATTTGAGAACAGCCTTAAGTAATCCTTATATTCTGCACCAAAATGTTCTCTATAAAAATAGATAACAAAAACTAATTTAGCTTTGGGAAAGGGATTAACTCTCCTAGCCCTTTTGGATTTGAGAAAAGCCTTAAGTAATCCTTATATTCTGCACCAAAATGTTCTGTATAACAATAGATAACAAAAAACAAAACAAAAAAAAAACTAATTTAGCTTTGGGAAAGGGATTAACTCTCCTAGCCCTTTTCGTTGCCCTTTTGGATTTGAGAACAGCCTTAAGTAATCCTTATATTCTGCACCAAAATGTTCTCTATAAAAATAGATTTAAAAAAAAAAAAAAAAAGAAAAAAAAAAGAAAAATTAGCTCTCCCTACTTGTTTTGAATCATTCGCAAAGGGATATATTGGTTTAATTTAGAACAATCGCCCTTGCTAAGCAGAAAAGACACGTGATCGATTCTGCTATTTAACATTCCATTAGGCACAGCCTCCCCCCTACCCGACAGGAGATGTGTTCCTCCCTTCACGAGTCCGTTTGAAATACTACTCTGTTTAATCAAATACTTTATATAGAATGCTAGAAAATAAAACGTACAGGAAAGTGAGGGCGGTGATTAGTACATTTATCTAAAAACAAGCATACGTAATTTATTCCAAGTTCAGTGTCGGTTCACCATACAAAACTAGTATGTTGTGGCCATCACAAAACTTTCTTCTGTATAAATTTCGTCCATTAAATCATTTAGATCATAAAGATAGAAGAAAGTAAATATTTACTTTCTTCTATCTTTACAAGAAGAAAGTATTGGATTCGTGAAAAAATTCGACTTCCGGTTTTCGACGGATTTATACGTTTTAGAATGCCCAGAACACGATTTGATGGTTTTAAGAAAATGTCTGTCTGGGAGTCTGTCTGTCACTCTGTCACTCTGTAAGTCTGTATGTGACAAAAATTTTGTGGGCGCTCTATCTCAAGAACTAATGCACGGAATTTCGCAAAACTTCATATTTAGTTAAACCTTGATATAAATTGGATCTGATTAGTTTTTGGTGAAAATCGCCGGACAGGTGGCGCTGCTATGCGGCATTTTTCATGATCTCTGCAATAGCTCTATCTCAAGAACTACTGCACGGATTTTCATAAAACTTCAGATTCAGTTAGTCCAGGATATAGTTTGGTGCTGATTACTTTTTTGTGAAAATCGCCCAACAGGTGGCGCTACTATGCTGCATTATTCATGATTATCGCAATAGCTCTAACTCAAGAAAAAATGCACGAATTTTCATCAAACTTTAGACTTAGTTAGTCTCTGATATAAATTAGTGCTGTTTAATTTTTGGTACAAATCGCCCAACAGGTAGCGCTGCTGTGCTGCATTTTCACGATTTTCGCAAGAGCTGTATCTCAAGAACTATTGCACGGATTTTCATCCAACTTTAGATTTAGTGAGTCCTTGACATGAATTGACGTATAAATTAGTGCTGTTTAATTTTTGGTGTAATTCGCTCAGCAGGTGGCGCTGCTATGCTGTATTTTTTCCATTTCCGCAATAACTTTATCTCAAGAATTAACGCTTAGATTTTCAACAAACTTCAGATTCAGGTATTCCTTGATATCATTTAGTGCTGTTTATGTTTCGGTGTAAATCGCTCAACAGGTGGCGCTGCAAGGCTACATTTTTCAGTATTTCCGCCATAGCTCTATCTCAAGACCTAATGCACGAATTTCCATCCAACTTAAAATTCAGATACACTTTGATAGGAATGGGTGCTCAATGGATGTCATTTCTTGTACTATTTAAATGGTTTAACGGACGTGATTTCTATAGAAGAAAGTTTTGCGATGGCCACAACATACTAGTTTAAATTGATTTACAGGATATTGACAGAAACTAGTTAAAATGAAAATAAAATAAACGGTCAAGTAGGAGTATTACTCGCGCTCACAGGCTTCCGGACAATAAATATATGAATTATTAACTGCATTGTTAAAAAAATCGTTGCCGAAAGAATAAGACTTTGAAAAAACTACACAATGTAAGATTGGGTATAGCTATATATACTAGAAAAGTATGAATGGGTATACCATAAAAGTTCAAAGAGATAGGAAGCCTAAATAATATCAAATAGTGCTATTCTGTATAACGCTTTTTTTTTTAATCTTATCCTAATCTGTTTAGAATGAACTTAATTCGGTACTGACCATAAAAGTAGTGCACATTTAAACTTCATTTGGCATTTCATAAAACTAATTTCAGCGTAGTAATAACCTTTCTTTTTACAGTGTAGCTAAAGCAAGGCACTTGTTCAAAGTTTAAACTTGGCATTGTGCTAAGCGCGCTTCGAAAGGAGGTCCCAAAGTTGCAAATGCCGCGTTTTTCCCGATAGGTTTTTAATTAGCTTTTAAAGACATGGAAGGCGTATTGAGAGAGCCAGTCAATACAAACCAGTCGCGAATCCTTAGTATTTATGGGATAAATTCTAATTACATTAGCCTGTTTTTAATAATTTGACGTTTATTGCTTTTATACTGCTACTGGGTATTGCGTTACACAAATATATCATTAAAAGTTGTTATCTAGTCTTTAAAAGCCGATGGTATATAGAGTATGCCACCCCTGTCATTATGCATGTCCAAACCGCCCGTGTCTTTAAGGTTTCCTATCTCGGTTAATGACCCACGATTTTTTTTTTAAATCATGATCAACAATGCTTTTATACTTCTGCTACTATAGGTACGTCCATCGCTTTTCAACACCTTTGCTGAATGCCCGAAAATCGAAATGTGTGTGTAAACGGAAAAATGCGATTTGCTCAAAAACGATGTGACCTAGGGTCACCGCTCTAGTTTTCCTGCAAGGTTTACGTTAACGTCTTCTACCTCTAATTTTTTCACAATTTTAGTTTCAGTAGATTCGGAAATAGAGGGGGGAGGAGGGCCTATTTTTGCACAAATTTTTCGACCATATCTCTGAAAATATAATACCTAAAATTAAACATGTGTTCTTGAGTTCAGCGTTACGAAAGCTTTCACGTGATACCCCACACGATATACAAAGAAAGGATTTTATTTTTTTTTTTTTTCAATTAACTTAATGAGCCCCCTCTAAATTTTTCCGGAATATATTTGTGAAGGTTTAATAATCTGTAAATAGATGCGTCAATAGTCTTTATGAATTCCCCCCAATTTGAACTTTCCACATCCCATAATTTACGAGTAAAATGGCTGTGACAGACAGGCACAGGAGTGATCTTATAATGGTTTTATGTAACGTTTTTACTTTTTAAGTACGGAACCCTAAAAATCATTGATTTTGAAGCTTCAGTCATTTTTTAAACGATCCGTAACTATTACTAAAAATGCAAGAAATATAATATTAGTAAAAAAAAGTAACACTCGATATTAGGAAAACTAGATTCGCGGTCGTGACTCGCATAACAGTAATACAAACAAAGCTACTGGGGTAGTAAAATGGAGAGCAGTGAAAATATGTATCACTCTCTGATGGACAAAAGTGTGAATAAACAATTAAATTTAAAAAAACCAAAAAACCCGACTGCGTAAAAAACGAACTCATTAATTATTTTTCATCCATGTGAAACTAAATCTAGTGATAAAAACGAAACCTAGTCTATAACCATTGGGCCGTTAAGACGAATTGATAGAGACCTCATTCATTAAAATCCATCCAGCCGTTGGGATGTTTCGAGGGTATAAAGAAATCCACATACACAGATACGCGTGAAACACATAACCCTTCTTTTCAGTCGGGTAATAAACGTGAGTCTCTTCCTATCAGACATTTAACAATGAAAGATATTGCCAATACCGAAAATATATTTAATTTTATCACTTTTTTTTTTTTTACTTTCTCCTTTAAAAAGAAGAATGTTGTGACGATTTGGACGCCATAACACACAGGGTCACGCGACAGTAAAATGATTAGTACAATAGAAACAGTTATCCCGATCTGCGTTGTGAAAAGATCTAATGGGATAATGTCATTTAATAAATTAGGATGGAAGAAAACTTTGGAATAAAATTAATTTTGGCAATAACTCAAGGACGACTTATTTAACGTTGAAATGGAGATATCGAACTTGTAGGTTGCATAGAGAAACATCCAATTCTAATAATTCCAAAATATTAGATACCATAAATTACGAGTATTATCTAAAAGGGAACAAGGAAAGAATTCAAGGAAAGACTTACAAGTATGCACACATAAACAAACTTTATTTTCATTTATATAAAATTCATAACTCAAATATGACCTTTTATATCATAATAACCTTTTCAAATTATCTACTATTTTATCAGAATATAACATAGTTCCATTCTCATTAGAACAGCAAAGCTTTCATCAAAATTATACTTTGTTACTTATTCTTTTTTTTAATCAATTTATGTTATCTTATACTTGCCCCTTTTTGTTCACAGCACGATCCGATGATGAGGCTTTTGCCAAAATTTTAATCAAAATTTTATTTATGAAAAATAGCATTCCCGTTATCATTAAAATCTTTATCATAAACAATCATAATATTCAATGACATAAGATTATGTACTTTAGTCTTAATATTAAATGTACACATCATAAGAAAACATGAAAACAATAGCCACGAATATATTGAAATAAATATAAGGAGTTTCTCACCCAAACAGACTTCGATCTTTTCTGTAATCATCCAAATCATACAGTTCACTCATAGTTCATGGAATCCTAAACACAAGTAAGTTCATCGGGGCATAAAGTTCCCTTTTTATATATATATATATAGTTCATGGGGATCTTTCACAAACCAATTTCACTTTCTTTCGGCGCTCTGTGACGCGTGAAAATTAGAGCTCCATCTCCACAATGTACACTTTCATAGGCGAAATCTGCTGATATGTCATATCTTCGTTGCATCCGCATCTCATCACTAACCACTGTACATCTCCAAATCAGGTGAATACTTCTGTAAGATCCTGCATCAGTCAATTTCCTGGACAAAGACTTGTCTGCTCTCAGCGATCTTTGTCAATAGATCATGACAAGGACAGGTCAACTCTCAGCATTAATTTTCATCATCATTTCCTTTTTTTTCTGCATCAATCATTTTTTTGTGACAAAGATTTGTCTGCTTTCAGCATTCATTTCAATCGCTAAATTTTGTATTGTCCTTAAAATTTGCTGCGAAAGAACTTGGTGCAAAATTTTGAAGTATCAAGTCACATCTTAACAAAAATTATAGAACCTCTTGAGGACGAGACACAAGACTTAATCCTCTTTTTTCCTTCCTTCCTCCCAGATCCAATTTTTTTTGGGAGGGCTAAATTAACCCAGAGCTTTCGTTCTGATTGGAGGCTACTCCTGGTCCCTTATTGGTACTCTAGACATGCCTATCTATGGGCGTGCCAATTTATTTTTCACTGCATAGCATTAACTTAATTTTTGCCCCTTGCGCCAGGTTTCTCATGGGAATCACCACCCACGTTGAGTGTTGTAAAACCATCTTAATTGATAGAAAATTTATGGTTTCAACATCGTAAATTTTCTATTCTTTCGCTATACATTTACTGTCCATGTCTGGCGTCAGCAATGTTCTCTTTATCTATATTTTCCTATTTTCTGTCTGGTCTTATTTGGGGAGTTTTATTTTATTACACTGTTTTTGCACATATAAATATTTACAATTCGAAATGTTTTATTTTCAATATTAATACAAAATAAATTCACAATTCATATTCCTTATTTTTTTCTAAACATACCAATACCAAACAACATATATATTTTTATTTTTTTCTACGCATTATATACTTATTCATTTTAATATACTTTAATTTTGTAGTATTTTTTATGTTATTTTAATTTATTGTATAAATTAATTACTAAAGAATTATTTTCCGAGAATTCAATTATTTTTAAATGTTATTGGATCGTGCGAAAATTATTTAATTAGTTAAATTAATAACAAGCCTTGTTGTGTAGATTTCTACACCACATTGCTTCTTCCCTCTTGTTTTTAAAAAATAATAATATGTACACCACAAAAATACACTTATAATACATATATATATTACAAAATATCAATCAAACCTGATATATATAGTAAGTTCTTCAGATTGTTCATCATACCCTGTAAGTACACTTGAATAATATAATACAAAATATAAAATAGTATATACATTTTCTCTATTGCATAGGTGAGAAATATTTATTCCAATATAAGATGGCTATTTCAATATCAAAATACTGCAAAAATGCTATATTAATTTTAGTCAACAATGTCCACTAATTTTTTTTTTTTTTTTTTTTTTTTTTTTTTATGCTACGCATACTGAAATCTATAAAAATATGTACAATCATGCAGCTTGTAGGTAATAAAGTTTACTTCAAAATTTTGGCCATAAAATAAAAAATATGCGCTATCTACATACCTACAATGTGGATATTACGTAGAACTATGTTTTTACAAAAAAAAATTATAAACCAAAGTGCGTAAATATATATGTACATCGCTCTCTGCTTGAAAACATTCTTTTTTTATCTAAGAATGCATTTTCATCCCCGCATCATTTCTGCGGAATATCCACTTAAAAATTTCTCCTCGGAGAAAATGTGCCGAAAATCCCTTATAAAATCCCTGAGTGGTCTCCATGTGTCCTTGACAGTGATAATAATCTCGGAACAAGACGTACAGGTCAGTACTAACATGCCAAACAGGTTTGCTCGTTATCACCTCTGTGAACGTAGTAATCACTTTTTTTTTCTCTGAATGGCTTTATAAAAGTGCGCGATTTGTTTGAATTGTGTTCATTATAATATTGGATAATCTCTACACTGCATAAGGTAAGTGTCATTTATTTTAAAATCCGAAGATTTTAGTACTATCTAATAACTGTTATTATTTATATAGTTTATCATCCTTTATTCTTAAAAATGTCCTATAAACAATTCCCTTTTTTTTCTATCAGATATCATGTCGGACACTGCTCGCCATTTTCTCCCCATTATGAGCGTGTTTTCAGATTGTCTCTTACGTAACAATAATTTATTTTCATACTGTGATTGTTCTTAAATTTTAAAAATATTTTCCTTACCTACTATATTTTACTTTCATATGCCTTAATAGTCCATATGTGTTTTTTTTTTTTGTTTTTTTTTTGTTTCTTTATTTTTAGGAGTCTTAAATGTATCCTTTTTATTTTTTCTCGCAGTATTTATATTATAATATTTCGTAATTTTCTTCTGACACATGTGTATTTTTTATATATTTTGATTTTATTTCACAATTTATATTATGCTTTCTTCCGTGTGCACACAGTGTGGTTTTCGTGCGTCATTATATAAACTATGTTAATGAAAACAAATTTTTCTTTTTCGTAAAACGTATCCTTTCCAATGTGTTATTTTGTATATTTTTTGCGTTTGTGAAATGTTTTAATCCGAAACTCCTAACAAGCTGTTTTGCTATATATATATATTTTATACGCTACTATGCGTCATATGACTCATGGTACTTTGCTTAACATCTTTTGAGTTAATTTTATATTATTTATTTATTTTATACTACGATTTTCTAACACATGTGTGAAAGATGGTACCCTCTATTCACTCATATATTAGCGGTAAATATAGTGTTTAAATATGTCGTTCCGTGCTCAATTTTGCCGTTTTATATTTATTCAATTGTTCAATGGGTTCCCAAATTAATATGCATCCGTTTTAATTTATTATTTGTTTATATTTAGAAATTGTGAAATTTTTAATGTATGTTGTAATAATTCATCTATAATGGTTTTATTTTTGTTTTTGTTTATTCCCGAATATGTTTTCATTCTAGCACAATGAAGTTAATAAATTTTTATATATTTTTTCGTTCCGTTAAGGTTGTGTTGCAAATCTACCATATATAATTTTTGAATTTAAGGCATAATATGGTTTATTTATTATATTAATATATTAATTTAGGTATGTGTGTTTTAATATTTTGTTTCGATACTGAAAAATCCGTGTACACTCCCATGAAAATATCTTGCGCAATGTCATCCAATCGACCCGCAATCAAAATGACACTTTCCATGGAAAATTTAAATATTTCCATGCGATTATCACAGTTTTTTCAAACATTATTATATTCAAATTACTCTGTGGTTGTGAATTTTAAAGGTTTTATATACGACTTGTAGGTTTTGCCTTATACTGTTGTTTACAAACGGTGCGCTTTTCATTTTGAACCCTTCTGTGGTCATCCATTTTATTTATTTACCTAAATGAGTCTGTAATGTTTATTTTAATATATGTATTAATTTGTTTACTTATTTATGTATTATTTTTCAGATTTTTGTAATGTTTAATCTTTTATTTTCATAAATTTTTAGCAATTTTACACAATTACTCTTTGTTTACATTTTCCCAATTACTACTTGTTTTTTTTATTGGTAGCAATGTGTAGAAAATTTTTATTTTCTGATAAATGGTGTCTTAAATCGTTTTTCTTTACAAAGAGTGTGGTATGTTGTATAAATTATATCCATTTTTGTCCATTTTTGTGTCATAAATATGGTAATCAAAATAAATGCCATATTTAAAAGTGCTTCCGTGACATAACAATTTTAAATTATTTGCATAATTTATGTCCATGTGTGTTTCATAATGTTTCATTTTCGTGTCAAAGTCATAACATTTTGTGAATATTTTCAAATATGTCTAATGGAAAATACATTTTCCATCCAATGTTGCTAATTTCTACTTATTTATCTCCAAAGTGACCGTTTTTTATATTTTGTACAACAAAATTTTTCATTTTTCATTTTTTTTTTTTTTTAAATATGTCAATTTAATATATATATATATATATTTTTTTTTAGTCCACTTTGAAGTAAGTATGTGGTTTGTCTATCACTAGCGATCAAAATATTTTTCCGACATGTTTTGAAATACGTCAAAACAATTTTGAAGTGTAAACAAATAAATTATATGTACCCTGTTTTCTGTTTTTCTATTTTTTTTTTTTATTAATATTTTTTTCTAATTTTTATTTTCCAGGATAATCCTTATGTTACGCTTCATTTTTACTCACTCAAAATATTTCTTTTCTAGCCATTGTAATTAATATGCAATTCAATATTAATTTTGTCATTCAATTATTCAGCTGTGTTGGCTACTCAAATTGCCCCTTCATTCCTATCGTGCGCCCCAGAAAGTTTTCCATCGCTGAAAGAATTCGCTGTTCTCCAGAAACGCCCATGTGAAACAACACGGCTGCTCGACTCAACGTAAAGCCCGCAGCCAGCTCAGAACAACAGTATTTTTTATGCAGCCTAGAGTATGCCCTCTATAACTGGCGAATGTCGTAGTCTTCAATTCGTCTTCAATACCGGCTCGGTGAGAAAACATTTATTTATCTTTTTATTTATTTTTTTCCCTAGCGATCTGCTCCATTGCATATCTCATTTTTGACCCTAACCGGTTCTCCGAAAGTGGTGAGTGGGTTTCGTTAGAAAATGAGTTTCATTTTCTCGCTTCTTTGAGCTGCAAGATACGTGTTACTCCAATTCTCCTAAACACCTTCGCTCCGTTTTTGAGCTCTTGCTGAAGACAGCTAGTTTCAAGGTCGTCCCTTGCCCAAAACAAGTTTTGAGTAAAGCACTTGTTTCGATTTCACTTTTCCCCTGCATGTTCTTCCGTTGCTATGGGAACGCGTTTACTCCGGGCTTATTTTCTCTGGTAACCAGAAGAGAGAAAAAGTGGGTGTAGTGTTATTTCCGCTGCCTCGTGGGAAAAGGGTTTTGATCCGCCTCATCCTTTCTCCTAGCTATATACATCTTCCTGCATCTTTTTCTCTTTTTGAGATGCTCGTACATAGCGCCCCTCTTTTGCGTTTGATGCTGCCGCCGCATACCAATATTTACATTTTTTTTTTTTTTTTAGTAATTTTTTTATGTCATGCTTACCTGTGTATAATGTAATACATTCTGTTTGTGTATATTATATATTTTTTTGTGGAGGGATGTATGAAAGAAAAATTATCTGTTTTACTTGTTTGTAAAAATCATTCCTATTACTGTGACAAAATATTATATTGTTATTTTATTTATTTTGACTATTTACCTTTGATTTATTTTGGGTTAATATTTCAAAAGGACTTCCTTTATACCTCCAGAAGTTTTGCACAAAATATTTTTCTGACATGTGAATTTCTTGGGCAGTATTTGTCCAATTTCGTTGAATTTTATTTTATTGAGGGAAAACGAAATTTGAACACATTTATGCTTTACTACATGTTTATTAAAATTATTTATTATTATTATTACCACATTTTCTACCAAAAATTTCTACCGCATAACATTTTATTTTCATGGTATAAAATACACATCATGGCTCCATAAATTTTATTAAAAATTCAAATTTTGCTTCTTCATTCATAATAATTTTCCAATATTAACTATTTTATTAAAATAATATAATCTAAGCAAATATAAGTATATTTATTAATATTTTTATTATTATTATTATTATTAATTCCGTGTTGCCGTTGAAAAAAAAAATTGTATTTTTGCTATGTTTTTGTTTAATCAGTTTGCACTGATTTAATTTTTTTTTTTTTTTGCATATAGTATTATTTTATAAATTACCTGGTTATTTATTTATTTATTTTGTTTGCGATGTTAGGCGCGAACAATTTTGAGATGTGAATAGTGACGGGTTTTAATTCAGGCTTGTCCCTGTTTTTGATTAAGTAATTGTCGTTTCTAAAAATTCTTTCGACAAAATATGGTCCTGAAAATTTTTGGTGTAACGCTTTAGGTTTTATTAGAAGTTTTATATAAACTTCATCACCTACTTGTAGCTGTTTATGTTTTAATTTTGTGTTTTTATTTAATTCTTGATCCGATTTTTCTTGGTTTTTCATGACCTCGTGTCTGATTTCGTACATATGTTTTAATTTATTTTGCACATAGGTGCTGTACGAGTCCATTTCGTGTGTTGTGAAATTTTTGAATGGCGTTTTTATTTCACGTGCAAAAAATAACATGCTTGGTGTAAAATCCGTTATTCGATTTTTTGTTGTATTGTGCATAAGCACAAAATATGGAAGTCTAATGTCCCATTCGTACGTTTTAGTACACATGGATGCGATGGAACTCTTTAAGTCCCTGTGGGTACGTTCAAGAATGCCCTGCGAGGATGGTTTATAAATGCTTGACGTAATTAACTCTATATTTAGATTTTCCATATAGTCTTTGAAGTCTTTTGACCTGAAATAGGGTCCATTATCACTCGCTAGAAATTTTGCCAATCCGTAGGCACTAAAATATTGATTTAAAGCCTTAATTATGACCTTAGTGTCTGTCGATCTGAGTGGGAATGCCTGTAGAAAACGTGTAGCTGTATCTATTACAGTTAAGATATATTTGTTCCTGTTTAATGACACAGGCAAAGGTCCCACAATATCAGTTGTTATTTTCTCCCCTGGGAGATAGTTTTTGTCCATTGTTTTCAATGGTATCTTGATTGTTTTATGTGTCTTAAAAGTATTGCACGTTGTACATTTTGTACAGAATGTTTTTATCTCCTGATACATTCTATACCAGAAAAATCTTTCTTTTATTATTCCATAAGTTTTTAGAAAAGCAAAATGCGGTGCATGTGCGCTTTTTATGATGTCATCTTTCAAGCTTTGCGGTGCAATGTACAATTCCTCGTTACTTGAATTTTGTGCTTTTTTCAAAATTAATATTCCATCTTTATTCAAACAATACTTTTCGTATTTTTTTACCTTTCTTTGTTGCTTTAAAGCTTCTATAATTTCTGTTAGTTTAGGGTCTTTCATCTGTTCCTTTTTTATATTATCCTCAGTTAAATTTTTATTCACCGTGAAAAGGTGTTTATTTAGATTATCTGCAATTGTTAAATTGTGTAAGCAACGAGTATTGAAATCTGCTGGATTGTTATTTCCAGAAATGTGAGATATCTCATAGTCGTAGTCTTGGAGTTTAAGTAACCATCTTGCAACAATCTCAGGCTGTTTTTCTAACTGTAAATGGTACGTTAGGGCTTTTGAATCGGTCAGTAATATAAATTTTTTTCCTAATAATATATTCCGAAAATATGTAATAGTTTCGTAGATCGCCAATAGCTCAATTTGCAAGCTTGGATATTTTTTTTCTGACTCTCTTAACTTTCTTCCTGTAAATTCTATTGGTATCATTTTATCACCTTGCTTTTGTGCCAATATACCTGATGTTGCGATCTTGGATCCATCTGTGATTACATAGAAAGTTTTTGTGCAATCCGGCGGGTGAATTGTAGGTTGCGTCATTATTATTTTTTGTATTTTTTCAAATGAATGTTGTGCTCTTTCATTCCATCTGAATTTTTGGTTGCTCCTCGTAAGATCTGTCAGAGGTGAAATAATTTCCGCATAATTTTGTATGGTCGATTTAAAATATGTGCATAGACCTATGAATGCTCTCACCAGTTTTTGAGATGTGGGTCTTGCAAAATTGGTAATTTTCTTTATATTTTTTTCTGAGGGTGCGTATCCCTTTTCGCTAATTTTATAGCCTAAAAATTCTATTTCCGGCATATATAGTTTTAGTTTTGTAGGTTCAATAGTCAAATTGAATTTTTCCAATCTTTTTAGTACTTCTTCAAGTATTTCGTGCATTTGTTCTATATTTTGAGCTCCAAGAAGGATATCATCGATGAAATATTCAATGTCGTATTTTTCTTTTAAGTCACTTAGAACTATGTCCATTAAGCGAGCAAATAAATTCGTCGAAAATTTTAATCCGAATGCTAAACGAGTCATTTGAAAGTGATTGTTTTCCGTAACGAAAGCCAATTTGTGCTTGTCTTCTTCCCTCAGCTTGATTTGAAAAAACGCTGAATGTAAATCTAACACCGTGTATATTTTCTTTCCTGACATGCTTTGTAAAATTTTTTTTGTATTTGGCACAGGATATGGGTCGCTCTCTACTATATCATTAAGCGATCTAAAATCTAAAGCTAATCTTACTTTGATTAAATTTTTGTCGTTAGTTTTTGATGTGGAATTTTTTTTTACGAAAATTACTGGAAATGCATAGCTGGAATTCGTAGGTTCGATAATACCCGCGTCTAATAGATCTCTTATTTCTTTTTCCGCACTCTTCTTTATATCGTGTGCTAATTTAAAAGGTTTGGTTTGGATCGGAAAATCATGCTGTAATTTTATTTTAGGTTTAATTACATCCGTCGCTCCTAGCGTTTTATAAGATTTACTGAATGCTGTCGCATGTCTCATTACAATATCCAAAACTTCCTTTTGCACCTTCGGTGGTAAATGATCTACTTTGAAATCCTCTCTTGACAATTCCTTTCTTCGCAATTCTCTAATTTGTGTTATATTTAAATTGTTAACTTCATAAATACTGTCAGTATTTGTTTCATTTTGTTCTTTAATAGAAAAATCAGTTGTAATCTTCCCCATTTCTTGATCCTTGTATAATTTTAAATATTTGTTGGAGAGATTCTGTACTATAATTCGAAATGAATTATTGTCGGATTCTTTACTTTTATGAACAGAATTCTGAATTGCTAATTTTTTATTATTGTATTTGGGTTGAAAAAAGAATTGTTGGTCTTTTTCTAAAACTCCGTCGAAAATTAAATTTACTAATTTCGATTCTTTAGGCCTTAGAGTAATTTTGTTTTCTACAAATGCTCTTATGTTATTTTTAGAATTATAATGATCATTAGAATTAATTTGTTTGGGTACAGTTTGAAAATTGTCATTTTGTTGTGTTTTTTGAATCCTGTTAGCTTCTGTAAATTGATTTTCATTGGAATTTAATTTAATTACCGTATTGTTAATTTTTAAAATGTTGTTTTCCAAGTCCATGATTATTTTGTTACTTTTTAAAAAATCATATCCTAAAATAATCTTGTAATCGCGGTCAAATTCTTCTTTTGTGACATAAAATGTCCCATTTAGGAAATTATTCTCATTTTTAAATTTAAATTTTACGCAGTTTTTGAACGGAATCGTTTTATTTGACAAAGTTGTAATTTTAATTGAATTGGCTAAATATTTAATTTTTATATCTGTCTGTTTTATTTTTTCAAAAATTTCTGGTGACAATAGGCTAATACTTGCTCCACTATCTACTAAACTGGGTATAATTAGTTCCTTTTTTATCTTTAAATTCCATATTGGTAATTCATTGTTTCTTCCTGAGTTGCAACTTGCTATCAATTTTTCTTTAACCTTAGAATTTTGATTTTCCTCAGCCTCAAACACGTTTTTTTTCTCATGTTCATGTTTCTTTTTTTTCAATTTTTTGTTAAATTTTGTTTTTATGTTATAACCCTGTTTTTCTTTTAATATGCGGGACCTACGGGTTTCTACTTGTGCTAAATTTTGAGGCCCCCTTATCGGTTTAAATGATGGTGTCCTCTTTTTCCTCTGGTATTTTGTCTACCCCGTCTCTGTTGATTTTCACTTGGGAAGGTAATAGTGGGCTGCGTTTCTTTATTTCTATCATTAGGTGGTTGAGAAAAATTGTTTTGCCCGTTTTGTATATTTGTGACGCCTTGGTGTTGCCCTGTATATTGAATTTGTGCATTATTCCCCTGTATAAAATCAGCATTTTGGATTGGGACAGTGTTTTGAAAATTGTAATTCCCTTGGTGCATTTGATTTTGACCTATCAGCTGTTGAGAATCATTATGCCAATTGGGCATCACATTGTACATATAATTTTGTCGAAGCTGATTGTAGTGCGGTCTTATGGGATTGAAATTTTGAGGATTTTGAAAATGCGGTATATAATTTTGTGGACTTCTTTGGAAATTTTTATAATTGTAATTTGTATGGTAGTTCCTTGGAAATCTTGGCCTAACATTGTATTGTTGTGCTCCCCTAGGTTGTACAAAATTTTCGCTTCTTTTATTAAAAAAACAATGTTGTGTTTGGTGATTTGATTTGTTGCATATGTGACAGAATTGTTGGGTGATGTGATTAATTTCCCCTTCGTTTTGTTTGTTTTCATGTGTCTCAAGCTTTAAATTATTTATCTGTTTCTTTAGGTCTTGTATTTCAGTTTTTTGCTCTTGGGACATATTGATTAGTGCCTCATACAATTTTTTTTCACTAGTTTCTGTTAAGTTGTTCATTTCGCCTGCGCATTTTCCGTTGATTGCTAATTCGATGTCCTTGGCCCGTTTAAAAGCATCGTCAAATTTTGTTGGAGGATATTTTTTTTAATTCAAAAGAAATATCCGGTCTCAACGCCTCAAGGTATTTTGTTAATTTCATCGTTTCAAGCAGTTCTTTTGCTCCATTTTTTTTTTCGTGTCCCGATAAAGCTAAATATTTTTGTGCCTCAATATTGAATTTTTTAGTGAATTCCTCAATCGTTTGATTGGCTGTTTGTTTCGCGTTAATGAACTGTAATTGCGCTTTTGCGAAAGATTTTTCTTTTTGAAACTGCTTTATTGAATTTTCTTTGAATGTTTTGTAGTCGTTTGCCTTATGAAGTTCTGTTGTATTTTTCATAATTTCCCGTGCTTGCCCTTTAAATTTTGATTTTGCAAGTACTAATTTGATATCATCGGGAAATTGTGCCGCATCGGCTAATTCTTCAAATTCGTCAAAAAATTGTGTAATTTCTTGGTCTGGTTTATCTTCAAAATTTTGGAGAGAATTTATTAAGGTATCTACTCCTATCGTAAATGTTTCCTTTTCAGGAGAAGTTTGTCTCTTCCCTCTGCCGCCTGTCATGATTTTATTTTTATGTCTTATTTTCCTAGCGGCTGCAATTCCCAAATATATAATACAATAATTTCTATTTTGTTTTGCTTCTATCCTAGTTTCTCAGAAATTTCCTACACTGCAAATTATTATTTTTTTAATTTTAGAATATAATTGTCTATCTCTATTTTCAAGATCATACTAATTTGTAAAATAATATTTTTTCATAAATTCTACTGAAATAACACTGAATATTCTGCATGCATGCATATAAATAAAACACAATATGAAATTTTCACCAATATTTCTTTTCATAGATATTAATTATAATAATCATTCGTTATGCTCATACTAAATTATGTGCTGTGAACTGAACTACTCTTTTCCTTAATTTTTCTTTTTGTTATACACATAAATAATTTTTTATATAACATACGAAAATGATTTTGTTAGTAATTGAAAAGAAAAATAAAAATAGAGGAAAATAATAATATACATGTATTTTTTTTATTTTTTTTTATTTTTATAAGTTAACTCATTGCAACCATTTAATTTTACGTTCTAAATTCCATTACTAACACCTGGTATTAGCACCATTAAATTTTAGTATGTTGTGACGATTTGGACGCCATAACACACAGGGTCACGCGACAGTAAAATGATTAGTACAATAGAAACAGTTATCCCGATCTGCGTTGTGAAAAGATCTAATGGGATAATGTCATTTAATAAATTAGGATGGAAGAAAACTTTGGAATAAAATTAATTTTGGCAATAACTCAAGGACGACTTATTTAACGTTGAAATGGAGATATCGAACTTGTAGGTTGCATAGAGAAACATCCAATTCTAATAATTCCAAAATATTAGATACCATAAATTACGAGTATTATCTAAAAGGGAACAAGGAAAGAATTCAAGGAAAGACTTACAAGTATGCACACATAAACAAACTTTATTTTCATTTATATAAAATTCATAACTCAAATATGACCTTTTATATCATAATAACCTTTTCAAATTATCTACTATTTTATCAGAATATAACATAGTTCCATTCTCATTAGAACAGCAAAGCTTTCATCAAAATTATACTTTGTTACTTATTCTTTTTTTTAATCAATTTATGTTATCTTATACTTGCCCCTTTTTGTTCACAGCACGATCCGATGATGAGGCTTTTGCCAAAATTTTAATCAAAATTTTATTTATGAAAAATAGCATTCCCGTTATCATTAAAATCTTTATCATAAACAATCATAATATTCAATGACATAAGATTATGTACTTTAGTCTTAATATTAAATGTACACATCATAAGAAAACATGAAAACAATAGCCACGAATATATTGAAATAAATATAAGGAGTTTCTCACCCAAACAGACTTCGATCTTTTCTGTAATCATCCAAATCATACAGTTCACTCATAGTTCATGGAATCCTAAACACAAGTAAGTTCATCGGGGCATAAAGTTCCCTTTTTATATATATATATATAGTTCATGGGGATCTTTCACAAACCAATTTCACTTTCTTTCGGCGCTCTGTGACGCGTGAAAATTAGAGCTCCATCTCCACAATGTACACTTTCATAGGCGAAATCTGCTGATATGTCATATCTTCGTTGCATCCGCATCTCATCACTAACCACTGTACATCTCCAAATCAGGTGAATACTTCTGTAAGATCCTGCATCAGTCAATTTCCTGGACAAAGACTTGTCTGCTCTCAGCGATCTTTGTCAATAGATCATGACAAGGACAGGTCAACTCTCAGCATTAATTTTCATCATCATTTCCTTTTTTTTCTGCATCAATCATTTTTTTGTGACAAAGATTTGTCTGCTTTCAGCATTCATTTCAATCGCTAAATTTTGTATTGTCCTTAAAATTTGCTGCGAAAGAACTTGGTGCAAAATTTTGAAGTATCAAGTCACATCTTAACAAAAATTATAGAACCTCTTGAGGACGAGACACAAGACTTAATCCTCTTTTTTCCTTCCTTCCTCCCAGATCCAATTTTTTTTGGGAGGGCTAAATTAACCCAGAGCTTTCGTTCTGATTGGAGGCTACTCCTGGTCCCTTATTGGTACTCTAGACATGCCTATCTATGGGCGTGCCAATTTATTTTTCACTGCATAGCATTAACTTAATTTTTGCCCCTTGCGCCAGGTTTCTCATGGGAATCACCACCCACGTTGAGTGTTGTAAAACCATCTTAATTGATAGAAAATTTATGGTTTCAACATCGTAAATTTTCTATTCTTTCGCTATACATTTACTGTCCATGTCTGGCGTCAGCAATGTTCTCTTTATCTATATTTTCCTATTTTCTGTCTGGTCTTATTTGGGGAGTTTTATTTTATTACACTGTTTTTGCACATATAAATATTTACAATTCGAAATGTTTTATTTTCAATATTAATACAAAATAAATTCACAATTCATATTCCTTATTTTTTTCTAAACATACCAATACCAAACAACATATATATTTTTATTTTTTTCTACGCATTATATACTTATTCATTTTAATATACTTTAATTTTGTAGTATTTTTTATGTTATTTTAATTTATTGTATAAATTAATTACTAAAGAATTATTTTCCGAGAATTCAATTATTTTTAAATGTTATTGGATCGTGCGAAAATTATTTAATTAGTTAAATTAATAACAAGCCTTGTTGTGTAGATTTCTACACCACAAAGAAAGTAACACATTTTTCAAAAAAAAAAAAAAAAAAAAAACTGATAGAAAGTTATAAAAAAAATCAATGGGATTCTTTCTTCAAGTATGGGGCATTCTCACAATCTTTTGACTTTCAGGAATAAAAATCGGGTAAAATTAAGCTTGCTAAAATACCCTTTTAATCTGATAGACGAATACCTTAACGATTCAAAATAAAGAAAAAAGGGTCAGCAGCGAATTTTTTTTTTATTTAAATCAGGTTTAAGTTAAACTTGCGAATTTAGTTTTCCTTATCATTTTACCGCTATAACTTTTTATTTTCTTCTAAATTTTTACATAACACCCATAGGACATTCAAAGAAGAAATAATAACAATGTAGTATTTTTAGTACAAAATTTTGGTATAACATTGTCTTAAAGGGGTGTTAAAGAAGGGACGGTAAGGAAAAAAAAGGGGAGGGTATAGGAAAAATGGTATGGTTAGCATAGGTAATAGTACGGTTAGGGGGAAAAAAAAGGATGGTAAGGATGGGACGGTCATGAAAGTGACCACCTATTTTTAGGCAAATTATGTTAAGACTAAGGCATAGCCACCATGTTCATTGATTTTTAGAAACAGTTATTTACATTAGATTTAAAAAAAATAATAATAATAATAATTAATTTACCGCGAAAAGGGCAGGAATAAACCTTGGGAGCGTTAAGATTCCCCATAAAGTCACGATTCTAAAAATCGATATTTAAATGCCGATTTAAATTCTGCAGTCCATTTCCTGTCAAAGAATTTTAGACATTCTTTTTCTAGCAAGCTTCTTGCATGAGAAAAAACTTGAAAAAAATTCTGTGGCTGCCTCTGAAGTGATTTTCTGTATCATTTTGGAAGAGTGACGGTAAGGAATCTAAAACCTAGGGACAGAGTAAAAAAAATTAACAACAACCGTAAAAATGTGTGCAGGTTCATTTTTTGTTACTTATTTATATAAAACAATAATCCCAGTTTCGGAAAAAAATGACATCGAATGACTTTTATTGAAACAATTTTATACAGACAGCTCCAAACTTAAAAATTAGCATCAGGGACACGGAACGGTACAGGAGTTTTCCTGGTATTTGGACCCCCAACATCGTCCAAAACTCATTTATCTCGTTAATAGTGTTATGTAGTCACGCAATAGGATGTTCCCAAGTATATGGGAAATAAACCCCCACAAGAATATGTACTAAAATAAAAATTATTATTCAGGGAATTAAAAGTCAAAAGATTGTGAGAATGCCCGTATACGCGTATCCATTTCGAATAGTTCTCATTTCAATGTCTTCTGTTTATTTTGATCGATTCAGAAGTGTATCTTTCTGTTCTAAAAATAAGTAACTAATGTTGCTATACTGCTTGTCGCTGTCGTAAATGCACATTTTGGGACCGAAGGTGTATCTCGGCTACCCATTTCCTATTTCACCTCTTGCAACACTTCTAGCAAGAGAAAAATGGATTTATCAGCAAGATAATGTGCCTATCTACACAAGCCGTGAGACAAAACACTGGTTATAGAAGAAAAATATTGAAGTTTTGCAATGACCACCCAGAAGTTCTTATCTAAACCCTATCGAGAACTTATACACTGTAAAAAATTGAGAACCGTTACAGTCTATAGCGTAAACGTTTCCAAAAATGTAATGTAAACTATTAATTCTCACGAGTTACTGAATAAATAGGAATCCTTACTCTCATTACTGTGTAAAGTATTTGAAGCGAATATATTGTAAAAAAAAATCATAAACGTTACAGTCCATAGCAGAAATATTTCCGAAAATGTAGTGTAAACTATGAATTCTCTTGAGTAACTTATTAAATCGGAAATATTACTCTAATTTTCGTGTAAAGTATTTGAATGCTAATATTCGGGTTTTCTGCACATGTCCAATGCGTTCTACAAACGTCATGATCATGTGGCTTTTATTATTCTGTGGTTGAAAGCAGGGTTGGGTTTATGACATCAAAAACTGGTTTTTGACATGACAAGTGTTGAAAACTGGTTTAAACTGTCACAAACTGGTTTAAACCGTCGAAAACTGTCAAAAACGTATAACACACTAAAACATTTTAACAATAGGTAAACATTACATAAGTCAGTGATTTATGTAATCTTTAATGTAAAATTATTGTAATTTAATAATTAGAAGAAAATTAATTATAAATTGCAATAAAATATTTTTATTTTTTGGAATTTTCAATTAGAAGAAAATCATTTTGTATTTTTAAATAATCCAGATCAATTTTAACCCGCAGCATGCTGCAGCACATTTATTTACACCCAAATGATTTCTGAGTTTAGAGTATGTGAAACGTTAGAAAATAGTCTGTCTCTTAATTGACGCTGATCTTATCCTGACTTGATTGACTCTTAGGAGTAGTAGGACTTGATAGCAAAAGCATTGCTAGAGTTTTGAAGCAGGCTTAGTCAAAAAGCTATTGCATTTAATGATAAATTTCCACCAAGTAATGGGGTCCTCCCTATAATGCTGAAATAAGAAGACGGGAAAGGGGATTCTTTAGCTTCATATACAATCAATACGGGTAAGCATCCATAAACTCTTTCTGTAGCCCAAGTGCGAGCTGAATTAACAGATACATCAGTCAACCCTTGCTCCTGAAGGTTGGGATGCAAAATATAAGCTAAACAATGGTATGGTTTCATGATTTGATCCATTCCTATTATGCGCTTTTTCAATATGGGGCTTAAGTGAATTTTCTTTTAGAAGACCGAGCCAATTTTATTCAGCTTTAAAATCGAAAAAACATTTTTATCTATCTAAAGAAAGAATGTTTTAAAAGGATTTTAACTTTAAGCCTTTTTTTTAATTTACTTCTTATTTTGTAAATGTTTAAGATTAATAATCCAATTTCAATTTTGAATGGAATAGTTATTACCTAGACTAGAATAATATTGATGCACATTATCTTGTTATATATACAAAAAAAATAAAACAGAACTTTTCTAAGTTTTTTTTTTCTTTAAAAAAAAAATCCTAGGTAATGCTTAAGCTCTCAAAAGTAACAGAGAAATTAAAAATACTTTACTATGTACTACTTATTAATATACAGTAACAATGAGTTTTAAATATTACATGTAACATTTGATTTGATTACATGTAACATTTATGTGTAACATTTAATGTGAAATTTTACAGATCAATGTAGTAGTTGAGGTTTTTGACAGATGGTTTTTGACAAGAGGTTTTTGACATGACGGTTTAAACCATAGTTTAAACCAGGGGCGGATTCAGAGAATCGTTTTTTTGGGGGGGGGAGGGGGGGCGATCCCGAGTGACATATAATCAACGTAGTCATAATTTCTGTTGCTCAAATCATTCCTTCTTTTGATTATCCGACGTCCGATTAACCGAAACACTCGGTTATCCAACACTCTTATTATATAATCACGCCCTCTCAAAATATGGTTTATTGTTACTTATTAGGTCGTAAAATTAAAAACGTTATAACAGAATTTATTTATGAAATGTCTTTTTTTTTCTTTTTCTTTTTACTCTTGTACTATGGTAATTATTTATCTTATTTTTTGTTCTTTTAGTTATAGTGAACAACATTAATAACACAAGCCTGCGATGATTGTGTTTTTTAACTTTTGGTAATGGATTTTGATGTATTTTTCAGCACTGAATACGAAAATGACCTTCATTTTTAACCATCACGTTACGATTTTTGCAAATGGTAAATTTCAAAGTTAAAAAGTAAAACTAGAAAACAGGAATTCTGCTTGTCAGAATTTAGTGTCGCCCCCGATGACAAAATAATATATGTATATAAATATATACAGTAGAGTCCCGATTATCCGAGTTAATCGAACTTATACCTTTGGAATGAATCATTTTCTTCTGATGGACTGATGGCTTCCATTATTATGAGACAGTCGTTATAAATGAAGTGCTAGGTGAAGATGAAAGAGCAGTCGTAAAAAGTTAGAACTCTGATTTTCTGGTCAAAATGGGAGGGGGGGGGGGGGATGGCCATAATTTTTTTTTGAAAAAAAAATGGAAGCCATCAGAAGAAAATAACTCGGTGAAAGCGGAAACTCCGATAATCGGGGCTCTACTGTAGCGCAGTTTTAAGACTTATAACATGCGATTTTATTTTACATAAAGTGACGCCATCCACATCCGCTGAAGAATTCATCATTTGCGATCCAGTGTTAAAGAACATCTACAGTAAAGTACGCTTAAGACGTCACTGTCGCTGGATAATACACACACAAAAAAAAGAGATTTCGTCATTCAAAAAACTCGACAAAAAATCGGCCATCTAAAGATTCACAAGCCTTCATTTGTTTGTATTATTATTATAGATATTTAAAATGAAATTTAGTTTCTAATAACTCCCTGTTTTATCAGAAATCTTTCATTCATATTTTTTGAAAATAACACGTATTTTAACTTTTTTTTTCAGTTTTTATGGGAAAAGGGCAACAAAAAGATATAATTGCTATTTTTCTTTCACTTTCTACAGAAATGGAGTTCTTCCGTTGCCAATATTAAGCAAATGGCCCTAAAAACTACAAAATAATAATAATAATAATATTTCAAAAATAAATGGAGATGCAGTTTTCAAACAAATTGCATTAAAAAGTACTTTTTTTCCGAATACGACGGTATAAACATTGAAAATGTGCGATGCTTAGAAGTTAAAAAAATTGCTATAGAGTATTTAATCATACTGCTTTGTTTCACGGCTGGCTTCTGTAAGGTAACGTTATTTTTTGGAGATGTCACAAAATAAGCTGGGAGAAAGAAATAGCATACCGTACCGGGGGCTAAAAATAGCGAAAATCTCTCAAAGCAATTTGTCAAAGCATTAACAAAAGAAGGTAAATGATTTAAATACATCTGCCACAATTTTCCCAGCTTTATCAACCGCCAAAATAAAAGAGGATACCGAGATGAACCCCATAGAGAAGATTAAAAGAAAAACGCGAAGCAGAGCATGAGCGGTTCAAAGAAACTTCCACGCATGGAATAAAATTATAAGGATTTTAAATGCACAATATTTTACATGTTTAACTGTAAAAATCCATAGTATAAGCAAAAAAAATGAATAAGTTATTATGAAAAAAGTTACGTCTATTTTATAGTAGCAGATTTTTGCAATATTTCGACTATTTAAAAATTTGCGATTTGTGAAAAATCCTGACGTGATTGTACAAAGCGATATAAGTAAGCGTCCTATCTTAAATGGGAGAGGTAACCGCAAGATTAAAGGCGAGGTCACGTCAATCAAGGTCATACGCCACCTAGCGGACGGAGTGAACTACAAGAGGATTATTAACTTCTTTCCCCTTTGTGGATGATCTATAAGTTCGATATCTATGAAATAACTATGCGCACGTGCAGCCGTGATTTTATTCGTTTGTCGTCTGCAGTACTTAATTCTTGGAAGTATAGATATAATTCGATTTATTTGTTCGCCATTATTTAATTTATTAATTGAAATTAGTTATTTAAACAAAATCAGTTCTTTTAAGAACTTATATTATTTGGGAAAATGCCACGTTGGCGTTATAATAATTGTAGTTTTCAAAACTGCAAAAATAACTCTATCTGAGAGAACTCATTTTTTTTCGCTTCGCAAAAGAGAAAAACAGGTTAGTTTTGTGTTTTATTATACTTTATAAAAAAGTTAAAATATTATTTAATATATATTATTAAATGTCAGTGATTTTAATACGTTCTATTTGAATTATGTTTTTGTAATGCAATGAACAAGGACATATAAAAATTAGTTAATGTATGTTAAGATAGAATTTTACAGCAGCGTTTTTAATTCAATTCCTGATAAGATAAAGTTATAAAAATTACATAAACATGTGTATTTCCAATGAGAATTAAACGTTTTATTACGCTTAGAGTTTAAGTATAAATTATTTAGTTAATTTTAAGGCATATTTTTTATATACCGGCGCAGGCGATAAATTGCCAAATATTCTCTTGATCGAATTGTATTTAGAATATTTAAAATAGAAGCATTTCATTCATTCCATTTAAAACTCATTTAATTTTACATTAGATCCACTTTAATTTAAAATGCAAGCAGTAATTCTTGTACTATTAAACCAGCAATAATTGATTATTTATAGTTTTAAATATTTTGAGAATTTTAGACAACAGCTTTAAAAAAATTCCTAAAATTGACAAATGACTTTTTTAAAAAAAAATCTAGAAATATGTCGGTCATTCTGTCATATCCGGGAAAAATAGTTTTCATGGGATACCTGCACTTCGCAGAGGTAAATAACATTGAAGAAATCACACAAAGTATAGAAGAAACTTCAAAAATTGGAATAAAATATAAAATATTTACAAATCGTACGTGGTATTACGAATAGTACGTGGTATATCAATTAAACATTTATTATCTTACACCGGTTCTTCGCAGGGGTAAAATGGATAACTTTCCGTAATCGAGCCGATAGCCATGATTGGCGTCAAATGAGAAAACAGTATACAATTGTAACTGTATAAAAGTTAAATAATGGTTAGAAAATGAAAGTAACTTTTATCGAAATAACCCAATTACGGAACATTCTCCAAATTTGAAAAAGGCTTATGAAACACACAACAATTGCCAATAACTGAAAACTATAGACTAATAAAAAGCTCGACGTAGCAGTTGTTGGTCGGTAGACAATAATTTCAAATTTCCCTTTTAATTTTGTCCGGTTTCAATTTTTGATTTTTTTTTTTTTTTTTTTTTTTTTTTTCAATCGGGCTTCCGCAAAAGAGTCGGAATAAGTAGTAGAAAAAAGGGCTGCGGACGGAGATGGGTCAATTGAACGTATTAAAATCACTGACATTTGATAATATATTATTAAATAATATTTTAACTTTTTTATAAAAAAAAATATAGGGCTGAAATTCACGTTTAAGATGCTTAAAGGTTTTAAATATTTCTCTTTTGCAATTTCCCAACCAGCTGGTATAGTTTAGAAATCGTAGTTTGTTACATGACTTACTCAATTGTTGTACTTGTATATACAGATGTAACAACCATAAAGAATGTTTAAGGATTTATCAGCTACGTTTAGATAACGTAAAATTAATTTGTTATTTTATAATCAAGTTGTAAAAATATTAAAATGTTGTATTGTTACTAGAAACACATCCATGTGCATAATTTTTATTTTTCTAGCATATCTGGGAGGGAAAAATCGATTAAATGTTTTTATCTTTTCATATATATGAACAGGGTTAGATTAAATAAA
Source organism: Maratus speciosus (assembly GCA_963932465.1). Lineage (NCBI taxonomy): Eukaryota > Metazoa > Arthropoda > Arachnida > Araneae > Salticidae > Maratus > Maratus speciosus. The sequence continues at coordinate 5,895,174 of OZ010789.1, forward strand.
CAGTGTAAAAAAGTACTTTCATTTTAGCCGGCCGCAGTTCATAAACCGTCAGATATTTTCCCCCATCACCAGCGTTTATGTTGCATTCATTTCATTCAAAATATAAAATCATCATTTTAAAAATATACTCGCCATTTGAAAAACATAACTTTATTTAAAATACATACATACTGGTATATTACATCTATTTAAACACATGCTTTTCGCTCATTATATTTAAAATACATTTTTTTTCTAATAAATAATAACATAAACCCAAGGTGGACAAGTTTCTTCCAATGTGGAAAAAAACCTGGAAGAAAACCATGGAATTAAAAGTTACGCCTATAACTTTTATTAACAAAAATGATTTTCTTTTAGCCTGAATAGCTTGCATAAAATTCAGGTCTATTTGAAGATATTTACAATTTAAGAGTTATAGGCGGAAAAGCAGACAAAGCCATTTTAGAGAATACCTGTCAAAATTTTAATCGTGAATTTCAAATATTTACTCAGTCATAGAAGATTAACCTTGTTTACCAGATTTATTGCAAAATATTTTTGTTACAGCTTGTTTTGATAAAAATATATGTATTTAAAAAATAGTTGCACTGTCAGTTTAGTTTCGGGGCAAAAGGCAATACTGTTTACGTAGCATTAGTGCTTTTTCTCCCGAAATTAAAATGACATTGCGATTTTTTTTTTAAATACACATATTTTCATCAAAACAAACTGTAACAAAAATATCTTGCAATAAATCTGGTAAACAAGGTTCATCTTCCATGAGTGAGTAAATATTTGAAATTCACGATTAAAATTTTAACAGGTATTCTCTAAAATAGCTTTGTCTGCTTTTCCGCCTATAACTCTTAAATTGTAAATATCTTCAAATAGACCTGCGCACGAGATGCGCAGATGGTAGATATTCTGTCATATATGACGTCATACAAAAAATCCGCGTATTTGCGTTATTCACTCCATCCACAAGGTGGCGCAGCTGCGTCAATTTACGGCAGATTCCAGCATTAACTTTGTACGCTTACTTATAGCGCTTTGGTGATGGTATGGTAAAAAATGAAGGTTATTTTTGGATTCAGCACTAAAAACTAAAAAGAACCAATTACCGTAGCTGAAAAACATAACAATCACATCCATTTTTTAATATCAGATTTCTGAAAGAGGGTAATCTCTAAAAAAGGATCCGCTTCAGAAATTTGAAGGGCCTTAACATCCTTGAAAGTCAAAATGTGTCATCTAAGTGGTGTTTATACCTCTTCACAGGCGCGAATCGCCCCCCTCCCCTTGGATCAAAAAATATAAATCCATCGATTATCGCGAATTGCGACAAATGGTTGCCGAAAAAAATCGATTTCATCAATCGTTCGCAGGTCCAAGGATCGCGCAAAAACGCGAATTTCGTCAAAGAAGCGCGGAAAAAACGCGAATTTCGTCAAAGGGTCGCAGAAAAAAACGTGAATTTCGTCAAAGGATCGCAGAAAAAAACGTGAATTTCGTCAAAGGATCGCTGAAAAAACGCGAATTTCGCCAAATAATTGCGAAAAAAACACTAATTTCGCCAAACAATTGCGGAAAAAACGCTAATTTCGCGAAAGAATCGTGCAAAAAACGCTAATTTCGCCAACAGATCTCCGAAAAAATGCGAATTTCATCAAAGAATCGCGAAAAAAATACGCGAATTTCGTCAAAGGGCCGCGGAAAAACGCACAATTAGCACCAGGAGGAGTGCATCCAGGGGGGGAGGGTTCGATCGGGGAGGTCGCCCCCCATGATATAAATCCAATGCTTTTAACGGCAGTTTTCGCGGAACACACAGACAAGCAAACGAAAACCAAACACTTTTCGGGTATCAATGGTAAACCTCACTGACGTTTCGGCAATTAGTGAACAAAATAGGATTATGTTCAGTCAAAAGGCATATGGCGACATAATTTTTGACACTATGGGTTAAGGTGGGGGACGATGCCACTTCGTGTACCTTTTGTTGAATCTCTACAACATAAATTGACAACGTTATGCGGATCCCTTTAAAGTGTTGAAACTTTTTCGTCCTTTCAAAGAAGCTACAGTTCTAATTTCTGTATAACAATATTTTTGAGGAGTGCTTTATTGTTTCAGAAAAGAATGGGATTCATACAATTTCCAAAGAAAGAAAGAAACAAGAAAAAGAAAGGTCCTATGAAAAATTCAAGCATCTTAATGTTTTCTGAAGACAGCCACTAATGTGTAAAAAATGTACTGTTATTGCCACCCACATTGGTAAATTTCAAGGGTATTTGATGAATGAACAAAAAAGGATTATATCCTAATCCCAGTCAGTTAATATGCGCATGGTGTGTTGATTTCTTATAAACCAACTTGGTAAATTGGTTCTTCCCTTCTTTGCCCCGATCGAACCCCCCCCCCCCCCCCCCTCTGTGGAGGGGAATCTCTTCCCTGTGCTAATTGTGCGTTTTTCCGCGGCCCTTTGACGAAATTCGCGTTTTTTCAGCGAGTGTTTGGCGAAATTTGCGTACTTTTTTCGCGATTCTTTGAAGAAATTCGCCTTTTTTCAGAGATCTGTTGATGAAATTAGCGTTTTTTGCGCGATTCTTTCACGAAATTAGCGTTTTCCGCAATTTTTTGGCGAAATTCGCGTTTTTTCTGCGATCTTTTGACAAAATTCGCGTTTTTTCTGCGATCTTTTGACGAAATTTGCGTTTTTTTTCGTGGTCCTTTGATGAAATGCGCTATTTTTTGACGAAAATCGCATTTTTCCGCGCTTCTTTGACAAAATTCACGTTTTTTCGCGATCTTATGACAAAATTCGCGTTTTTTCTCGATCCTTTGACAAAATTGGCGTTTTTTTGCGCGATCTTTTGACGAAATTCGTGTTTTTTTGCGACCCTTTGACCTGCGAACGATTCACGAAATTGTTTCTTTTTCGGAGACCATTTGTCGAAATTCGCGATAATCGGTGGATTTTTTGTGGGGGGGGGGGCGATCGAACTGACACATGCCAAAAACCTGCCAACCTGGTTGAAAGTAATGAAGAGACGTAACGGATATTTCGAAGAAAGTAAGCATTTATGTTTTATATATTTTTTTTATTTAAGAAAGTAATACGCTTTTTTAAAAGAATTAATATTATTCGATTGAATTTTACTGAATAATAATATTAGAGTTACTGTTTATATGATACAAAGTTAAATAACTCGTTCGAAATATATACTCTTGTCCATGAATCTATGATAGATATAAGACTAGATATTTGATTAACGAATAATAACAGGATTCGTACGCATCAAGGGATCTTAGATGCTTTCGTACCAGAAATTTCGTAAAGTGCTGCTTGGTATATCTGAAGATAGAATTTTTTTTCATTAAATACGGCGAATATTACTTTACTAAAATTCTTGTAAAAGGTCATTGAAGCGTACGAACCCTGAATACTCGTGTTAATGAAGTACAGATAGCACTGTTTATATGTTTTTATCATCTTTTCATTTTGAACTTATGTTCCATTTCACGATGAAATATATCGTTTATATGACTCAAGAAATGCATGATTTCACTTATACTATACGTTTTATCCTGTTTGTTTATGAATCATATATTTGTAAAAAAGATCTTATTGAAATTTGATTTATACATCTATAAAAAATTCTTTTTAAAAATTTGATCTCGTGAGCTCCATCCTGCAAATATTTTGAAATTTTTAATTTCCCTACAAAAATAGATGGATTTTTTTTATACTTTTTAATATTTCTTTTTTTTTATCTCATAATTATAGAATACTATTTCACAATATTTCATATCTGTTGAGTAATTAATTTATTTTCGTGATTTTAATACCTATAAATAGATATATTTTTGAAAAAGCTTTGTTTATTTGTAAGTGCATTTTTAATATATTGTTTTACAGTTATCATGGTTTTAAATATATTCCTTTAAAAGTATTTATTTTATTTGTATAACTTGAGAAGTGCTGAGATAACCTGAGAAAATGTATCAATTTATTAATATGCAATTCATGAAAATAACGTAATTAATGGCAGATATTAATTATTTTTAAATAGTGTATCTTTTTATACGAAAAAAATAATTATTTAAAGGTTTGAAAGAATCCATCTATTTATATGTAGTGAAATTAACGTTTTCGTAAACTATTTATTTACAGGATAGAGCTCAGGTGTCCGCATTTTAAAAAAGAATTATTTATAGATATGAAAATCAAATTTTCAATATTATCTTTTTACAAATATGTAATTCATAAACGAGGATAAAACGCATTAGTAGAAGCGAAATCATCAATTTATTCGGTCATATAAATGATGCATTTCATCATTACAAAAGTTTTGAATTAGAACATAAGTTGAAAACGAAAAGATGAAAAAATGTATATACAGTGCTATTTGTACTTTACTAATATTAAAACTACATTATCATTCATTAATAAAATATATAATATATAATATCTATTATAGATTCATGGACAAGAGTATATATTTCGAAAGAGTTATTTAACTTTGTATGTGCAACAAATGATTAACAGTAAATCTAAAATTATTATGCAATAAGATGTCATCGGATAATATTAATTCTTTTTAAAAAGCGTATTACTTTCTTAAATAAAAAAATATATGACATAATTCAGGAAAGTTTCCTAAATGCACAGAAACATTTAAGAAATATACACAAACATATCCAAAATATACACAAACATATTCGAAATATACACAATCATATCCGAAATACACACAAACATATCCGAAATATACACTAACATTTCCGAAATATCCAGAAACATTTCAAAAGCACACAGAAACTTTTTGAATATTCCACTGAAATACGCGGATACGTTTCCGAATATCTGACCAATGTATGCAGAAACCTTTGCGAATATCTGACCGAAATATGCGGAAACTTTACGAAAATCTGACCGAAATATGCGGAAACATAACAGAACCGTTGGGCCACATTGCTGCCCCACCCGATTTTTCCTCAGCTTCAGAACTCGGATCTACGATTGAAGATGAATGGGTACAAAACCAGTCCCAAACTGCGCCAAAAATTAATAATGTCGATGAAAGATAGAATATTTGCATTCATTAAACGCAATAGGGGGCGCATATTATTAACTCCCGGTATGCTATTCCTTTCTCCCAACTATTAAAGTGTCGTGTTCAAAAAAAAAAAAAAAAAAAATACGTTCCGTTGTATAAGACAGCCGTAAAACAAAGCAGATGTATCATTGTACTCTTAAATACTCAACTGCCATTTTTTAAACTTCTAAGTGCAGCACAATTTCAACTTTCATACCGCCGTGTACGGGGGAAAAAGTACTTTTAAATGCAATTTGTTTGAAAACTGCGTCTCCATTTATTTTTGAGATATTCATTCTTTTGTAGTTTTTAGCGTAATTTCTTTAAGTTGGCAACTCACGTACTCCCTTTCTGTAGAAAGTAGAGGAAAAATAAATGGAAAATAGTAGATTATTATCTTTTTGTTGTCATTTTCCCATAACAACTGAAAAAAAAATTAAAGTAAGTTTGTGCTATTTTGAAAAAATATATAAATGAATGATTTCTGATAAAACAGGGAGCTATTATTAAACTGCATTTAATTTTAAGTATCTATATTAATGTTAGAAACACGTGAAGGTATATGAATCAGCAGATAACCGAATTTTTTTCTTGAAGAACGGAATTGCTTATTGCTGTATTTGTGTAATATTCTGCAATAGTGACGTCAAATGCATACTTTTCTGTAGCTGTTGTTTAAGACTAGGTCGTCAATGTGGAATTCTTCAACGGATGCGAATGACGTCAATTCTCTCTATTCTAAAAAAAGTAACTAACGCTATCGCCGCCGCCGCCGGTTTTGAATTTTTTGTGACCGTTAATATTAAGAAAACTATTGCATAAAAAAATATGAAAATCGGTCTTATTATAGAGAAATGTTAGATAAACACGCTGATGCAGACAGTTTTCAAATAGAAAAATTATTTTAAGAGATATTTAATGCTAAAACGGGACAAAATCGTTCCATTAAAAGTTTTACGGGAGCAAAAACTGTACAAAAATTAATCATTTTTAGATCATTTTATTCGTTAGAAGTTCCCGGTGTGCAGACTGCATTTATTTTTTTTAATTTGACTCATTTTTTGAGGATTTATTTCTATTTTAAATTCAAATTTTCGGCATTTCGAGAGATATTTTTTCATATTTTAGAAAGTGATAATAATTTAACTGTCGCCAACTGTATAAACAGCGCAAACAATAATGTTTGCTTCAAAAAAAAAAAAATTACGCGTGACTATTATAAACATAAAAAACCCCTTCAAATTAGAATTAAATAATTAGGTATAAAAAGCAGGAACTTATTGAAAATTACGTCATAAAAACTATATTTACACGTGAATTTTATAAGAAAAAGGATATTGTAAAATAATAAATTCATTAACATGCATTAGACGTCTTAAATAGGAGAAATTACGTCACATTACACTTATTACGTAAAATGAACAAAAAATAATATTGCAAAATAGTTTAAATTTAAAAATTGCGCGAGACATTTATTTGATATTTTGATATGATCTTTTCAACTATTTCAGCGGAAATAATATTTCATTTCTAACAAAAGTATTTTCACGTGAATATTAAAAAGAGAAAGAAAAGTTTGGTGAAAATTACGTTAAATTAAAAACGATACATTTAAAATGTCTTATTAAAAAGAACTTTCTTTTCGCTTCGTTCAAAAATACCAGGAGACAAAGACTCTGTTTACTTAATTCATTTTATATTAGCTTATTTTGAAATGTTTAACTGATTTTATTTAATCAAAGAGGAAAACAGCCATTGTATCTTTTAACACCAGTTCATTTGGCCTTAAAATTCCGCAATCAAAGAGAAATGAATAGAAACCCGTTTATAGGTAGATCGCCACTGTTTTTTAAATTATAATTCAATGTTCCGAAATCTTTTTAAAGCCGATCAAATTAGCGTGCTTTTAGAGTCTGCGGTGCCTGAACGGGGTTGGCAAGCGTAGCTCGTAGGGGGCAGAGCCTCCTAGTTATATAAAATAAAAGCGTGTGTTTGAAGTTTTAAAAATGAAATTTATTTTGTACTATCTATATTTATGTGCATATATATTTTTTTAGGTGCGTTCGTAATTATATAAATCGTAGCACCTATAATCGTCGTTTAGTCCGTCTGTCTGTCTGTCTGTCTGTCCGTGCGCCTATAACAATAACAGAGCAAAAACTACCCAACCGAAAGGTCTGAAATTTTAAATATATAATTGTTGAAAAATTGTGTCGAGCCATTTCAAATTTTATGAAAATCGGATATCTAGTTTAATGACAGGCACAGTCAAAAGTTTTCCGTTACATTATGGCCAATGGGAAAAAATTATTGCAAGTGCATTTTAATGATGTTACAGACTTACGAGCACTTACGAACTGCAAAAAATATACATTCAGTACAATATGGGGTGCAAAAAATATTTATAAAACTGGATATAGTACGAACGCACCTCATTTGCCACGTTTGACGAGCAACGTCCAACTAGATTTCATCAGGGGCGACACTAAATTCTGAAAAAAGCAGAATTCCTGTTTTCTAGTATTAAGTATTTGTTTATTCGTCACTATATTGTTTTCATATTTCTGTCCTTGAAGTTTGTACACAGGCTGCAATAGTGTTTTTGGTACAATTATTTTATTTTCGTAATAAAATACTTACATATGAATTTTTGTTGACTTTTTTATAAGCTTTTCAACTTTATGATACATATTATAGTAAACGTTTTTCTCATCTTTTGGAATTTAACGAAAAAATTTACATTTTTTCTGTCCTTAAAGTTTTTACGCGCACTGTAACTACATAATCACGTGTTAAAAGCAGTACATGTGGAAAAAATGTATTTATACGTGAAAATTAAAAATTGAAAGAAAACTGTACAATAATAATTAATTGCCAAACGGTTTCAATTTAAAAACATATTAGCACAAGAAAATTTATTTCATATTTCGAAAAAAGTCTTACCTATATTGTTGCCAAATTTAAAACAGAGCAAATAATAAAATTTCCTTTCATTTAAAAATGTATTTTCATGTGAATATTAAAAAGAGAAAGACAATTTGGGTAAAAATTACGTTTTATTCAAAACAGTTTTCTGATAGCGTCGTAGCAAAATTCCGGGAGGCGGCGACATTGTTTACTTAGCCAGTTTATACAAGCTCATTTTCAAATGTTTAATGGATCTTATTGAATCGATCACGAAAAGGGCCGTTCATTCGGCAGCAGTTGATTCGACCTTAAGAACCAAAACATCCTCAATCAAAGTGAAGTAAATGGAAACCCGATTACAGAAGATCACCACTGCTTGTTTAATTATAATTCAATTTTCCGGAGAAAATTGGCGTGTTTTCAGAGCCTGCGATGTCTGAACAAGGTTTTGGTGAGCATAACTGAGGCTCCCTGTAATAAAAAAAAATACAGAAAAAACCCCACTTTTTTGAAGGTTTAAAACGATTATTACATTGAAGGTTTAAACGACATTTATGAATTAAGGGAGTGGCCTGATATGGATCACAAATGGACAGAATTGCGTAATATTGAACTTTTAATAATTGAGTTTTGTGATATTGACTATCGCCTGATCCTTCAAACTTTTCTGACACGCTTTTATTTTAACTTAAGGGGACCGGGAAAGCCCTATCTCCGCCATGTTAAATTCACCCAATTTATGTACCGTTTTCTCAGAAAGAGTGAAAGATAGAGGTCTAGGTTTTTTAGAATAGTTAGAGTAACATTTACGTATTTGAACGGACCCTTTTCTTTCTAAGTGAAACTCGAAAAATAATTATTTATTGAAAGTCATTTTTAAATGAGCATTTTTGGTAAGATTTCACTGCCTAAAATAAATAATTCTCAACGAATCATTCAATCCCTGTGTTAAAGTATACACTGTAACATAATATAGGTATTCAATAAAAATCTGAGTTCTTAAGTTTAATAGATATTGAAAAAGGGAAACATAAACCTGAAAAATCCAAGTTTTGAGAAAAAGACAAAGATTTCAATGGCCATTAAGCTGTGAAGTACTCTTAGAAAGAATGAATCATTTCAAGACTTATTTTTTTTATATATGGACATGTGTGACATATCGTTGGAAAGATAGAAGTTTAAACTATTGAAAAAAGTAAAAATAGATTTTTTTTGGTTAAATTTTGCTTTCCCGGTCCCCTTAACTCGGTCCATGTAAGTGAAGACTGAATTTTGCTATGCATAGTCGGACATTGTACGTTAAACGTTTCAGTGGGGTGCGTTCGTACTAAAACTAGTTTGATAAATATTCATATCTTTGTGCACTAAGCTGTCTTATGCAAAAAGGAACGAATACAAAAGTTATTACGATTCTAGATAGATTCAATTCAGTCATACGAAATGGTAGGACTCCATCTTCGATATCACCATGGCAACCTACAGTATCATGACCTTAGCATGGGATAGAATTGAATGAATGACGTAGGATAGGATTGGATAGATTGAAGAAAACTTTTAGGAATATTTTTTTTCGATTTTCATAACATTGGAAAGGGCTGCAACGATTCTATAGATCCAATTTCAAGCCATTCGACGTTGGTTCCTTTTTGCGCTGTTTCGAGGCGGTCAGACGGACGGACCAGAAGACGACTCTAAGTGCTATGTATTTATTATAGATGCAGGTTTACGGTCGCAGGTCGCCACGTGGCGACTGATTTTTTTGCCGTGGCGACTCACTTTCAGCGTCCTAGTCGCCAGGGATCCATTTGCAGTGTTCCTAATCTCCGTCGCGGAATTTTTATGTATATTGTTTTCTTTTGCAAATAGAAAAGCAACTGCTCTTTTCACTGGCCGAGATCAAGTATGGCCTCGATAAAAAATCAGGGGATGTTTGCGATCTCAGTGACCGCCGTGAACGCTTCCCCTGTGATGGACTGCTTTCTTGCCGAACATTGTGTTCGAATATAATTCTGCGCATGACCGCTCCACTACGAAGCTTAGGAGCTGCGAAGCTCGGCACATGAGCGCGCTCATGGTAAAGGTTCTCCTTTGGACACCGGCGAAAGCAAGCACCTTCGAAGATTTCATCCGAAATCTAGAATTGAAATAAATACTCCTTTATAGAAAATCTGCTCACAAGAAGTCCAAATACTTTATTTTCTGATTTTTCCAGATTTATATTATACTTTTTTAATATCAAAGTTTCAAGAATTTTAGGATTAAATTAAATATACACATTTGTTGTAATTAATCTATGTTTTGTTTTATAAATTAAACTGTTTTTCATTTTGAATTCCTGAGCTTTTTTGTTAAGTTTTTTCCATATAAACACTGTTGTTTTATGAGTTTGTTTCACCAAGTGGCCACTAGATTCCAAAATCTAGTGGGCACTTAAGAGCCAAAGTGGCGAATGGGTTTTTGGGATTTAGGAGGCACCGGCTCCTTAAAAATTTTGAGAATCTGCACCTATAGTATTTATATAATTACGAACACCTACTAAAAATGACGTTCCGGATGATAGTACAATACAGTATAACCTCTTTTATCCGAAACTCTTTTAACCGAAACTCTCGGTTAACCGAAATTCATTTTTTAATTTATTTTTTTTTTAATTTTACAGCAAAAAATTCATTTTTTGTACACCAAGCTTTTTCCCCCCCTTTTTTTTAACTATCGTATTCTTTGTGTGCAAGCGGTCCTTTCCGAACTACGAGTACATATAAATATTTTCGATACCCTTTCTTGGAGTTCCTTTGAATTTAACTTGAGCTCCCGTAAGCTGCGGTGTGAAACGAAGAAAACGAACAAAATAGCAATTCTGAAGCTTTTGAATGTTTTGTAAAAGGTTTGGCATGTCTGAAACAGTAGAAATGCTGTGATAGTGGTGAACTAATAATATTAAAAAATTCCGCGATAGAGCTTCAAAGCAAAGGCAATCGAAACTGCGACAAACGAAACATTTTTTCAAACCCTTGTGACATATGTAAAAGGTACTTAATTTGAAAATTAAATTTCAGGTAATTTCTTTTTTTTATTTTGCTATTGCTTTATTTTTATGAAGCACTTGTTACCATAATAAGAAATATTGCAGATATTTCTCCTTAATCTTAAATTGGAAACATTCTCGATTATTCGAAAGAGGGTCGGCCCCAATTACTTCGGATAATCGATGTTCTACTGTAGTTTCTATTTTTTAGGAAATTCACTCATAGTAAATGGGTTTATTTTTATTAAAGTTTGATTATAGATCGAGGAAACAATTTAGAAATGAGACAATTAGATAATTTAAATCCTTTTCAAGCGTCAGTTTCTTAAAAATCTATTACCATGTGACTCCACCCAATAATAAATCTATTTTTTTTTTTTTTTTTTTTTTTTTTTTAAGTAACTGACACTGTCGCCAATAAATTTATTGTGACCGGAGCTCTTTCTCGATTTATATTAAGAAAATTGTAGCATATAAAAAATATGAAAATGGGTAGTGTTACAGAGAAATGTGGGTGATAAACACGTTGAAGCAGATATTTTAAAAATCGAAGTATTATTATTTTAAGGGCTGTTTAATGTTGAAACGGGTCAAAGTAGTTCCGCTAAAAAAGTTTTATAGAATCAAAAACTATGCATAGCTGTTGAACCCTCTTTTGCAGGCACATACCTACTGTATACTCAGTTGCGGAGTGCAGTGTACAATCATTTTTTTTTTATTTGTCTAACTTTTTAATGTTTTTTTTTTTCATATCTCAATAGAGCTTTATTTCCTTTTTTTTTTTTTTTTTTTTTTTTTTTTAAACTATCGTTGCCCGATTTAAAAAAGCGCAAGTAATACTATTTCCGAAGATCTTTCAACTGAAAAACATATTGACACGTAAATATTAAAAGATAAAAATAAAAAAAAATTATTAAGTACGAAAAAATTTCTTAATGAGGACATCCGAAAACCTTTTTAAATAGGATAATATCTTTACACGTAAATATTGAAAGAGAGAGAGAAAGTTAAAATTAATGACTTATTACGCGCGAAAAGATTAATTTATTATTAATCTTTTTATAGGATTCATTATTTTTTAAACTATTGCGTCAGATTTAAAAACCCTTCATTAAGGAAAAGTTGTCCTATTTCAAAAGATATATTTAACCCTTTACATCCTGAATTTTGAATAAAAAAATTGCTTCACCTGAGTCATTATTGACGTTCGTGTCTAAAATAGCCAGAACAACATAGATAATAATAATTTGATTTTTAGATTTTTTTTTTAATTAAAAAGTGATTTAATAAATCGGTAGCTAGAGCTATTTTTGAAAAATATTTACAAAATTAGATTCATTAACAAAAAATACTGTTGTGGAAATCTCACCCTTCTTATAAGAACAGTGTCACTCAATATAGTGTGATCCTATCTGTGACAGAGCAGTGTTCTGTAGGGGCCAGTTTTTCGTATAACATTTTTTAAAAGGATAAAAGCTACACCTAGGTAAAGGGTTGAAAAATAACCCCATTAAAAAAAATAGTGAGCTTCGTCTGTTTCACTCCAAATACGAATGAGCCAATTCTTTTGTATGTAAGGTGCAATCTGCTTTTATTATAAGAACGAATAAAATAAAATTTACATTGAATTTCCTTTAATGATACTTAAAAGTACCGCCAGGATATAAAGGTTTCATTCAATATTGGACCTACCGAACGGCAGCGATACAAAGTAAATTTCATAACAAGAGGAAAGCGACGAGCTTTTTAATTTGTAGGGAGTCACAAAGAATAGTTCTAACAAAAAGGTCCTTTACCATTTTTCATGGTTTTTTTTCTTTAATTAATAATTGAGTTATCTAATTTACATTTTAGCGTACAGCTCATATTCAAAATATTAGAATAATTACTTTAAAATATCGTTTGGTAATTTAATGTCTTTTAATGCAAATATGCAAATGATTATTTATCAATCTTAAAATTAATATCATTTTTGAAAAGATTAATTGAACAAAAAATTATTTCGAAAAGTCAAACTATTAGAATATTTATTCAAGTGGTTCAAAATATTAGGATATTTCACATTAATTCTCTTTTAATTATCACCAATTCATAACTGGTGGCATCATTGATGGAATTCAGACGATTTTATTTAAAATCAGTATTCTTTTTGCAGTTTGTTTGCTTTTTCGCCATCTACTTTTATGAGTAGACGAATGAAATAAATTTTACAGTGAATTTTCTTTAATGGTTCTTAAAAGTACCGACAGGATATAAAGTGTTAAAGAGGTATAGCGTCTAAAAAGAAAACTCCTGTACTCGACACACTCTGGAGGCAGCGACATTTTCTACTTAATCACTTTATACAAACTGATTTTCAAATGTGGGATAGGATTGTCACGGCAGCGGTGGATGCGACTCAGGGTCGGCGCAACGTCGCGACCAAAACGACTCGGCAAAGTAGTCAGTGGGGCACAACCTATACAGCAATACCCTACTTATATTTTTTTTTTTTTTTTAGACTGTAGATATCATAGAATAATATCGCTCACCCACAAGAAAAGTGACCCATCTCGACAAAAGGAAATTTCACAGGAGAGGTAACAGAAAATTTGTATAATTTTACTGTAACATGAAATGATAGCACATAGCTCTGCATGCAGGAACAAAAACATGTATAAAAGCATAAAACCCTTAACAATGAAGATATGGAATGAGAGTTGGAAAATTTTACCTCCCCACACAATCCACGCCACTTCTGAGGTCAAGAATGAACAGATAGCGTAATAAACATATAGCGTACTCTCAGAAATACTTTCTTCAATTTACGGAAATATTCCTGGCATCACTGCTACCGGAATATATCCGAAAATTGAAGAATGTTCGCTTCTTTTTTCTCTGTGACAAGAAAGAAAATTTCCGTTCTAGGACAGAAAATTTCCTTAATCTGAAAAAAGGAGGTTTTTTTTTTTTTTTTTTTTTTTTTTTTAAATACTTTTCTTGTTTTTGCGGGAATGAACTTTGAACTTGACGTCTTTGAACCTGGAACCGCGCGTTTCGAATCGAGCATGAGCGAGCAGAGAACGAATTTAAAATGAAGATATGGGTTTTCTTCAAATGGGGGATTGGTAAGGCTTGTTCAATTTCTTATTCAGAAAGCTCGGAAATTTAAACTGAATGGCAGGGACATTTTGTCGTTACGAAATAATGGTGGGTATTTTAACACTTTTATAGAATAATAGAGGATAAAACTTATTATCTATTAGACATATTTTTAATAAGGCATCATTTGATTGTTAGATGTAAAATATAAATATTATATTTTAATTAAATTCGAGAAGAAATGTTTGCTTTTTCTAAAAAATAAAATCAATTTTTTTAAAGTTGATTGAACTACTCTCTATTTTTTAAATCGTTCGTTTAGAATATATTTTACATGCGACTATTTTTTTAATACTCTAAAAAATAAATGGCGAACAAGTTTAAATGAATGAGAAAATGGCTGCTTTATTCAATTCAAAAGCATTATTTTTGTTTGTTTGTTTTTAAATAAATTAGGAATTTTAATGGATTGAATTTTAGGTTTTTTCGTTTTAAAAATAAATTCGAACTTTCGTATGAATACAGCGTACAAGGAATAAACGGAATTTTCCCTCTCTTTTCAGACTTTCGGGAAAAATGAACGGAAAAAGCATGTTTTCTTAGGAGTACAGAAATTATTAGTTTTAAAAATACGAATTATTTAGTATATAAAGACAATTTTTTTCTGAAAGTGCATTCACAAAACGGGAAAGAACGGATGTTCAGGTTCACCCAGGGAGTGAAGAGGATACATTTACTTATATGCACATACTATTTAAATGCTTGGAACGTGTTTGTTAAATTTTATTTTTGCAATAGTCGTTTCAGAAAAAAAACAACAATATTTTTTAAATAAACAGTCGATACATTTTGAAATATATATGGTTTTGACGTATGAAAGCGAATAAGTCCTGTAAAGAACGGGAATTTCATTCATAAAACAGGAATTTTAAATTGGGTGTATTTCTGCATTGAAGTGCACTCTTAAAAGCGTGGTTTTTTTTTTGTTTTTCTTTTTAATATCTTTATTTTATGTATTATTTAAATGCTTTGAAATTGCTTGTTAAATTTTATTTTTGCAATATTCATCTACGAATAATTTTTAGAAAAAGAAAAATCACAAAATACCTTTATTTCTAGATTTTTATAGCATGAAATCTTAATAATACTTATCGTATGCATTATTTTCTGTTTTTAAATTCCCTTTTTACCAACTCATAGATAGCGTGTAACGAGGAAATAGGATTTTTTGCCCACATCGGACATTGCATATTGAATTTTCGTTATACTATTAGATTAAGTATCATCATTTCTGATTTTATTCTGATTTCATTCCTTTTTCTAGGCACATAAAAAAACGCACAACGATGAATGGGGTATTATACGAAGTGTTTTTTGACAGGGTGACTCGTATTTCGTTAAAACAAGTTGTTTGATTCGAAAATTTGCAGTTAATTATATAAATGGATGACAAATGTATCAGAAAATAAACACAAAGATGGCAGTGCGAAAGCCTCGCATGGGTCTACTGCAAGGCCGTAGTCAATGGGGGGATCACCAAGATTTGATCTCCCTCCTAAATTTCTGTCAAGATGACTATAAATAGGCCATTAACTATCACTCAACACGGTCAAGGTTCGAAGATCAACTGCAGTAGAGTCCCGATTATACGAGTTAACAGGGACCAAACTCACCTCGGATAAGCAAAAAACTCGGATAAACCGGACTGACACACATCGTCACCCACTCAGGAGATGAAATATAAATTTTGACTTCATTCATTCATTTTTAGGGTATTAGCAATATTTCTTTGGTGTACATTTCCGTTACTTTTAAGAAAAACGGTGAATGAAATTATTTATTTGAAAAAGCCCTTGATAGTTTTTTGTTTGTTGAATGTCAATTTTGCTGCAGTATTACGCTACTGCATAGCTATCAGTTTCTAGAGTTTTCCTTACCACTAAAACCTACCAGTCAATTTTGCCTCATTCAATAGCCGAAATCTAACAATTGTGAACGATTCAATGGGGCAACAATTTGTATTCAATTTTAAAGGTAACAAAACCGTACACATTGGAAGTTATGTCATTCTACTAGTGTCATGAAAATGGCAAGAGTAGACTCTTCTTTCTACTCAAAGTATTAAATGGTTTTTTCAATCGAACTTATACCTTTGGAATGGATTATTTTCCTCTGATGGACTTTCCATTATTATGAAACAGCCATTATAAAGGAAGTGTTAGGTGAAGATGAAAGAGCAGACGTAAAAAGTTAGAACTCTGATTTTCTGGCGAAAATGGGAAAAAATTGGCCATAATTTTTTTTCAAAAAAAAAAAAAAAAAAAAAAAAAAATGGGCATTTTCTCACCAGAAAATCAGAGTTCTAACTTTTTACGGCTGCCCTTTCATCTTCACACAACACTTCATTTATAATGGCTGTTTCATAACAATGGACAGTCCATCAGAAGAAAATAACTCGGTAAAAAAAAAAAAAAAGATCAAAATAAGATCATGGTCAAATCCCCTTACAAAATATTTTTCTGGCTACGGCCTTGGTCTACTGTTTTAATATTGAATAGTGTTTACCTGGATCGGGTAAATTCCGGTATTTTTCGAAACAACTTTCTTCACTGTCGGGATGGTCTTCCAGCAGTAGAAACCGCTCGACGTGGCCATCTCCCGCCATCACAACATGAGGGCAGAAAAAAAAAAAAAAATTAAAAGTGAGTGAATGAGGTGTCAACAAGAGTCACGATGCCACCCACGATCAAAAGAAAACACGAAACTAAACTCTTAGAACAACTGTCAAAACAGAGAGAGAGAGAATCGTCTGCCTGCATCCGAACAACGCGCGTATTCCGTGGGGAGTAAAAAGGAAGACCGAGATGAAGTTGGAGGGTGACCGACGCAGCGCCCTCTAGGAGCGATGATACATAGTTATCAAAAGTTGACGTTTTCCGCAGGAGATGAAAAGGGGGATTTGTATTGCGATTAAAAGGCTATTTGTCTCCTTTTCTCTTGATGGACGTTCTACTCCCAGAATCGACTTTCTCCGATAAAACTGCAAAGCTTCGATGCTAAAAAGTTTCCGGGCGACAGACGATTTTCTCTCTTTGTTTTGACAGGTCGTCAGTTGTTTTTAGAGTTTCGTTTCGTGTATTTCTTGGATCCTGGGTGGCATCGCAATTCTTGTGACCGACTCAGTCAGTCGCTTTTAATTTATTTTTCCTCATGAAATGAATGACACACATAAAACGCATAAAATTGACAGGACACTCTAAATCAGGGGTTGGCAAGTAATTTTAAGTGGGATCCGGATACTTTTGAAAAAAATTTTCTAGGTCCAGAGAAAAAATACATAATATAAGTACTTATTACTTTTAAATTGCTATTTTTACATACACATGCATATAATATAAAATAGAAAAGTCAGGAATTCGTTCTGAAAAATTACTACATACACAGGTATACGTTCTGAAAATTTTTAAATACACATAATGAAATAGAAAAGACAGATATTCGTTGAAAAATTAATACTAAAAATTACACTTGTGGTCTTGAGCAAGTTTTTTATAATAGTTTGGTTCACGTGGTGAACCAGTTATGCGAAGAATGTCTTCATTGTGGGCGTCTGTTAATATCGAACAATATTTGTTCTTCAAAAAATTCATTTTGGAGAAAGTTGTTTCACATACATATGTGGAGCTAAACATGAGTCAGGTTAATAGCTAGTTTTATGCCATTTTCCTACTTTTCTGAGGCATGCTTATCCCAAAATTCTTCAATGGATGCTGTCTTATACATTTGCAAGGAAATATCTTCTTGCAAGTCAAATATCTCCATTTGAGGTAAAGGTTTTTCAAGACTGAACAACTCTGGAGCCACATCAGTCCATTCTGCAGCTGCAGAACTTCATAAGGCGATTTAAAGATGTGAGACAACTTACCTATATCTGCAAAGACTTGGAATCTTTCTTCAAATTCCCTTACAAGATATGACATAAAACTTAGGAACACTGTAGTGTGTATTTCAGAATTCTTCTTTTTATATTACAGAATTATAGGAAAATGAATAAATTCTTCTTCATTTGCAATGTCTTTTTCGGCGGTCCGGATGTGGACCGTGGTCCGCCAGTTTCCGACCGTGGCTCTAAAGTCTAAATGGATTATGATTGTAGTACAAAACACGAAATGATCTATTAACATATTATGTACAATTCGTCTGTTACAATATTTATAAACTTTCGTGGTGATAAATATATGTGCAATATTTATAAACTTTCGTTGTAATAAATAGATGTGCAATATTTATAAACTTTCTTTGTTCCATGTGATAAATAGCACGTCCGTTATTTTTTGTGGAAAATTGCTTTTTACAGTTTTTACGCGGAGGAAAAAAAAATGTTCTTTTGAAAAAAGAAAAGATTTGCATTACAGGCAGGCAGATTTGCAGCAGGGTGTAACAAGTTACGAGCAAAACTCTAACTTAAATAACAACTTGCATTGGAAATAAACTTACGTCGTGTCGTCCGCCTAGAACAGGGATGGCGAACCTATGGCACGCGTGCCCTAAGTGGCACGCTGCAGATTATTGTTGGCACGGCATAGTTTCAGGTTCTGCATCAAAATAGAGTAGAATTTCACAAAATGCTTTAATAGATCTAGTCTCTCTTTATCTGAATTCAGTTGGTTGCCATTGTCATACAGATTGAAGAAATTGAAATATAACTTAATGTATCCCAGTCCAGCTCAATATTGGCTCATAAAATTTTAAGAATAGGACAGAATCAGAGAGATTTTCGCAAAAGAAAGATTAAAAGGGATTATAAGCAAAATTCCGATGGTAAAATTATAACAACTCTGAATTCAATTCCCAGACACTAAAAAATATAGATTCTGGTGCTTGGTATTTTGACATTTTTTTCTGCAAGATATTCTTTTCGGAAATAAATAATATGAAATATTCAAGTAAAAAAAAAAAAAAAAAAAAAAAAAAAAAAATAGTCTTGTCAAATGAATCAAATCATCTTGCATCTCTCTATTCTAAAAAAAAGTAACTACCGCTGTCACCGCCGCCGGTTTTGAATATTTTGTGACCGGGGGTCTTTCTCCGTTAATACTAAGAAAAATAATGCATACAATAATATGAAAATCGGTAGTATTATAGAGAAATGTTTGATAAACACGCTGATCCAGACAGTTTTCAAATCGAAGAATTATTTAAAGAGATATTTAATGCTAAAGTTGGACAAAATCGTTCCACTAAAAAAGTTTTATAGGAGCAAAAACTATTCATGGGAATTTAATCATTTTTAGATCATTTTATACGTTTGAAGTTCCCGGTGTGCAGACTGTATTTCTTTTTTCTTATTTGACTCATTTTTCGAGGTTTTATTTCTATTTTAAATTCAAATTTTCAGCATTTCTAGAGATATTTTTTTCATATTTTAGAAAGTAATATTAATTTAAACTGTTGCCAACTGTATAAACAGCGCAAACAATAATGTTTGCTTCAAATAAAAAAAAATATTTATACGTGTAAATAAATTAAAAATTTATTTACACGTGACTATTATAAACAGAAAAAAACATTTGGAATTAGAATTAAATAATTATGTACAAAAAGCAGGAACTTATTAAAAATTACGTCATAAAAACTATATTTACACGTGAATTTTAAGAGAGAAAGGAAATTGTAAAATAATAAATTCATTAACATGCGTTAGAAGTCTTAAATAGGAGAAATTACGTCATATTTACGTCACATTACAGTTATTGCATAAAATGAACACAAAATAATATTGCAAAACAGTTTAAATTTATAAATTGCGCTAGACATTTATTTGATATTTTGAGAGGATATTTTTCAACTATTTTTGTTAGGAAAGCGCAAATAATATTTCATTTCTAACAAAAGTATTTTCACGTGAATATTAAAAAGAGAAATAATAGTTTGGTCAAAATTACGTCAGATTAAAAACGATTAATTTAAAATGTTTTATTTAAAAGAACTTTCTTTTCGCTTTGTTAAAAAATACCGGGAGACAAAGACTCTGTTTACTTAATTCCTTTTATATTAGCTTATTTTGAAATGTTTAACTTATTTTACTTAATCAAAGACGAAAACAGCGATTGTATCTTTGGTACTAATTAGTTATCCCGTCGACCAAAAATCTATCATTCGTCAAACTATAAGATTAAATGCCAATAATGGTTGATCGTAAATGTCACATTAACTTGGCTTTAAGCAAGTTACACGTGTCTACGTCATCAAATTATTTTTATTTCGACGTTTTATTTGTATTTTTATTAATGTTGCACTAATTTATTTGTTCTTTCGTTATTTAAAATAAAAATTATGTCAATTTGTATAATTTGGCGTGTGGTATGGCGATTTATATAATTTGGCAAAATTTGTCGACGGGATAATCAAGTAGTACCGCAGCCGATTTGGCCTTAAATTCCCCAATCAAAGAGAAATGAATAGAAATCCGTTTATAGGGAGATCGCCACTGTTTTTTAAATTATAATTCAATCTTCCAAAATCTTTTTAAAGCCGATCAAATTAGCGTACTTTTAGAGTCTGCGGTGTCTGAACGGAGGTTGAGCCCCCTAGTTCTTTTAAAAATAACTAAGTACGAAGCTGATAGAAATTATTTGACATCTAAGGTGAGACAACAGAAATAATATTTCAAAAATAAATTGATAAAATATTAATTCAAATATTACTCCTATTTTTTAAATACTAAAAACAAAATTTTAAGTAATTTCTATTCATTATTATTTGATGCATTAAATTGTTTTACACGTCACACAGTGGGGCAAAATCCCAAAAAGGCAGCTATAATTTATTTATAGTCAAAAGTCGAAAAATAAAGTTACTATTTAGAAAATTTTGACTATACAGATGGCTAGAATAATGTTTGGAGGGTCAGAATTTACATTTATAAAAAGGTTTTCGTTTTGCTTTGGAAACCTGTATCATTTTAAAAGTGACGCTTGGAGAATTATCATCTGAGGCGAACAAAAAGAGCAAAACAAAGGTTTTCCTAAACACGCACTACATTTTTCCATATCATCCGATTTTAATGCTTTAAAATGGATTCACACGATGATAGCGTGTACTTTTTTTGCCCATGTTACAAAAATTATATTAAGTACATAAAATTAATTAATTTCATGATTATTTTTGATAATTTTTTTAAAAAATATATTATTTTTTTTTGCTTTCAAACATCAAAAAGTTTATAAGTTCCACGGTGTTCCGCAACAACATGTAATGGAAACAATAGCCTGAACTATTATCTAATTAATCATGAAAAATTAGCTGCCAAAAACTGCCATTCTGCATTTCGTGCAGGTTTTTGCAACCACAGGTAAAAATATCACTTTTTTAGTCGCTTCAAAAGCTATGACATTTATTAATTTTCGCAGTAATTTAGCTGGCAAACATTTTTGAAATTTTTAGGTTGTTCAGTTTTTTGATAGATTATTATGTATTATATTACAAATAAGTATTATAATCATAAGCATAAAGGAATTTGATAAGCAAGATTAGTAACAAAAAAATGAAAATAATTCTCTATCATCGATACAATAAAAACACATTTTCTTATCTTTATAGCTAATAATTTTGTGTATTCTATCGTAATTAGAAGAATTATCTTGTCAATTGCAATCGTTGTTATATTATACTGCAGCACGTATTTTATTAATGCAAACGGAAATTATTAAGAATCTGACTTCCGAGAACATTAGCAATCTGAATTTTATTTTCAAGTGGGGATGTGATAGTACATCTGGTAAAAGTACTTTTAAACAAAAATGTAGCGTTGATGATGGTAGAAATTAGGTTCAAATAGCTTTTTCACTTCTCTAGTGCCACTAGAACTTAAGTGTTGCGAATAATTCAGAAATTGTTATCTGGAAAAATTCGAGATCTTCATCTCCTCGATTTTTTAGGCTCATCAGAATCCATGTTTTGCACGAAAATACGGAAGCTACTGACAGTGAAATGGATTATATTACAGATCATAAGAGTAGACTTATTCCTTTTAAAACAATCATTGATAGAAAATAAGTAGGCGTTAATTACAAACTAGCTTTAACGATGATTGATTGTAAAATTTTTACTGTCATTACTAGTAATTTGTCAACTCAACGTTGATACCTATGCCAAGCAACTTCAATCCAGTTTAATAATCTTGATGACATTTTCAAACTAAAAGTGAATGAAAATCATTTACAATTCGGGATATCCACGTCACATGCCTGTATAAGATCTTTTGAGCGTAGCTTGCATTTGGCATACAAACGGGATATAAAGGAATGGCAAGTGTGCACTCCTGACGAGAAGAAAAAAATTAAAATGGCAAAACAAAATTTACAAAAAAGATTTCGTTTACAATTAGGACTTCTCGTCAATAAATCAAAGTTCGGATTTGGAAGCACAAATGATTACAACACAGCTCGTCGATTCTTTGAAAACGCAACTGTTTCTGCTTTCATAAGGAGCATAGAAGAAGATTTGATCAAACGATTCCACGTCATATTACAAGTAATTTCTTAACATTCATTTGACCAATTTCGTGGATTATTGCTCACAAACAGCTTGTAAATTCGTCGAATTGTATTCCTAGTTCTGTATGCCAACTTCAGAGCACAAACTGCTTATTCATGGCACAGAAATAATAGCTTCCTCATTATTGCCTGCTGGTCGGGAGACGCTCAAGAATCATGCAACAAATGGATCAAAAGGTATCGAAAATATTTCTCTCTAAAATGCAGTAGGACGTTAACAATGGAAGATTTTTTGCGGCTTTTAATGTTATCAGATCCCTTCATTTCAAGCTTACGTAAATTACCATCGAAGAAACTAATATCCTTGCCCCTAGAAGCACAGAAACTTCTGTAAAACATATCGACACCTCCCCTTCTGAAGAGTCTAATTAGTATACTACAGATGATTCATAAGATGAATTTTAGAATATCCTTTCGTTTTATTTTAATAATATATAGAAATTAAACCTTGTAGTATTTTATTTTTCATTAATGTACTAAATTGTATTTCATAAATAAATATTCATCGTTTAATTTCGATTAAAAACATCTTAGTTCCTTGAAAACACATTGTAACGTTTAGCCTCGAAACTTTTTTATTTCGAAACACGAAATATTTTATTTAAATCTAATTTTTTTTAATTCGCTATTTTTTAAAATTTAATTTTTGAATCGTACTTAGCATCCTCAAAAGTACCTGTATACGAAATTTCATAGAAATGGAATAACTTTCAAAGCATTTTAATTTTAAGTCCGCCATTTTGTTTTTTGGAATTTTAATTTTAGAATCGAGATCAGCATCCTGAAAAACCCCTGTGTACGAAATTTCGTGGCATTTAAATAACTTTTTCATATTTTGGCCAGCTTTCCGGGATTTTGCCTCACTGTGCGTCATGATCACGTACAATATATTTTTGCAAATTTTTGGCACGTGGTTTGAAAAGGTTCGCCATCCCTGGCCTAGGATAACAAATGCGACAGAATAAACGGGTCGGATGGGCCAATTAAAAAACTTTCTTTTGTCTCATGCATTTTAATGATTCAAAATTTGCTATTGCCATGCCAAAATTAAATGAAAATGTATGCCAATAATAAGGATTCTAGAGGCCATCACACAAATCATTGAATTTCGGCACCCACCCTCTTAGAGGTCTGCAACCAAAATTTCCAACCCTAAGAGCCTAAAAATCCCTGCCGGCCCGGCCTACAGGCGGAGGTAGATTTCGAAGTTAAGTATACTAATTTCACCAACAAAAACTAAATCATGATGAGAGATAAACCCACTTTAACAATTTTATCTGGCCACTTTTGACGAGTTTTTAATTTCATTTTTAAATAAGAGCTGGTTTTATCAGAGTAATGTTAATGCGGTATTCAAAAAAATGCTCAACAACTCGAAATTTTCTGGCACATTTTCAGGTTCATTTTTTATAGAAAAAATATGAAACTTGCTGACGTGATTTTTGAAGAGTGATTTATAAGCGACCTGTGTTTTTATTTTTCGTTCAATTAATTAAAACTTGATTTATAAACAATTATTTTCTCAGTAAGACACTATTTTTCGTTTCTAACACAATCGCTTCGGGAAATTCTGTTCAAAATGCTCACTTTAACATTATTTTTAAAAATATAGTCTGCCTCTATCAAAGAATCGATCGTTACGGTACATTACATAGTTTCTGAATAACAGAATCTACCCATTGGATGCGTTTGGAAGTAAAAATGCATTTAAAAATGAGTCAGAAAATAAGCAGTTTGGATTTGAATACACCCTTAATAAGATGATTTTTTTCTTCAACCGCTATGTATTTTTAATTTGTGTTTGCTGTAAGAATGGGTCCTATCAAAAACTTGTCTATATAAATGTTGTAGACAATATTAAGAAGATATATGATGAATTCATGGGGATTTTATATCTTGTGAATTAGCGGAGTTATGGATTTTTTTCTTCTTAACCCCCCCCCCCCTTTTTGTTTTCGTTTCTAATTTTTTTTTTTGCTGTACGAATGGGTCCTATCAAAAACTTGTGAATATAAAAGTTGTAGATAACATTAAGAAGATTTATAATAAAATTATTTCAATTTGATATCTTGAGAATGGACGAAGTTATGAATTTTATTCTCCCAAAAACCCTATTTTTTGCGCCTCTTGAGCCCATTTTTAATTTTATCAATAATTTTTGGCCCTATTTTTAGAAGTAATAAAAACTTTAAACTGATTTGATATGTACAAAAATTAAGAAGTTATGGGGTTTTTTTTGGTTTTCACAAAACCCCTCCTTATTTCCATCCCCTTGGTCCGATTTTGCCTATTAACGAACTGGACCGAGATTTTATACCCCTTGATTTTATGCATCAGTTTGGAAGAGATTTGTGCAGAAGTGTGGAAGTTATCGTGTCCAGAAGAAAGTGATATATATATATATATATATATATATATAGATAGATAGATAGATAAAGATTTTTACTGAGGGTAGCTTTGGGTTGTAGGGGTCATGATCGGTGTAGATCTGCAAAAATTTTTTAGAAATTCCAACATAGGGGAGAATGTGATAGTGCTGGGTTACAGTTTGCTTGTTTCAAAATATTGAATTTCATATTAAAATTATTCTTTTACCCTTTTTCAGGATACGCATTGTATCCTTAAAACAATTCTGAAAACCAATCATATATATATACTTTTAGATTAAATTAATAACATTGTAGTGTTGCATTTAACCCAAGTTCGATATGCTAACCCAGAACTCAACAAATAGAATTCATTTAATTAAATCATAAAACAGTTTATTAAAATTTTAAGGAACATATTAGAATTATATTTTACATTGATAAATATTGTTTGGGATGCCTTATATAATTATTGAAATAATAAAGAGCTCAGAGTGTTAATATAAGAATTGCTTACCGTGTATGGTTGATGACCCTCTTAAATATTTATCCATGATAACGTCGTACACACACTGACCACAAATTCGCGAAAATACAATTTTACACACACTAACTACAAATTCGCGCCAATACAATTTTTAAGTATTCGAAAGGGACTCTAAGATACAAGAACTCTCTCTTTTTTCTCGCGCTCTTACATTTTGTCTTCCATCGCATTATCCATGCGGACATCCCTTTTTTTTCATATTCGCAATCTCTATCCATTCAGCATTAAGCCTTGCCCTTCCCTTTTTTTGAATTTTAGCTTGTTTCTAATCTTAATTCACCCTTTTTTTTGTACACAACCAATCTCTGCATTCAGGGGAGTTGCCCCTTTCATGTTTACATTAAATAATCCTTTTACCCGTATCCTGACTGGGTGAAACCCATTTCCTATTCTTATATTTCCGCACTTTTCATAAATGTTGTTTGGGTCCATGCTTGTCCACCTTTTTTTTCTTTTTTTTTTTTTTTACTTTCATTTCACTTCTTTTGCAATCCCCTTTTCTTGCCAAACTATTGGGTGTTAAGAGAAATTCCTGTATTATTATGTTTTGCCATACCCATCCTCCGGCCCAAAACAGCCAGATGTTATAAGAATTCTTACGTTTTGTTCAGATTTTGAATGCCTCTGCATTTTACTTTCTCAGACTTCTATCTGCTGACCACTTCAATAGGCATTATATAAATTTCGTTCTGCCATTTATTTGCGAGCGTCGACGTGCCTTGTCCATTTTTACCGTTCTGCATTTTCGCGAATTATTATTTTCGGATCTTTCTGTAAGAATTGTATAGTTACGCCCTGCATTATTTAGCAAGCGTTCAAACACCTGGTTTCCCTTTAGCAACGCAACCGAACGATTCATGAATTTGTGGTGTCTACTACACTGCTTTCTTTAACTTATATAAAGACCCCGCAATTTCGCAGCTGTAGGAATGTTGCAGAATATACCTTGCTTTTCAGGTGCTAACATTACGACTTTTTTTTGTCCAGCCTATATTCATGGCTACAAGATATAGCTTTGTATACTTGCTAGAAACATGTGGCCTGCCTCGCGGTCATTTACGCTGCGTGCCTTTGTAAAAGGTGCTCCCTCCTATATTTGAGAACTGTGTTTTGTTAACATCCGTTCCCATTAAAATTCTTGACCATTCATTGTACGCTTAAACTTTCTCTAACATATTTTCTGTGATCGAAAGACCACACGTACGTTTGTTATAAATTTTTGCTAGCAATATTCCAGCAATAGGTAGTATTTCATACGAAATATACTTAAAATTGACAGCTTTTGACAGTATACCCCCAAGCCTAATGAAGATCTATTTATGTGAAAGAGCAACAGAATAGGAAGTTTGATTATCCAGCTATAGTAGAGCGCCGATTATCGGAACTCCAATTAACCGAACTTCCCATTATCCAAACAGCCTATTTCTGTCAATTTTTTTTTTTTTTTTTTTTTTTTTTTTTTTTTTTTTTTTTTTTATGATGATGAGATTGTGGATGAGATTTAAGGTGAAAAAGAAATTGAAGAAATGAAAACGAATGCTCTGGAAATGACCCGGGTCCATCCCATAACGAAGCCTTTGAATGTTTGGAAACAGCTATGAAATGGCTCGAACGGCAGAAGAACTCGGATCCTATTCAACTAACGTATTGAAGGAGAATTCGAGATAGGACAGCATTGAAAAGAACGTGTTCCTTGAAGCAAGCAACCATTGAAAGCTTTTTTGCTTCAATTATAATCTCTGGAATTCAGAAAATGATAAAAAGAGAAAAAGAAAATTTTTCGCTAAAAACACGCTAGCACTAACTGGTGCTGCAAGTCCTAAGCCTGGCTAAAGTGTGAAGGTTTTAGTATAGTCAGGAAAATCCCTTAAATTGTCTGTCCATTGCTCCGAACCAGGCTTCTGTCCCGACTTGTTCGGATAATCGGCGCTCTACTGTATCTTAAAAATCGTGAAAAATGCAGCCTAGCAGCGCCACCTGTTGTAGGATATACACGAAAACCTAATCGGCACCCAATTATGTCAAGGTTTAACAGAATAGGAGGTCTTGTGAAATTCCGTGCATTCTGGATATACTATCGCTGAAATAGTGTCAATCTTGAAAAATGCACCACATGTTGTGCGAATCACACCAAAACCTGATCAGCAAGAACTTGTGTCAATGTCTCACTGAATGTGAAGTGAGATGAAAATCCGTGTATGAGTGCTTGTGACAGAACTATTACGGAAATCGTGAAAAATGCAACATTGCAGCGGCGCCTATTGGGCAGTTGACACCAAAAACCTAATCAGCAACCGTTTGCACCTATCACTAAGCCTGTTTGGGTTGTATGTGCTAGGTTTATCTTCAAAATAGAATAAATTTATAAATTGTTTTTTAATTTTTTTCGCCCACAAAACAGGATTTACATTTTAAAAGTTTCTTAGCTGGGCCTGGAAAAAAAATCCGGATCATCATCAGAGTCTGTAGCAGGCAGAGTTTGTTTTCAGAACAATCCCTTCTTAGCTTTTTTTTTTTCTCTTTCTATTTTTTAATTGCTTAACAAGAGCATTTTTTATTGACCTGGTTAGAACAAAACTCTTTTTTTTTCTGTTTTCCTACCCGTATTTCTAATATGTTATATTTACTACTTTTATTACTATAATAAAACATGTTTCATTGTACCCCGCACTGAGGTTACTAAATAAAAATTTATTTTCAAACTTCTAATATTTATTTTTTTAGTTTGGTTTTGGAGGTATGAAGACAACAACCCAAAGATAACAATACATAGAAAAAATAATTATTACATATAACAACAAGGAAAAAGAAACAAAATTACTTTTAGTAAAGAAAGTTACTTTCAATGGTGTAAAAGCAATAATCTTCTATTGCTACTGTTGTAGAAGTGTGAATGTATCCAAATCACATCAGTAATTGGAACATATACAGTCGAACCTCGTTATCCCGACGCTCTAATGACCTGGAAAAAAGTGTCGTCATAAGCGGAGTGTTGCGGTAACCGGAGTTGGAGAAAAACGTATTTAAAAAAAGCATTATTTTTAATTAATTTAAGACAATTTTAAATTCATAACTGTTCCTGTGGTTTTAAGTAATAAAACATTATTATTAAACAAAATAAACATAAAAATAAAATTGAAAAGAATAAAAATCAGATTTGTGATGACTTGTTTTTGTATTGTTACATGCAATATTGATGAATTACGGTTTGCTTATCCCTAGATGTGCATTCTACAATTCTTTTTGCGATATTATACAAGAAATTGTAATCAATATTCATTGTTTCAGAAATGGATGTTAGATAATTTCTGATCGTTTCTGTGCAATGCAATGCTTTGGTTTTAGTCGGATGAAAACCCCCATGTAACTACAAGAAAGCGCCGCTTGACCAAAACAAAAAGAACGGGACTTGACTGATACGTCTATCTGGAGATTAAGTGGGTTATTCATAGTGTGTCGGTTTATTTATTCAGATAAAAGATTTCACAAAGTAAAATTTCTCATTTATCTCAATGGGTATTTTAGACACTTTTGTGAAAAGTTTGGCTATTTCTTACCGCTTAATTTCCGTGCTTATATGATGGATTGTGAAAAATGGACAATTTTCCTAAATCGTCGGGATATCCGGAGTTGAAAATTATTCAACAACGTAAAATCCGGAGTTTATTTACATTGAAATCATATATAGAAAATCGGGACTTTGAAAAACTGACGTGATAAGCGGAGTGACGTGAAAACCGGGTGTCGGGATAACGAGGTCGGACTGTATATTATTTTTATAGAATTGTATCTAATTATGGCTCATTTTTACGGCGAGCCACGATGATTTTACCTCCCTCTCCCATCTCCCCCTTCATTTCTCTGCACTCTTGCCCGAGATAAGAACTTTTTTCTTCCCCTCTAAAAAATCCTTTCGGATTAAGTCTTCTCCAATATAAAAGTGTATCATGTAACACTCCGCGTGAGAGAGGGCTCGAAAAAATAATCTTCGCGTTGAGTTCGAAAACGGACAAGACAAATCCGTTCGATTATCCTCTCGACAGGGGAAATCGTGTGTGAATTTCTGGAATCTCGAAAAAGATGACAAGAGGGATCAGTGCTCGAAATACTGGAGATAGGTGTCATTTCTGAAGGGGGCGCCACGATAGCATGGACGCAGTAAAAGAAAGAAAGGGTGTCGTTCAGCTAAGCATAATACCGGAATAAAGTTTTATTATTCCTGAAAGGGTATTAGTTATTTGTACTCCCACAGTTTTAGGTGCTTTAAACATTGAGGGATACTATAGGTAACAAATTTGTTTCTGAGCAGTTCCTAGCGAAAGTAAGGCCTAGTGCAAGTGCAAGAAGTTTGGCGAGTCTTTTTACCTCCATTTTTCACAATTTCTAGAAAACACCATATGCGTTTGGACAATAATACGAATGTAACGATTAAACAGGGAAACATTAAACACTAAAAAAAGGAAACTTTATGGTAAAGTAATCTCTGTATTCTAAAACTAGTTGGATGATGTCCCCCCCCCCCCCCATTGCCCCCTTAGGGATCGAATTTTAAAAAATAAATGTCCAATTCAAAGAATACAGTTATATTCCAAATTTCAGAGCTCTCTGTCAAGAGAAAGTGGGTGAAAAAGAAGTCAAAAGATTGCACCGCCACACACAAACAGAATTGTAAGTTAAAAGAAAGCATGCAATAATAATAATGTACCTTTTGTTTTACAAACATGTAGAAGTGTGAAGCAGGCGGCATTCGTAAGGAAATATCGCTCTTTTTGTAGTCCTGTTGCAAAATTTCAATTAGTTTTGTGGTCCTTCAATTGCAAAATTTCTATATAATTCAATAAGGCGACTATTATTGTTTGAAACAGTGGTTGCGTTCATAAAAGTCAATGTCTGTGAATTTTTTTAATCTAGATTTTAATACTAAACTAGTTGGATGAGCCAATACCAAAACTTTCTTCTATCTCGTGCATCTTACTATTTCAAAAAGTAGTTACAAATGATAATACTTCAATATTATTAGTTTAATACTATACAAACATTGATTTTCGTCTTACATTTCTGCTTCAGTCCATGACTCGGAGTAAAATCTCGATCCTGACAATCAATAGTTTTTCGTTATTCTGTTGTACATCGTTTGCGAATAGCCGGCTTAGCACGAGGCGAAGTTCCCGTCGCTGCACGAGCCGTTGGTGTACAATAGAACTACTAAAAATCTAGAAAATTACACAAAAATCACTATGACAGCAACCCCCCTTCCAGCTTAATCTTTTCAAATTCAAGGAGGGCTTGCTTCCTATAGCCAAAATCTCATGCATGAAATTGGGTACAATTCTATACGTAACTTCAGACACTTTCGGTGGTACAATAATGAAAATGGCACAAAAATCGCTATGACAGCGCCCCTTCAGGCGGAATATTTAAAAATTGAAACATGGCCTGCTTGCTATATCCAAAAACATAATACTAAAAATTAGGTAGTTCTGTGAATAACTTCATACACTTTTCGATGGTACAATGGCGATACACGGACAGACAGACATTTTGTATAAACATGTTTTCTGGGATACTACAAATAACAAACTGGTTTCTGAGCCGTCCCCATCGAAAGTAAGGTCTATGGTGCATGAAGTTTTGCGAATTTTTTTACCTACATCTTTTCCACAATTTTCCGAAACCACTGTATGCTTGTGGACATGGACAGGAATAGGGATGTACGATTAAAAAGAGAAACATTACACTCATGTTTGTAAAAATTGCAACACCATGAAGCAATCATCAGAATTAAAGGAAATTTAAAACACAAATGACTGTTATTGGTACAAACAAATGATTACATTTTCAAAGAAAAAAAAAAAAAAAAAAAAAGAAGAAGAAGAAGAAAAACAATCTTAAGCGTCCGAAATCAGTATCACGTAGTGGTCTAGCCACCACGCGCTGAAATAAGTACTGCTACACGACATGGCATAGATTCGAACAGATTTTGAATGGATTTGAACAGATTTTGCTTGGGGAAGAGGATTCTAGATTATTTGTATGCGCACCTAAAGTTCATCTGTAGAAGCTGTAAGACGAGCATCATGAGCGAGACGCCGATCCACGAAATTCCACGCATTTTCAATAGGCAACCTATCTGGCAAACACGCAGGCCACGGAAGAAGCTGTATGTTTTCTGCTGACAAGAAGTCTTGAACATTCCTTGCAACGTATGGGCGTGCATTATC
This sequence comes from Maratus speciosus, assembly GCA_963932465.1. Taxonomy (NCBI): domain Eukaryota; kingdom Metazoa; phylum Arthropoda; class Arachnida; order Araneae; family Salticidae; genus Maratus; species Maratus speciosus. The sequence goes on from OZ010789.1 coordinate 5,926,960, forward strand.
CTGTTAAGAGATAGCTCTAGCCCCAGGAATGCCTTGAAGGAAAGGAATGACTTCGGGCACCAGCACTTCCCTGATGCACCTGTTCCTGTTCAGACTATTGAAAATTCGTCTTCCTGGGATCGTCCATGAGGCGAAACCGCCGCCCAGACCACAACTCCGGATGTTCATCCTCCATGACGTTCGATAATGCACTCCGGAAGGTGGCGTTCACCGGCTTAGAGTCTAACACAAATGCTGTCATCATGGTATCACAAATTAAGCGGGGTTCGTCAGAAGAGACGACTTGTTGCCCATCTGCACGCCAGTCTCTATGTTCATAAGCCCATTGCAGCCGCAGCCATTGTTGGTTTGAGTGAGGGGGAACCTGTATAAAAGAGGTCTTGCACGCAGTCCACGGGGCAGCAGACGTCGACGAATGGACGATGCAGACACTGATATACCTGTAGCAGTGGACCAATGTGCTGTCAACTGTCTAGATGAAGCTGTATGGTCCGTCAGCGCTATGCGAACCCTGTGTCTATCATCACGCGTTGACGTCACTGTTCCGTGTCCATCTCATATTTCCGAGTTGTCCAATCCTCGTCGGTCCACTGCTTCCAAACTTGCATCTCTCTGTTGCTGTTACACTGCACACGAGCTGTTATTGCACGATCGTTCTTCACAAAGGCCAATAATTCTCCCCCATTCAAACTCCGTCAGTTGTTAAAATGCCACCTTCTTTCGTCGAAGAGGCATAGTTACGTCTCACCTAACGTTTACCATTAGCAAATAACCATAGACAATTCTCAACGTCTCGCTACAGCCCTCTAATTATAGGGTTTCAACAGCAGTCCAAAGGGCGCTGCTCAGCCCACGCATGCGTGTTGACTCTGAAATTGGAATCATTAGCATAACACATTATACTTTGCATTATCTGCCATTTTCAGTTCAATTCATTCCTTCATGCGTTGCAATTTTTACAAACATGAGTGTATTAAACACTAAACTAGGAAACTTTATGATTAATTAATCTCTCTATTCTGTAAAAGGTAACTAACGCTGTCACCGCCACAGTAAATGAATTTTTTGTCACCGGAGGTCTTTCTTCGTTCATATTAAGAAAACGACTGCATAAAAAAATATGAAAATGGGTGGTATTATAGAGAAATGTTTGATAAACACGCTGATGTTGACAGTTTTTAAATCGAAGAGTTATTTTGAGAGCTATTTCATGTTAAAGTGGGTCAAAATCGTTCCATTAAAAAAGTTTGACAGGACTATGCATCGATCGGAACTGAATCCTTTTTTTTCAAAGGATATACATTACAAGCTCGCGGTGTGTGACTGCATTTATTCTTTTTAATTGGGCTCATTTTTTGAGGGGGATTTTCCCTTTTTTATTTAAATTTTCAGCATTTCGAGAGATATTTTTTTCCTATTTTAGAAAAAGTTATTATTTTAAATGGTTGCCCATCGTAAAGACAGCGCAAAGAACACTATTTCCTTTCAATTAAAAATTTACTGATACGTGACTATCATAAACAAAAAAAAAAAATCCTTTCAAATTAGAATTAAATGATGACGCATTAAAAACAGGAAAATATTGAAAATTGCGTCATAAAAATTATATTTACACATGAATTTTCAAAGAGAAAGAAAATTTTAAAATAATGAATTCATTAATATGTGTTAAAACAGTAAATGGGAGAAATGACGTCCACTTTAAAATGGTCAAATAATAACACTGCCAAAGAGTTACAATTTTTATACACGAGAGTAGTGTGGATTTGACAGTTCGGCGGCACCTGCACGCTCCCAAGGTCAAATGAAGGTCATTCATTATCGTACTATAAGACGATAACGAAAGTGTAACGCGATAAGCGAAGGGGGAAAATGATAACGGAAGTGCAGTGTGATAAGCGAAGGGGGAGATAAGCGAATGTTGATAAGGATTTTTTGAGATAAGAATTTTTTTGAGCGGAATTTTTGGGAGATTGATTTTTTTTTGTCGTACTACAGTACGCGGGGTATTTTTTGGTTTTTATGTGGGGGCTTTAATTTTTTAGGGGATATTTTTTAATCGGTTACATAAATTGATAGGGGTATTTTTCTATCAGTTACATGAATTAACATGATACAGTTTGAGGGATATTTTAATATCGGTTACATGAATCAAGTGTTACAGTTCGAGGGGACTTTAATTTTTAGGGGAGCAATTTATGTTTTGGTGCTGCCATCTAGTGTCGATTGATAGAATTTAGTTTTGGAATTGGTATTTTTCCCAAAAGGTTTCGAGGAGGATTGAACCTGCAAAATGTAGTCGTGGTTGAATAATAGACCGTTACCTTATCGATTCAGCCACGATTACATGTTTCAGAATGAAAATTTTAAGAAGTGCTGTGCTCTTTTTTTAGAAAAATAAGTCATTTTTGAACCAATCACAGATTTTTTTTTTTAGGTACACGCGCGCCACCTATGATTATTATAAATTGATGCGAATGAAGTTTTTTTTCATTAGTTGATTAATTACTGCTGCTGAGTGAGGTTGTTCTTATGTCTAGTTTTCAAGATATTGCTGTTGTAGGAGCACCCGGAATGATTTTTGAAGCGACGAATCTCGTGCCTAAAGTGGAACCTGTTTCAGATGTTGAAATGAAACCCTCTTCATCAGAACTTTTCATTAAAGAAGAACCCCCTTTTGTTTGTGAAACCTGTAATAAATCGTTTTTGCGAAAGTTTGTGCTTAATAGACATGTGAAATCGCACTTGCAGAAAAAACCCTTCTGTTGTGATTTGTGTGGAAAAAGTTTTATTCAAAACAGTGATTTACGACGACATGTTAAGATTCATTCGAAAACGTGTGAGGTATGTAACGAAATCTTCGCAAGAAAAGTGGACTTTTTAAAACATCAAAAAATGCATAAACCTACTGAAAGTAGAAAATCTGTGAAGCAGAGAAAGATCTCGAAACAACTAAAAGACGATCAACGAAGTGTGTTAATTAATCGCTTGTGTAATTTACTGCAGCGAGTGTGTGCTTCCTATGACTCATCTGTGACGTCATCCGTTTGAAAGAATGTGATTGGGTATAATATGCGTCACTAATATATAAAAGTTTTATGTTTTTTACAAATCCTTCAGTTTACTGCTAACTTTAATGATTGCTAGTCCAATGGCTGAAAATTTATTGAAAAGATTGCACGAAGAAATGTTGTCGCCTTCCGACTATCAACCCCTGCTGGACGATTCAAGATTTAACATGGAAAGTGTTACGCTGTATCCTTACACCGACGAACCTTCATCGCCTATCAATTGTCATGATGAAGAAACGTCGTTTCCTGATTCCTGCTGTGAATCTGCTCAGGATATTATGAATGAATTTTTCATCGACTTTAACTTCCAGAAATCTTCTACTGCCCAAATGGACGAAGAACCCATGTCTGATAGACAAAATGTGTTTCAAACCCCACCTGTGAAAGATTGCAATTTTATTTTTCGAAAAGAACTTGGAAACGCTTTATTTTTAGGACTGCAGTTACAGAATGCTGAATATTCTATTCAAATTCGAGAATTTACGAGTGAAGGAATTCCAACTCAGAATGGAATTGATTTAGATATTCGCACTTGGTATGAATTCCAATATAAAATATTTGCGTTTAATTTGAAATATACCAGTTCTTCATTCATCGCCAATAACACCCTTTTGGTTTTGAATGAGGATAATTCCATTATGTGGCTCAAAATGTTAAAAAATGAATCCCACATTCAATTAAACAATTATCAACTTGAACAGTTGAAAGAAAAAGCCTATAAATTCAATAAGAAATTGATTCATCATATGTATGAAAAACATTTACCTGCTTTATTAAAACAAAAATGTCAACGAAGTTCTACAGAAAATGAATTTGTTTTGTGGTCTAAACTAATTTATTGTATCGAGAATTCTATTTTAAATATATTTAATCAAATTTTTGAATGTACCGGTTGTGTTTTTAGACATCCAAGTGTTAGTCTGCATTCCTGTTTTATGTTAAACAACCGTGAAAAATTTCAACAGTTGGGAGATATGATTTTAATGCTTGTGAATTTTGACGATGTTCTATCCATGTTTTTAAAGAATGTGGATTCTGTTAGCGATCAGTTTTTATGTAACTTGAATGTAGAAACTTTTAAAAGTGTATTGTTTAAATCGTTTCAATAAATTGATTTCATTTTATATTTGTGTCTTTATTTTTTAAAATGGTGTGTGTTTATTCTAACAGAGGGGAATTCAAACAGATTTTTGAAAAAAGAATGAAATATAATTTGATTAAACAATTAAAAAAAAAAAAGAAATAAATTAAAACAAGCTTACCAGAAACACGTGCTACATCCTTGGTTACTTGACTAGAAATGAAAAATCTTACAAGTCCTTACACAATTTTGTGTTAGAGGTAAAATTTTCAGGTGCTCATTTTTAATTGGGACACTTTCAAATATTTTTTTCTTTTTCGCGATTTTTCATTGGCAATCGAATTTTAAACATTAATTAAGAAATTTTTATGGGGAGACTTTATTTTTTTAACGCACATTTTAAGATTAAAATGGAATTTTTAACATAAATTGTATGAGAGGACTTTACGCGATTCAATTTAGCGACGTTTGCGCTTACATTTTTGGGGGAAATAGTAATTTAAAATTTAAAATACGAAGGAGGTCACATGTGAATTTTTGTCATTTAGCGTTAGAATATATTTATGCGAATTTTGAAATAGTACTGCCCCACCTGTGGCTGAGAGGTTCTGCTCTCGAAGCTGGTAGACGTGAAGTGATCCCATTCGCGAACACTTTGAATATCAATATGAAAAAGGTTTGGTATTTAATCATATGACTTTAAAAAAAAAAAATGAAATCATCGTAAATCATTTAAGTGAAAAAATCTTAAAACATATGACTTTATAAAATTGGATAACCTTAAATAATTTTAATCACATGTGCTTTACAAAAATTGAATAATCTTAAATCATTTTATCACAATTACTTTATAAATTTTATATCGTTTTGACGAAATATCTTTAGACATATTGCTTAACAAAATGTGAATAACCTTTAATCATTTTGACTAAAAAGGGGAGTTCAAACTTTGTTACAAAATTCCCTATTAACAATACTAAACCTTTTTCAAAGCAATTAAGAAAATATAACTGTTTTATACAATAAATTCTCACCGGAGATGACTTCAATAGCTTTCCCGAACTATTAAGTGTACTTGTCGAAGCCAAAAGTCCCATGGCTTCCAATGATGGGGAGACCATAGCATTTGAAGTTCTCGGCGCTACGAGCATTTGCTCAAGTAGCGATGGTCCAGGCTATAAAATAAAAAAATGAGTTAAAATCCTTTAGAAAGGAATAAATATAATTAACTATAGAATGATACAAAACAGTTTTTCAAAAACATTTACTTACTAGATTTTGAATTTCTGAATTAAAATTCATAGTAACCTTTTAATTACTTTTTCAAAAATGAATAATTTAAATTGGTTAGAGCGCTAATTTTAACGTTTACTCTCTAGAACAACTAATTTAAGAATGAATCCGTTTACCCACAGCGGTACGCTTATCTGATTAATGAGATAATAGAATCTTATCTGATAATGACGTCATTTGGGTTTCCCCACAAATATGAATCATTTCATAATAGCAATACTAGTAAAGATTGTTTAATTTCAATACTTAATAAGTTTATAAAATTTTTAATAATTTGAATGTCAAGTTCCTTCACAAACATGGAGAATTATTTTAACTGGGATAATATTTATATGTTTTGATATGGGGAGATTACTTTATTCAGAACGAATTGAAACACATAAAAATAAATTGATTTTACTCCACTGACATAGCATTCAAAAATTTTTCAAAAATAAAAACCCTTCATAGAGTATTTCCAAAAAGAATACTTTTTAACACGTTAGACAGATAAGAAAGGGAAAAAAAAAATAAGAGTATCATTTTAAATAAATTTTAAACATTGCTACAATGAGTCATCCTTCATGTTTTAACAGGATTAAGTCAATTTTATGTTTTAATAGTATCTAAATAAGGAATTTTACGGAAAAAGAAATTTGAAAACAGCCAAGGAAATATTGATAACAGTCCACTTAAAATAAATTTTAAACATTGCTACAATGATTCATCCTTCATATTTTAACATGATTTAGACAATTTTAAGTTTAATAGTATCCCAATAATGAATTTTACGGAAAATTAATTTTGAAAACAGTCAAGGAAATAATAATGAAAGTCCATTTTAAATAAAGTTTAAACATCGCTACAATGAGTCATCCTTCATATTTTAACATGATTTAGACAATTTTAAGTTTTAATAGTATCTAAATAATGAATTTTACGGAAAAAGAATTTTGAAAACACTCAAGGAAATAATAATGAAACTCCATTTCAAAATAAATATTTAACATTGCTACAATGAGTCATACTTCCTGTTTTAACACGATTAAGACAATTTTAAGTTTTAATAGTATAGAAATTTCAAGTAAAATATAGAGTTTTATACAAACATGTAATTAGATACCAAAAGACAAGAATAAAATATCGTTTACTCTTTATAGATTAACCGATCAAAAAAAAACAGAGAGACATTTCTTATTATATATATTTTAAGTTTAAAATAATTGGAAAGCATATATTAGACATAAAATTAATCGTTTATTTAAAAAAGCGGTTTTATAAATCAATATAATATAATTTGATTCTATTATTTGAAAAAAGCCTTAGATATATATTTAAAAAAATTGTTTATTAAAGAACACTATTGATTAATGGCTCTAGCTAAAATTAGCGTTCAATTTAAACAGCTTGCGATAAACAGATAAGCGCGCTTATCTAATCTATGATGTCATGGGAAATCCCCAGTCATGCTCATTTGTGTTGCCAATTCTCACAATACAAATATTTTCTGATAATAGCGTTGCTACTTTTCCATAAAAATAGCTTATCAACTCTCTTACCTCAAAACAGATCTTATCAATTTGTGTTTATCCGTGACGTCATCATAAAAAAACGTTAATCAAATTATTAATATCTTTCATAAGTTTGTAATATATATAATTTGTAATATTTTTCTGCTAACTAGGTTTATAAGTATTCCGACTTAAAAATTTCTTTTATAGATTAACTATGAAAATCAATTGTCTTGTCAAACCTTTTACTATTTTCAGTTCAACTTAGTGTCATGAAATATATCAGCAAAGCTTAAAATTATACTTTTTAGTTATCTTACTATTGTAAATTATTGTTTTTGAAATCTGTTAAAATTTGAAAAATGATTAAATACTCTAACATTATAATTTTACATTTATTTCACAATATAAATACACAAAATTATACTTACCTAGAACCAAGCACTTGACTGGAGCTAAAACACGTCCTTATTCTAAGCTTCCCTAACGAGAACTGATTGATAACATGCTTGCTTGCTTATCACTTTGAAAATCACGTGACGTCACTAGTCACCAGTGCGCATGCGCGAAGATGTCACGTGATAGATTGTTGATAAGATAAGGTTAGCTGATAAGAACTTATACTATCATTCATTTACCTCTCAGACTTTGTTAGAAACGGTTGCTGTTTGCTCTCTGAAAATATTTTTAATAACTAAGTTAGATGATAAAATTTATTAATTAGTTAATTTGAATTAATTATTTTTAATAGACTAATTGAATTATTCTAAAAACAATTAGAGATTGTGTTCATTACAAGTAGAAATTTGAGTTTTCATCTAGCTTAGTCATTAAAAATTTTACACATATCATCATTTCTTTTAAATAGAAGGATTCTACACTTCGGTTAAATATAACTAAGTTTATATTTAGTATATATCTAGGTAAAAATCTCATTTTCAAACGTTTAAAAGTCTTTAATTAAACTCAAATCTTTAAATAATCTTTAATTAAGCTCAAATCTTTAATTAATCTCATATTTTAATTACACTAGAAATTAATAAGGTAATATTCATAACACATCCCATTTATTTGAAAATCAGATATGAAAATCAAAATGTTTTAGCATTGAAATAAAATTCTGAAAAACTTAGTCTTTTAAGGAGCGATTAATGAATAAATTACTAATTAATGATGTCATATGTTAATGAGGGAATCTCATTAGAGTGTCTTGTGTTCATTTCTGTTCTATAATAAAAGAATTAGCGAACTATATCTTGGCAAATTTTAATTTAAAGATCGCATTTAAAAGTGAAGAAAAAAAAAAGAAAACCTTGTCTTTTAATGAGCGATTAATGACTAAATTAGTAATTAATGACGTCATATGTTAATGAGGGAATCTCATTAGAGTGTCTTGTGTTCATTTCTGTTCTATAATAAAAGAATTAGCGAACTATATCTTAGTAAGTTTTAATTTAAAGATCTCATTTAAAAGTGAAAAAAAAAAAGAAAACCTTGTCTTTTAATGAGCGATTAATGACTAAATTAGTAATTAATGACGTCATATGTTAATGAGGGAATCTCATTACAGTGTCTTGTGTTCATTTCTGTTTTATAATAAAAGAATTAGCGAACTATATCTTAGTAAGTTTTAATTTAAAGATCTCATTTAAAAGTGAAAAAAAAAAAAAAGAAAACCTTGTCTTTTAATGAGCGATGAATGGTTAAATTAGTAATTAATGACGTCACATGTTAATGAGGGAATCTCATTAGAGTGTCTTGTGTTCATTTCTGTTTTATAATAAAAGAATTAGCGAACTATATCTTGGCAAATTTTAATTTAAAGATCTCATTTAAAAGTGAAAAAAAAAAAAGAAAACCTTGTCTTTTAATGAGTGATTAATGACTAAATTAGTAATTAACGACGTTGCATGTTAATGAGGGAATCTCATTAGAGTGTCTTGTGTTCATTTCTGTTCTATAATAAAAGAATTAGCGAAATATATCTTAGTAAATTTTAATTTAAAGATCTCATTTAAAAGTAAAAAAAAAAAAAAAGAAAACCTTATCTTTTAATGAGTGATTAATGCTCGTAGGGGGCAGAGTCTTTTACAATAATGTAATCGTGTGTTACAGTTACAAATAATCCGTAAAAGTAGTTGCTATATATCAAACTCATTAAACACAGTCGGTCTCTTAAGAGTTTGTATTCAAACTTAAAAACTAGTTGGATGTTCCAATCCCAAAACTTTCTTCCAGAGTTGGGCAAATTTGTAAATACAGTTTAATTGTATGTAATTAATTATAGTTAAAATTACATGCCGAAAACAGTTCTTGCAGCACTGTAACCGGAACAGCCCCCCATCTCATTATTTGACAAAATGTCTGTGTTTGAATGCGTGTAACTATAATCTACATGCAATTAACCTGTAATGACACTGCGGATAATTGAGATTACAAATTTTGACCAAATCTGCTTTCTTCTATCTCATACATCTTAATATTTCAAAAAGAAGTTACAGATGATAATACTTCATTATTATGAGTGCAATACTATACCCACTTTGTCTTTCATCTTACATTTCTGCTTCAGTCAAGGAATCGGAATAAAAACGAGTTCATCTCGATCATGATATTTGTCGAAATCAATAATTTTTGGCTATTGTGTTGCACATCAGCTGTATGCGAATAGTCGGTTTATCAGGATGGGAAGTTCCCGTCGCTGCACGAGCCACCGATCTACCATTAAACTGCTAAAAATCGAGAAAGTTATACAAAAATCGCTAAGACCCTTCCCCTCTCTTTTCAAAATTCAAGGAGGATCTGCTTGCCAGAATCAAAAACTTAAATATGAAATTGGGTTCAATTCTTTGCATCACTTCAGACGCTTTTCAATGGTACAATAATGAAAAGGGTACAAATATCGCTATGACAGCGCTCCCTTCCGGCGGAATATTTCCGAATTCAAGGAGGACCTGCTGACCATAGCCAAAAACATATGTATGAAATAGGGTTCAATTCTATGCATAAGTTCATACAATTTTCGATGGTACAATAATGAATATGGCACAGACATCGCTATGACAGCGCCCCCTTCCGTTAGAATATTTTTATATTGAAAGAGGACCTGCTGGCCATATCCAAAACCATACACAAAAAATTTGATTCAATTCTATGCATAACTTTTCGTTGGTACAATAATGAAAACAGCACAAAAATCCCTATTGCAGCGCTCCCTTCTGGCAGAATATGTATTTCTAAATTAGAGGAGGACATGTTAGCCATAGTCAAAAACATACACAAAATATTTTATTCAATTCTATGCAAACTTCATACAGTTTTCAATGGAACAATGGCGACACACGGAGGGACAGACATTTTGTATGAACATATTTTGGGGGATCTCTGACCCCTAAAACATAGAGCTGCAAAGAGTAGAAAAAACCCGGTTTAAAACAGGAAATAAACCTTTTTTTTTTTAGGAATAAACCAGTTTTTTCGAGAATAAACCAGGTGCTTTGGGAATGAACCTGGGAATAAATCGTGTCTATTGGAAATAAACTCGGGAGTAAGCAAGTCTGCTAAAATAAACTTTTCTTGCAACTCTACTAAAACGTGTAAATCCATCGAAAGCCGAAATTAAAAAATGTCAATTGCAGTACTTTCTTCTATTGAAGATAGAATTGCAATCGAAATTTTTTTACTTTCGGCTTTTGTTATTACTTTCTTCTATTGAAGATAGAAGAAAGTAATAATAATCACATATGTGTAAGAGAAGTTCTGGTTATAACAAGTGGTACAACAGTACTCTTGCAGAAACTCATTATGTCTTATTCTCTTATCTATTAGATTATTTTCTCAAATCTTAAAGCCGAATTCATTCTATCAAAAGCATTTATCATTTCTATACCATTTTATATTTTCATCTTTTTTTTTATCCTACAACTCAATTTCCCGCCTAATTTCGGTTCGGCCAATTCTCCTCAATTTTAAGCCGCGTACATTAAACAGTTTCCCAGCTTTGCCGTACGCTCATTGGTTAAATTATCCCTACACTAACGAAAATATTCCTACTCTTTGCCGATATAAAACGCGATGCATCAGCGAGGAGCTCAGGATTTTGAGTTGACTCTAAAAATTAGGCTGCTTGTCGAGAGAATTACGGTGTACTCAAATTACTCACTATTTAACGTCTAAATCTCCTGCACTCTAAAATATAAATGTGTAAATTAATCAATTTTACACATATATATGTGTAAATTTCTAAAATTACACATTTGTCATAAAAATAACACATTTTTTGCTAAAATTTACCTGTTTTAATGTGTCTTTAGCTTGTAATACTAAGTGTGTATTTTGTTATCGCTTGAAAAACTCATACAAGTGTGTAAATGCAGAAAAATGTCTGATTTTACACGAATTGGTGTGTTATTGCAATTTACACATAATTGTGTTCATACAGATAAGTGTGTAAATTTCTAAAATCATCCATCTGTCATAAAAAATTACACATTTTGTACCAAAAATTACCTGTTTTTGTGTGTATTTAGTTTATGACATTAAGTCTTAAATTGTTATTTAGTTAATAAACTCAGAGAAGTGTGTAAATGTAGAAAAATACCTGAATTTACACGAATTGATAAAAAATGTTAATCTTAAAGTGCATAGATAATAAAAAAGGGATTGAGGGGGGGGGGGGGGGTCATATAATTCAGCGATGCATTTTTTATTTCAGTAATTACGTTCCATAAATATATTACTGCAACTGCATTTTCAAAATAAAGAACTAAACCGTTTATTTTGTTTTGTAAGATGCTCTTACCCCTCCCCCAAATCCCTTTTTAACTAAATTAACCCTTTCCGGAGTAGTGATCTCACGTCAGGACCACGTAATTAGAATTCCCAATTTACAAACGGCACCAAGAATATTTTAATAAAAATTTGTTTTTACAATGAAAGTTTAAAATAACGAGATTTTAATTTCTAAAACAACCGTTTGTAAATTCTGGTGTCAGTCAATCATTTCATCCTTTTACGAACATAATTTTTCTGTGCCGGAAAGGGATAACAACAAATGAACATTTAAAAGGAAACAGAATTTAAAAAATGCCTTAAGCAAAGGGCCCCACCAGCGGCTGAGAGGTTCTCCTCTCAAAGCTGGTAGACGGGAGGTGCTGGGTTCGAACCCAATCGCGCCCGTCGGACTAACCGTTTCGGAGTTTTCGTGGTTTTCTTCGAAACCGTGGATTCCCATGCATAAATACGGGTTAGGTTCCCTTAGAAAGACCCCCCCCCCACGGCGGGCACTCCCCCTAGGGCCTATATCCCTCGAGTTGATAATCGGCCGTCAAAAATCAACCCAACCCTTAAGCAAAGGAATTCAGGGTGGGAGGGGAGAGACTCACAAGACAGAAAATTTCATAGCTTCTTTTTTCTTTTAGAATTTAATTATTCTATACCCGTATACACTTTAAAAAGTAAATGTATAAATTAGCCAATTTTGAATTTATATACGTGTAAATTCCTAAAATTATTCACTTGTCATAAAAATTACACTTAAAAAATTTACCTGTTGTGTATTCAGCTTATGAATTTAAACTTGTAGTTTGTTATTTCTTGGCAAACACAAACAAGTGGTGTAAAAGTAGAAAAATGCCTAGATTTACACTAATTGGCATGCTATTGTAATATACTTATAATTATGTGTACACAGATAAGCGTGTAAATGTGGAAAAACTTTGTCAAAGTGTAGATGTTAATTTTTACTTTAACGGCTTTAATATAATTTTGATATGCAGATTTTATTTCAGCTATTCAGTTGCATAAGTATAGTTATAATACAACAACAATTTCAGAGTAAAGAACTGAAACGTTTATACCCTTCTTAAAAACCTGAAAACTTAATTAAAATCTGTCTTCTGCAAGAGATTCAGGTGTGGTGAGTGTGTCTTGGAGGGGGGGGGGGGGGGGAGTACACATAACAAAACAAAATTATCCCTTTTTTCTTTCAACGTTTAATTACTCTATAGTCACTTAAAACTACGGATTTTATCATTTTTATATAATCAGACATACAGGAAATTTGATTAATTGAATTTCAAAATCCAAGGAGAGCCAGCTGTACTCCCCTTTTCTGCCGGCATTTTTGAAAACAGAATGCACCCACAAGATATCATTTCCCTCACCTAACACTGGCATCTGTGTTTTCAGGCCCCACATCCTTAGTGCCTATTAATTCTTATGCTATATATTTTTTAAACAATTTATTGCGCCCCCCCCCCCCCAAAAAAAAGCAATCGTCCACCTGCTAGCTTCCTCCTAACCATTCTCAAAATAGCTTACTCTTCTACACTAAATTCGATATTCCATATGAAAAATAGAAACTTTATTGGGATAAATCTAAGGCTTTTCATTTTATTTAACGATTAGATTTAAATATAATATTGTAATATGGATGTTATTTTAAAATATAATAATCTAGTTTCAAGAAAATACAGGCAAAGTTCTTTAATCCGCAGAAGTTGGGACCAAAGGTTGTGCAGATTATGGAACATTGCGGATTATGGATTATATGTCATTTTCTTATTTCTGGACACTATTTTAATTCCATATTCAATATAACATAAAAAGAAAAATATGAAATATAATAATTTTAAATGCATTTTTCAAATTCTTTTATTAAAAAATTGATCATATTTACTTTTACATTTAAATTTTTCAGATATTTCTTTTAAAAAATCATTTTTGGATCAAGAATTTGTAAATTTGTTTAATTGTTTACATTCATTAAGCAATGCTAATTATAGAAAAATTCGGATTATGGGTGTGCAGATTATGGATCCTTGACTGTATGTTTTGTTTATTCCTTTCTTTAAAAAACAAATCTGTCGATAAAATTTAATTAGACTATCAAGTCGTCTGCTCTGGCTAAACCACGAGTAAACTGAGAACAAAAAAAACATCTGCTGGAGAAAAAAAAGGGCCATTTTAGCGGATGTCTGGAAGACAAGTCTTTTTTACCTACCAAAATTCTAAACATATATATATATATTAAAGTGATAATAAGTGAATGGTGACTGGATATTTTTGATGATGTTTTTTAAATAATATTGTTTCACTTCTTGACATGGAGTTTCACAGAGTCCTTATTTTGAATTCGTGTTCCATTTCTCGGGAAAAAAATGGATAACCCTAACAAAGGTATGTAAATGTTAGGATCTAGTAATAACAATAATAATGCATAGCGTTTAGAAGTATTAAAGTTTTTGATTTCATATTTGGTTTTATAAAGCTAGACGCTTTTTATATGTGAATATATACTTTTTTTTATAGCTGAGATTTACAAAATAGAGAAAAATTAAGCTTATATGTCATAACTCGAGCTATGGCTAAAAAGCAAATGGGTCTGTTATTACGTAAGAAATGAAGACACTTTTAGGTAATAGTTTATCTCAAAAAGTTAAAAATGAGCTTTCTTTAAATTTCACGCAAGGTTTCTATTAGTTGATGCTTTTGCCTCCAATTGTGGAATGCATTTTCTTTTTCGTAGTTTATTTGTGCTTTTCTTGTGTCTGTAATTATAAACAAATTTAGCCCAGACTTAAGATACACATGTAAAGTCCATAAAATTTATATCTAAGAAATATAGCACACATTTTTTTTTTTTTTTTTAAAGTACGTTTTCTCAGATAAATGTCTTTAAATTATTATACATCCACTCTCAAGCATTATATTTTATCTTGTAATTTTTAAAAAATTTCAGGGTTCGTACGCATCTGGGGATTCAGGGGATTTTAAGTGTTTTAGTACAGAAATTTCGTAAAGTATTATTCGCTATATCTGAAGATAGATTTTTTTTTTCATTAAATAAGCCAAATATTATTTTACGAAAATTCTGGTAAAAAGTGTCCTTGAAGCGTACGAACTTTGAATGTTTACAGTAATAAAAACTGACACAATTTCAGTCAAAATTGCTGCAATTGTGGGATTTTTTTAATGCTCAGAACAAGAATACAATGAATATATTAAAATGACAATACCTACAATCATATATTTTATTTATAGTAATCAATATAATACTATTAAATAACATAAAATATAATATTTAATACTGCCTTTTCTTTTTTATCTTTCGATATTTTTTATAGCACTTGATTAATTCAATGAACAACTAGTGACTTAGAAATTCATGATGCGTATTAAATGAGATAAATTAATTTCATCCAGTCTCTCTAATGTTTAAAGAATATTTAACAGAAAGCACTGCATGGTATAAGGGAATGTATTTTTTTTATATATATAAGTTTTATTTTGATAGTGCTTCGAAAATGTAAGCAGAAATATTTCTTTAGCAGTTTTAACTCTTAAAAATGGTTTCTAGAAGTACAAATAGCAATTTTTTGAAAAAATTGTGACAGATCGGTCGATTCAAATATTATCATTTATTACAACAAAAAACAAATTCACACACACACACACACAAAGAGAGTGCAAGGATTGAACGTTCATTCCGTAACATTTTTTTGTACATCTTTGTTCTAGCGGCCCTGAAGTTTTGATCGTCAAGTTGTAATGACGTTACAACATTTAAAAAAAAATGACATCTAAGATATTTTATGATGTGTATGACCAAGTTATAGTCACAAAACGTATATGGTACATAAATAACTCATAAGATACAAATATCTCTTATATTTCATGCATATAGTAAAATATATGAACTAAATATTATCTATATTTGGCTTATATGTGGTATATTAACAACCTTGGTACTATTGTAATCGCGAGGGTGGCTAAAACAAGAAAGTACTCTTTTCTTTGCTTTCCGTATTCATTCTGTAGCAATTATATATTATTTTTGATTTTATATTATTTTTAAACTGTACATTATGTCCAAGGGTCAAAAGTAGTCTACTACAAGTAACAAAACTTTCCCTAGTGTGCCACTCTTACAAATCATGTAATTGTAACCTATTTTATTTTGTGGGAAATGTGTTCTATTAACAATTTGGTACTACTTAGTTATCCCGTCGACCCATTTCGCCAAATTATATAAATCGCCAAACCACTCACCAAATTATACAAATTAACATAATTTTTATTTTAAATAACGAAAGAACAAATAAATTAGTATAACATTAATAAAAATACACATAAAACGTCGAAATAAAAATCCCTTGATGACGTAAACACATGTAACTTGCTTGAAGTCAAGTGAATGTGACATTGACGATCAACCATTATTGGCATTTAATCTTATAGTTTGGCGATAGACTTTTGGTCGACGGGATAACTAAGTAGTACCAACAATTTTTATAAGCCGGCGTCAAATGACATCTGCGGTATTTTCGAACACATTCTTCATATTTTTAATAGACATGACTTGATATTACCAGTAAGAGCAACTAGGCTATTTTCTTTGACCAATGCAGACGAGGGTCCCAAAATCATCATAAGACGTAAGACAAAATATTTTTATTTCATTGATTAAAAAAAATTCTTAAATCTCTTGGAAAAAAACTTATTTCAAGCTCTAATACCTAACCAGTGCCCCAGAAACACTACTTGGTGCATGGTGCGAAAAAAAATTGCATTGATTTTTCTATAGATGATTGACGCATCAGTGAAGATAACTGATGACGCCGATGAAGCCTGCCAGAGCCTATTTTTATTGGAGGTGTCTGGTGTAGGAGCCCCGTCCGCACTATCCTTATTGAGGCTCTGTATCTAAATATAATAAATAATTCTATAAGCAGATTACCTATATTTTTCCATTCTCTAAAAACAGCTTAAATTAGATATGCTGGCGACAATTTTTTTTTAATAGAATTATCTTGTTAGAAATATTCCAAATTAAGAAAAATTTGTTTTAGCATCAAACAGAAAAAAAAAAAAAAAGTTAAAATTACACTATGTGCAAAAAAACTTAACCTACAACATACTCAGAATTTGGCTCAGCTTGCTTAAAGAATCATAAAACAAGTAATATTCCACTTCCCTCTATATCCATATTTTATTTTTTTTTTAATGTTTTTCGGATCTAAAAATTGACTTTCACTTTCACTCCTTTCGACACCAACTACGTGAAATTTGAAAATAAAACGTTAATAACAGTATTTTAGTATTCTCTGAAGAAGGCTGTGTTTATAGACGAAAATACTTAGAAAACTTAAAGTAATTTAACATATTTTTAAATATTTTTGTCATCTTTTAAGTATTTTGCATATAGTGTAATTTTAACTTTTTAAAGATGAATTTCACAAAAATATGTGTATTTTCCATAGTACACAAAAATATGTGTAATCCCAGAATATTACAGCTATATGTGTAAGAATATTACACAGAAGTATGTGTATTCTTGTGCAATTTACACATTAAAGTGTGTATTTGAAGAGTGATCTGATAACTTTTACACACTTATTGTTATCATCGAATTACACACTTAAATATGTATTTTCAAATTTACACATTAGGCGTGTATTTTGGCAATTTACACACCAATTTACACATATAGACAAATCGTTTTTGTATCATCGATATACCTGTTTGTAGGTGTAAATTTACACATTTGTTTTTTTTTTTAGAGTGTCCCTATGTTTGATAGATGTCGCCGAAACTGTAGAAATGTTCTTTCCAGAAAACTAGACACAGGGCAGTGTGTCAGCCAAGTTCGCCTGACATAGCCGTGTGTTATATTACACGAACCATTTCGAGCTGTTTTCGTCAAATTTCGATGTTCTACTACTGAAAATCCATGTGACCTACGTACTTTTTATCCGAAATGCGTAGTAAGGCCACCCTAATTACATAGAATCCAAAATTTTATAAATAACGCATAATTAGTTTCCGAGATAATTGCATTTGAAAATGTCTGATAATCGATAATTTTATCACTGACTGACTGGCTCACTCATCAAAAAGATCTCATATATCTACTGCTGCTACAGACTTCAAATTTGGTGCGAAGTTCGTTTACACTATAAAACTAAAGAATAAAATAAAAAAAATTGTGAAAATCGATGAATTACCCACCTGGGGGTGACCATTTTTACTTTAACATTACGTTTATTAGGTGAAATTTTAATTTGCCATAGGAGGGGACGCTGTTCTGTCACCAAATACCGCCAAGTTTGTCGCCGACGTGGCGATATATAGCCAAATTTGGCGACCAAAATTAGTCGCCAAAAGTAACGCCATCTTGGCGATATCTCTAATATTTCGCCAAATTTCCATAGACTTCCATTGTAAACCTATCTACTTACTGGGGATTCATCTGGGTTTACTTGCTTACAGAAAATCAACAAATTGAGATATTTTAATAATTTTCTAATACTAGCAGGAATGACCGAGCTAAGCTCGATCAAAATTAGTTTTCAGTTTATCTCGATATATTTTTCCCACTGAATCATTCTTGCTGTTTTAGATGCAATTAGCTAGACCGTGAAACATAGTGACCCAAAATGACCCACTAATCGAATTTTTTCGAACATGCGACCTATCGCAATGCTCTTCTCGAGCCAGAAAACGATGGAATACAAAATTTAGTGGAAATCGTTAGTCGTTTTCTAGGTAAAATAAGCTTGATCCATGTTGATTCGAAAAACCACTAACCGAAATTTATCGACAGATGTGAGCTATTTCAATGGTCTTTTTGTACTGTGAAACGGTATAACAAAAAAAAAAAAAATTAACAAAATTGTTTGAACCTTTTTGAGATGCCGTTTGCTTGACCCCGACCCATTATCACCAAAATGACCCATTAATAGAATTTTCTTGAGCATGCGACCCAGCCCAATGGTTTTATCTTGTCCAGAAACGGTGTAGTACAAAGTTTTGTCAAAATTTTTTGAGAGGTTTTTTAGATACAGTTAGCTTAATCCTGATCCATTACGACCCAAAATGACCCACTGATTGAATTTTCTTGAGCGTGCGACCCTGCCCAATGTTCGTATCATGCCCGGAAACGGTATTATACAAAATTATGTCAAAATGTTTTGAAGCGCTTTTTAAATGCAATTAGCTTAACCCTGATCCATTGTGATTCAAAATGACCCCCTAATCAAATTTTCTTGAAAATGCGACCTAGCCCAATGGTCTTCTGGGGCCCGAAAACGATATAATACAAAATTTAGTCAAAATCGTTTAAGCCGTTTTTAGATACAATTAGCTGGACCCTGACCCATTGTGACCCAAAATGACCCACTAATCGAATTTTCTCGAGCATGTGACTTAGCCCAATTCTCTTCTCATGCCCAGAAACGGTATACGTAATATAAAATTAGGTCAAAATGTTTTGAGCATGTTTTTAGATTCAATTACCTTGACCCTGGCCCATTGTGACCCAAAATGACACACTAATTGAATTTTCTCGAACATGTGACTTAGCCCAATGGTCCTCTCATGACCAGAAACGGTCGTATATTAAAAAATTTTGTCAAAATGTCTTGAGCCGTTTTTTAGATATAATTAGCTTCACCCTGACCCATAATGACCCACTTATCGAATTTTCTCGAACGCGTGACCCATCCCAATGGTCTTTTCGTGCCCGAAAACTATAGATTACATAATTTCGTCAAATCGTAATGCTGTGATATAGATAAACTTAGCTGGACCCACAGTGACCCAAAAATGACCCACTAATCGAATTTTCTTAAACACGTTACCCATTCCAGTGGTTTTTTTGTTGCCCGAAAATGGTTAGATACAAAATTTAGTCAAAACCGATTGAGCCGTTCTCTAGATATAATTAGCTTGACCCTGACCCATTATGACCCAAAATGACCCACTAATCAAATTTTCTCGAACACGAGACGAATCCAAATTGTCTTTTCGTGCTCGAAAACAGTAGGGTGCAAAATTTCGTCAAAATCGTTAGAGCCATTATCTAGATAAACATAGCTTGACCCACTGTGACCCAAAAATGACCCACTAATCGAATTTCCTCGAACATGTGACTTAGCTCAATGGTCTTCTCGTAATCCAAAACTGTACTAGAATATAGAGTTTAGTGAAAAGAGCCGTTTTTTAGATAAAAATAGCTTGACCCACAGTGACCCAAAAATGACCCACTAATCGAATTTTCTCGAACACGTGACCCATCCCAATGGTCTTTTCGTGCCTGAAAATGGTTAGATACAAAATTTAGTTAAAATCGATTGAGCCGTTCTTTAGATATAATTAGCTTGACCCTGACCAATTATGACCCAAAATGATCCACTAATCGAATTTACTCAAACACGAGACCCATCCCAATGGTCTTTTAGTGCCCGAAAATGGCTAGATACAAAATTTAATCAAAATCGATTGAGCTGTTCTCTAGATATATTTAACTTGACCTTGACCCATTATGACCCAAAATGACCCACTAATAGAATTTTCTCGAACACGAGACCCATCCCAATGGTCTTTTCGTGCCCGAAAATAGTAGGGTGCAAAATTTCGTCAAAATCGTTAACGAAGTTATCTAGATAAACTTAGCTTGACCCACGATTTCCCAAAAATGACCCACTAATCGAATTTTCTCGAACATGTGACTTAGTCCAATAGTTTTCTCGTAATCCAAAACTGTAGAATATCGAGTTTAGTGAAAATCGTTAGAGCCGTTTTTTAGATAAAATTGGCTTGACCCATAGTGACTCGAAAATGACCCACTAATCGAAGTTTCTCGAACATGTGACCTAGCCCAATAGTTTCTTCGTGTCGAAAAACGGTTGGATGTGAAATTTGGTCAAAATCGATTGAGCTGTTTTTTAGATATAATTAGCTTGACCTTGACCCATTACGACCCAAAAGGACCCACTAAACGAATTTTCTCGAACACGTGACGTAGCCCAATGGTCTTATCATGCCCGAAAATGGTAAAATACAAAATTTCGTCAAAATCGATTGAACCGTTCTCTAGATATAATTAATTTCACCCTGACCCATTATGACCCAAAATGACCCACGAATCGAATTTTCTCGAACACGAGACCCATCTCAATGATCTTTTCGTGCCCGAAAATGGCTAGATACAAAATTTAGTCGAAATCGATTGAGCCGTTCTCTAGATATAATTAACTTGACTCCGACCCATTATGACCCAAAATGACCCACTAATACAATTTTCTCGAACACGAGACCCACCCCAATGGTCTTTTCGTGCCCGAAAACAGTAGGGTGCAAAATTTCGTCAAAATCGTTAAAGAAGTTATATAGATAAACTTAGCTTGACCCACGGTGACCCAAAAATGACCCACTAATCGAATTTTCTCGAACATGTGACTTAGCCCAATAGTTTTCTCGTAATCCAAAACTGTAGAATATAGAGTTTAGTGAAAATCGTTAGAGCCGTTTTTTAGATAAAATTGGCTTGACCCATAGTGACCCAAAAATGACCCACTAATCGAAGTTTCTCGAACATGTGACCTAGCCCAAAAGTTTCTTCGTGTCGAAAAACGGTTGGATGTGAAATTTGGTCAAAAGCGATTGAGCCGTTTTTTAGATATAATTAGCTTGACCTTGACCCATTACGACCCAAAATGACTCACTAATCGAATTTTCTTGAACACGTGACCTAGCCCAATGGTCTTATCATGCCCGAAAATGGCAAAATACAAAATTTCGTCAGAATCATTAGAGCCGTTTTTAAGAAAAAATTTACACACACACACACACACACAATTTTTGCTCGCATTATAGTATAAGATTAGCTTAAGGAAGGGATTATATCGTGTTTTCAGAAACAATAAAAATTTCGAATCAATACATTTCGTTTCAAAACATGCATTCAATACAGCAGTATTAAAATATAGATTTCTGCCGCAAATTGACAGCCAAATACTTTGTTGTAGGAAATTGAAATTAAAACTGAATGTTGCTTGGTGAATCTAGACACACGGCAGTGTGTCAGCCAAATTCCTCTGACTTGCTCGCGTGTTATATTACACGAGCCATTTCGAGCTGTTTCCGCCAAATTTTGACACTCTACTACCCAAAATCTATTTGACCTACGTACTTGTAATACGAAATTCGTCGTAAAGCCACCCTAATTACCTAGAATCCAAAAAAATTTAAATAATACATAATTAGTTTTCGAGATACTGACATTTGAAAATGTCTGATAATCGATAATTTTATCACTGACTGACTCACTCACTCACTCATAAAAAAAATCTCATATATCTACTGCACCTACAAATTTCAAATTTGGTGCGAAGTTCGTTTATCCTATAAAACTAAGGAATAAAAAAATGTGAAAATAGATGAATTACCTATCTGATTGTGTCCATTTTTACATTAACATTACGTCTATTAGGCGAAATTTTAATTTGCCAAAAGAAGCGCCAAATGCTGAATCCGAGCAAAACATGCAGCAACTGATTGTTTCCGTAATTTATTTTTCACAAAAATCATGTTTTCAGAAAGCGCATTTAAAGTTTTTATTTCGTAAAATTTATTAGAAATATTCAACCTCTTCAAAAATCTCTCGATTTATACGTTGTACCTTCCTTAACCCGGGAGAACTCGCTGCATGAGATTTTCTCTCACAGTCGTACTTTGTTAAGACTCTTATTTAAATCATTTTTCATTTTAATTAAAATTTCAAAATGTTTTTCAATTACTTTACCTATTTTGTGAATAAAAGTATACTAAGCCAACCAAAAAAAGTTGATATTATATGAATGTAAAGTAAAGGAAAAGGAATTGGTCATTCTCACTAGCGAGTTCTCCCGGGTTAATTTCAATATTGAAAGACATTATTTTTCTTTAGGTTACCTAAACTTACATATCCGTTTTTTAAATAAAAACGTCTTGTTTGAGAACTGAAATAATAAAGCAGTCATAGCTGCACTTCCAATGATCGTACAAAGAAAGTGGATAGCTAAATGCACAGTCTTTCATATAAACCATAAAAATAATATGTTACATTTGCCGAGAATTGATTATTTAAACGTACTGGTATATTTTAAGCGGGCAGGAGACATTGAAAATAAGCAAATTTCCTCGAATTAATGAAAAATAACTCTAAAAATCATTTTATTTTGAAATATTCCTTTAATGAATAAGACCTGACTTATTTCAAACTGGTCTGATCTGAAGCCGATTAACATTCAGTTTCTTACTTTAATATTCACCTATTATGAAATACCGAAAACACTTAATGTCACGTTTCTTTCTCCGAATCTTATCAAATTTTCAATGAAAAATCAAGTTATCAAATTTTCAATATCACTTTCTTATTTTTCAAATACCCGAGTGTTCATTTCGAAAACAGGAAATTTTATTTAAAAAAAAATTAGAACTCTCAAATGCGATAGTACGACACAAACTTGAGAAAAACCCCGTTTGCAAACGAAATATCCAGTTAATTACAGTACAAGAAAAATTTTTATTTCTTTTTTTCCTCGGTGTTTTAATTATTTTAAATCACTTGAGAAGAATAAAGTTCATTTTTATTTTCAAAATCATCAGAGAAAAAGAATATTTAGTTAATTAAATTTGAAAATCCAGGGAGGGGCAATGTCCTTTCTATGCACTGCCTCTTTGCCGGCGCCCATGGATGAATGATACATAGTGTGGCATAAGCACATAACTTTATTTTTCACTTTCAGTACAAAAAATCAGGCCCAGCTATAGGAAATTTAATCGGAATATTTAATAGGATAATTTAATATGGGAATTTGATAGGAATTGTTGTTTTAGAAACAATAAAAATTTCGATTCAATACATTTCATTTCAAAACATGCATTCAATATAGCAGTATTAAAATATAGATTTTTGCAGCAAATTGATAACCAAATACTTTGTTGTAGGAAATTTAAATTAAAATTGAATGTTGCTTGGTGAATAAAATAGTCACATGTAAACAAGTTAAAAAGCATTATGTTAAAGTGTCTCAATATATTGTAACTTTACCAAAAGTAATGATATCTAACAAAAACATAACTGTGAAAAAAGGGAGCCAAGTTCTGTAAAGGAAATGGCAAGAAAAGAAGTGATATCTAAGTGGGTGCTAAGTTCAAATAAAATTCACTCAAACTTACCTACTGAAGTATTATAGCCTTTTTTAAATTGTTTAGAAATAAAAATTATTGATAGCATATTAATAATAAATCTAGAACTTGGCAAGTTTTTGATAAATGTTATGACTATCAATTTCATGTCTTAATAAAATGATGATGTATTAACAACAATGTCATTATAAAAAAATATATATAGTTATTATTACAAACAAATAACTCATGTTAAAGATTTAATAAACCAATAAATACACAGAAACAGTCCCGCTCGTCTTTGGTTATCACTCTTGCGCCCACCCTTCCGAAACCTCAATGCAAACAGACTAAAAGGCCTGACAAAGAGACAGATACACTTACGCTTGTTCTTGGTCATCACTCTAGAGACTCCCTTTAACCCTTTCAGGGGCAAATATCTTTTATTCGTGAAATGCTGAAATGATTGAATCACATCAGAATTTAAAATCAAATTTATTTCAAAATGGGTGAAAGCTTCTTTTCACGTATTTAATAAAATTAAACTTTTTAGTCCTGAATTCTGGTGTCAATGTGGCATTTTGCAGTTAAAATTAGGTTGGATATATTTTATCCCACCGCCTTTCAAGGGTGAGGAGCTCACTCAAATTGAGGCTTATAAACATGAAATAACAAGTTTTGATATAATAATATCATTAATAAAAGTAAATGAATCGTAGGTAAAAACTTGCCAAGTTCTAGATTTATTATTATTATGCTATCAATAATTTTTATTTCTAAACAATTTAAAAAATGCTATAATACTTCAGTAGGTAAGTTTGAGTGAATTTTATTTGAACTTGGCACCCACTTAGATATCACTTCTTTTCTTGCCATTGTCTTTACAGAACTTGGCCCCTTTTTTCACAGTTATATTTTTGTTAGATTATAATTTACCTACGTAATACAATTTTATTCAATTCTTAAGGTATGTTCTTTTCAAATAACTACTAGGGTAAAGTGTCCATATTTCGTCCCCCCCCCCCCCCCAGCCACTTTAAGGCCTTAAATGTTAAATGTTGTAATTTTCAGTGAAAACCTACCAAATTTTGATTTTACAAGAATAATTTGTAATTTTCAGTGGAAACCTAACCAAATTTTGATTTTACATAGACTAACTACACACGCACATAGAAACATAGGCAAATATCGTACAAAAAAAAAATTTAACAATGCGAAAAATTGTTAAGTATCTAAAAAATGCGAAAGAAAAAAATGGTCCCAATTTCGCCACCCCCCCCCCCAAAAAAAAAAAAAAAATCCAATACGCCGAGGCTTAACTTGTAACTAAATCAAAATTTATTTCTAAATGAGTAAGTACTTTAATTTACATAAAAGTAAGGCACGAAGAAATGTACTAATTATCAGTGGAAAAATAACATAACGAAACATTAACCATCCAAACACAAGGAAAAAATTGTCAAGGAAAAGCATTCCTAATTTCGTCCCGGCCCCACCAGTGACCGAAAGGTTCTGTTCTCGAAGCTGGTAGACGGGAAGTGCTGGGTTCGATCCCAATCGCGCCCGTCGGCCTAATCGTTCGGAGTTTTCTTTGAACCTTGGTTTTCCAAGCGTAAATACGGGTTAGGTTCCCTTAGAAAGACCCCCACGAAGGGCACTCCCCTCTTAGGGCCTATATCCCAAGTGTTGATAATTGGCTGTCATAAACACAACCAACCAACCAACCACAATATGTCGGAGCTTCAGTTCCCGTAAGATGAACTGAGCTTCCTAAAACTCACTGTATGCTACTGTCAGCATATTACGTACGTAAAATACATGCAATGAATAAGAAATAAATAACTTACAGTGCAGTAAATAACGTTCTACAAACGACGTAATAAGAACTCAGGTCTTCTAGAAATAGGAAATTCGGCGTCTTTAATTTATGGATGCGTCTTGGCGAATGAAACTTTCAATACTGACCCCATTTTATTCTCAGAAGCGGAGAAGTTAAGGGGGATGAAATTAGGAAAGGGGACGAAATATGGGAACTTTACCCTACATGAGCCTGCCAAGCTGACTAAAATTTGGAGTACGAGTGCGTCCTATAATGATTTGACGGGGTCATGTAATCTATACATAAAAGTGTATGATGAAATAGTGTGAAATAGGCTTTACGGAACATGGGGGTCACCGTATTGTCACATCTATTAGAATATTTTCGGCAAGTTTATACTAAAAATATTTACCAGCACATTTCTTTAAACTGTTCAGGAGTACATATTCCAGAACATGAGGCGTAGTTTCGGTACCAAGAAATTTATGCAAATTTACAAGTGCGCGTTATACGTTAAATATGAAAATGGAAGATAAAACATTAAGAAAATCAGTACATTAATTAAGAATCCAAAAGAAGAGATCGGGTGACTGTATATTTCAACAAACTCTAAAAGAATGACACGGTATACAGGGTGTCCCGGTTTATCATTGACCCATAGCTATTTCCTAAACTGTGAGAGGTACAGTTCCAGTTACAAAAATGTTCCAGAGGTCATCACCGGGCAATCGATTTGCATCAAAATAGATATTTTTGGTCGCAATTTTTTACATTTTTATAGGGTCCCTGGTTTTTCTGCGATATACCGTAAAAAGCCAAAAGTAAGCCTCCCTTTAGTAGACACGTAATTTTTATAACTTTAAGAGATAATTGGAAGTTTTATGAAAAGGATAGGCAAATTGGGAGGATGGGGGTGGGTACATTTGGAATTTATGAAATTTCACAGGATTCTTCAATTTGCAAAATAAAATCAGATTCCATTAACATATTTTGGTTTTTAAATTGTTTTCTACAGAAACTAAGTAGTCTCCGTTCATAAAAATAAGAAATTACTGAAACAAATTTACATAAAATACCCAAAGGTATGAAAACAGGGAGGACTGGAAGCAGGACAACACAATAGTAAACCTACGAGTCCACCGCTCAAATCGGGTTTTCAGGTGTTTTCCACCAAGATAGGACTTGGCAGACCGATTGCGTTTTAATAGGCGAATTGAGTTTTAACTCATTCTGGAATTCAGCCGTGAACTCAATGAGGTGATTCTCTGTGCTGATGCCTCCCAGTCTATTTGTTCATCATTTACCAACTTGAAATAATATGCCTAAAAAGGAGGGGGGCGGGGCTATTTTATAATGTACAAAAATAAAATTTAATACCAAATTGTTCTAAATAATTAAACTGAAGCTAACATAATAAAACGAAGATATATATGTGTGAATATTGAAAATAACCAACTATCTTCTTTTAAGATATTAATTTAAAGAACGCTTAATTATACTGATTTCATATTATAAATCATTTACTCAGAGAACATTTGTGGTTTATATCTAATGTTTATGTACAAAAACAAACATTTAGAATCATTAAAAGTCTAGTTAACTTATGATCAGTCATTGAATAGCGGCCCCTTTAGCTTTACATAAGCTTTTTTTTTTTTTTCAGCATAAATTAGATTGCTAAATTTTTTTATAATAAACTGAACACGTACTAGTACTAAAAATGTAAATAATATTTTGAAAAGGAATCTAGTTTCAATATTTTTAGCCATTTTTCCTAGCATGTCCATTGACAAATAATTTGTATGATGATTTATAATTTTATTACAACTTAATTATAGTATATAACTCAATAAAAACTATTTATATAACATATAAATTATTATTTAATGAGTTTTTAGCTTGCTTTAATATAAAATTTCACTAATGATTGCTAAAAAAAATGTATGTAAGGTTTTTGACACGTTTGCGACATTTTTTGACACTTTTCGTCAGTTTTTGAGAGGGTCAAAAATCACTTTTTGACATCAAAAACCCAACCCTGCTTTAAAGCCTTTTCAATTGAATTCAGATCGTGTTATTAACTTTTACCAGCATCCAATAATATAGTTTCCCATTTGCTGCCAAACATGTAAAAGAAATAAAAAGTTAGCAAAATTCTTTCTAATAAGCACGTCCGTCTAACTTATTTTCAAATGAATTCTCCCACGCGTAGGAAAATAAAATTATCCGTAACTCTTCGACACGTTAAATCCGTTCGAAAGCATTCTACTTCGAGACGACAGATCGAGGAAATTCAATTTTACTTTCTATCTGTATATATTCTGTACACTATTTGAGATACAGGATCATAATATTATCTTGAAATTTGACTCACGTATAGATAGCAGACATATATCTTCTTCCAGCTTCTAAAACATGTATTAGAGACGAGTGTAGAGATGTGAGATTTCCACAATTTTTTGAGACATGGGCGAAAAGTTCATCGAATATTTATAAGTTCCAGGTTTTGCGTGTATAATATTAATCCCTCTCTTGTTTTTGCGATGTTAAAACTTTTGTTTCTTTTCTTGTAATTCGATTTCAGTAACTTTTTAGAAATGCTCTTCTTATTTATTTACTAGATGCCTTTGGCGACCCGTTTGGTCTCACTTAAATGTAATACTAAGCATTGGATCATGTTACTTTCATTCACAATTTAATTTACTCGTTCAATCCTTCGCCAAATTGGATGATTCTGATAAAGAAATCAAGAACTCTGTATATTTATGTCAGCCGGACACAGGGGGTAAATCGCCAAACTTTGTTCACGTCGCATTTTTTCTTATTCCACTAATTTAATTTAAAATATAATCCTTTGAATCATTTTATTTAAATACAGAACTTTAATTTAAAACTGAAACATTTAAAATTCATGACTTTTACTTATTTCATAAAAAATTAAATAAATAAAATGACATTTAATTTCAACATAAAATCTTTGTTTTAATAAATCTTTGTTTTAATCTTTGTTAAAATAAAAAATGCTAACTAGCGAATTAAAAAATGCTGTTGTCGAGATTTTCACCCGGCAAACATAAAAGTACCAAAAATTCTTTGCGATCTTGGCAACTTTTATGTAGTTTTATTCGAAAAGAGATATTTTATAGAAAATGGCCGCCTTGCATATGAAAAGCGTAATTGTTTATGACAGTTATATGATTTGAACTATTATAATATAGGTGAAATGATGGCGATGAAACAATATTTGGCGATTTATCACCTGCGCCAAGTATCAGAATGGCCGCCTGGCATATAAAAAGCGAAGTGGTCAGCCCGGAACTGTTGATGACAGTCGCATGACTTTGACTATTATTATAGAGATTCCATTAAGAGGCTTTGATGTTCGTTGTTTAAGAGGATTTAAATTCAGAGAAAATTTCAAAATTTTAAACTATATTTAAAAAATACTGCAAATTAAATTATTCGCTGTAACGGAAAAAAAAAACAGAAAAAAAGTAACGGAAAAGTAACGGATACTTAGAGAATCACTGTTAGTATTTTTTGCTTATCCTCAAAGTAAATAAATTAGATATCATTCGAAAAGCATGTACAGTGGAGCACAAGAAAGAATTGCATCACTTAGAAAATTACATATTTTTCAATGTTAACACCCTATTTTGCTTGTCTAAAATTAACGTATGGAAAAGTAAAGTATGACACCAGATCACCTCAAAAATCCGATGACATCACTGTACAATTGGTAATTAACCCTCTGACTGCATATACCGCGATTTCCACGGGCAAGACATTTGTAGAAAAATTTATATAATATACAATTTTTAAGCAATTTTGTTTTAAAAATTCTATAGTGAAAGGGTAAGAAAGCAAATGATAAATATATATTATCATTTCATACATAAATATATTTCAAACTAGCCGCCCTTGGCGACCAGTTTGGTCTCCCTTAAATGTATGCTAAGCATTGTACCTTGTTACTTTTATTCATAATTAAATTTACTTGCTTAAGAGGCTACTTCAGTCAAATGAAAAGATGCATTCGCTAATGCTAATCCTATGGAAGAAATTTATAAAGATATCTCGGTCGCATTTCAATATTTTTAAATGATTTCTTTTGCATTGAATAGTTGAGATCGATCTGTATGCAGGCCGTTTTTTACTTTTTCGATTTTGATTGCAGATATTTTTTTATGAGGATGCTTTTACTTTTGAAGCCGGTTCCGAAAATGAAAGTGTCCTCATAAGAAATACCTGTAAACATAATCGAAAAAGTAAACAACGGCCTTTGCACAGATCGATCTCAACTATTCTACGCAAAAGAAATCATTTAAAAATATTGAAATGTGACCGAGATATCGTTATAAATTTCTTCCATAGGATTAGCATTAGCGAACGGCTCTTTTCTTTTGACTGAAGTAGCCTCTTAATTGGTCACCAAATCAGAAGATTCGGATACAGAAATCAAGAAGATTGTATTTTTATGTTAGATCTGCGCACGTGATAAATCGCCAAACATTGTTCCCGTTGTATTTTTTCGTATTTCATTAATTTCATATAAAATATAATCCTTTCACTCCATTTTATTTCAAATACGTAACTTTAATTTAAAACTAAAACATTTCAAATTCAAGATTTTTACTTATTTCTTTTTTTTAAAAAACGAAAAAGAAAAGAATGAAGAAAAATAATAAATGATACATAAATCATGAAATTTAATTTCAACATCAAAGTATTGTTTTAAGTTACCACACGAAAAATAGAAAGATGCTAACTGGCAAATTAAACAAGCCGGAAATGGCTCGTCAAACGTGGCAAATGAGGTGCGTTCGTACTCTAACTAGTTTTATAAATAATTTTTGCACCGCATAGTGTACTGAATGTATATTTTAGTGCACTTCATAAGTGCGTATCAATTTCATGCTATTCAAAGAGCTGTAACATCATTAAAATGCACTTGCAATAATTTTTTACCATTGGCCGTCATGTAACGGGAAAAATTTGACTGTCCATGTAATTCAACTATACATCCGATTTTCATAAAATTTGAAATGACTCGACACAATTTTGCAACAATTATATATATAAAATTTCAGACCATTCGGTTGGGTAGTTTTGCTCTGTTATATGCAGACAGACGGACCGAACGACGACTATAAATCTACTTATTATATAATTACGAACGCATCTGGAAATGATGTTGACGAGATTTGCGCCCGGCTATCACAAAAATACCAAGAATGGTTTTAGAACATGGCAAATTTATGTCGTTTTATTCTAAAAGCAAATTTTGATTAAAAATTGCCGCATTGCATATGAAAAGCGAAAGCGTAAGCCCGTAGCCGCCCGTAACGAAAGCGTAAGCCCGTTATGACAGTCACATGACTTGCACTATCTATACTATAAAGGACAAACATATCTGTGCGTAACGCATACGTCATTTTGCGAATGGCAACACTTTGAAATTTGAAATAAAATTTTGGTTTTGCAATTTTCTCTACTGCAAATTTTTAAACTTCTATACATCGCACATTTTAAATTTTTACACCGTCGTATAAGGAAAAAAAAATGCTTTTTTAAATGCAATTTGTATCTCAATTTATTTTTGAGATATTAATTTTTTTGTAGTTTTTAATACCATTTTTCTTATCGTGGCAACAAAAGTACCTCATTTCATTGAAAGTCATTGAAAGTAAACGGAAAATAGTGGAAAATAGGAGATACTGTATTGTAGGAGATACTGCCATTTTCTCATAAAACCTAAAAAAAAAAGTTGAAATTAAAATATGGGCTATGTCAAGAATATTGTCTGTTATTCTGTGATAATGACGTCATATGCACACTTTTCTATAGACGAAGTTTAAAACTGAATTGTAAAAGTGGATTGCTTTAGCGGATGCAAATGACGTCATTTTATAAAAAAGCGTGTATTTTATTTCTTAAACCTGAATTATGTTTTGTAGAAGTGCGTCATTTTCACAGCCCAGCTGCTTTGAAATTCTTCACAGGCGAAAATGCTTCACATTTAAAAATAATGCAATCGAAATCACACACTGATAAAACGCAATGTTTTACAAAAATTTAGAGTACCTTTATAAAGTATATTTTTCAATCTTCTGACCATCGTTACATTTTCAATTTTCGTCGCATAGAGAAAAAATTCACTTTCAAATGCAATTTGTTTTAAAACTTTATCTTAATTGACTGATGTATTATATTTTCTAAAATAATTTTTAAGCATGATTTTTTTAAAGTTTATCTTATCACGTGCCGGTTTCAATACATAATAATAATAAACATTTTTCACATAAAGCAACAAACATTTTTCAGCATTTGTTTCTGACTATTTTTGCATAACGAAATTAATACTTCCTTTATAAGCAAATAAAAGAATAATATTAAAAAAACCACCGATCTAACATATTTGTGAAAGACAAATTAACGAATTAATACTTCTGTTATAAACAAAGAAAAGAATAATATTGAAAAAACAACAAATCTAACATATTTATAATTGTACAATTTAAATTTTTAGATCACCAAATAGGATTTTTTTTTTTTATGGAATAACTTTGCAAAGTCCATCTCAGTTTACTGATTGTCTATAGTTTTAAAAACAATTTTTAAGCATGAAATATTTTTTAATTTATCTATATCGCGCGGAGCTCGATTACGAAAGATTAATCCGTTTGCCCTTAAAACAAAATACAGACTTCATCATTTTCTTACGGCTAATATCCATTAAAAAAATTCCCTATGAATAAATAAATAAAATAATATAAATAAAACACAAATTTACCAGACATGTATAAGTTCTGAAATTATCAGAATATAAAAGGATGCCATATGTAACAAAATCTTGGCAAATAACTCTTAGCATGCGGCTAATAAGAAAATATCGCTTTTGATAAATTTCAAAAATTTATTTGATTGTATAGTTCGTATTTTCCATATGAAAAATGCTTTTTTAATGTAAGTTGTCAATCTAAAAATATTATAGAATATAAAAAAAATTATTAGTTTTCAATTTAAAAAAATGATTTCACCTATATTCTTTAACCCGCGAAGCCCGGGTACGATCCCCTAGTTATAATATAGGTGAAATGAACGCGATGGAACAATATTTGGCGATATTTGGCGCGCGGCTATTATTAAAGTACCAAAATGCCTGCCTGGCATATAAAGAGTGAAGCGGTCAACCCGGAATTGTTGATGACAGTCACATGACTTAGGCTATTATTACAGAGATACATGATGACTTGACATATTCGACCATTACATATTGGTCGAAAGGATTTTGAAAAAGCAATTACACAGTCACAATTAAGCGTCAAAATGGTGATGTTGAGAGGATAACGTCTGAAAATCCTGTGTCTCCGTAATCATCCTGTAAGTGCTCTTGATTTAAAAGTTGAATTTTAAAACGCCTGTGGTGTTAATATAAGTGCGCAAATTGTCCAGAGACGGCTTACGTAATAGGGTCTATGCGCATATCACACACCAAAAATGCCTTCACTTACAAAAAAAATATATCGTACCAATATATACGGCTGCGATGTTTATTACTTTCTTCTATCTTTACAAGAAGAAAGTATTGGATTCGTGAAAATTTTCGACTTCCGGTTTTCCACGGACTTAGACGTTTTAGAATTCCCAGAACACGATTTGATGGTTTTTAGAAAATGTCTGTCTGTGAGTCTGTCTGTCACTCTGTCACTCTGTCACTCTGTCTGTGAGTCTGTATGTGACAAAAATTTTGTGGGCGCTCTATCTCAAGAACTAATGCACGGAATTTCACAAAACTTTATATTTAGTTAGACCTTGATACAAACTGGACCTGATTAGTTTTTGGTGAAAATCGCCCAACAGGTGGCGCTGCTATGCAGCATTTTTCACGATTTCTGCAATGGCTATATCTCAAGAACTACTGCACGGATTTTCATAAAACTTCAGATTCAGTTAGTCCAGGATATAGTTTGGTGCTGATTACTTTTCTGTGAAAATCGCCCAACAGGTGGCGCTGCTATGCTGCATTATTCATGATTATTGCAATAGCTCTAACTCAAGAAAAAATGCACGAATTTTCATAAAACTTCAGATTTAGTTATGCACTGATATAAATTAGTGCTGTTTAATTTTTGGTGTAAATCGCCTAACAGGCGGCGCTGCTGTGCTGCATTTTCACGATTTTCGCAAGAGCTGTATCTCAAGAACTATTGCACGGATTTTCATCAAACTTCAGATTTAGTTAGTCATTGACATGAATTGACGTATAAATTAGTGCTGTTTAATTTTTGGTGTAAATCGCTTAATAGGTGGCGCTGCTATGCTGTATTTTGCGATTTCCGCAATAGCTTTATCTCAAGAACTAACGCTTAGACTTTCAACAAACTTCAGATTCAGGTATACCTTGATATCATTTAGTGCTGTTTATTTTTGGTGTAAATCGCTCAACAGGTGGCGCTGCTATGCTACATTTTTCAGAATTTCCGCTGTAGCTCTATCTCAAGAACTAATGCACGAATTTTCATCAAACTTCAAATTCAGATATACTTTGATATGAATTGGTGCTAAATTCATGTAATTTCTTGTACTATTTAAATGATTTAATTGACGTGATTTATATCGAAGAAAGTTTTGTGATGGCCACAACATACTAGTTTTTTTAATGAATCTCTATTTGCATGTAAATGTTTAAGCTATCATTAATAATCGTTAATCCATATTCCATATACTGGAGACTTAAAAATCTGAAACATGCTAGACAGTAAAATCTTCTTAGGCGGAATTGCATAGAAACGAAAATTAGTACGTTGTGGCCATCACAAAACTTTCTTCTATCTCATACTTGTCAATACTTCAAAATTCATTATCACAGTGCATCTATGCTCATCATGAGGATTCTAAAAAGATGAAATTCCGTGCATTAGTTCTTGAGATATTACTGTCCCTGAAATCGTGTAAATCCATCAAAATGCAGCATAGCAGTGCCCCCTATTGGGTGATTTACACCAGTACCCAACTATCATCAACTTATGTCAATGTCTAACTGAATATGAAGTTTGGGGAAAATCCGTGCATTAGTTCTTGAGATAGAGCTATTGCGCAAATCATGACAAATACATCATAGCAGCGCCACCTGTTGAGCGATTTGCACCAACAAATAATCAGCATCAACATTTATCAAGGTGTACTTGAATCTGAAGTTTGATGAAAATTCGTGCATTAGTACTTGAGATAGAGCTATTGAGGAAATAGTACAAAATGCAGCACAGCAGCGACACCTATTGGGCGATATTCACCAATACGTAGTCATCATCATTTCATATCAAAGAGTAACTGAATCTGAAGTTTGATGAAAATGTGTCCATTAGTTCTTGAGTTAGATCTGTTGCAGAAATCGTGAAAAAGGCTGTATAGCAGCGCCATCTGTTGAGCGATTTACACCAAAATGTACAAAATGTCAATTCATATCAAGGATTAACTGATTCTGAAGTTTGGTGAAAATTGTTGCATTAGTTCTTGAGATACAGCTATAATGGAAATTCTGAAAAGTGCAGCATAGCAGCGCCACCTGTTGAGCGATTTGCACCAAAACACAAACAGCACTATTTCATATTAAAGTATACATGAATCTGAAGTTTGTTGAAAATCCAAGCATTAGCTGTTGAGATAGAGCTATTGCGGAAATTGTAAAAAATGCAGTATAGCAGCGCCACCTGTTGAGCGATTTACACCAAAATGTACAAAACTTCAATTCATGTCAAGGACTAACTGAATCTGAAGTTTAATGAAAATCCATGCATTAGTTCTGGAGATGGAGCTATTGCGGAAATCGTGAAAAAGGCTGCATAGCAGCGCCACCTGTTGAGCGATTTACACCAAAAACTAATCAGCACCAATTAATATCAGGGAATAACTGAATATAAATTTTTATTAAATTCCGTGCATTAGTTCTTGAGATAGAGCGCCCACAAAATTTGTGTCACATACAGACAGACTAACAGATTCACAGACTCACAGACAGACATTTTGTAAAAACATGTTTTTCGGGTTCTCTGACCCCTAAAACGTGTAAATCTGTCGAAAACCGAAAGTCGAAAATTTTCACGAATCCAATACTTTCTTCTTGTAAAAATAGAAGAAAGTAAAAACAATGCGTTATAGACAAGATCCCTTCTTAGCAAGTGGTAAATGTATTATGTGTTCTTTTTACTTTCTTCTATCTTTACAAGAAGAAAGTATTGGATTCGTAAAAATTTTCGACTTCCGGTTTTCGACGGATTTACACGTTTTAGAGGTCAGAGATTCCGAAAAACATGCTTTTACAAAATGTCTGTCTGTGAGCCTGTGAATCTGTTTGTCTGTATGTGACACAAATTTTGTGGGCGCTCTATCTCAAGAACTAATGCACGGAATTTAATAAAAATTTATATTCAAGTAGTCCCTAATATAAATTGATGCTGATTAGTTTTTGGTGTAAATCGCCCAAAAGGTGGCGCTGCTATGCTGCATTTTCGCGATTTCTGCATTAGCTCTATCTCAAGAACTAATGCACAGATTTTCATCAAACTTCGCATTCAGTTATTCCTTGATATGAATTGGTGCTGGTAATTTTTTGGTGTAAATCGCCCAACAGATGGCGCTGCTATGCTACATTGTGCAGCATTTACACGATTATCGTGATAGCTCTATCTCAAGAAATAATGCACTAATTTTCCTCAAACTTCAAATTCAGGTATACCTGGATATGAATTAGTGCTGTTTATTTTTTGATGTAAATCGCTCAACAGGTGGCGCTGCTATGCAGTATTTTTCACGATATCCACAATAGCTCAATCTCCAGAACTAATGCACGGATTTTCATCAAACTTTACATTCAGTTAGAAATCACTCAACAGGTGACGCTGCTATGCTGTATTTTTTGTGATATCCGCAATAGCTCTATCTCAAGAACTAATGCTTGGATTTTCAACAAACTTCAGATTCCGGTATACCTTGATATGAATGAGTGCTGTTTGTGTTTTGATGCAAATCGCTTCGCAGGTGGTGCTGCTATGCTGCATTTTTCAGAATTTCCCCTATAGCTCTATCTCAATAACTAATGTGCGAATTTTTATCCAACTTCAAATTCAGATATACTTTGATTTACTATTCGTGCTAAATTGATGTAATTTCTTGTACTATTTAAATGATTTAATTCATATGATTTATATAGAAGAAAGTTTTGTGATGGCCACAACATACTAAGTTTTACGTATATTAGTATATTTATTTTGCATGGATCAACACGTTTTTCAGTTTAAAACAGGATTCCGTCCTAGACAGATTCTTTTTCACACGTTTTACTCTATTTTAATTTAGCTATATTTTAATAAGCATAGAAATTTACTATTCTTAAAAAAAAAAAAAAAAAAAAAGATTTTAAAGCTTAATTGTAGAGTAATGGCGATTTAAAAATTTATGGATTTTTTGCAAAAGTTTTTGGGCGAGGCCTCATTTTACTGACCTTTGAACGGACCAGGCCACGCCGAGACAATGATTTTCATACGAACTGGGTCAAAACTAGGACAGAAAATTTGGGGCCGTGAAGATTAGAAAGGAAACCAGTCTCGGCGCTGTACAGAGAAAATAAGTTATGCCCGGTCCGGTCCGAGCCTTTGGAAAAAAGTATGGCCCGAGTGCCGTCAATGAAAATGAGCGCGAGCCCGGCCCGCGGAGATCTCTACTCTGAAGACGTCGGGCGACCGCTGAGGGTTCGAGCAGTATACGGCGGTCAACGTGTTCACTAAGAGTCCATACCTGCCAACCCAGAA
The DNA here is from genome assembly GCA_963932465.1 of Maratus speciosus. Taxonomy (NCBI): domain Eukaryota; kingdom Metazoa; phylum Arthropoda; class Arachnida; order Araneae; family Salticidae; genus Maratus; species Maratus speciosus. Next base: position 5,964,477 of record OZ010789.1, read on the forward strand.
TGTTCTTTAAAATGTTTTCTCTCATCAAACTCCTTTTTTTTTCCCCACACGAAAGTTTTTTTCGTGACTATCTTGCAATCCTACGCAGTCTCTTACGATCGTCTCGGTAAAAGGAAAGAAAAAGAAAACTGTTTATTTGCTTTTTCTCTGTACCCGAGACGAGGAGCCCGCTCGAACTCTTAGCGTCGAAGATTTGTTTCACGGTGACAACCTGTTTATGTTGTCGCCTGACATTCAGAAGACGACAGAATTCTGAGTTATATGCCATCTCCCATTTGTTTTTTCCCTCGCACCACAAATAGCAAACGAGAGAGGAGGAAGTGATGTGTTGGTGCACACCGGAGAAAACGAACCCTTTCTCTCATTTCAGAACAAGGACTTTTAGAAAATGGCTCAGAGTCTTGTAGATAGAAATAAAATTCTGGTCGAGAGGGGGCGTAATCCAAATTTGTCTCAATTAAGTCTATCTATGAAGGATCGTACCTCAAATACAGTGCTGGAAAAAAATTTTAGACCACATGCTAATTTTGTTGTTTAGAATGAAATTCCGAAAAGAGTGGTATATCTCGAATTGAGACACAAATATCTGATAGGATATTCAATTCAATTGTAAAGCTTAAAAAAGTATTTTTCCTACAAGTGTTAAAATCTTGTAATATTAACAAATGGAAATAAGTTTAGGAGTAGTATCTTCTTTTAAATCTAGCATAATGAGATGACTTTATGACTACGGTATTTTTATGCGGGACTCATCTGTGATGATGTTGATAGGTGGGTAGTAGGGTGGGCCGAAAAAAACCTTATTTCGATTTTCGAGGATGGGTAGTGCGGAAAAGTTGCCACAGGTAGCACAAAAGATTTGAGATTTTTTGGACAATTCCTTGATTTGCCGCAAATGGCTTGAGGCTTTGCTCAAATGCTGATTTTTGAACTTTTTTAGCAAACATTTAAAAAATGTTAAATTGAATTTACTTGAAATGTCATGATTAGTGTACTAAATGTTTAAATAAGCTCCGATGATGTATTATTTAACAGTTAGGTGCATTTTGAAATAGGCGATTTTTATAGCCTTTTCGCGTATAAGTGAGCAAAAATTGTAAGTCCCTTTTTTTCTATGAAGATCATTTTTTTTCTACTATCAAAAAATATGCTTGTATTTTTTCTTTCTCCAAGATATTCCTCCTACTGTATCTTCTTTCCAAGTTTCTTTTTCTGTCTCCTGACCTTGCCTTTATCGATGACGAGATCCTTATTCCCTGTTGTCTCAATACATGCATCCTGAAGCACAGATGAAACTCTTAAAGCAATTTACCTATATGATACACCATTTCTGAAAGCGGCGAACGTTGTGTGAGAAAGGGATATGCGTTTGGGAGTGTCTGCTTTTAAAGGCCCTGGTTCAAATTCTGATTCAGACGAACTGCCTGCTTGAAAGTTCCCACTATTTGAAACTTCTGAGAATATATTTATTTTAGAGCAGAAAAATAATTAACATCCCATTTCGCAGCTTCTCCCATCTCCCATTTTCTCCCTGATCCTCATGATGTCTGATTGCGTTTACATTGGTTTCTGCTCCACACTCTCCTCTCCTTCCAGATTTGCTGTCAAGACATGCTGTGGTCCATCATACAAATATGTGACTCTGAACGCATTGAAACACAGAAGGAAGAGCGAGGATCATCATAAAGACAAAAAAGAAAACCGACGAACGAACCAAACAATACTTAAAATTTTTGCACACTTTTACGCAAAAAGGCTATGAAAATTGCTTAATTCAAAATACACATAACTATTAAATAACACATTAATCAGAGCTTATTTAAACATTTCGTACACTAATCATGATATTTCAAGTACATTCAGCTAAATTTAATTTAAGTTAACATTTTTAAAAGTTTTGCTAAAAAAGTTCAAAAATCAGCATTTGTGCAAAACTTCAAGCCGTTTGCGGCAAATCAAGGAATTGTCCCAAAAATCTCAAATTATTTGTGTGAACTTAGGGCCACCAGAGGCCACTTTTCCGCACTACCCATCATCAAAAATCAAAAAAAAGTTTTTTTCGGCCCACCGTTGTGAGTAGTCGCTAGATTTGAAGTTTTGGGATGTGTAACTGTTGCTTTGAGCATGGTTCTCGGGAAATTATTGATTGAAAAAGAAAAGGGTTAAATAGGGCTTTTTCGAATTGCTGGCTGGCTGAAAAGCAAATTGCCCTAAAAATAAATAAATTTAAAACTGTTGTGCACATTTTTTTAATCCAATGAATTATGTTAAAGATAAAAAAAAGTGGGCAGTCATCAAAAATCTCAACCGTGTGTAAACGAAACATTATCAGAACAGCGGTTCAAGATTGTGTTAATTCTTCTACTGTAAAATGTGTTTTAGAACTCTCAGCAACGTCCAGAACTGTTAGAAATGCGCTACAAATTTTACCAAATAAAAAGCCAAGCCAAAACTACAAAAGCATCCCATTGATGCAAGACTAAAATCCGCATATTCCAATGTCTTAAAATTCTATCTATTGCGCAAATTGGTTTTTACCAATGAAACAATATTCGGCCTTGATGGTACAGATGATTTAAAATGTTACTGGCATGATTTGTCAAGTGAGAGCCATGTCTGCTTTCAAACGTGTGTCAGTTTTTGGCTAAGTCGTGATTTGGGCAGGGTTTAATGCAAAAGAGAAAACAAGTATGGTTTTCACTGAGACAAAGCTAAACTCCTTTGACTATCGAGATGTTCTTGGTAATAATTTTGTTCCACTTAAAGATGAACTTGTGGATCAGAATTTGGCTTTGCTTCAACATAATGCTTCTATTCGCAAATCTGCGTCCACTTCAGATTGGTTATCTGTAATCTAAAAGTCCTGACATAAAAACATGTGGGGGATATTGGTTCGTCAAGTTTACGCCAACAGAAAGCAGTTTGATTCGATTGTTGACAGTAGTGCCAACTTTTCAAAAATGTTGGGTGGGCTCAAAACTTTTTGAGTAAAATAACACATATGATTCCCCCCCCCCCCTATTATGTATTTGTGTGGAGTGTGAGAGAGAAGAGATGATAATTCGAAATTAAAAATGTTTTTCCAAGCAAATGTTCAAAAATTAATTATAATTTTATTAATTTATATTCTTATAAATTCTTCCTTATAAATACATTAATTTTTATTTTAGAAATAACATCGGAATTTCTGACTATTGAAAATGCAAAAAACTAAATATCCAGAAAAATATCCATTTTAGTCGCCCAAGTACTTTTTCAATTCAAGACACCAAAACAGATGGCAAAATAGGCAGGCAATTTCTTTTCGTGAGAAATTTAACTCTACATCCGCTGAAGGGGTTTTCAGTGCTCCTGTTATTTTGAGAACGTTCATAAAACCAAATTTCATTTCAGCGATAAAATAAATAAAAAAATAAATTACGAATTAAATCAATTGAAATTGGGTCGGAGGAGAGATCAAATTATTGTGTGGGCTCGCGCCCCATATGCCCCTATAAGTTGGCGCCACTGATTGTTGGAAATATGGATATTATATTTCCAAAATATTGCCATTTTGGAAATATGGAAACAAATACCCATTTCCACATGTAAAAACCTGTCCAAATTCTTACCAAAGCGTCTTCCGGAAGTCATCAGTGTTAAAGGGAAACGAAAAAGGTACTGAAAATTAACATAGTTACATGTGTAATTTAGATTTTAAATAATACTGGTCTTAAACTTTTTTCCACCCAATTGTATACTCTATAAATTAATTTTTGCTTATTTTTTTAAATATATTGTTGTAATTTAAAACAAATGACAAAACTTGTGTAACTTTGCGTATATAATTTAGCAATGATATTATTTTTTCATTAAAGCATTAGCTTTGCTGATTTTGTTCATGGTTCTAAACTTTTTTCCAGCACTGTACTAGACTGAAAAAATACTGTTACTTCAACTGTATGAGTATGATAAACTTTATAACATACTTATAACTACTTAAAAGGTGACTCAAACATATAAAAATATTATTTAATGCAACCCTGAGACCTTTCGAACACACACGGGTTCATTTTCAAAGGGAAAAAGATGACTGAAGGAATAGAAATACATTTTAAAAACAAAAACAAAAATAGTACGCATGCGCAAGCGTACTATTTTTGTTTTATTTTTTACTATTTATTATATTACTATAATATCTATTTTTGTATTTTTTAACTTTAAAATTAACTTACTTTTAAAATTTATATCATTCTGCGCCAAGTAGTATCTTAATAAATTAATAATTAATAATTAATACTTTAATTAATTTAAGAAATTTTAAATTCATTACTGTTCTTGCAGTTTTGAGCAATAAAGCATTATTATTAAACAAAATAAACACAAAAACAAAATTGAAAAGAATAAAAATCAGACTTATGATGACTTTTTCTTTTATTGTTACATGAAATATTGATCAGTTAAGGTTTGCTTATCCCTAGATGGGCTTCCTACCATTCTCTTTTCAATATTATATAATGAACTGTAATCAATAATCGTTGTTTCAGAAAAGGATGTTGTATAATTTCTGATCGTTTCAATGCAATGAAATGCTTCAGTTTTAGTCGGATGAAAAACGCCATATAACCACAAGAAAGGACCTCCTGACCAGAGCAAAAAGTCCGCGAGTAGACTGATACGTCTATCTGGAGCTTCAGTGGGTCATTCATAGTGTGTGGGTGGGTTTATCTATTTAGATAAAGGATTTAAGAAAAATTTCTCATTTATATCAATGGGTATTTTAGACACTTTTGTGAAAAGTTTGGCTAAGACATTTCTTACCTCTTCATTTCCGTGATATAAGATGGATTATGAAAAATGGACAATTTTCCTAAACCGTCGGGATATCCGGAGTTGAAATTTATTCAACGGCGTAAAATCCGGAGTTTATTTACATTAAAATCATATACAGAAAATCGGGACTTTGAAAAACTGGCGTGATAAACGGAGTGACATGAAAACAGGGTGTCGGGATAACGAGGTCCGACTGTATATGCATTATATACGTATTTCCTTTTTCGTCGAAATTTTCACACATTTTATTTCAACTACACCGTACCTTACATGTCAGAAAGCGAGAACGCATTAAAATCGTTTTATCGTTCTGTTTGCTTTGAAAGGATTTTAATTATTCTACCGCAATTATTAAATGAAAAGCTGCCACACAGTTTCAAAAGCCAATTCTCTTTAAAAATTTCGAGTCGAGTAATGCAATTTCATGTCGTCCTTGAAGGTTCTTAATCCCACGCTGTACTTATTTTTCTACTTTTTCTCTAATAGATTTAAAAGCATTTTTTTTTCTTCACCTCATTTTCATTTCATTATGTTTTAAGCTGTCTTTTAAGAGACGGATTTTTTATAAAGAAAAAAAATGTAGCGTTGAGAAAAAAAAAAAAAGAGTAATTGAAAACTGTCAAATGTTTAATTAAAAAAAAAAAAAGAATGTAATAGCGTTGTGACAGGATTTTTAAAAAGTTTTCTGTGCACTTAACTCAGCCATACGTTTTAGAAAAAAATAATCTTCTGCGTATTTTTAGGTAGATTTCATAAGAAACACTACCTATTGCAGTCGTTACCATGGTGCGACTTTTGAAACATTCCTTCATAACTTTTCATTATAGGACCCCAGGATAGAGGCCTGCACGGACCGAAAATTCCAGGCCCGGGCCCGGCCCGACACAAAAATTAAAACTTCGGCTCGAACCCGGACCGTAGAAAAAAATATTGGCTCGGACCGACCCGATAAAAAACTTATAAGTACGGCCCGAGACTGGCCCGAGTAAATTTCTTCAAAACATTGATTTTTACGTCGATTTGATTAAAAATTTGTCTCGTACGAGGAGCTCTGATCAAAAATATTTATCTTAACATTTTCTCATGTTTATAATCTTCATTTTTATAGAAGTACCGCAGGCTGCGATATTTATTTTTTTAATAAATCTCTATTTCTTGTATGCAAATGTTTCAGTTATCATTAATATTGTTAATCCATATTCCATGTATTAAAGTGTTAAAAATCTGACAAATGCTATAGAGTAAAATCTGCTAAGCCGGAATTGCATAGAAAGGAAAAAAACAATGCGTTATAGACAAGTTCCCTTCTTAGCAAGTGTAAATGTACTATATAATCTTTTCTTACATATTGGTATATTAATTTTGCATGGATCAACAAGTTTTTCAGTTTAAAACAACGTTCTGTCATAGGCGGGTTCGTTTTCACATGTGTTACTAGTTTTTAATTTAGCTATATTTTAATAAGCGTAGAAATCTACCGTTCTTTAAAAAGAATAAATTTTAATGTTTAAGTGTAAGAATAATGGCGATTTAAAAATGCAAGCATTTTTTGCAAACATTTTTGGGCCAGGTCTCATTTTACTGACCTTTGAATGGACCAGGCCACGCTGAGACAATGATTTTCATACGGGCTGGGTCAAAACTAGGACTGCAAATTTTGGGCCGTGAAGACTAGGAATGAAACCAATCCCGACTCTGTACAGAATAAATAAGTTAGGACACCGGCCCGAGCCTTCAGGAAAAAGTATGGCCCGGGCCGGGCCCGGCCCGGCCCGTGCAGATCTCTACCCCAGGAACCCCAAATCACCCCAACTAAAAAGTTTATATCTATGTACAGGGCTTAATTTGCGCCGGAGCCCACCGGAGCTCAGCTCCGGTACTTCTGTGTTTTTAGCAAATTTTTAAATTTTGGTCGAAATTCACCGGAGCTCATAAATACAGGGCTCCGGAGCCCAGTGCAATACACCGAAAAACCGAAGCCTAAATTACACAGTTAAACACAGTGAAACAGTTGACAGTTAATCATGTACAGGTATATATATTTAATTTTTTTTTAACCATTTGGAAAAATGGTTATTGTCCTCGTCAGGGTAGGAAATCAAAAGCATATCTGAAGGTTTTTATTGGTTTAATCAGCATTTTATTCGTGTTCTGATTGGTCTGTACAGTAATATGCATGTCCCTTTACTTTCAGCAGAGATGGACAGCAGAGTGTTGCCATTATGACAAAAATGTAATAAAAACTACAAAAAAAATTAATAACTCAGAAACAAATTGAGATACAGCTTTCAAAGAAATTGCATTTAAAAGTACATTTTTTATTCTCTATACGACGATATAAAAAGTAATATTGTGAGATGTTTAGAAGTTTAAGAAATAAATTTCATTTAAAATTGGCCGTCAGATTTCTTGGAAATCTCAGGATGGAAAAGCCTTTTCCCGAACAGCCTGGATAATACATAAGTTTCAGGTGAATAATACGTACGAGTCGCAGGCGATTTCTGTGGCTTGCAATTTTTACGTGTAATAACACTATTAAAGTTTAATTCATGGCGTACGTAATGTATGATGCGATTTTTTATATCTTAAATTTTACTCTTCGAAAAAATCATTTTCCAAATGGTCGTTGTAATTTGTTAAATTGCATTTTTTTTTTTTTTTTACTAAAGAAAATGCATTAAATTTTGAAAAGAATGTATATGAAATATAAATATGAGGATTGGAGTGAAGGCGGAGGAGGAGGGGGGGGGGGGATCGCTACGGTTTTAGTGCTGCCGAATATTAGGGCTCCGGTACTTTTTTTGTTAGAAATTAAGCCCTGTCTATGTGTATGTACTCAATTTTGTCCGGATGATAAAGTCGCAAGTGCATGGATCGTCTTTAAACTCATCTAAAACATTCAGATGACTCCTATCTCGGGGGGGATTGCAAATGGGCAAAATATGCCCAAAGGGGTGGAAAAACAGGGGAGTTTGTGAAAACCAAAAAAACCTCACAACTTCTTCATTATAATACATATCAAATCAGTTTAAAGTTATTATTACGTCTAGAAAAAGGGCCAAAAATTTAAGTTTGATAGATTTTTTATAAAATTAAAAATGGGCTCAAGGGACGAAAGAAAATGCGTTTAGGGATAAAAAAATTCATAACTTCGTCCATTCCAAGATATCAAATCCGCTTAAATTTATTATAAATCTTCTTAATATTACCTACAACTTTTATATTGACAAGTTTTTGATAGGACCAATTCTTACCGCAAAAAATCAATCAATAAATAAATAAATAAAATAAATAAATAAAAATAAAAACGAAAACAAAAAGGGGTGGTTGAAGAAAGAAAAATCCATAACTTCGTCAATTCATAAGATATCCAATCCGCTTAAATTTATTATACATTAAATATTATATATTACATATATTTATCTACAACTTTTATATTGACAAGTTTTTGATAGAATCCATTCTTACAGCAAAAACGAATTAAGAATACATAGCGGTCGAAGAAAAAATGATCGTAATTAACATCATTCTAATAAAAACAGCTCTTACAGAAAAATGAAATTAAAAACCCGTCCAAAATGGCTCTATAAATTTGTTAAACTGAGTTTATCTCTAATAGTCCAGGCAATAGGGAATTTTACCTAGCAAAATTAATGGTAGTTCTGGAAATCGGCTTACGTTATGTTTTTTGGGTCGCTGAATCCGAATTTCTAACTTCCCACCAAAATTTCCCCCGGCACCCCCCCCCCCCCAAATTTTGGTAAAAAGACCCCCAAAAAAGGTTTTTATTAAAAAAAATCAATTTTGTTTATTGCTTTAGGGGAAAGTATCTAGAAATTCAGAAAGTAGACAAAATTTGTAACAAATTAGATATATGACATTATGACTTAGGATGAAGGGGAAGGGGGGGGATCTGCCTCGGAACATGCGCGCGGCGCTGCGTGGACTAAGTTGCGCAATTCCACTTAACCACTCACACGTTTACATTCGCCCTCCCATCTCCCCTCCGAACTTATAAGGTAAACTTATGAGGTTTAGTTTAAGTTTTTTGGGTCGCTGAATCCGAATTTTTAACTTACCCCCCAAATTTCCCCCCCGAAACCCCCCAAAATAGTTGTTATTAACTTAAATTTCTTATTGTTTTAGGGGAAAAGCATTACGAAATTCAGAAACTAGACAAAATTTGCAAGAAATAGGATATATGACATTATGACGTATGATAAACGGGGAGAGAGGGGCCTGCCTCGGAACATTCCCCGCGTTCTTTTCTCAAAAACCAAATTTTTCAAAAAAGCAATTTTTTGGGTGATTGCCGGATGAAATTTTGGTGGGAAGTTACAAATTCGGATTCAGCGACCCAAAAAACATAGAGTCGAAATCGAGAATTAGTATTAATTTTTCCAGGTAAAATCCCCTATTGCCTGGATTTCATAACTTAGTGCACAGAGCGCCGCAGTGCATGTTCAGAGGCAGCCCTCCCCCTCCCCGTTCATCCTACGTCATAATGTCATATATCCTATTTGCTGCAAATTTTGTCTAGTTTCTGAATTTCGTAATGCTTTTTCCCTAAAACAACAAGAAATTTAAGTTAATAACAACTATTTGGGAGGGTTTTCGGGGGGGGGGGGGAATTTTGGGGGGAAGTTAAAAATTCAGATTCAGCGACCCAAAAAACTTAAGTAAGCCTTATAGTGAAAGTTTGGAGGGGAGATGGGAGGGCGAATGTAAACGTGTGAGTGGTTAAGTGGAATTGCGCAACTTAGTTCACGCAGCACCGCGCTCATGTTCTGAGGCAGAACCCCTCTTCCACTTCATCCTAAGTCATAATGTCATACATCTAATTTGTTACAAATTTTGTCTACTTTCTGAATTTCTAGATACTGTTTCCCTAAAACAATAAAAAAATTGATTTTTTTTAACAAAAACCTTTTTTGGGGGCATTTTACCAAAATTTGGGGAGGGGGTGTTGCCGGGGAAATTTTGGTGGGAAGTTAAAAATTCGGATTCAGCGACCCAAAAAGCATATAGTAAGCCTTTTTCCAGAACTACCATGAATTTTGCTAGGTAGAGCCCCTATCATAGAAACTCGACAGAGTTTCTCGCCAAGCAAAAGAAACAACAGTGCAATGAATCGTAAATGAAAGGAATTTCCTCCAAATTATGCCAAACGACTTTTCAAAAAATTTTTAGTACTCTGTCTAGTTTATATTTTCCGTACTGACCAAAGCGGGATTTTGGCACATCTATATCTCCGGTTCTATTTACGATAGTAACAAAATTCTTATTTCTATGGAATGGGGCGTGCCACATGACTCAGAAAACAAAAGTAAAATGGAATCCGGCCAATAGATTTTTAGTAAATGCGATTTTAAAAGTGCTGTTTTTTGCACTTTTGAAATTCTTGTTCCGACCAAATCTGTTGACAGGGCTACAGCAATGTGTAATTATCGGATTTTTGTGCGGTTTAAGCCATTTCAATTGCTTTTATGAGTAGTTCAAACCTTTGTAAGTTTCATGTAAAAATATTAATTAGTTTTTGATTTATACGAGTTTAAAGTCTTTTTCTTATTGCAGCGTGGCGTACATAATATGTGAGGCATTCTCACAACAGCGTGGCGTACGTGATATGTGAGGCATTCTCACAATCTTTTGAATTTTAAGCCCTTGAATAATAATTTTTACTTTCTTCTATCTTTAGAAGAAAAAAGTATTGGATTCGTAAAAAATTTCGACTTCCAGTTTTCGATGGATTTATAAGTTTTAGAAGGTTCTGAACACGATTTGATGGTTTTTAGAAAATGCCTGTCCGTCACTCTGTAATTCTGTATGTGACAAAAATTTTGTGGGCGCTCTATCTCAAGAACTAATGCACGGAATTTCACAAAACTTTCGATTCAGTTAGACCTTGAAATAAACTGGTTCTGATTAGTTTTTGGTGTAAATCGCCCAAAAGGCGCCTGCTGTGCTGCATTTTTCACGATTTTTTCAATAGCTATATCTCAAGAACTAATGCACGAAATTTCATAAAACTTCAGATTAAGTTAGTACTTGATAGAATTAGGTGCTGATTACTTTTTATTGAAAATCGTCCAACAGGTGGCACTGCTATGCTGCATTATTCTTGATCATCGCAATAGCTTTATCTCAAGAACTAATTCACGAATTTTCATCAACCTTCAGATTCAGTTAGTCTCTGATATAAATTACTGCTGTTTATTTTTTGGTGTAAATCGCCCAACAGGTGGCGCTGTTGTGCTTCCTTTTTCAATATTTCCGCAGTATCTGTATCTCAAGAACTAATGCATGAATTTTCATCAAGCTTCAGATTAAGTTAGTCCCTAGTATAAATTGGTCCTAATTAATGTTTGGTGTAAATCGTTCAACAGGTGGCGCTGCTATGTGGAATTTTTTACGATTTCCGCAATAGCTCTAGATCAAAAACTAATGGACGGATTTTCATCAAACTTCAGATTCAGTTAGAAGTTGACATAAGTTGTTGATGAATAGATTTTGATGTAAATCACCTAACCGGTGGCGCTGATATGCTGTATTTTGAGTGATTTACACGATTTTAGCGATAGTCCTATCTAGATTGCCATTTAATTTTGGCATAGATTGCCATTTAATTTTAGCAGTGTACTAGAGAATTTAGTATTAACATGTATGAGATAGAGGAAAGTTTTGGGATTGGCATTGGCATATCCGACTAGTTATTTTAGTACATATTCTTGTGGGGTTTTTTTTATTTCATATACTGGGGAACATCTCATTGCATGACTGCATAGCAATATTAACGAGATAAATAAGTTTTGGACGATGTTGGGGGTCCAAATATCCAGGAAACCACTATACCGTCCCGAGTCCCTGATGCTGATTTTTTAGTTTGGAGCTGTCTGTATAAAATTGTTTCAATAAAAGTAATTCGATGTCCTTTTTTTCCGAAACTGGGACAATTGTTTTATATAAATATGTAGCAAAAAATTAATCTGCACACGTTTTTACGGTTGATGTTATTTTTTTTAACTCTGTCCCTGTGTTTTAGATACCTTACGGTCCCTCTTATTACATTATACAGAAAATCACTTCACATGCAGTCACAGAATTTTTGTCAACATTTTTTCTCAGGCAGAAGTATGATAGAGAAAGAATGGCTAAAATTCTTTGACGGGAAATTTTCTGCAGAATTTAAATCAGCATTTAAATATCAATTTCAAGCATCGTGGCTTTATTGTTAGTCTTACTGTCCCCAAGGTTTATTCCTGCACTTTTCGAGGTAAATAAATTTTTTTTTAATTTAATCCAATGTAAATAACTGTTCCTAAAAATCAATGAACATTGTGGCTATCACTGTGTCTTAACATGATTTGCCTAAAAATAGGTGATAATTTTTCTTACCGTCCCATCCTTACCATCCATTTTTCCCCCTTAACGTCCCTTTTAGGTAGCTTTCTTTACAAAAAGTCCTTCCGGCCAGTGCCGGGAGGAAGAGGTAGCTTTCATAATCCTTATTCAAAAAAAGCCAACTTATATCATGCAAACACACCAAGCTCAATTTAGTGGAAACCGAATATAGGAGATTCAATACTAATTTTTATCAATATAATGAATGAGAATTTCGCGAAATTAGTCAGCTTTATCCAAGCTGCTTTTCTTTAAAGTAACTTATATTTGGCTGCCAAATTCGGCAATTTCTTAAAGTGCCTGTCATTTTAAGACAACATGGTGGATGAGGCTAAGCAGTGAACTTGGTCGAGACCTTAGTAATTGCTGTGCACATGCTCACTCACATCGGAATCGGTTAATATATAGGAGTGCTGTCGCATGCAAAAAATCAGATTTTTCAAAATGTCACCCACAATAGAAATTGAAACTGCTATATCTGAACCATTTTTTAAGGTAAAGACAAACAAAAAATGCTCCTGAATCCTTATATCAAGATCAAATACTTAAGAAATAAACCTTTTTCAATTTCTAATTTTTTTGCACCTCACTTTAAATATATATATATTTTTTAATTTAATGGCCGCCATTTTGAAACAAGATGGCTGATGAATCTGGCCAGCGAACTTGGTCGAGGTGTTGATGTATACTATCCACATGCCTTCTTACATCGAAATAGGCGAATACGTGTGTTATCGCGTGACAAATACAAGATCGTTTCAAAATGTTAGCCATGCTAGAAATTCAAAGTGCTATAAATAACCATTTTTTAAGATATCAACAAAAGAACAAATTTTCAGAAACAAAAACTGCTCCGGAATCTTTGTATCAAGGTCAAACACATAAAAAAAATCTTTTTCATTTTCCAATTTTTTAATACCTCATTTTGAATTTTAAATTTAATTTTTTTTAAATGGCAACCCTTTTGAAACAAGATGGCGAATGAAGCTGGCCAACGAACTCGGTCGAGACATTGGTATGTACTATGTACAGACCAAGTTACATCCAAATAGGTTCATAAATACGCCTGTTATCGCGTGACAAAAATCAGGTCGTTTTAAAATGTCAGCCACAAGAGAAATTCAAAATGCTATTACTCAGCGATTTTTTTTTTAGATATAGACGAAAGAAAAACTGTTCCGGAATCTTTGTATTAAGGTCAAACACATACAAAAAAAATCTTTTTCATTTTCCAATTTTTTGGTATCTCATTTAAATTTTTTTATTTTTTAATTTTTTTAAATGGCCGCCATTTTGAAACAATATGGCTGATGAAGCTGGCCAACGAACTCGGTCGAGACATTGGTATGTACTATGTATAAACGAAATCACATCCAAATCGGTTCATAAATACGCCTGTTATTACGTGAGAAAAATCAGGACGTTTCAAAATGTCAGCCACGGTAGAAATTCAAAATGCTATAACTCAGCCATTTCTTAAGATATAGACGAAACAAAAACTGCTTCCGAATCTTTTTATCAAGGTCAAACACATAAGAAGAAAATATTTTTTCAATTTTCAATTTTTGGTACCACATTTCAAATTTAAATTTTTCTTAAAAATTTAAATGGCCGCCATTTTTAAACAAGATGGCGGGTGAAGCTGGCCAACGAACCCGGTCGAGACATTGGTATGTACTATGTATAAACGAAGTTACATCCAAATCGGTTCATAAATACGCCTTTTATCGCGTGACAAAATTCAGGACGTTTCAAAATGTCAGCCACGCTAGAAATTCAAAATGCTATAACTGAGCCATTTTTTAAGATATAGACGAAACAAAAACTGCTCCGAACTCTTTGTATAAAGGTCAAATACATAAGAAAAAAATATTTTTCCATTTTCAATTTTTTGGTACCACATTTCAAATTTTAAATTTTTTTTAAAATTTTAAATGGCCGCCATTTTGAAACATCATGGCGGATGAAGTTGGCCAACGAACTCGGTAGAGAGATTGATATGTACTATGTATACACCGAATTACATCCAAATCGGTTCATAAATACGCCTTTTATCGCGTGACAAATTTCAGGACGTTTCAAAATGTCAGCCACGCTAGAAATTCAAAATGCTATAACTCAGCCATTTTTTAAGATATAGACGAAACAAAAACTGCTCCGGAATCTTTGTATAAAGGTCAAATACATAAGAAAAAAATATTTTTCCATTTTTAAATTTTTGGTACCACATTTCAAGTTTTAAATTTTTTTAAAAATTTTAAATGGCCGCCATTTTGAAACAATATGGCTGATGAAGCTGGCCAACGAACTCGGTCGAGACATTGGTATGTACTATGTACACACCGAATTACATCGAAATCGGTTCATAATTACGGGAGTTACAGTGTGACATAGGTCAGATATATATATATATATATATATATATATATATATATATATATATATATATATATCAATATTGAACGGAGGTTGGTTTCGGGGTCTGGGGGTCATGATCGATGAAAATATACCAAAATTTTTTGAAATCGCTTTCCTCCGAACGGCTGCAATAGGTAGCTTTTTTGTAAAGAAAGCTACCTAAAAGCTACCTATTGCAGCCGTTCGGAGGAAAGCGATTTCAAAAAATTTTGGTATATTTTCATCGATCATGACCCCAGACCCCGAAACCACCCTCCGTTCAAAATTGATATATATATATATATATCTGACCTATGTCACACTGTAACTCTCGTATTTATGAACCGATTTGGATGTAATTCGGTGTGTACATAGTACACACCAATGTCTCGACCGAGTTCGTTAGCCAGCTTCATCAGCCATTTTGTTTCAAAATGGCGGCCATTTAAAAATTTTAAAAAAATTTAAAATTTGAAATGTGGTACCAAAAAATTGAAAATGGAAAAATATTTTTTTCTTATGTATTTGACCTTTATACAAAAACTCCGTAGCAGTTTTTGTTTCGTCTATATCTTAAAAAATGGCTGAGTTATAGCATTTTGAATTTCTAGCGAAGCTGACATTTTGAAACGTCCTGAATTTTGTCACGCGATAAAAGGCGTATTTATGAACCGATTTGGATGTAACTTCGTTTATACATAGTACAGACCAATGTCTCGACCGAGTTCGTTGGCCAGCTTCATCCGCCATTTTGTTTAAAAATGGCGGCCATTTAAAATTTTAAGAAAAATTTAAATTTGAAATGTGGTACCAAAAAATTGAAAATTGAAAAAATATTTTTTTCTTTTGTGTTTGACCTCGATAAAAAGATTCGGGAGCAGTTTTTGTTTCGTCTATATCTTAAAAAATGGCTGAATTATAGCATTTTGAATTTCTAGTGTGGCTGACATTTTGAAACGTCCTGATTTTTTTCACGTGTTAACGGGCGTATTTATGAATCGATTTGAATGTACATTGGTGTGTACATAGTACATACACATATCTCGACCGAGTTCGTTGGCCAGCTTCATCCGCCATTTTGTTTAAAAATGGCGGCCATTTAAAACTTTAAGAAAAATTTAAATTTGAAATGTGGTACCAAAAAATTGAAAATTGAAAAAATATTTTTTTCTTATGTGTTTGACCTTGATAAAAAGATTCGGGAGCAGTTTTTGTTTCGTCTATATCTTAAAAAATGGCTGAGTTATAGCATTTTGAATTTCTAGTGTGGCTGACATTTTAAAACGACCTGATTTTTGTCGCGCGATAACAGGCGTATTTATGAACCGATTTGAATGTAACTTGGTCTGTACATAGTACATACCAATGTCTCGACCGAGTTCGTTGGCCAGCTTCATTCGCCATCTTGTTTCAAAAGGGTTGCCATTTAAAAAAAAAAATGTAATTTAAAATTTAAAATGAGGTATTAAAAAATTGGAAAATGAAAAAGATTTTTTTATGTGTTTGGCCTTGATACAAAGATTCTGGAGCAGTTTTTGTTTCTGAAAATTTGTTCTTTTGTTTATATCTTAAAAAGTGGTTGAATTATAGCACTTTGAATTTCTATCATGGCTAACACTTTGAAACGATCTTGTATTTGTCTCGCGATACCACACGTATTCGCCTATTTCGATGGAAGAAGGCATGTGGATAGTATACATCAATATCTCGACCAAGTTCGCTGGCCAGCTTCATCAGCCATCTTGTTTCAAAATGGCGGCCATTAAATTAAAAAATATATATATTTAAAGTGAGGTGCAAAAAAATTAGAAATTGAAAAAGGTTTCTTTCTTAAGTATTTGACCTTTATATAAGGATTCAGGAGCATTTTTTGTTTGTCTTTATCTTAAAAAATGGCTCAGATATAGCAGTTTCAATTTCTAACGTGGGTGACATTTTGAAAAATCTGATTTTTTGCCTGCGACAGCACTCGTATATATCAACCGATTCCGATGTGAGTGAGCATGTGCACAGCAATTACTAAGGTCTCGACCAAGTTCACTGGTTAGCCTCATCCACCATGTTGTCCTAAAATGGCAGGCACTTTAAGAAATCGCCGAATTTGGCAGCCAAATATCAGTTACTTTAAATAAAAGCAGCTTGGATAAATCTGACTAATTTCGCGAAATTCTCATTCATAATGATTTAGTATTGATAAAAATTATTTATTGAATCTCCTACATTCGGTTTCCACTTAATTGAGCTTCGTTTGTTTGAATCATATAGTTTGCTTTTTTAAAATAAGGAATATGAAAGCTACCTCTTCCTCCCGGCACTGGCCGGAAGGACTTTTTTCCTATACGGTCCCCTTTTTTACTTTCTTCTATCTTTACAAGAAGAAAGTATTGGATTCATGAAAATTTTCGAATTTCGGTTTTCGACGGATTTAGACGTTTTAGGAGTCAGAGAACCCGAAAAACATGTTTTTACAACATGTCTGTCTGTGAGTCTACCTCTGTGTGACACAAATTTTGTGGGCGCTCAATCTCAAGAACTAATGAACGGAATTTAATAAAAATTAATATTCAGTTAGTCCCTGATATAAATTGGTGCTCTTTAGTTTTTGGTGTAAATCGTTCAACAGGTGGCGCTGCTATGCTGCATTTTCGCGATTTCTGCATTAGCTCTATCTCAAGAACTAATGCACAGATTTTCATCAAACTTCGCATTCAGTTATTCCTTGATATGAATTGGTGCTGGTAATTTTTTGGTGTAAATCGCCCAACATTTTACGATTTTCAGCTCAATCTCCAGAACTAATACACGGATTTTCATCATACGATTCAGTTAGTTCTTGACAGGAATTGACTTTTATACATTTTAATGTAAATCGCTCAACAGGTGGCGCTGCTACGCTGCATTTTTGCAATTTCCGCAATAGCTCTATCTCAAGAACTAATGCTTGGATTTTCAACAAACTTCAGATTCATGTATACCTTGATATAAATCACTGCTGTTTATGTTTTGGTGCAAATCACTCAGTAATTGGCGCTGCTATGGTACATTTTTCACAATTTCCGCTATAGCTCAAGAACCAATACACGAATTTTCATCGAACTTCATATTAAGATATAATTTGATATGAATTGGTCCTAAATTGACGTAATTTCTTGTATTATTTAAATGATTTAACTGACGCGATTTATGTAGAAGAAAGTTTTGTGTTGGCCCCGACATACTAGTTTACCTTACGGTCCCTTCTCCAACATCCATTTAAGACAATGTTACATTAAAATTTTGTACTAAAAATAATGCATTGTTATTATTTCTTATTTGAATGTTCTGTGGGCAAATTCATTATAAGTAAAAAATTAGAAAAAAATAAAAAGTTATAGTGGTAAAATGGTAACGAAAATTAAACTCGCAAGTTTAACATAAACCTCAGTTAAATAAAAAAATTTTCGCTGCCGACCATTTTTTCTTTATTTTGAATCATTAAGGCACTCATTCGTTTATAAGATTAAAAATGTTATTTTAGCAAGTTTAATTTCACCAGATTTTTATTCCTGAAAGTCAAAAGATTGTGAGAATGCCCAATGTATATCTCACATTGCAGTAAACATTTAGAAATGTTTAGAACTCGCGCAATTATAGGTTAAACATAAAAAAAGCAAAAATTCGTCAAAAACATTTAAAAAAAAATCTATTCAAAATTTTCGTATTTTTGGCTCCAGTCGTTCATGAATTTTCTACAAGCAACACGTGTGGCAAATTTCGTAGCCCTGCGCCTTGTGGTTTCCGAGTTTTTGAGGTTACATAGATAGATACGCGTATGGATTTTAATAAGGGTAGATGTTATTGCATTCGAACCAGTTAAGCTCTCTATTATTAGGCGGCATTGAAACATTTACGGTTAGTGACAAGGTCACTTAAAAGATCTTGATTACATTACAGCCGATGGATATTTATTGAGTAGCATATATTTTAATGAATTTGTACTATTTCTATCTCTAGAAAATTTTATCATGTTACTTGAAAGTAGAATATGAATTCAATTTGTTCATCTAAAGTTCGGCGATCCAGGTTTTTACTTTGTGAAAGATACTTCTATTATCCAATTTATTAAAGATGCTTTCTAGATTTCAGAACCTAGCCTTTTAAAATTCCAATACTATGGGTATTTTTGCACACAAAATTTAGATAACAATTAAATGAAATTTTATTTTGCACGAAATCTGAATGATTTTTGATGAAGGTATTGCGCACAATAATCATCGCGGCATGTCCTGTTGATATTTGAGGAGAAACTAGAATATAGAAACGTGCCAGTGGACCTGGTAATCCAGGTCCACCGGCACTAGATTCTAGATAAACACTGACTACGGAGAAACCATAGAACATGCACAGAAAGATAATGTAAGCACTTTAGTGAATCACAGAGTACTTATAGTCATGAAAACAATTCGACAGAACTTTAGGATTACTGTTTATCATATTGAAATAAGCGGGAAAATATTCTCTTCTGTATTGCTTTTATGCTAAAACGCACATATACTCAAATATTTTTTCAACATTCCAAACATTACAATTTATTCTATTTAAACCATTTTACAAAGGTAATACTGTCAGCCTGGTTTTTTATTACATAATTTTTTTTTTCATTTTTTACAATCTTTTTAATATCAAATAAATTTTTGGCAGTTTTATTTTAATTTTTAATTTTTCTTTTCATCTAAAAATATTAATAAGGGGATTTATTAAACTAATCGACTGTGTTATTTTGGACTTGTTATTTAAAGAATGCTATCAATATGCCATAGATTTTAGTTCATTTTTCATCAGATAATACAGTTACTTAAAAATTTACAAATATGACTGAAATTAGAGAAAATTATTTCATAACGATGAAATATCGAATTCTGAACTTTTATTGAAATGAATTATAATTTATCGTATGAATTATCCGAAATATATGAAAAAATACTTGGAAAGCATACGACTTAGTATGTCCTGTTAGTCACATAAAAAAGAATTTGGAATTTAAAAACTACATGCATTGAAAATTCAAAAAATTCAACAAGTGATAAGAGCTTATGAAAACATAAAAAAAAGCTTAGTCAGATAATCTGAGTTTCTGTCGCGCTTATCGGAGAGACGTTCGATTTCCTGAAATAAAAAAAAATAATTTTATTTAAAAATTACTTCAGGTACGCCCGGTGATAAAACAAATGCTCATTATTCAATCTGTTTTTAAGTCTTTATATATTTTGTGTAAAACTATGTGAATTTTGAAAATGTAAAGGCAGTTTTTCAAAAGTTATTCGGATAAAATCTTTGCTGAGTTAATTAATGAATCACCATATATCTTATAGAACAACAGCAAAAAATATTGCTTGTTAGTTCGACACATTTTATCATTTCTGAAAAATAAATGATTTCTTCTGAGATTTGTAAGGATCGATAAAATGGTTTTGAATTATTTTTTAAAAGTTCAACATTATGTCTTACTAGATATATTGCACTTTTGAAAAGTTTATAGCATCACTATTAAATTATTTTTTTACATCTGTCATCTTTCGTTTATCTTTTCTTTTCGGAATTAAAATGGAATATGTTTAATGCAAATGAAATACCTTACAAAAAGAAGTGATATCTAATCAAAAACAACTCGTTGTAAATCATCCCGCCAAGCTACAAACCTAAAACGTCAGTCATAAAAAGAAGTGATATCACATAAAAAGAAGCGATATAGAAGTGCATACTCCGAGTGCCGTGTAAAAATCTATCACTGCTCATAATGTTTCCAAAGGACTCGGAGTGAGGTACAGTATGTGAAAACTGCTTGGCGACCTGCAGGCGTATATTTAATATATGTAGTACCTATATCAATTTATAAAAAATGGGAAGTCGAAAAAATTAATTTTAATTTCTCATTATATCACTCTTATAAATATTTGTAGGAGGAAGATCTGAAGTAAATCAGAAAGATTTGTAAGACAAGCAGGAAATGGCATGTAATTGTGATAATCAACTATTATTACAATTATACTTTTCGATATTTTAAACAAAATTTTTAATTACATAAATACTTTTAATAATACACTGTTTCAGAATTAAAGGAAAAACTGGTCAAATGGATTCTTTTTTATGACAGAATTATTTCTTAAACGTAAAATGTCGTGTTTCCAACATAAGGAATATTATATAATACTATTGTAACAGAAGACTTACTAGAACAGATTTTTTCCCCTGTCATGTGCAATTCCGTTTACGCAGGCTTTACTGCAATGTATCTCAGTTTAGTTAACGTCTATTATTAGGTGCATTGTTAGTAATAATGTTTATTACATGTTTACTTAGAAAATCCTTCTCGTAAAAGTGGTCTTTCTCCTTCAAATAATGGTAAACAAAATCAACAAATCGATCCCATGATTTTAAATAAGAATGGCATGTAAACACCAAAAGCTTCAACTTTTCACAGTTTAATGGGATCAATAATACAAGAAAATAATTGTTAAACAAATAGTCATATGTAAGTGCAGGAAGAACACAGAAAAGCCTGCAGGTCGCCAAGCAGTTTTCACATACTGTACCTCACTCCGAGTCCTTTGGAAACATTATGAGTAGTGATAGATTTTTACACGGCACTCGGAGTATGCACTTCTATATCGCTTCTTTTTATGTGATATCACTTCTTTTTATGACTGACGTTTTATGTTTGTGGCTTGGCTGGATCATTTACAACGAGTTGTTTTTGATTAGATACGGTCTCTATTGCCTGGACTATAATGTTGATTTAATTTTTGTTGGTGAAATGAGTGACTTTGAAATCTACCAGCGCCTGTAGTCCCAGCCGGCACAGAATTTTTTTCTCTCTCTCTCTCGTCAGTAAAATGAACGATGTAAAAGGATTAGACGCACGAATAGTGGTTTATGTTTCTATTTTCTGTGTCTGTGTGACTTTGTTTCGAAAAAGAGTCATTTATGATCGTTGTTTACCGTCGTTGGATACGTATGAAATTTCGTAACAGCATTTCATGGTTATATTTAGAAGCCTCTTCGTCAAGGGGTTGGAGTACGTTTTCATACATCCCCCGGGGCATGCTTCTAAACCCCCCTGTACCTGCTTACCCAATCACCCTGTAAATTTCGGTGCAAGGGGGCCCCCGTAATCATCTGTGTCCAGGGTCCCTAAATTTGTAAATCGGTCCCTGCCCCCTCTCAATAGCTTCTTAAAGTCTATTTAAGGGGTCTCAGGACTCTTAAAGCTTTAAAATTTTCGAAATTTAATTTTTTTAGATGCTAAACTTCTATTTTTTCGGAACATTTTGATAAAATTGTTTCCTTGAAATTCCTATTAGAATAGAAGTTATGGCTTTTAGAATGACACCCGCTCAATAGCTTAGACGGCGTTTCCGAAACTTTGAAGCCATTTTTCTCCAAATGACGTTTTGGGGCATAACGCGCACGCTATCTCAAAAATGTCTGAATATTTTTTCATGAAATCTTCGAAACATATGTTTCCTATTAATCTGCATAAACTGAACCAAAAATTTCCTTTTTATTGTTAAAATATATATATATTTTAGGTGATTATAGTGTTCAAATTTTCTAAATTTTGCATTAGCTCAATACAACTTTGTATTAAAAATATGAAAATGCTTTAAATGCAAATTTATTTATGTTCAGGGCAATTATGACTATCTGAAGTATAAGTAAGGACAAAAATTTCCATTCTAGTTGCAAAATTTAGTTTGTAATCCTGAGCGTAAGCTGTTCTGCCCGTCCAAGGTCTGACAGCTTGGAGCCCCTTGTCAATGCTCATTCTGCATCTTTCCATTTTTTAAATACATGAAATGAAAGAACATACTGATATATTTCGTGCCAAATAAAATTGTGCCTTAAAATCAAACACATTTAAAGATATTAAACATTAAAAATGGTCTCTTTTTTTTTTCCAATTTTAAGAGTCTTGATACCCCTTAAGGCTTTTCTCAAATCCAAAGGTTGAACTTTCTGACATAAGTTTTAATTCATTTTTATTCGGAAACGCCTGAAACTAGAAGCTGTTGTTATTCAGAAACTATGTCACCGAACTGTTTTTTCCGTTTTCTTGTAAACGCAATAGATCTTTCAGAAAATACTGTCAAAGTTGGCATTATGAACCGAACGTCCGAACGCAAGAAGAAAATCCAGTCAATAAGGGGAGAAAAATGCCGTGTCACGTGATCCAAATTGCTTATAACTCAATAGCTCATTCATTGATTAAAAAATGGAAAACACAGTTCGATTCCAATCGCTTCCAGGGGTCAGGCTTTCCAATTTTACATCTTTCCGTTAAAAAAATGAATTTGTAAATGTGTCAAAACGTTTTGCGCTTGTTGAGCAGAGCAGTTGAGAACAGCCTTAAGGGATACTGAACAACTTTAACAACTACTGAACAACCATACAACTTTTCTCCCCACAAAAACCTATGTGAAAAATTAATTAGGGTATGAATCATGACCCTGATGGGCTTATCGAAATACGGCTTTTCGTCGTCAGAAAGTAGACTCAAAAAATGTCTCCTTTCATTTTAACCCTCCGTCGGACGCAACTCAAGGAATCCCGAGTTCGGGTGCAATGCGCTGCACAGGCGCTTCTTAGAAAATCGTCATTAACAATTAATGGACGCAATTCTAATGCTATTAAAATGATCGGCGACCTTCATTAAGATGTACAAATAGAAAATATTTCAAATTTTAACGAGAAAAACCTTGTTTATGACACTCAAAGTAAGTAATCCTGAGCGCTTGAGTGGTGGAGAGAAAAACGGAAATAATTGTGTTGGTTGTGCCCGTCAGGCCTATTGCGACGACGACGGAGGGTTACAGAAAACACAACAACCTGTAAACAGCAAAATTCCGATTTGAATAACATTTCCCAATTGAATCCTCTTTTAAAATACCTAAAATAGAAGGAGGGAAAATTTAAAAAAGCACTACATCGGAAACCCTATTTTGTTGTAGTTTTATCGTTTATGTAGAAAATGAAAGACTTATTCCTATTATTCCTATTCAAATATATAGTTTTTCATATGGAAAGTTATTCAGGATTTTCTTTTGAAAAATCGGGTAACGCAAATATAAACCCGCCCTGCAAAAATCAAAACTCAATCCGAACCTCACCCTCAATGAGAAAAAAAAATAGCTCCAACTCGTATTCTATTATAAACCTGTTCTAATAAGATTAACTCTTTTGCTTCAATTTCATGTATTTAACCCTTAAATGCGCGATTTTTTATTTTGTTTAAAAAAAAATTATATAGGATTCCCTGAAAGGTTTATGACACAGGAAAAATAATGAAAAAAAAAAAAAAAAAAAAAATCAGAGATATATTTTTCATAGAATACGTCCATCTTTTCTTCTGTTGCACATCTGCAATACCAGTAAAAACTGCTGTCGTGTGGCTGGTTTACGCTAAAATATTGCAAATTAGTTTATATTTTAAGAAGTATGTCTCCAGATACCTTATTTTATATAATTATTTATTTTATTAAACTTAACCTTTAACCCTTTAATTCCTATGATGGAATACGATCAAGAAATTATGTAGTTCACAGAATCTGACTTGACACCAGAAAGTTTCAATGGTACATTTCGCTTTATTTAAATACGAAATGTCTGTTATTCGTTAAAGCAAATATTGCTATTTTAATTTTCTGGTGTGAATGAGGTATATACTAATAAAAAATATCTAATAAATTCAAAACACTGTTGTTTGTATATATGCAGACCTGCGCACTAAAGGGTTAAACAAAACACATGTCTGGCTATGTCGAAATAAAAATCGGCTTATTTGTAGAGCTGTCAGATGCTAATTTATGTGACAGCTGTCACCCAGCGGGAATCCTTTTGTTTTTCAATCCATTGAAGGATTTCATACGGATTTATCAGGATTGTGTCACACTCATGAAAATAGGGTGTACCAGGAAATGACTGAAACAATGATGGCTCGCCCACAAAGCCTCTCTTCTATTTATGTAGTTCTTGAAATAGTGATAGGCGATTTCGATTTTTTTTTTAAATCTATACTACGGCCAATTCGATTTAACCCTTTATCTAATGACGGTACTTATAAGTATCATTAAAATAACTTGTTATAAAATTCATTTAATACATCGATTCGTTGAAATACACTTTAGAATGAGTTATACATGCATTACTTTATCTCGTTCCAAAAGCATGATGGGTTACTGCTGGTAACGATATCATCTCAACACAAATATCGTTTCAGCAGGTTAAAATATATATTTTAGTGTATAAAATATAATATATTTATATTGAATTTATTTAAAATTATTATTATTATTATTTATATGTGTTTTTATCTGTATAATAAAAATATAGGATTTCATATATATTTATGTAAGCAAGACATAGTGTTTGCGAAGAAGGTGGAGATTTATCTCTAAAAGGGAATCTTTTACCCAGTTCCAGAGAGTCTGCCTTTTAACAATACGTTTGACACTACAGTCAAAATTATATTTACGACAGGCTCATGGATATTTTATGACGGGCCATAAAGTGGGCCACCCACGGTAAAGGGCAGGAGGTTTTTCCTCTCCGAGCGCCCCTTGTAAAGGGTGGGGCGCGGCCCATCCCCATAGGGTCCAAGTACGAATCAGGTTGTACACGGGGGTGTTTTATTGAGGGGTGACAGTCATGCTGTCCACGGATTGAACGATGAACTTAAAGTCCCCCCCCCCCCCTCCATTGTATCAACTGTGTCTCTTACGTAAGAGAAAAAAAAGACATAAAACAGATCGACTGGAGCATTCATTAGAGATCAGTTCGACTTGAGTTTTCATTGAGAGAGTGTTCCTGCAGTTGGCAAGTGAGAGAGTTCCCCTTGCATCTTAAAATGTACCTTCGTCTCTAAGTCCTTAATGATAGTTAAGTACGACTTGGAGCGCTCCTTACATGCAGTATGTATATTGCTCCCATACATTTATCCTAATTCGGTTTTCACCGGATTTGATATAACCGTTTTAGGGTACATAAATAAACACCGGTTGTTATAGACCCGGTACAGTGACTTACTAATTTATAGTATGGTGTGTTTCGCTAAGCTGAGTCTGTAGACTTGGATTGCTAAAAGGACGTTCGTAAATTGGGATGTGCCTGTCTACTACTGATCTAGAGTGACTTCAGCTATATTGATGTAAAGAGGTAGACTTTATTATTTTTTTGTTCCCTACTTTTATTGTGTATTTTAATGATTGGGGATTATATTACTGCCAATTGGTACTCAAGTATTTGAAGATTGTAATAATGTATAATTTTAAATTAATGGAAAATTAATAGGATGGGTTTGATTTTATTAACTAAAACATGCGTGTCTTGTGACACACTTTTTAAACTTGTAAATATTTTTGTAAATAAAAATCCTGTTAATTATTAATCTTTGGATTATGTCTTTCATACACCACGAGTCTGGTAATTTATTTAAATATTAGTTTTTGTTTTCAGGTTTAGTTCGAATTCTGAATGTTTATTAGATGTGTACATTTTGTAGATGTAATTTGGTTATTTAAGTGGTCTAAAAGCTACTTCTTCCTCGACAAATCACACAACGCAATCAGGGGCTGTTTTGGAGATATTGTCCCCCCCCCCCCCTTTTGGATAATTATGTATAAATTATCCCAGAACCTAGCCAGGACCGAGTTTAACGATCACAAACTTTTTTTATTATGAATTTTTCAATTAGCACTATGGACTTGTACAGGTTGAGTAATTAAGGGGTGGTAGTTTAATTACTCTGGGGTTTTGGGAATTGGATAAGGGTCGAGTCTCCCCTCTCTTCTTATGTTTGTATTATTAATCTCACGTTTGTACCTGCACCTTTTAAATAATACTAATTGTTTCCCCCAATTAACCATTCCCCAATAACTCCCTTCATCACATCTGTATGTTGGGTACCTATTGTTATGGTTACTGTTATATGGACCTAGTTCTGCCCAACAGTTACACAAAACAAAAATATTTTTAAAAGGATGATTTATTTTGACTTTGAATCTTTTCAGCTTTCTTGAAGTTGGGAGGAGGAGGGGGAATTTTTCAATTCGGAAATATTTCTCTATTTCTAGTGTAAGAACATTCTATTTGTACATTTCTAAATTCTACAAAATACTAAGAAAATTATTTAAAATAAAAGATTTGAATGGGGTTATAAAGAGTGCACAAAATCCCTATCCATTCAAATTTAATGAATTCCTCTAAATCCTTCAATCCTTCTAAAATGTATTAAATGATTATGCAAATCGTCTAATGTAGTTTTAAAAACTCACGAAAACTGTTTTAGAAGATCAGATTTACATGAATTCATAATTCAGTTCATAAAGGGTTAATCGACACTATAATTTTTTTAATCGATGTCTCTAAAGGTAATATTATTTTTATTTTCCTTCAACATTTGAAGGTAAATGTCGGATGTACCAATTACAAAATTTTCTTCTATCTCATGTATGTTAACACTTCGAAATTCGTTATCACAGTATCAAATTTAAATGATAACCAACGCCCATCATGAATATTCAAAAAGTACAGGTTCGTTGAATTTTGTTGCGGTTTAATAGAAAATATAAGCATTGCATTTTCCAAACAAATCATTGAACTTTGGCCGACAGCCTCTTAGATGTCTGCACCCGAAATTCCCAATTCAAAGAGCCTAAAAGCAAAAGCGACACCTGCTGGACAGTATACGCCGAAGCCTAATAGGATCTATTTATGTGAAAGTGTAACAGAATATGAAGTTTTATTCAATTCCGTGCATTAGTATCCCAATCGCGCCCGTCGGCCTAATCGTTCGGAGTTTTCGTGGTTTTCTTCGAACCTTGGATTTCCAAGCGTTAATACGGGTTAGGTTCCCTTAGAAAGACCCCCACGAAGGGCACTCCCCCCCTGGGCCTATATCCCTCGTGCAGATAATTGGCCGTCATAAATACAACCAACCAACCGTGCATTAGTTTTTGAGATAGAGCTATCGCGAATACCGCGAAAAATGCGCTATAGTAGCGCCACCTGTCATATGATTTACACGAAAATCTAATCTGGAACAACTTATGTCAATGCCTAACAGAATATTAAGTTTGATGAAATTCTGTTCACTAGTTCTTGAGACATTATCGCTAACATCATGTAAATCCTGAAAAAATAAAGCGTTGAATTCAGGGGGTGGTACGGGGAACGTACCCCCCACCCCCGAAGCATTGGAATATTCCCATTAAGGTTTGAGATTTTATGCCTGATGGCCAAAAGTCCAATCCCCCCACGGAACCCTAGAATGATAATCCCCGGAACCGCAGAAATCCCTCCCGGAGAAAAATGTCTGAATTCAACACGGCTGAAAAAAAGCATCCTAGCAGCGCCACCTGTTGGGCGATTTACACCGAAACATAATAAGCCATAACTTGTGCCAACGTCTAACTGAATGAGAAGTTGGATGAAAATTCGTGCGTTAGCTCTTGAGGTAGCGATCTTGCGGAAATCGTGTAAAATGCAGCCTAGCAGCTCCAGCTGTTGGGCGATTTTCTCCAAAAAGTAATCCGCACCCATTTATATCAAGGTCTAACCAAATCTAAAGTTTCAATAGATTTCATGCATAAGTGGTTGCTGATTAGGTTCTGGCGTAAATCACCCAATAGGTGGCGCTGCAAGGCTACATTTTGCAGAATGGACACGATTTGAGCGATAGGCCTATCTCAAGAACTCAAGCACGGAATTTTCTATCTTTAGCATTCTCACGATAGACCTGGAGCAGGGATGGCGAACCTATGGCACGCGTGCCAAACGTGGCACGTAAGAAAACTTCCCTGGCACGCGTAAAAAATTATAGAGTATATTCAGTGACACGCTTGTACTTCAGATTACGTTTTATTTTATTTAGGTTTAGGGTTTTAAATTATTTTAGGTTTTATTATATCTAGGTTTTAATTTTGAAAAATGAAAATTGAATTTTAACTGTTAGTGCAAATCATTATGTATCTATTCAAGCTTCTTCTACTTTAAAGAACTAAAAATGATCTGATTCGGAAGTATACAATAAAAGAAAAACTCGCTTATAGATTATTAATACGGAATTCGATGCGACATGGCTATATCATTGAGTCAATACAGCATAATAAATAAGTTAAGAATCGAATTTAGTATAAGAGTAAAAATATTTAAGCGAAATTTCTGTCAAAATTAATTGTTGGATTTTACATAAATTTAAATGTTTTTGGCACGTTAGAATGCTGATACATAATAATTTTGAATTTTTTGGCACGCATATTCAGAAAGGTTCGCCATCCCTGGCCTAGAGTGCCGTTTAATTTTAGTACTGTGATAGCGAATTTTGAAGGGTAAACATGTATGGTATAGAAGAAAGGTTTGGGATTGCCATATCTGACTAGTTGTTATCATTTTTCATCTTATTAAACGGGAAAGTTATGTTATAGCATTCTGAATAGGTTGGAAAATAGTTCGTAGTTTATACTTGAAGCATGATTTTTCTCTCTTGTTTGTTAATGCATAGGGAGAACCATTTCGTGCGAGATTTTCGTATGCCTGGGTAGGATCTTCAAACCTCCTCAAGTTTAAAAAATCGAAGTTTAACCCCTTTACTAACTGTCCTTGAAAGACAGAAACGATCTGCTGTGAAATATTATTATTATATAAGCCTATTTGCTTTAAAAAGGGTGGGAGGGGGCGTGTTTTCTTTTCTTTTTTTTTTATCCCCTAATGTTTCTTTTTTTTTTTTTTTTTTTTCCTTCGGGCAACAATTATAGTCCAAGAGCTGTTAAACATTTTAGGGGAGGTATTTGAGGCACCCTGAAAATTTGTGCAACACTTCTTTTGTAATGGCTGAATACAAAATCGAATGTCTGGCTGAAGGATCGTGGCCCAAAATCTGTGCCAGACACGTGTCAAGTACCATTTTTGGAAAAATGGCACTTGACACGTGTCTGGTACAGTTTTTGTGCCGACTAAAGTGTCTGTCGTTTTCAAAATATTTTTTTGCATTGATAATTTTCAGGGTTTTTCACTTTGTATCGATTAATTTTCAGGGTTTTTCACTCTGAGTCACAATCACCCCTGGAATACAAAATCGAATGTCTG
Organism: Maratus speciosus; assembly: GCA_963932465.1. Classification (NCBI taxonomy): domain Eukaryota; kingdom Metazoa; phylum Arthropoda; class Arachnida; order Araneae; family Salticidae; genus Maratus; species Maratus speciosus. The sequence goes on from OZ010789.1 coordinate 5,994,207, forward strand.
GCTGAAGGATCGTGGCCCAAAAACTGTGCCAGACTCGTGTCAAGTGCCAAATGGCACTTGATGGGGTGTCTGGCACAGTTTTTGTGCCGACTAAAGTGTCTGTCATTTTCAAAATATTTTTTTCTAAGCATAAATATTATTCTGCCTCAATCTCAGCGTGCCTCAAATACCTTTTTTGGATAGTCAAAAAATGGCACTTGACACGTGTCTGGCACAGTTTTTGGGCCGACTAAAGTGTCTGTCGTTTTCAAAATATTTTTTTCTAAGTATAAATATTATTCTGTCTTAATCTCAGCGTGCCTCAAATACCTTTTTTGGGTAGTCAAAAAAATGGCACTTGACACGTGTCTGCACAGTTTTTGGGCCACGATCCTTCAGCCAGACATTCGATTTTGTATTCAGGCATTACAAAAGAAGTGTTGCACAAATTTTCAGGGTGCCTCAAATACCTACTCAAAAATGTTCACAGCTCTCCTACTATTAAGGTGTCGTCACTAAAAAAGTACGTTACAAGAGACTGGTGTATCATTGTACGGTTCAATACTGATCATCGGCTGCCATTTTTTAAACTTCCAAAGCATCGCACCTTTTCAATTTTTACATCGTCGTGTGTGGGGGGGGGGGGGCAGGTGAATTCTTTTAACTGCAATTTGTTTGAAAAGAGCTTCTCAATTTTTATTTGAGATATTAATTTTTTGATAGTTTTTAATGCCATTTCTCTCATGGTGGTCAATGAAGTACTCCATTTCTGTAGAAAGTAAAGGGAAAATAGTAGATTACAAAATATTTTTGTTGCCATTTTCTCATAGCAACTAAAAAAAATAATTGTAATTAAAGTACGAGGTATTGTTCGAAATTTGAAAAATATAAATGATCTCTGATTAATGCTGCAGCTAAACTGTTATTTCATTTTCAGTATCCCTATTAATGTCAGAAACAAATGAAGGCCTATGAATCGTGATATACCTGATTTTTTTGTCGAGTTTCTTGAAGGACGACAACGCTTTTTGCAGGGTTTGTTGTGTATTATTCCGCGATCGTGATGTCCTATGCCTACTTTTCTACAGATGTTGTTTAAGACTGGATCGTCTATGTGGAATGCTTCAGCGGATACCAAATGACGTCATTTTATATAAAATAAAAACGTGTATTTTAAGCCTCAAAACTGATTTTTTTTTTTTTTTTTTTTTTTTTTTCTTTTGTATCATCTAGATTTATATAGGTATATATATATATATTTTTTTTTTTTTTTTTTTTTTTCCTCATCTGCGGCAACACTCAATTCTGAAAAAGCGGAATTCCTGTTTTCTAGGAGGGTTTTTTCTCTCTCAGACAACTCCATTAAAACGTCGAAGAGTGAAGAAGAGCAGAGAGTGTTGAAACGTGTGCTTTTCAGGAAGAAGATTCCGCGCTGAAATTTTTCTACTTACGCGCGTTGTTGGGAATTTTCCGATCTCATTATTTCAATACGTGGCTGAAAAGTCTGCGAATAATAGGAAAGCGCTTATTCTAGTATTTCAAATTACTAAATGAATATGAGAATCAGGGTATATTTCTAGAAAACGGAAAAAGGTAGATGTTTTGAGATTTTATTTTTATTGATTGAGACAGTTTTTAAATATCCATAAAAGAGTTGGAATTTTGGGATAAAAAGCGAAAGAAGCAAAAAACATTTTCGTCATTTCAAAAGGATAGCACTTTAGATTGAAAATAGAATTACTTTTATATATTTAGGAGAACCCCGAACCCAGCCCTGTCCATTCTGTAGTAGTTTTCGTGTCCCGTAGAATTTTCAATAATAAAAAAAAAGATGACTCACCCATGTTTTTTACACCGTACAGCGTGTTCTTTAAACCGCGATGTCCAGGTTCGATCGCGTGATATTCATTAATCATGAAAAACTGTTTGTAAAATCTAAAAAAAATATATTAAATGTAAAAAATCAATTAGAATGTTCAATAATTAAAAAAAATGTTTTTCACCGGTGCTCTGTAATGTGGACAGTATTTTCTTTAAACCGGAAAGCCCAGATTGGATCTTTAGGTGCTAATTAGAAAAATTAGTTCAAATTGTATAGAAAATGTATTACAAAAACTGTATAGAAAATGTATTACAAAAACTGTATAGACAATCTAAATATATCTGTGTATATAGTAAATGTAAAAAATGTATTAGAGATTTCAATAATTAAAAAAATGTTTTTCACCAGTGTTCTGTGCAGCAGGTGCTGCACAGAACACTGGTGCTCATGATACTGATTACCCTTACGAAAATAGTTCATAGAGCTGTACATAGAACTCTATAGAATTCTTTACAAGTTTTTTAGAATAGTCTTTCTATAGAAACCGTTTCTGTAGAGTTTTGAAAAGTTCTATAGAATACTTTTTTCTAAAGAAAATGTTTCTATAGAACTCGATAGAAGTTTTTTCTATAGAACACTTTTTCTATAGAGCGCTATAAAACTTATAGAAGTTCTATAGACTATTGATTCTATGGATTTTTTTTAAATAAAAAACATATTAAAATTTATGTGTACTAATTTATCTATACATATATATTAAATAATAATATTAACTAATTTTGTAATACATCACTTAATATCCTTGTAACTTAATTCATAATTCTAATACATTGTGATTCAAGTGTTTATTTAATAATATATCAATCGAACTACACTGATTTAAATTGTTAAATTAATATGCTTGTTAATGATTCATTAATTTGTCGTTTTATTTTATAATCAGTTATTAATTTGCTGTTACTTTCATAAAAACATTCACTTAATATAATAAACTTTATTCACTAATAGTAACTCATCTAATTTAATAAACTTTATTCAGTAATTATAATTTTTATTAAAAAACTTTAATCTGAAGTATAAAAGTACTTAAACAATTACGTTTCAAGTTTAAAAAATAATAATTTATTAGACTTTTAAATAATTTTTCAAGTCTATATTAAAATGGGAGTTAATTTTATCAACCCGCGTTCGATGCCGTCGTATTAATAAATTTTAACAGAAATGAGAAACCTGAAATGAATATCTTAACACGATTCAAGCTGTGAAGCTCACTTTTTTAAAAAGTCTAAATAATATAGTACCATTACCGCCAACAAAATGAATAAGTAAATAATTTTTTTATTTTAACTGGCATTTTTTTTCTCTCCTTAAATCTGGTTTTCTAATTTACAAATGATTTCGGTTTTCATAATTTACACAGTTGAGAATTAATCAGCGTATAAAATATAAATAATTTCTATACAATACAATAATTTCCATACAAATTTAATGATTGGGAATGCAAAACACAAAAGAAATAAACTTGAAATAGAGTAAGGAAAGCTCGCATACTGCGAACAACCATAGAGTGGGCTGAATGTAGTGGTTCGCGTCCGATCACGGAAGCCAAACAGCATCGAGCGTGGTTAGTACTTGGGAGGGTGTCCTCATGGAAGCACCGGCTGAAGCTGTTTGTTATAGAATATATTTATTAAATAGTTTATAGAATATATTCGAATAATTTTATAGAATATATTCGAATATTTGATAGAAATTCTATAAACATTTCTATTGAATTTCTACAGATATTTCTATAGCTTTTGGCGAAACTAGCTTATAGAAAAACGGGCCATAATTCTATAGTATTCTATAATACTTTTCCTATAAAAATTTTTATAGAATTCTATAAGAAATTTTTGTAAGGGTAATCTTAAAATTGGATTGAAAATACAAGGCGTGGCTATTCATTTCCAGGACTACAACAACAATTATTAGAAGAAAAAATTCGTTGATGGGTTAACAACTATGGTATTTGTCGAGTCATGTATCTCAGACCTGCCAACTGCTACGAAAAAATCGTAATTGCTACGATTTGGACCTATAAACTACGATGCTACGAAAATCGGTTTTAAACTACGATTTTTTGCAAAAAACACAAACGCATTTTTTGTTTCTAGTTGCGATTTTTATCCCGCGCAGCATATTTTTCAGACGTGATTCTGCTCCAAAGGAAGAGGTAGCTTTCATATTCCTTACTTTAAAAAAGCCTCTTATATTATTCAAACACACGAAGCTCAATTTAGTGGAAACTGAATATAGGAGATTCAATACTAATTTTTATCAATACTAAATCATTATGAATGAGAATTTCGCGAAATAAGTCAGCTTTATCCAAGCTGCTTTTATTTAAAGTAACTTATAATTGGCAGCCACATTCGGCGATTTCTTAAAGTGCCGGCTATTTTAAGACAACATGGTGGATGAGGCTAACCAGTGAACTTGGTCGAGACCTTAGTAATTGCTGTGCACATGCTCACTCACATCGGATCGATTCATATATACGAGTGCTGTCGCAGGCATAAAATCAGATTTTTCAAAATGTCACCCACATTAGATATTGAAATTGCTATATCTGGGCCATTTTTTAAGATAAAGACAAACAAAAAATGCTCTTGAATCCTTATACCAAGGTCAAATACTTAAGAAAGAAACCTTTTTCAATTTCTAATTTTTTTGCACCTCACTTTAAATTAATTTTTTTTTAATTCAATGGCCGCCATTTTTAAACAAGATGGCTGATGAAGCTGGCCAGCGAACTTGGTCGAGATATTGATGTATACTAATCCACATGCCTTCTTACAGCGAAATAGGCGAATACGTGTGTTATTGAGTGACAAATACAAGATCGTTTCAAAATGTAGCCATGCTAGAAATTCAAAGTGCTATAATTCAACCATTTTTTAAGATATAAACAAAAGAACAAATTTTCAGAAACAAAAACTGCTCCGGAATCTTTGTATCAAGGCCAAACACATAAAAAAAAATCTTTTTCATTTTCCAATTTTTTAATACCTCATTTTAAATTTTAAATTAATTTTTTTTTTAATGGCAACCCTTTTGAAACAAGGTGGCGAATGAAACTGGTCAACGAACTCGGTCGAGACATTGGTATGTATTATGTACAGACCAAGTTACATCCAAATCGGTTCATAAATACGCCTGTTATCGCGTGACAAAAATCAGGTCGTTTTAAAATGTCAGCCACAATAGAAATTCAAAATGCTATAACTCAGCCATTTTTTAGATATAGACGAAACAAAAACTGTTCCGGAATCTTTGTACTAAGGTCAAACACATACGAAAAAAATCTTTTTCATTTTCCAATTTTTTGGTATCTCATTTTAAATTTTTTTTAAATGGCCGCCATTTTGAAACATGATGGCGGATGAAGCTGGACAACGAACTCGGTCGAGATATTTGTATGTACTATGTACACACCAATGTACATCCAAATCGGTTCATAAATACGCCCGTTAACACGTGACAAAAATCAGGACGTTTCAAAATGTCAGCCACGCTAGAAATTCAAAATGCTATAACTCAGCCATTTTTTAAGATATAGACGAAACAAAAACTGCTCCCGAATCTTTTTATCAAGGTCAAACACATAAGAAAAAATTTTTTTTTTCAATTTTCAATTTTTTGGTACCACATCTCAAATTTAAATTTTTCTTAAAAATTTAAATGGCCGCCATTTTTAAACAAGATGGCGGATGAAGCTGGCCAACGAACTCGGTCGAGACATTGGTATGTACTATGTATAAACGAAGTTACATCCAAATCGGTTCATAAATGCGCCTGTTATCGCGTGACAAAAATCAGGTCGTTTTAAAATGTCAGCCACAATAGAAATTCAAAATGCTATAACTCAGCCATTTTTTAGATATAGACGAAACAAAAACTGTTCCGGAATCTTTGTACTAAGGTCAAACACATACGAAAAAAATCTTTTTCATTTTCCAATTTTTTGGTATCTCATTTTAAATTTTTTTTAAATGGCCGCCATTTTGAAACATGATGGTGGATGAAGCTGGACAACGAACTCGGTCGAGATATTTGTATGTACTATGCACACACCAATGTACATCCAAATCGGTTCATAAATACGCCCGTTAACACGTGACAAAAATCAGGACGTTTCAAAATGTCAGCCACGCTAGAAATTCAAAATGCTATAACTCAACCATTTTTTAAGGTATAGACGAAACAAAAACTGCTCCCGAATCTTTTTATCAAGGTCAAACACATAAGAAAAAAATATTTTTCCATTTTCAATTTTTTGGTACCACATTTCAAATTTTAAATTTTTTTAAAAAATTTAAATGGCCGCCATTTTAAAACAAAATGACGGATGAAGCTGGCCAACGAACTCGGTCGAGACATTGGTATGTACTATGTACACACCGAATCACATCCAAATCGGTTCATAAATACGAGAGTTACAGTGTGACAAAGGTCATATATATATATATATATAATACCAAAAACACATACTATACATCCAATCCCATAACTACTGAACTACTGAGAAAAATTAACAAAATAACCATGGAAAATTCTTACTAACAAAACCATGAACAAACAGAAAACATCCATTGGAGACAGATTGCAAGGCTAAAGACTTGCATGCTGGGTTATACTGGTAATTACACATGCAACTTTCCCCATATCTGTCGAGACCATACTGACCAAAGAAAACTTTAAAACTGGCCATACAAAGCAGTAACCCAATTCGAAAAGAACGACTCTTCCAAACTGAACTCCTTATAAAGCCTACGAATATTTGGCGATGTTTTTAATCGCCAAAAGCAAAACATCGCGGTAATCTTTATCCTTGAGGAAATTGTTTGTCAAACTATTTAACAGTCTAATAGGATAATTCTGGACCATTGCATCCTGATAGAGATTTTTAATATCATTTATTATACTATCATGATTAGAATTTAACTTAGCAATACTTATTAAACTATTGATAATGATATTGATAATGATAATGATAAATATGTACATTGGAATTAAAATTTAATATCTTTATTGTTTCAAAGTTGTAATCCCTTCTCTTATCATAAATGCGGGTCTTCAATCCACCCCTCTCAATTTCGATAGTGAGATCCAAATAATTTACATGTTTTTCGTCATATGAAGTTTTCTTTAACCCCTTCGCGACGGGAGCCTTTTACGAAATGTTTATTACTTTGCTACCGGTTTTAAAAAACAGAAGTTTGTGCCTATTCAAATCAGGAAAATGCTCGGATTTAATAAGGCAAATTTTACAGTAAAATTTTACTGGTGAGGATAAACGAGGATCCTTAGGCCTATTTCCGGCACGTATACGTGTCGCTCGTCCCCAAGGGGTTAATGTCAAACCTTGTGGATAGTAGTCTAAATTTAAATCGCTATTGGAATCGTTAATCCTAACCATCAATATATCTAAAACTTAAAAAATCCTTATTTAATCTCTCATTAACCTCGTATAAAAATAAATAAATGTCTGCAAGTACCGAACTACAACTACCCCCCATAGGAATACCCCTTATCTGTTGAAACACATGTTTACCATCGAGTAAATAATTTTCATTAACTACAAAATTAAATAAATTTGTTAAATGATCCAAATTTTTACCCAAAATATTGTACCGCTTAAAAAAGTCAACATTTTATTTTTAAGATCAGTTAAATCAATACTATTATATAAATCTTCAAAATCATAAACATATAAACCTTTAACATTACTCAAACCCTTCAATCTATTAAGTAACTCAAAACTATTTTTTATAATACATGTGTAATTTTGTTTTAATGCCATTTCAAATAAACTCTGCAAAATATCCAAAAACTTTTTATTAGCAACTTCCAAATAAGTGTCGAAAACACATGTAATTGTACGAAAGGCAATGGGGTCCTTATGAAATTTAGGAACCAAAACCATATAAGGCAGTTCCTTACTACGTTGTGTGTATCTTAACCTTTTGTAAAAAGCATCAATTCTACTTTCTGTTTCTTTTACACTGGTATTTAATAACCTATAATTATGTGTATTATTATAACATTATCTTAATTGATTACGGTATAGCTCTTTACAAATAATTGCAAAGTTTGTATTTGCCTTATCAATATATGTTACAATAAAACTACTCTGCAAATCCTTAATAGAATCTTTTAATACTTTATAATTCCCTAACGAAATCCCCCCTGTTTTACCGCTGTAAATTGAACACAATTCTTTCAGTATGTTATGTTTCCATTCCAGAAAAGCTATTTTCGGTAAGCAAAATTTATTCATTAGTTTATGTATAAACATATCAACGTTGATTTTTAATCGTTTTTTTATAAAATCCTTAGTATTTAATCTTTTTAAACGAAATTTTGTACCAAATTGCATATAATCCCTCAATGTCTTGTCCTTGACAATATACAAATTTCCGGTCAATACATGACCGTGATTCACATCCACAAAATCACGATAACTTGGATCATAACAATGACATAAATTATTATCGTTGTTTCTACCAATTTCTTTTGAAAAATTATTATAGTTAAAAACCATACGTCCTAAAGGTTTATCATATCTAAAAACCTTGACAATTTCGATGTCCTTATACGACTTTAATTTCAGAAAAAAAGTGATACGAAAGCGAAAAAAAAAATCATGTTTTGTAACATATTACACGCATATTATTACATTTCTTAATTTAAATAGTGAAGATTTTTAAAGTATTCATGCTGAAATTCTGATTGTGCTTGTTAATATTCTGCAGCAACAACAACAACAACAAAAAATTCAATTCAAAGTGGGCTTGGCGCAATTTCAAATTCAAACTATTTCAAATACCGTCCATCCAACCAAAGACTAGTAACCAATTTATGCAAATATTAAAATATATTTATTGTGAATTGATTCAAAACATAAATTTTATGTTTATTTATATTCTTTCACAAAATAAACTTTCCCAGCTTTCAAAACAAACGGCAGAAATGTATATTGAAATATTTTTTTAACTAACATTTAACTGTCCAAAGCTTAAAAGTTTTAAAACAAAAAATAAAAATGAATGAGGTATAGGAGGTTTCAAATGAATTATATTAGAATCGACAACCCTATCGATTGTGGCTAATGTTGCATTTTTTAAAAGGATGTTAACGTTCAACCCTCCTGTTGTCAGTGGTCTCATGATCACAGTTTTTCAATGTCCACCGTTTAACTTGTGATTTTCAGTTTAGCCATCAATATAAGTGGAATTTTATTTTGCTTTAACATGTTATAGTAACGTCAGACACTCAATAAGTGAATTTTCCTTATAAAAACTCTGTACAGAAAATTGAGTATAGAAACCGCATCCTATGAATTAATAGAGCCTTTTATTCAACTTTCGATCTCGTGGTCTCACAAACCGCTGAGAGTCGCTATACAACACAATCTGCGACAGTAATTAAGGGTTCATTGAACTGCTCTTTATACAAAGCCAAATATAAATAATTTTATTCAACAACTGAAATGTAACAACGAAGTTTTCTGGAAATATATATTTAAAGAATAGCCAGCTAAGGTCTCTAATCCTTATGCATCCAATAAAATTGGACAATAAAATGAAAAATATTCTCTCCCGAATGTCTCGATCCATTACAATGAATTTTACAACAAACTCAGATCTTAGTAACCAAAAATAGTAAGGTGGTCTGACTTTAAAAATTTAATTTGTGACCATTGTAAAGAAAGGTCAAAGATCAATTCAGATCTTATGGGGTATTTCAACTAAAAAGAAAAAAAATATTGCGTGAAATTTTAAACTAATATTAACCCACAGTGCTGATTTAAGAATGAAACATTATTAGTTTCAATAATGTACATCAACAATGGAATTAAACTGAGTGGCCAATATTAGTATTCGTTGCACAACAATGAACACTATAACCCTACAACGTTATTAATAGAGCAAAAATATTAAACGTTAGTATTAATAGTGAACATTAAGTAAATATTTAAATTATTTTTACGTATTTTCTTTTGGATTTAGCTGTGATACGATAAATTTTATGAATCTAATCTAATTTATGATTCTGCCTAGCTATTTTGGGATTGTTTATTGTTGCAATATTGTTGCAGAACAATGCAAACAATGCTTGCATAAGCAACAAAACATGCTTCAACAATGAAATTTAAGCATATCGTTTACAAGCTATCATCATTTCTATCACTATTAAAGTTTATGTTGGTTTGCAAAACGTTTAATATAAACTTGTGATTTAGAGATATTTTAGAAGGATTTGTTTGAATCGAGTGGACTAGTGGATAATTCTCATGCCGACATACAAAATGTACGACATTTCGGACTCCAACTTTCTGTCAAAGATATTTTATTATGGATGCTATTGTGTAGCGGTGACGATTGTGATGTCCATTCTCATCTTTTTTGCGAAACTATCATTTTGGATCTTGAAGCTCTTTATGTTAGGCATACCTGATGACTTGACCATGTGTATGCTATGTGTCATTGTGTAAGCTAAAATCGCCGAAGTATTTGCAATGGAAAATACCAACAACGAAATTTTAAATGATGCCTCCGAGTACAGTCCTAGCGAAAGTGCTGAACAAGAGTCAGCAGATGTTGAAAGCCGTGAACGAAAAATGACTTTCGAGCAAATCCTCACTGGTGAAATTCAAAATGAATAGGTCAGTATTCCTGTGAGAGATTTTGCCAATACTTCGTTTGAATTCGAGCCAACTGAAGAGAAAGTGACTGATTGCCGTGAACAACGAAACTTTAGTGAGATGCCAAGTAAATGGGTTGATGTCCCTCTGAGAAGCAACTCAAGCAGTTCCTTAAAACTAATTGAACAACCGCATGCTCATGGTCATGAGACCAAAGAAACAAGTGAGGTCCCACTCCTTAATGAAATTTCAAGGGAATGGGTCAGTAACCCTCTCAAAGACGATTCAAGTATTCTCATGCTTCATGCTGCCAACTAAACGGCGTCTGGTTGAACATTTCGAGCGAAAACGGACTTGGAATCAACGTCTCCTTCGGAGAATTTCACGTAGGCGAGCTTCTCTTCCACGCAGAGAGGATTCGAATGCTTTGTCGGATACAACCGAACAGCCACGTACTAAACATTATGAGTCGAAAAAGACTTGGAAACAACGCTTCTTTTGCTGCATGTCTCGGCAAACTGCTGGTTAAATTTTGTGCCGTACTGTCTTCGTCTTGTCGTGCTGTGATCGTCTTGGGCTGTTTTGCCTACCAAAACCTCTTCATCTGCTGAATTCCTCCTTAAAAGCTACTATTATCAGGCACATCTATTCTTCTTTTCTCCTGTCATACTCTTCTGACCCAATAAAATGCTTCCCAACATTTCTATAACTTGTCTTTATTGCGTTGATTGTTATATCTTTAAATTTTATAGTAAAGTTTCATGAGGAGAGAGTCGAAATAGGGTATTGTGGTGCAAAATATCTAAATGTGGATAATGTTTAACCCAGGTATCTGATATAAAAATATTTTTTCTTCTTAAAATAATAACTAGACATTAAATTTCACAAAAATCTTGAATTATTTTTAAAAAATAGACTTTTTAAAAACTTAAACGCATTCTCATTATTTTTGTTCTACATTAAGGCAACCCAATGACAACAAAAATCCAAAATAATGAAACTCGTTTAATGAGATGGCATTAAGAAGCATAATCTATGTTTAATTTAATAAACTAACTAAGCTATTATTATTTATAGGAATAATAAAATCTGAATTTCATTAGTTAATAGCAGAGATACACGAACTCATTAAAAGTACTATATGCACACTTGCCTTTTTAGACATCTTGTAGAAAAAATACAGCCAAAGCGATATAAGTAAGCGTACAAACTTAATACTGGAATCGGGCGTAAATTAACACAGTTGCGCCATCTTGTGGGCGGGGTGATAATCTACAACGCGGGCTTTTAGTGTGACGTCCTATATCACAGGATATCTACCATCTGCGCCTATTTTCTAAATCTTTAGTCACTCATGGAACTGAATTTTGTTTACCACATTTATTGCAAAATAACGGCGTAGCCGGAGGGGCGCACAGATGCACTTGACACCACGAAGTTATCTTCGTCCTCTCAGAGAGATTTCAGCTATTAATCAAGGTGAAAAAAACTTTACAATTTTAGTTGTGTGAAATAAGAAAACAGTTAGGCATAATTCTGTAGTTTAACCCCGTCCTCTACGTGGCGTGCGACCTTGTTTGATGTGACCTCGCCTTTAATCTTGCTGTTACCTCTCCCATTTAAGACAGGACGCTTACTTATATCGCTTTGAATACAGCATTACTTGACGAATTGTGTTTGAAAGGCTCGGATATAAAGAACATACTTTATTCTACGATTTTCAGCCAAGCTCTAGTCACGTGAGGAATCAGAGCACCGAAAACAAATAGAAGATATAAAATGAATGGGTGCGATCACACTGTGTGTGAGAAAAGGCTCGGAGTGATGTTTCACTCGTCCATTGTTTGTGTTCATTTGCGTAAGAATAGCACGCATATTCATGGCGATATGAAGTATTCTTCAAAATATTGAAGAAATTTTCTTCTTTTCTTTGATCATATCATGCAACATTCAGGGCTCGCAGTGTTCCTAAAATTTTCGCACTTTTCTACCACTATTTTAAAGCGATAATCTTTATTGTATAATTCTGTTATAGATGTTAAAGGAATCTACCACGCAGAATTTTTATTTAAAATACTGGTAGCAAAGTGCGAAAATTTTAGGAACGCTGCGAGCCCTGAGCATTTTACCTTCAGGCAACTTTTAAAGTAAAGTAGAAAAAATATTCTGCAATCCGAATGTAAATGTATTAAATATCTCATGAAATACCCGCATTTATGTGAAATAACTTTTGCCTGCACATGCGGAAACGACAACAACGCTGAGCAACGACGCTCTAGACAAGTAGAGCAACACATACGAAAAGCCCAATGGAACATTGTAAAAATTCAGAAAGCAATCGGTGATAAAGTGAGCTGAATAATTTTGGTTGCATTTTAAAAATAGCTACGATGATTGATGATAAAAGATTAACCATGAATAATCATTTTTCATTTTTTTTCTTATCCTCATGTTTTGTCGATGATGATAATTGGATCATAGGATAATGATCATATTTTGTCGATTTTCAGCTTTCCATGGAAAAAACATCTGAACGAGCACAACAAAAAATTAATTATCAAAATCAAAGTATCCGTTCAAAAGCTATGAGTAAACACAGGTTATTTACACATTTCTTGGTTAGAATTTAGTTAATAAGAAAATTAATTAACATCCAGCCAGATAGAAAGCAAATCAAATTCAGTTCAATCTATCGCCAAGAACTTTCTGAATCTTTAAGATCTTTTCTTTTTCAACTTATATTCCGATTCACAACTTTCGTAACGATGAAATGTATCGTTTATAGGTCCAAAGAAATTGATAATTTTACCTATACTATGCCTTTTATCGTCGTTCTTTATGAATCACATATTTACAAAAAGATATTTGAAATTTTATTTATAGCGTCTGTATATACATTTAAATGCTGTCTCGTAAGCTCAATCCTGTAAATAAATACATTAAAAAATGTTTCATTTCCCAAACTTATAAATAGATGGGTTTTTTATATCTTTAAATAATAATTTTTTTTTATCGTGTAAAAAAAATACACTATTTCAAAATAATTAATATCCGCTGACAGTTATTTTATTTTCATGATATAAATATATTTTCGCAGGTTTTTATTTTACACAGAAATGAGCGTAACGTTGCGATTTGATCAATAATTGAAGAGAATTCATAGTTTACACAAAATTTTCGGTGTAACTGGAATTCGTGGACTGTAACATTTCTGATTTTTTCTTTGCAGTGTATGGAATCATTATAAAAATCGGAAAGTAGAATCCAAGGAGTCTCTATATTTAAAGGTAATAGCCGGCTTTTTGTCCGGATTAAAATACTTTCCTGTATTACATATTTTTTTTAAGTAAAAATGAATGAAATTAATAAATTAATTCTTAATATGAAATATTTATTACTAAATTCTTATTACGGTGTATGAAATATTTGTAATAGATAGAAGAAAAAACTGAACTTCTGGATTTAATCATGCCTGATTTCATGGTATCCAGCCTCTAATAATGTTTTTTTTTTTTTTTTTTTTTTTTTTTTTAAATCTTGGTAGCCTTTCGCCTTTTTAAAAATTTTAACAGACATTACAAGCGAAAAAATTTAAAAGGGTTTAAAATAGGGTTACTTTCAGGCCCATAGTTTTAATACCATATCTTTTTCTCACATAATGGAGAAATGGGTGAAAATTTTCACCAATTCTGCTTTATGACAGAGTATTAAGTCTTCTGAAAAATTGCATTTCTCTTTTCTTAAACATTATTTTTAATAACTTGCCGTTCTTCGGCTGGGTTTGCTTTTCCAGACCCTTTGGCTCACTAGGAATTTTACAGTCGGCGAAATGATAATTGATATTATCGAATCTTGATAAAATGTTTCACTTTTTCGTCTCCTAACAGGACGCTTGCTGATGTACGCTCCGTGGAGGTTGAGTTTAGATTCTTCCGAAACGATTTCTGAGCCCCACTGAGCCCTTGCCCACGAAACATATTTTTGCATCCAAGAAAGTAGCTTCTGCATAGTATTTTTGTAAGTAAATGTTGTAGTCTTGCATCGGATTGAGATATCTGTTTTTATCCGCATCCGACACGACCCGCGGTTTGTGTCGGGTCAGATGGGCGCTAGATTTTTTTTGTTGCGATTCTGGTTCGGGTCGGGTTGACTTTCATTCTTTTGGGGTTCCGGTTGGGTTTTAACTCTAGCGGGTCGGTTGCCCCGAAAAGTCCAAACCCAGAAAGTCCAAAATATTTTTACAGGCTTAAAATTTACACATAATCAGATTCCATAATGACTTTTCTTCCGAAACGTGAACACCTTTATTGAACAAACAATTTTTCAAGTGATAAAATTTATATATTTGGACACCCACACCTCTCAATCTACACACACGTAACATGTGTATGTGTGCATAATCTACCACAAATACGATGCATCGATTTTTGTCTGTATCAAAATCGAAATGTTGATAGTATTTTCATATTTCGAAAAAAGAAAAAATGGTAATAATCTAAGTTTGTATTTATTATTATACATTTATATTAGGATAATTATACGGATAGAGAAAATTCGGAAAATTAGAAATTTTTGAAAAGTTAGGGAAGTTTGAAATTTCCGAGAGAAAGCCAGGCGAATTTTTTTATGCTAAAACTAATGATTTAAAATGGCAGTACCATGAAAACTAAGTTTGCTCTTCTTCAAACAATAAAAAGTATTTCAATCTCGGATGCAGTTTCTTTTATCTACCCCCACCCCTTCCCGAAAAAAAGAAAAGAAAAAACTACCTTTGCAAAATCCTTCCTTTTAAGCGGAGTTTTTCTATACCAGAATCTCTGGATAGTTCCGATGGATGGCGTAAAAGATTCGGTCTGTTTTTCTCTCTCTTTCTGTTTTTCTTTCTCTTTCTGTTGTTGGACGCTTCTTAGCTTAATTTATTGAATATTTATAATCATTTATGGAGGTGAATTATTTATGAACAAAACGTTTTAGCCCCCGAAATATGATTTATTTCGGGCAACCATTAAAGTGTCGTCACTAAAAAATAACGTTCCTTTCCATAAGCCAGCCGTAAAACGAAGCAAGTGTATCATGATACGGTTCAATACGGATGGATCCGCTCTACTGCCATTTTTTAAACTTCTAACCATCGCACCTTTTCAATTTTTACACCTTCGTATTGGGGGCGGGGGAAAAGCACTTTTAACTGCGATTTGTTTGAAAATGGCATCTTCATTTATTTTTGAGATATTCATTTTTTTTTTTTTTTTTGTAGTTTGTAATGCCTTTTCGGTAAGGGTGGCCATTGAGATACTCTAGAACTGAAAAACATTGAAATTAAAATACGTGCTATTTTGAAAAAATATAAATGAATGATTTCTGATAAAACAGGGAGCTATTATAAACTCTAATTTTAAGTATCCATATTAATGTTACAAACAAATGAACGCCAATGAATCATTGGATAGCCGTTTTTTTTTTTTTTTTTTTTTTTTTTTTTTTTGTCGAGTTTCTTGAATGGCGATATCACTTATTGCTGGGTTTGTGTATTATTCCGCTATCGTGACGTCCTGTGCATACTTTTGTATAGATGTTGTTGAAGACTGGATCGTCCATGTGGAATGCTTCAGCGGATGCCAATGACGTCCATATATACAAAATAAAAGCGTATTAGTTCAAGAGCCGGCAGCACAAAAACCTAGTTATCAAGCACAAGAAAGAACCTTTATTTTATGGAAGAGTAGAAGTAGGGGAATCTAATGATCCATGGCTGCCGGAAGTGAAGTGGTGCATAAGCCAAAAATTGATACTACCCGTGGTTGACTCGTAGGTTTATCATTGTGTTTTCCTGCTCCCAGTCCTCCCTGTTTTCATATCTTTGTTTGTAGGACAAACACAATGATAAACCTACGAGTCATCCACTTTTGGCTTATGCACTACATCACTTCCTGCAGGCATGGATCATTAGATTCCCCTACTTCTACTCTTCCATAAAATAAAGGTTTTTTTCCTTGTACTTGATAACATAGGTTTTTGTGCTGTCGGCTCTTGGACTATATATTTTAAGTTTTGAAATTGAAATAAGTTTTGTCGAAGTGCATCCCTTTTCACTCCAGCGGATTTTAAATTCTTCATAGGTGGAAATGCTTCCTTAACTTTTGAAAATAACGCCATTGAAATGACGAACTGATAAATCGCAAAGTTTTGGCAAAAATTGAGAGTGTCTTTATAGATAATGGATTTCTTTTCTGATCGGAAGCAACACTAAATTCTGAAAAAGGAGAATTCCTGCTTTTTTCTTTTTCTTTTCTTATTTACACTATGTTAAAGCAATCCGCGTTGAACTGTGACGGGTGGGATAAGAAATTTTCTTCTTGGTTTGAGAAAATGGATGAAACCACATACTAAAAATGTGTATTGTGCTGAGTATTAAGCGTACAAGATTTTTTTTTTTTTCTTTTTTTAATGTCACTAGTTTTTGCGCCGAACCAATATGAACTGAATCAGTTGTGAATGTCCCACTGTCGAATTCATAATCTTCAAGGCTGTTCTGAAGTCCAAAAGGGCAACTTTGTGGCACATTTTTCAATTTATTTTTATATTTATTTATTTTTATAATTTATTTTTATTTATTTAACGTACCGTCAACCAGTACTTTGGGCCAGTTTTTCTTGGTTCCACTAACATTTCCATTATTAAAAAAATATTATATATGATTTTTCAACGTCGAAATTGAATTGTAAGCAATTAACAGGAAACAATGAAGCAAACTGTATGGTTTTAAAGAGGCTATTTTTTATTTTTTAACTATTAATAAAGTTTTGGAACAAAGTAGTCCCTGCTCTGGGCTTCTTGGGTCCATTCACTTATCTTCTATACTAATATTATAAAGAGGTAAAAATTGTTTATTTGTAGGAGGTAAGCTCTGGAACTACCGAACCGATTCCAAAAGTAATGGTATCAAAATGATGGTGTTAGTCCAAGTTAGAACATAGGCTATATTTTATGTCAGTGCCATTACCCCAAAGGGGGTGCAGGAGCAAAAAACGCTCTAAAAATGCTATTTTTGTGTTACTGAAGGGCCTAGAAACAGGAAATTTGGAATAGTAGTTACTTATAAGATACTAATGATCTCTAAGCACATTTCTTTAAAAAATCGAAATTTAAAAGGGGTGAGAATGCGCGGAAAGCGTTCTAAAAACGTTCTAAGTTGCGATTTTTGCGCAATTTCAGGAAGTAACAAACCGATTTAAAAAATAATGGTGTCAAAATGATGGTGACAACCCTTGCTCTAACATAGGCTTCATTTTATGTCGGTGCCACTACCCCTAAAGGGGTTGCAGGAAAAAAAATGTTCGAAATTGCGATTTTTGTGTTACTGAAGGGCCCAGATACCTGGAATTTGGCATAGTAGTTACTTATTAGATATAAATGGTCTCTAAGAACATTTCTTTAAAAATTTGAAATTTAAAAGGGGTGAAAATACGTAAAAAGCGTTCTAAAAAACGTTCTAAATGGCGATTTTTACTCAATCTCAAGAAGTACCAAACCGATATAAAAAATAAAGGTGTCAAAAAGATGGTGACAACCATTGCTCCAATATAGGCTACATTTTATGTCGGTGCCACTACCTCTAAAGGGGGTGCAGGAACAAAAAAAAAAACGTTCGAAATTGCGATTTTTGTGTTACTGAAGGGCCTAGATACATGGAATTTGGTATGGTAGTTACTTATTAGATATAGATGATCTTTAAGAACATTTCTTAAAAAAATCGAAATTTAAAAGGGTGACAGTGCTCAAAAAGCGTTCAAAAAAACGTTCCAAATGGCAATTTCTACGCAATCTCAAGAAGTACCGATTTGATTTTTTTAAAAATGATGTGAAAACGATGGAGACAGCCCTCGCTCCAACATAGGCCATATTTTATGTCAGTGGCACTACCCCAAAGGGGGTGCAGGAGCAAAAAACGTTCTAAATTGAGTTTTTTGTGATACCGCAGGGGCTAGCAACTTGAAATTGGGCATGTTAGCTACTTATATGATATAAATGATCTCTAAGAACATTCCTTTAAAAATTCGAAATTTAAAAGGGGTGAAAATGCGCGAAAAGCGTTCTAAAAAATGTTCTACTTTGGGATTTCTACGCAATCTCAGAAAGTACCCATCCGATTTCAAAAGTAACGATTGGAAATTGATGATGACAGCCCTTGCTCCAACATAGGCTCTATTTCATGTTCGATGTCACTACCATCTAGGAGTTGAATAAGCAAAAAACGTCCTAGATTGCGATTTTTATGATACTGAAGGGCGTAGAATCCTGAAATTAGGCAAGGCAGTTATTTATAAGATACAAATGATCTCTAAGAACATTTCCTAAAAAATCGAAATTTAAATGGGTGAAAATGAGCGGAAAGCATTCTAAAAAACTTTCTAAATTGCGATTTGCACGCAATCTCAGGAAGTACCGAACCGATTAAAAAAAATAATGGTTGGAAATTGATGATGACAGCCCTTGCTCCAACATAGGCGGTATATCACGTTGGTGTCACTACCACCTAGGGGTTGCAGGAGCAAAAAACGTTCTAAATTGAGTTTTTTGTAATACTGCAGGGGCTAGGCAACTTGAAATTAGGCATGGTAGTTACTTATTAGATATAGATGATCTTTAAGAACATTTCTTAAAAAAATCGAAATTTAAAAGGGTGACAGTGCTCAAAAAGCGTTCAAAAAAACGTTCCAAATGGCAATTTCTACGCAATCTCAAGAAGTACCGATTTGATTTTTTTAAAAATGATGTGAAAACGATGGAGACAGCCCTCGCTCCAACATAGGCCATATTTTATGTCAGTGGCACTACCCCAAAGGGGGTGCAGGAGCAAAAAACGTTCTAAATTGAGTTTTTTGTGATACCGCAGGGGCTAGCAACTTGAAATTGGGCATGTTAGCTACTTATATGATATAAATGATCTCTAAGAACATTCCTTTAAAAATTCGAAATTTAAAAGGGGTGAAAATGCGCGAAAAGCGTTCTAAAAAATGTTCTACTTTGGGATTTCTACGCAATCTCAGAAAGTACCCATCCGATTTCAAAAGTAACGATTGGAAATTGATGATGACAGCCCTTGCTCCAACATAGGCTCTATTTCATGTTCGGTGTCACTACCATCTAGGAGTTGAATAAGCAAAAAACGTCCTAGATTGCGATTTTTATGATACTGAAGGGCGTAGAATCCTGAAATTAGGCAAGGCAGTTATTTATAAGATACAAATGATCTCTAAGAACATTTCCTAAAAAATCGAAATTTAAATGGGTGAAAATGAGCGGAAAGCATTCTAAAAAACTTTCTAAATTGCGATTTGCACGCAATCTCAGGAAGTACCGAACCGATTAAAAAAAATAATGGTTGGAAATTGATGATGGCAGCCCTTGCTCCAACATAGGCGGTATATCACGTTGGTGTCACTACCACCTAGGGGTTGCAGGAGCAAAAAACGTTCTAAATTGAGTTTTTTGTAATACTGCAGGGGCTAGGCAACTTGAAATTAGGCATGGTAGTTACTTTTAAGATATAAATGATCTCTAAGAACATTTCCAAAAATAATTCGAAATTTAAGAGGGATGAAAATGGACGAAAAAGTTCTAGAAACGTTCTAAACTGCGATTTCTACGCAATCTTATAAAGCACCCAAACTATTTCAAAAGTAATGGTTGGAAATTGATGATGATAGCCCTTGCTCCAATATAGGATCTATTTCATGTCGGTGTCACTACCACCTTGCGGTTGCATTTTAAAAAACGTTCTAGATTGTGATTTTTGTGATACTGAAGAGGCTAGCAACTGGAAATTTGGCATGGTAATTAATTATGAGATGTAAATGTTCTCTGAGAAGAGTTCCTTAAAAATGTGAAATTTAGAAGGAGTGAAAATGAACGAAACGCGGTCTAAAAACGTTCTAAAAAGCGATTTCTATGCAATCTCAGGAAATATAAACCGATTTCAGACGTAATGGTTTCAAATTGA
Source organism: Maratus speciosus (assembly GCA_963932465.1). NCBI lineage: Eukaryota > Metazoa > Arthropoda > Arachnida > Araneae > Salticidae > Maratus > Maratus speciosus. The sequence continues at coordinate 6,014,700 of OZ010789.1, forward strand.
TGGTGACAGTCCCCGCTCCAACATAGCTTATATTTTACGTTGTTGTCACTACTTGGGGGTTACAGGAGCAAAAAGTCTTCTAAATTGCGTTTTTTGTGTTACTGAGGGTGTCTAACATTTTAAATTTATAATGGTAATTACTTGAAAGATGCAAATGCTTTCTAAGAATTATCAAAAGAAAATTCCAAATTTGAAAGGATGAAGTGAGTGAAAAGTGTTCTATAAGCGTTCTAAATTACGATTTTTATGCAGTCGTATAAAATGCGAAACCGATTTCAAACATAGTGGTTGCAAATTGATGGTGATAGAACCTACTCAAACATAAGATATATTTTATGTCGGTGCCACAACCCGTAGAGGGTTGCAGGAGCAAAAAACTTTCTAAATTGCGATTTCTACGGTACTGAAGAGGCTAGAAGCTCTAAATATAGCACATTACTTATAAAATATAAATGTCCTCTAAGAACAGTCGAAAATAAATTCGCAATTAAAAAGGGGTGAAGCGAAGGGAAAGTAAAGCATTCTAAAAGGGTCCTAAATTACGATTTCTATGGAATCTCAGGAAATAATAAACCGATTACAGAAGTTATTGGTTGCGAATCGAGAGTCCCTGATCCTATACGGGCTATATTTTATGCCGGTGTCACTACCACCTGGTTGGCAGAAACAAAAAGAAAGCCTTTAAAAACATCTAAATTCCGTTTTCTATAGAACATTAAGAAATACTAACCGATTTCAATGTTAATGTTGGCAAACTAATGGTGACAGTCTCTGTTTCAACATTTTTCGAGACATTCTGTTTCAACTGTGTTTCGGCATTTTATGTTGGTGCCACTAACACCTTTCGGCATTTTATGTTGGTGGCTCTAACACCAGAGAGGTTGTAGACTGTTAGACAAGAAGCTTGGAATTTGACATGAGGGTTAATTTTAAGATGTAAATATGTCAAGATGGTTTCTAAAAAATTCAAAACTTCAAATGAATACTGAAATGAGTGTATGAAATGAGCATAAAAATCTCAAAATACTTTCTAAATTATCATTTATTTGGAATTTGTTTTAGTTCTTCTTATTAAGTAAAATCTCATTTCTGTCTATTGCACTTTTATAATGAAGTTTAGTCAAACTGTGACTTAATTTGTAATTTTTGAATTATTCCAAAAAAGTGTTCTTCAAATAAAAAATAATCATGCAAATATCACCCGGCATATTTCAACTATTACGCGAGCAAAGCCGTAGGTTTTGCTAGTTTTCATATAAAATGAATACAATTCATATGTTGGAATATTGAAACCAATTAGCAATTGATTGCAATAGTATCTGCTAATGAATTAACACTGCAAACTTGATAAACAAAGGATTTTTTTTAAACATTTAAACACAGTAAACCAAATGTTAATTTTAAAGACACGAGAAACAGATTTCATCATGTTATCCTCAGCAACTGGAACAAAAATAATTACTGTAACATTTTGCTAAAGTAACATTTGAAAAAAATGTTACTTAATACATTTTTTAAGAGATTTGGTTGTATAAAAGGCATTTCTGAGTAACTGGGGCTACTTCCGGACCAAAAAAGACCTCTTATTTTCAAATTTCACGTAGTTGATGTCGAAAGGAGTGAAAGTGAAAGTCACTTTTTAGATCGTGGAAACATTGGGAAAATAAAAATATGGATAGAGAGGGAGGTGGAATAGGACGTGTTTTATGATTCTCTAAGCAAACTGAGCCAATTTCTGGGTATGTTATAGGATAAAACATCATTACAAACAGTATTTTCTTTAGTAATGATTTCTATTGATTCACGGATCATTAAATCATGGTAATTCTTTAAGAGGCCAATAATTTTTGTATCTTCGAAATTAACTTGTATACTCTGCTTCTGGTTGAGTCCTGACAGGCTTGTTGTTGGCCTGTTGCCATAGAAATGACTTCTCGTAAACTTAAAGATCGTATTAAAGGACATGTGAGAGATTTGAAGTACAACCGGCAAACAACAAACCTGTCAATACTTTTAACCAGAAGCAGAATATACAAGTTAATTTCGAAGATACAAAAATGATAGGCCCCTTAAAGAATGATCATGATTTAATGATCCGTAAATCAATAGAAATTATTACTAAAGAAAATACTGTGTGTAATGAAGTTTTATCTTACAACATACCCAGAACTTGGCTCAGTTTACTTAAAGAATCCTAAAACGAGTAATATTTCACTTCCTTCTCTATCCATGTTTTATTTTCCCAATGTTTTCCGGATCTAAAAAGTGACTTTCACTTTCACTCCTTTCGACACCCACTACGTGAAATTTGAAAATAAGACGCTTGCATTTTTGTATTCTCTCACGAAGGCTGTGTATAGAGTTGAAAGTATTAAGAAGTATTAAAGTAATTTAACACCTTTTTAAATATTTTTTCCTCTTTTAAGTAATTTGCACATGGTGTAATTTTAACTTTTTAAAGAGGAATTTAGCATTCTATTTATTTATTTGCTGAAAAAAAAAAAAAAAAAAAACATTGTCTCGCGTAACCCGAAATCACTTAACTCTCGATAAGTAATTTATTTATCAAACAAGGAAGAAAAATTCATGCGTCCAGTAAAGATTCTGAAACACTTTCCAAACCATTGAGAATAACGTCACAAAACGGCACCCTTTAATAAGTTAAAATAGTACGTCTCATTCAGCCATACGGAACACATTTGAAAGACCCATTTTAGCTGTTCCCATCGACTATCAGAAAAGGATCCCAATTCTTGGAGCAGCCCTGTATATACAGTAAAACCTCCCTAAAGCGACCCCGTTCCGTTCCAATGAAAATGGGTCGCTCCGAGAGGTGGTCTCTTCATGGAGGTCCTGTTTCAATCTAGATTTTAATGGTTCAAAAAAGGTAACAATTAACAGTTAATAAAAATAAAATTCACATTAGGGAAAAATATAAAAATTTAAGTATCAAAACAAAAGTTAATTATATAAGTTAATTATATAAGTTAATGACTGAAGAGTTTAAAACATGAATACATTGACGTTTGCTTTGATTTTACGGTTTTATCTTTCATAACTTTTATTTCCAAGTCCTTTCGAAATTCAGTCAATAAATGCAACTTTTTTTTTTTTTTTTTTTTTTTTTTGACGGAAACAAATAAGGACGATTTCGTTCATTTATCTATTTCTTTGAGAGTTTCCTGACAGAATAGGGCAGGGGGGGTTATGGACCGTCATTCTTGGTTTGTCATCCGAGTTCAATTCATTGCCTAAAAAGGCACAAAGGGTTGTTTAAACAAAAATTAACGGGAAAAAAAATCTAAACTTAGTTTAGAAGTTGGATGAATAATGCGCTCTCGAGAATTATTTTTCTAATACAACCTTCTTCGAGCGACCCGGAAAAAACGAAATGTGTTTCATTTTTTTTTTCAAAGACATGGGTCGCTCCTGGAGGGATTTCAACGGGGAGGGTCTCTGAATAGATGTAAAATGAGTATGGAGCCTATGGGAATCCATTTCGTTCCATGAAAAAAGGGTCGTTCAGGGAGGTGGCCGCTTAATGGAGGTGGTCGTACATGGAGGCTTCACTGTATAAGATTTGTATCCATTCACGAGATGCATGCCAAAATGGAGTTGACGTAAGAAAAACATGCACTTGAGTTGAAAATCCCTCTTCGGCCATTTCCGCCCATAAGGAAAAGGGTGCTTGAATACTTTTGTGCACCCTGTATAGGAGGTAATATACTCAACCAATAAATTTTGTGTCCCTTTAAATAAAACACATGCTTTGAATGCCCACGTAATCGTAGTGAAATTCAGTAGTTTGTATCCGTTTGAATCCATTTGAAAGAGCGTCCTGTCATTCAAATACGCTGCAAACGATTTTCTCTTCTTTTGAGTGTCCCTAAACTATGAATGAGTTCCATAAACAGTAATGAGTTCCCACATACTTCATACACAATACCCAACATGCCTTGCTGACCTTAAATAACGTTTATCGATTGCATGAAAATCCGAGTCCAGAAACGGAAGTGGACAGACAAACCGGATACATAAACACTTTTCAACTTTGTTGGAAAGTGTTAAGAAAGGAAAACTCATTTTGATTCGAAATCGATTCCCTAGTCAGGCCTGCCCATTTTGTGTCTTTACGTTTAAGAATATGTCCGAAAATTTCGCGCTTGTTGAGCAGTGAACTTGAGAACAACCACTTTGCCCTTGAGGTTTATTCAATGTAACGTAACACGACAAAAACTCAATAATTGGAGAGGATGGGTGTGGAAAACTTCGAAAAGTCAAGGAACTTTGTATTTGACATTTAATAGACACTCTGTAAAAAAATAGTACACTTAAAAAAAAAAAAATTCTCCGCTTGCAAAAAAGTTGGACACACACTTATTTGATTTAATTAATTAATTTATATATATTTTTTAATTTGTTGAATAACCTTTCTTTTAAGTGTGTTTTTTAAATAGATCTAATCATTGAAAGGAGGAATCAAACTATTTTTTAACGCTTAAAGAAAAAAAACAACTTATGTGATTTTGAAACATTTTAGACAGTCGTGAAATAATTACATTTTTTGGTGCTGCCATCTATTAATAAATTATCAACATACATTATTTCATTTAAGAAATGGTGTTTAACATGACTGTTAAAGGATGGCAGCACTAGCCATTTTATCAAAATCCAGTGAGAGCATGAGTCGATTTTTTATCGCGGCGCGGATTTCCCAAACTTTTTCGATTTTTTTTCCTCATTCACTGACATTCTGTTTAGGTAGCACGTTTTTTCACAAAGAGAGTGTTTAACTGTGATGCCATTGTTATAAAAAATAAATATCGTGTCATTTTAAATTCCCCCTAATCATAATATAAAACATATAAACCAGGGCTCGAAATGTACCGGAACAAACCAGAACGATGTCCCGGTTCGAGAAAGTATGGAAAATAGTGTTCCGGTTCGTGGAATTATTTTAAAAAATATTATTACAGTTTCATACATACTATGCTCTCTGTGGAAAAAAAAAATAATTACTTAGACTCTGGAAAGCATTTTTAAAAATTGGTTTTTCTACGATTAAATATAAATTTGCTATGCAGTAAAGTGTCGATTATCCGAGTTAACAGGGACCCAGCTCACCTCGGATCAGCAAAAAACTCAAATAAACCGGGTTGACACACATCGTCACCCACTCAGGAGATGAAATATAAATTTTCACTTCATTCATTCATTTTTAGGGTACTAGAACATTTCTTGGATGTACATTTCCGTTGCTTTTAAGAAAAACGGGGAATGGAATTGTTTATTTGAAAAAGCCCTTGATAGTTTTTTTTTGTTTGTTGAATGTCCATTTTGCTGCAGTATTACGCATAGCTACCCATTTCTAAGATTTTTTTTTCTTACCTCTAAAACTTACCAGTCCATTTTGCCTCATTCTATCGCCGAAATCTAACAATTGTCAACGATTCAATCGGGCAAAAATTTGTACTCAATTTTAGAGGTAACAAAACCGTACGCATTAGCAGCTATATGATTCTATGAGTGTCATGAAAATGGCAGATGTAGCCTCTTCTTTCTGCTCAAAGTATTAAATGGTTTTTTCAATCGAGCTTATACCTTTGGAAAGGATCATTTTCTTCTGATGGACTTTCCATTATTATGAAACAGTCATTATAAATGAAATGAAGTGTTAGGTGAAGATGAAAGGGCAGCCGTAAAAAGTTAGAACTCTGATTTTCAGGTCAGAATGGGGCAAGAAAAATGGCCATAATTTTTTTATAAAAAAAATTATCAGGGAAGCTATCAGTCCATCAGAAGAAAATAGCTCGGTTAAAGCGGAAACACGGTTAAGCGGGACTCGGATAATCGAAACTTTACTGTACTTAAAAGAAAAAAAAAATAGTCGACCCTAATTCTGAAATAGCGTTCCGGTTCGTGGATTTTTCCCTTTCGAGCCCTGATAGAGACGAAGAGCTGGATTGATTTCCTAGCTCATCTATGGGACAGCGATAGATTGAAATGTGAAATCAATGGTATTTCGATGAAGGATGCCTGCCAACATAGTTAGGGTAGCATTTGGGGTATTAGCCCTGCTAGGCTATTTCTTTCTCCCAGCTTATTTTGTGTCGTCTCCAAAAAACAACGTTAAGTTGTATAAGCCAGCCGTAAAACAAAGCAGATGTATCATTGTACGATTAAATACTCTATAGCAATTTTTTTAACTTCTAAGCATCGCACCTTTTCAATTTTTAGACCGTCGTATGGGGGAAAAAAAGTACTTTTAAATGCAATGTGTTTGAAAACGGTATCTCCATTTATTTTTGAGATATTCATTTTTTTTTTTTTTAGTTTTTAGTGTTGTGTAACATTTTTGTAATTTTGGAAACTCAAGTACTCCATTTCGGTAGAAAGTGACGAAAAAATAGTTTAAAAATAGCAATTATATCTATTTGTTGCCATTTTCCCATAAAAACTGAAAAAAATGTAATTAAAATACGTGCTCTTTTGAGAAAAATATAAAGGAATGATTTCTGATAAAACAGGGAGCTATTATAAACTAAATTTAATTTTAAGCATCTATATTAATATTACAAACAACTGAATGTATAGGAATCATGAGATAGCCGATTTTTTTTGTCGAGTTTCTTGCTGATTTCTTTTTGCTGGATTTGTGTATTATTCTGAGATAGTGACGTCCTATGCATACTTTATTGTAGATGTTGTTTATGACTGGATCGTCAATGAGAAATTCTTTAGAGGATTCGGATGACGTCGTTTTATATAAAAATAAAATCGTTTTAAGTCTTAAAACTGAACTACAGTAGAATCCCGCTTAACCGAGTTTTCGCTTAAACCGAGTTAGTTTCTTCTGATGGACTGATGGCTTCCATTATTATGAAACAGCCATTATAAATGAAGTGTTAGGTGAAGATGAAAGAGCAGTCGTAAAAAGTTAGAACTCTGATTTTCTAGTCAGAATGGGAAAAAATGGCCATATTTTTTTTTTTTTCAAAGAACATTATTGCCATTTTTTTCTGCTAATTTATAATTAATTTATAACTAAAAACTATTTAAATTTTTTTTTCATCGGGGCCGACACTAAATTCTGAAAAAGCAGAATTCCTGTTTTCTGGTGATTTCATTTTCTTTTCGCTTTACAGAGAACTGAGCGACTTTTCTAAGTCTACTTATAAGAAAGCTGTATCCATACAGGGCAGGCGCAAGCGCGCGACACGTCCCTGCCAAACCAGTTGGCAGGTGTCTAACGTATACTGAACTAACACAGTTTTTTTTTATTTTCTTCTATCTTTACAAAAAGAAGGTACTGGATGTGTTAAAAATTTTCGAATTCCGGTTTTCGGCGGATGGACACGTTTTAGGGGTCAGAGATCCCCAAAAACATGTTTTTACAAAATGTCTGTCTGTGAGTCTGTGTGTGTGTGACACACATTTTGTGGGCGCTCTCTCTCAAGAACGAATCCACGGAATTTAATAAAACTTTAGATTCAGTGAGTCACTGATATAAACTTGTGCTGATTAGTTTTTGGTGTCAATCGCCCAGCAGGTGGCGCTGCTAGGCTCCATTTTTCACGATCTCCATCTCAAGACCTAATGCACGAATTTTCATCCAACTTCAGATTCAGTGAGTCCCTGATTTAAATGGGTCCTGATTCGTTTTTGGAGTCAATCAACCAACAGGTGTCGCTGCTAGGTTGATTATTTTAAGAATTCCGCAATAGTTCTGCCTAGAGGTCTGCACGGGCCGACAATTCCAGGCCCGGACCCAGCCCGACTCATAGAAAAAAAAATTCGTCCCAGCACGGCCCGTACAAAAAAAATATTAGCCCGGCCCGGCCCGGTAAAAAAGTTAAAAATTCGACCCGGCCGTAGGAAAAACTTATTGGCCCGACCCGGCCCGGTATAACAGCTATAAGTTCGGCCCGAGCCCGACCAGGCCCGGAAAAAGTTAAAATCCCGGCCCGAGTGAATTTCTACAAAACATTGATTTTTTAAGTCGATTTGGTTAAAAATGTGTCTCGTGCGAGGCGTTCTGACCCAAAATATTTATCTTAACTTTTTTTTCATGTTTATAATCTTCATTTTTATAGAAGTGCCCAGCAGACTTCGATATTTATTTTTTTTAATGAATCGCTATTTCTGGTATGTAAATGTTTCAGTTATCATTAATAATGTTAAACCACATTCCATGTAATGAAATGTTAAAAATCTGAAAAATGCTATAGAGTAAAATCTTCTAAGCCGGAACTGCATAGAAAAGAAAAAACAATGCGTTCTAGACAAGTTCCCTTCTTAGCAAGTGTAAATGTGTTACATATTCTTTTCTTACGTATTAGCATATTCATTTAGCATGGATCAACACGTTTTTCAGTTTGAAACAGGATTCCGTCCTAGGCAGGTTCTTTTTCATACGTTTTACTCAATTTTAATTTAGCTATACTTTAATAAACGTAGAAATCTACTATTCTTTAAAAAGAATAAATTTTAATGTTTAATAGTAGAATACTGGCGATTTAGAAATATATGCATTTTTGAAAAAATCTTTGGGTCAGGCTAATTTTACCGACCTTTGAACGTGGCTAAAAACTAGGACTGGGAGTTTTGGGCCGTGAAGACTAGCAAAGAAACCAGTCCCGGATCTGTACAGTAAAAAAAAAGTTAGGCCCAACCCGATTCTTCCGGAAAAAGTAAGGCCCGAACCTGGCCCGGACCAAGCCTTCAGAAAAAAGTATGGATCGGGTTCGGGCTTCGGGCCTCGGGCCGGCCGTGCAGATCTCTAGTTCTACCCTCAAAAACTAGTGCAACTGCAACTTGACGTAAGTGGTTGCTGATTAGATTTTGGTGTAAATCCCCTGACCGGTGGCGCTGATAGGCTGCATTTTCCAGGAAGAATTAACAGAAGAAAGTTTTGGGATTGACACATGCGACTCGTTTTTAAGTTGTATGTATCCTTAATTTAATTATAAAATGTATGAAAAGTATCTCTGCTTTTTTATTGTACGCGCTGAATCATTTTTAGTTTCCCAAAATCTTTTATCCTTTACAATATTTTAATTATTTTTTTTCTTTTTCTTTTTTTTTTTTGCGTTCAGAGTTACTTTCAGGATCTTCAAATCTATGCATGAATATCACAAAATGTGAGATTTTGAAAACAAAAATTTTGAAAATTTAAATCGTTTGAAAGCTTCTGATTTTTTTTTTTTTAATGCTGGTTGAACAGCTGAATAAAGAAATTTATATGTAAAATTGTTAAAGTTTGAAGAGCTTAAGTTCATTTTTATCTAATTATAATTATGTGTCATTTTCTTGGCATTTGCGTGCCAGGATAATGACAATTTTATTCTAAAACATTTTTCACCTTCTTGTTTTTTTTTTTTTTTTTTTTTTTTTTTAGATCTAACATTTTAATTTTGTTTAAAGGAACATGAAACATGTTTAATATTATATAATATATATATAATATCTACCCTATATACATAAAATCCTAATGAAACGAATTTATGAAACGGAAGTATGAATCGACTGATTAAACAACTGATTATGTTTCACGGCGATTTCTCCTAAAATACGGAATACTTTGCGATGAAATTAACACCAAAAATCAATATTGATCCGCAGATTTCAAAACTGGTACTACAATTTTAAAATTCGAATTAGTTTTCGAAATATTAATTTTTTTCAAATTTTATATACTTTTCTCTAATGATGGCAACTCAAATTTTAATCATAACAGATATTTTTTTCAGATTTTGTGGTATTAAGACATTAACTGTAACCGAAATTAACCTAGAACAAGAGCTCATATTGAAACTTATGTTTATGTGATGTTGTGTCGTGCTTGTATCTGTAACCTAAGTAAAATAAGTTATGTGTGAATAAATCTATGCAAGTAATTCCGCTGTATACATCCATTGGAGCCTTCGACGGTTCCCTACATTATTAACATAACTTCATAACAACGCATGGTGGCAGTCGGTTAAAACGATGTTTACTACAGTTGAATACTGAAAACGGATTCATATCTTAAAGTAAGAAGTTTCCTTTTCTTGCATAATTATACGGCACATTTATATTCATTTTGTTAAGAATTAAAATGTTTAAAGATATAGAGTATAGAAATTCATATCAGGTTACACCGCCAGAATCATTTACTTTTTCATCACCGGCACTTTGGTTAAAATGGAAGCAACGTTTCGAAAGGTATCGATTCGCTTCGGGTTTAAAAAATCAAACAGATGTAGAACAGGTAAATTCTCTTATTTATCTCATGGGAGATAAAGCAGAAGATATTTTTGCGTCTTTTAACTTGTCGGAAGATGATCAGCAGAAATATAACATTGTTCTGAAACATTTTGATGATCATTTTATAGTAAAGAAAAACACAATTTTCGAGCGGGCGCAGTTTAATCAACGCATTCAAAACGAAGGGGAATCTGTTAATGATTTTATAACTTCACTTTATTCACTAGCTGAGCATTGTGATTACGGAGTTCTTCATGATGAACTGATACGCGATAGAATAGTTGTCGGTATTAGAGATAAATCATTAAGTGAGAAATTACAATTGGATCCAGACCTTTCTTTGAGCAAAGCTATAGAAAAAGTTCGGTTATCGGAATCAATTAAAAAGCAACAAGAGATTCTTACTTCTAGTAATGCTTCTGTCCATAGAGTTTCTAGTGTAAACAAAACAAAGGTGAATTTTAAGAGAGGGGTATCCAGTCAAAATCCACGGTTTAAAGAAACTGATAAAAGGAATAATGGGAAAAAAGAGTATCCAAAACCCTTTGATCTTTGCAAATGGTGCGGTAAATCTACACATAACAGAAAAATATGTACAGCAAAAGATGCTAAATGTCTGAAATGCTCCAAATTAGGGCACTATGCACGAGTTTGTAGGAAAAATGAAAGTAAATCTGAAATTTCATTCTTAGGAACAATTAGGGAAACACGCTCTAATAATAGTAATGATTTGTTATGGTCAGTACCTATTCAAATAAAAGGTAAAACCATTCGCTTCAAAATAGATAGCGGAGCAGATCACACTGTTATTCCTGCTACTTCATCGATTTTAAAGGATTCGAAAATCTTAAAACCAGACAAAAAGCTTTGCGGCCCGGATGGGAAAATACTAAAACACACAGGAAAACTTATTGAGGAGATCAAATACAAGGAAAAGAAAATAACCGAAGAAATCCATGTAATTGAAGGACTGCAGAGCTACTTATTGGGAAAACCTGCGATACTAGCCTTTGGATTGGGACCTAATATTTCAGAAATCACAATAAGTCCTAAGCAAGATTTTCCTGAACTGTTCACAGGCCTGGGGTTACTGAAAGGTTGTTATACGATTAAGCTTAAGCCGAACTCTGTCCCGTTTGCTATTTCAGCTCCAAGAAGGATACCAATTCCACTGCTGAAGAAAACTGAAATGGAAATCAAGAAGATGATTGCACAAAAAGTTATTGTTCCTGTAACCAAACCGACAGAATGGTGTTCACCGGTCGTTATCGTTCCTAAAAGTGATGGTACTGTTCGCTTATGTGTCGACTTAGTCCAGTTAAACAAATTTGTGGAAAGAGAATTTCATCCATTGCCTTCAGTGGAATATTCATTGAATCTACTGACAGGTGCTAAAATTTTTTCAAAGTTGGATGCTAATTCAGGTTTTTGGCAAATTCCACTTGATGAATCTTCGTCATATCTCACGACTTTCATCACTCCTTTTGGAAGATACAGATTCTTAAGATTACCTTTTGGAATCTCATCTGCACCAGAACATTTCCAACGTAGAATGTCACAGCTGCTAGAAAATATCCCAGGTACTATTTGTCACATGGACGACATCTTAGTGTGGGGAAGCGATCAGAGTGAACATGACCAAAGACTGAGGATTATTCTGAACAAGCTTAAAGAAGCTGGTATTACTCTAAATGACAAGAAATGTAAGTTTTCAGTCAAGAGAATCAAATTTTTGGGACATATTATTGATGACAAAGGTATCCATCCTGATGAAGATAAAATTAGAGCAGTGAAAGAATATCCACCACCAAAGAACAAAAAGGAATTAAAGCAAATGCTAGGCATGGCAAATTTCCTCGCTAGATTTGTTCCAAATTTTGCAGAAATGTTTTCACCGTTAACATCTTTGTTAAGTCAAAAGAATGAGTTTGTCTGGGACGAACCTCAAAAACAAGCATTTCAAAATTGGAAGAATGTCCTGACATCTCAACCTGTTTTAAAGGTTTATAATCCACAGAAAACTTCAATTGTCACAACAGACGCTTCTTCTTATGGAATAGGAGCCACCTTGAGGCAAGAACAAGAAAATGGAGAAATTTCTGTCGTGGCATATGCATCCAGAACACTCACACCTACTGAAAAGAGATATGCTCAAATAGAAAAAGAGGCACTTGCTCTAGCTTGGAGTTGTGAGAAATTTCGAGATTACCTAACTGGAACTCACTTCCGGTTAGAAACCGACCATAAACCTCTAATTCCAATCTTCTCAAAGAAAAACCTTGAAGATTTATCTCCACGGTTGCAAAGGTTGAAGATGAGGATGATGCGATATTCTTATTCTATATTCCACATACCAGGGAAGAAACTTTATGCAGCTGATGCCTTGTCAAGGCAACCTCAAGAAACTAGAGAAAATGTTGAAGAATTGGAAGAAGAAATTGATGCTTATATTCGTATGGTAATTTCCTCATTACCCGCTTCATGCAACAGGTTAGAAGAATTACGACAATCCCAAAAGTCTGATGCAACATGCAAAGAACTAGAAAATTTAATTTTGAATGGTTGGCCATCAAGGAAAAATATAGAACCAAGTTGTCTACCTTACTGGAATCATCGATATGAAATATCGATCCAAGATGGACTCATAATGAAGGGCTGTCGAATCATCATTCCTGCCTGTCAGCGAAAAAAGGTTCTGCAACAAATTCATGAAGGACATTTGGGAATTACGAAATGTCGTGCAAGAGCAAGATCATCTGTCTATTGGCCTGGAATAAATAGAGAAATTGAAGAAATGATAAAGAATTGCACATCATGTATCAAGGAGACCACTTATCGCCATCAACCACTTATCCCTACCGAATTTCCTGAACGACCATGGGAAACTGTGGGCATGGATCTTTTTAAGCTTTATGGATTTTGGTACTTAATCGTGACCGATTACTTCTCAAGATATCCAGAAATCGCCAAACTGGAAAGATTAACTTCGGAGGAAGTAATTCTCCACTGCAAATCAATCTTTGCCAGACATGGGATTCCTAATGTGGTTAGATCTGATAATGGTCCACAATTTGAGCCAATTAACTCATCTGAATTTTCAAAATTCTCAAAGCTTTATGGATTTCGTCATATCACATCAAGTCCTAGGTATCCTCAAAGTAATGGTTTCATTGAATCTGCAGTAAAAACCATCAAGATGCGACTCAAAAAAGCTGATGACCCTTACCTTTCTTTAATGGCATACAGAGCATCACCATTGGAGAATGGCCTCAGTCCTGCAGAACTTCTCATGAATCGTCGTATTAAGACAACACTGCCAATTGCAAGATCTCAACTAGAGCCAAAAATTGAAAACAGGGCTGAACTTCAAAGGAAGGAAGAGAAGAGAATAGAACGGCAAAGAGAAAACTATAACAAAAGTCACGGAGTACGAGACCTTAGTAATCTTGATGTTGGAGATGGAGTGTGGATCACAGACAAGCGAGCTACTGGTACGGTTCAGCAGAGATTAGATTATCCACGTTCGTACATAGTCAAATCTGGAAAAAGGGTATATCGTCGAAACAGAATGCATCTTGTTCCATCAACTAATTTCCAGCCGGAAACTGATGATGTGGATGATCTTCAACCAGACGTTTCCAGTAATGAGTTTCCAATACTACAGAAAGTTCCTAGTCCAACGAAACCAAGCTCTCAGAATCTTCATCCATCCTGTAACAATGATAAACGTAACTCTATGCCTCCACGAAAGCATCAAGATGAGTATATCACCAGAAGTGGAAGAGTTGTTCGCCCTCCGCAGAAATTGAATCTTTGAAGAAAGGGAGATGTGGTATTAAGACATTAACTGTAACCGAAATTAACCTAGAACAAGAGCTCATATTGAAACTTATGTTTATGTGATGTTGTGTCGTGCTTGTATCTGTAACCTAAGTAAAATAAGTTATGTGTGAATAAATCTATGCAAGTAATTCCGCTGTATACATCCATTGGAGCCTTCGACGGTTCGCTACATTATTAACATAACTTCATAACAACGCAGATTTTAGAAAAGGTTACTATTTTAAACTAATTTGGCGAGAAGTTTGGCCTCCATTAAATGTATGCTAAGAAATGTATCATGTTACTTTTATTCATAATTCAATTTGTATTTCATTATCATTTTATTTAATACAAACTGAAACATTTAAAATAAATGGCTTTCACTTCTTTATTTTTTTTAAACGAAATGAAAAGAAAAATATTAGGCACAGATATGCAACGGGGTACCTAATTGGCGCCAAAATGGCATTATTTTGGTTGACATGGTAACCCGGCTATTGTTGTTTATTTAATAATAAATGTTTATTTACTTTATTTTCATTTTTGAAATTACATAAATTGTTTTGTTCTATAGTTAATTATTTTTTTTTTGTTATTTTCCTTTAAAAATAATAGAAAATAATTAAAAAGTACGGTACTACTTAGTTATTCCGTCGACCCATTTCGCCAATTTATATAAATTGCCAAACCACTCCCCAAATTATACAAATTGCCATAATTTTTATTTTAAATAACGAAAGAACAAAGAAAATAGTATAACATTAATAAATATACAAATAAAACGTCAAAATAAAAATCACTTGATGACGTAAAGACGTGTAACTTGCTTAAAGTCGAGTGAATGTGACATTTACGATCAACCATTATTGGCATTTAATCTTATAGTTTGGTGATAGATTTTTGGTCGACGGGATAACTAAGTAGTACCAAAAATACATATGTAACTGGTATTCGAAAATGAGGTTTTCGCCAAATTTTCTTTAAAAAAATCACGCCAAACCCTGTGCGTATATGACATCTGGCCAAATATTAAATAATTCAATAAACCATGACATTTAATTTCAACTTCAAAGCAATGTTTTAATTTACCACTCGAAAAATGAAAAATAAATGCTAACAGGCGAGTTGAAAAATAGCTATTGGCGAGATTTGCACCCGGCTAGCGTAACAATACCAAGAATTCTTTGCGACCATTTAAACTTTTATGTAGATTTATTCGAAAAAGAAATTTGATTCTTTAATCAAAAGGGAAAACTTTCGGCACAGATGTCATATACGGACCCATATTGGCGCGATTTTTTTTTCTGACACCAATGTCATATACGCAACGGGTACTTAACTGGCGCCATAGTATCGTTATCTTGCTTGATTTGGTAAGCCGGATGTTGTTGTTTATGCTGTTGATGTTTTCCCCAAATTAGCGTCGGAAAAAAATCGCGCCAATATGGGGCCGTATATGATATCTGAGCCAAACTTTCATATGAAAAGCGAAGGGATCAGAGCGTATTTATTTATAGCAGTTACATGACTTGGACTATTATAATATAGATGAAATGATGGCGATATAATAATATTTGGCGACATCACCTGTACCTGGCTACATTAAAGTACCAAAATAGCACCAGGAATATAAAAAGCGAAGTGGTTCGCCCGTAACTGTTGATGATAGTCATATGACTTAGGCTATTGTTATAGAAATTGTTTTAAAATACCGGAAGACAAAGACTCTGTACACTTAATTCATTTTTTTAGCTTATTTTCAAATGTTTAACTGATCCTCTTTAATCAAACACGAACACAACCATTGGATGTCTTAACAGCAACTGATTCGGCCTTAAATTTTTGAAATCAAAGGAAATTGAATGGAAACCCGTTTACAAGGAGATCTGCACAGCTTTTTTTCAGTATAATTCAATCTTCTATAATATTTTTAAAACCGATCAGATTAGCGTGTTTTTAGATTCTGCGGTGTCTGAACGGGGGTTGGCGAGCGTAGCTTGCAGGGGGCAGAGCCCCCTAGTATTATATAATAATATAAATTAATATTAAACAGCTCACTCTATAGTACCTCAAATTCAGTGTAATGTTCAGTTTTATACAAAGCCTTTAAACACATTATTTTCAAAGAAATATCTGAAAGATCTTGCTGGTAGCAACGATTTTACTACTTCTGACTTAAACTATGTCAAAAACAAGAAGAATTACTCTGCAGCGCCCTCTTTATACCTCATAAAGAACTAAAATGAGCAGGCCAGGACAATGACATTCATTTTCAGTGACAATCCTATATTAATTATGGAAAGTTATTTGTAAAATACAGAACTTGTTACCTTCCACATATATGTGTTATATAAGGTATAATTATTAATTATAAATAAAAAAAAAAGACTAGAAAAAGATATTTGTACATGATAGCAAAAAGCCTTTTACTTTGCACACCTCACCGTGTGACATGCTAGGAAAATGCCAATCTGAAATTTTAAGTCTTTTAATTGCTTTATTTTTGTGTTATTATGAATATGAATATGAAGTCTCTTGAAAATACTTCTAAGAATATTTTTTATTAGAATGTAAAAATGAAAATTGCATTATATAACATTAAACAGAAATTATTGTGTGGGCTGCAATTTCCGTATTTTGTGGTATTGACCATTGCATAAACTTGCTATAAATAAATGCCCCCTTTTTTTTTCTCGCGAAAAATTTTAAAAACACATTAAGAGCAAAAATATTATTATTTTATACAGAGGAAACATGACTTCGAATTTTATAGAAAGATTCGGGGACCTTAATAAGGCAATAACAATGTTGCGGGGAAGCAGGATGTTTGCGCCGATCCTGCATCCATAACCTATTTTAGATAAGCAAGAAAAAATAACTTTATAAAAACGCGGTTCAACCTTTATCACACCAGCTCTTGACCTACCCGGGACAATGATAGAATAAGATGAAACGTCATCAATAAGATAAAACGCGAACGTCTAAAATTAGGATTTCTTTGAACATGAAATTTTACAGGATGGTTACTAGGGTGGAGCGAATTTTTTTTTTCTTCAAACCAAAATTGGCCGGGGTGGAAAAGTTGCTCTATCAGATCCTCATTCTGAATATAAAATATTTTTGAAAAATATTAATATTAAATACTGCCCCAAGGTCATTGAATATTGAGAAAAAACGTAAAAGTTGTGCATTTTCCCATTTTTTCCCCTCAAATATACAAACTATTTTATTAATTTAGTTTAAAAGGATGATCATCGAATTATTATTATTATTATCTATCTATAGTAAAAATATGTAATATTTATATCAAATTTGCTTTTATTATGCTAACTCAACGACTATACTTCTTTTAAATATATGAAATTTGGGTAATTGTAATTGTTTTACATATTTTACTTAACCTGTGTAAGAAAATATAATTTGAAATTATCCTTAAAGAACTATAGTAATAAGGTAAAAATAATTTACTATTTAATTTACAAGCAGTGAATTTACCATTTTATGGTAGTCCATACTGTTTTTTGGTTTCAAAAACTGGCATTTTTTTCCGAGACTCCAGACGTTTTAATGTATCCATGGCGTCTCAAAGGACCACAAACAGCAGAAGAAGCCTCCGTAACAAGTCTCACACATCTTTCAGTGGCTTGATTATGTCAAGAGAATAGCTTAATCTTAGGTAAGATGTCTTCATCTATTGCCTTTGGATTTAGGATACACTTTGTAAGAATGTTATGATCTAAGAACTTAGTTAATGGTGGTTCTGTCACGGTCACTTCAGCCTAATTTATGAAATTGATATAGTCTTTGGTCTCTCAGGTAACTTGATCGTTTATTTTCGTGAAACTTTTATTATTCTGCATAGTGCCAACACTCATACATACTATATAAGAGTGGCACTGCGCAGAATAATGAAATCTCGAAAGTCAAAAAATTCTTTACATACATGATCTCAGGTAACTTGAAAGTACGTAAAGAATGTCTTCACTTTCAAGATTTTATTATTATGCGTAGCGCCAACACTCTTACATACTGTGTAAGAGCTTTGGCACTTCGCAGAACAATAAAATCTTTAAAGTCAAGAAATTCTTTACATACGGATAAATTGTGAAGCCAAAGTCTATATAGATTCTATAAATTGGGCTGAAGTGACCGTGATACAACCACCATTAACTAAGTTCTTTGATCATAACATTCTTACAAAGTGTATCTTAAATCCAAAGGCAATAGATGAAGACATCTTACCTAAGATTAAACTATTACCTTGTCACAATCAAGCCACTGAAAGATGTGTGAAACTTGTTACGGAGGCTTCTTCTGCTGTTTGTGGCCCTTTGAGACGCATTGAGTTCATTAAAACTTGTCTGGAATCTCGGAAAAAAAGGCAGTTTTTGAAACCAAAAAACGGTATGAACTACTATAAAATGGTAACTTCATTACTTGTAAATTGCAATAGTAAATTATTTTTATCTTATTACTATAGTTCTTTAAGAATAATTTCAAATTATATTTTTTTACACAGGTTAAGTAAAAAATATAAAACAATTACAATTACCCAAATTTCATATATTAAAAAATATATAGTCGTTGAGTAAGAATAATAAAAGCGAATATGATATAAATATTACATAATTTTACTATAAATTTATAATAACAATAATAATAATTCGATGATCATCCTTTTAAATTAAATTAATAAAATAGTTTGTATATTTGAGAAAAAAATGGGAAAATGCACAAATTTTACGTTTTTTCTCAATATTCAATGACCTTGGGGCAATATTTAATATTAATATTTTTCAAAGATATTTTATATTCAGAATGTGGATCGGATAGAGCAACTTTCCCACCCCGGCCGATTTTGATTTGAAGAATTTTTTTTTTTTTTCCCATAGGCGAGCGTTCCACCCTAATGGTTACCTTTAAGATGTAAATGCTCACTACGAGCGGTTCTAAATCGATTTTTACTTTCTTCAATCTTCAATAGAAGAAAGTACAGTAGAACCTCTTTTACCCGAAACTCTCGATTAACCGAAATCCATTTTGAAAGCTTTTTTTTTCTTTTAACTACCAAATTCCTTGTGTGCAAGCGGTCCTTTCCAAACTACGAGTACATATAAATATTTTCGATTCCCTTTCGTAGAGTTCCTTTGAATTTAACTTGAGCTCCCGTAAGCTGCGGAGCGGAATGAAGAAAACGAACAAATTAGTAATTCAGAAGCTTTTGAGAATGTTTTGCAAAAGGTTTGGCATGGCTGGAGTAGCAGAAAGACTGTAATACTGGTGAACTAATAATATTAAAAAATTCCGTGATAGAGCTTCAAAGTAAAGGCACTCGAAACTGCGATAAACAAAACATTTTTCAAACCCTTGTGGTATATGTAAAAGGTTCAAAAAAGGTCTTAATTTCGAAATTAAAATTCAGGTTATTTATTCTTGTTTCTATTTTGCTATTGCTTTATTTTTATTAAGCACTTGTTACTATAATACGAAATATTGCCTATATTGCTCCCTAACCTTAAAATTAAAGCATTCTCGATGATCCGAAAATTCCGATTTTCCGAAAGAGGGTCGGTCCCAACCAGGGATGTAGTGGAGGGTATACGGGGGTATACGCCGTATACCCTCTGGATTTTTTTAAGGAACACCGTATACCCTCTGTTTCTCAAGAAAGCTATAGTATATATAGACTAGGGTTACCCTCTGCTTTGAGCGTATACCCTCTGCTTAGAACGTATACCCTCTGCTTTTTTTACGACTACACCACTGGTCCCAACTACTTCGCATAATCGAGGTTCTACTGTATTGTAATCAAAATTTTTTTCGACTTCCGGTTTTCGACGGATTGACACGTTTTAGGGGTCCGAGACCCTAAAAAACATGTTTATAGAAAATGTCTGTCTATCGCCATTGTACCATCAAAAAGTGTATGAAGTTATACATAGAATTGAACCAAATTTTTTTTTTTAAGTTTTTGGCTATGGCAAGCAGGTCCTCCCTTAATTTGGAAAAAATCCGTCGGAAGGGTGCACTGTAATAGTAGTTCTTGTGTAATTTCCTTGATTTTTCGTTGTTCTATTGTACACCGGCGGCTTGTGAAGCGACGGGAACTTCCCAACCTGATAAGTCGACTATTCATGATTTTAATAAATATCATGATGGAGATGAACTCGTTTTGACTCTGATTCATTGACTGAAGCAGAAATGCAAGATGAAAGTCAAAGTGGATATCGTATTGAACTCATAAGAATGAAATATTGACATCTGTAACAACATTTTGAAATATTAAAATATAGGAGATAGAAGAAAGTTTTGGGATACTTTAAGTTGGATATACATCCAATTAGTTAAATTTTAGAAACGTTCTAAATGACGATGTCTTTAGAGACGTTGGAACCGCTGAAAACGGTTTAAAAAATATCGAAATTTAAAAAGCAGCAGGAAAAAAAAAACAGCTCAGTCGATCTAAAATTTTCTATCAGGATAATAATGATGACAGGCTCAGTTTAAAATCAGTCTCTATTTTATCTCTTTCACAACAGAGTGCAAGAGCAAAAAACGTTTTAAAATTGTGATATCTTTTTAGTCTGTTCCTGCTAAAAGAAAAGCGTGAATTTTGATGAGGTGGTTACTTTAAAGGAGGCTAAGAACGTTTGTTCAATATTCGAGTTTTAAAGGGGTGAAATGATTCTAAAAGGCTCTAAAACTACGATGGCTCGAAAAAGGTCGGAGCTAGAAATTTTTAATTGGGCATGGAGGATGTGATATTTCATCAGGGTGCGATTTCCCTTGATAAAGTTTAAAAATACAAATTCTTTAAAAATTCAAATGCAGAGAAATCGTTTGAAAAGATATCACTTTTGCCCGATTTTAACCATTTGGAACCTTTAAATGAAGATCACGATTACTGGGGGAGGGGGACGGGCTAAAATTGGGGCAGTTGCCCCGCATACCCCTGCAACTATTGTCATATGTGGCGCTTGTTCTGGTGTTTTGAAGTATCGCCTTGTTCATAATGACCCTACCTGAGAAAGAACAGCATTCGTTAAACTGATATTTCGTATCGATTAATGCCTTGTACATAGAGAAACAACTCGGAAACGTTTCGTTTTTTTTTTTTTTTTTTTTTTTTTTTTTTAGTTTTTACTTTCTTCTATCTTTACAAGAAGAAAGTATTGGATTCGTGAAAATTTTCGACGGATTTATACGTTTTAGAAGGTCCTGAACACGATTGGATGGTTTTTAGAAAATGTCTGTCTGTCACTCTGTGAGTCTGTATGTGACAAAAAATTTGTGGGTACTCTATCTCAAGAACTCATGCACTGAATTTCACAAAACTTTAGATTCAGTTAGAACTTGATATAAACGGGCCCTAATTAGTTTTGGGTGAAAATCGCCCAACAGGTGGCGCTGCTAGGCGGCCTTTTTCACGATTTCTGCAATAGCTCTATATCACGACTACTGCACGGATTTTTATAAAACTTTAGATTCAGCTAATCCAGAATAGCTAGTTTGTTGCTGATTAGATTTGGGTGAAAATCGCCCAAGAGGTTTCGCTGCTAGGCTGCATTATTCATGATCATCGCAATAGCTCTAACTCAAGAAAAATTGCACGAATATTCATCCAACTTCAGATTCAGTGAGTCCCTGATATAAATGAGTGTTGTTTAATTTTTGGTGTAAATCGCCCAACAGGTGGCGCTGCGGTGTTGCATTTTTCATGATTTTCGCAATAGCTGTATCTCAAGAACTCATACATGAATTTTCATCAAGCTTCAGATTCAGTTATTTCCTGATATAAATGAGTCCCAATTAGTTTTTGGTGTAAATCGTCCAACAGGTGGCGCTGCTAAGCAGAATTTTTTACAATTTCCGCAATAGAAAACTAATATAGAAAAGTAATGCACGGATTTTCATCAAGCTTCAGATTCAGTTACTTCCTGGTATAAATGAGTCCCAATTAGTTTTTGGTGTAAATCGTCCAACAGGTGGCGCTGCTAAGCAGAATTTTGTACAATTTCCGCAATTAAAAACTAATATAGAAAACTAATGCACGGATTTTCATCAAGCTTCAGATTCAGTTACTTCCTGGTATAAATGAGTCCCAATTAGTTTTTGGTGTAAATCGTCCAACAGGTGGCGCTGCTAAGCAGAATTTTTTACAATATCCGCAATAGCTCTATCTAGAAAACTAATGCACGGATTTTCATCAAACTTCAGATTCAGTTAGAAGTTGTCAATAATTAGATTTTGGTGCAAATCATCTAACCGGTGGTGCTGATAGGCTGCATTTTTCAGGAAGTATTAACATGTATGAGATAGAAGAAAGTTTTGGGATCGTCACATCGAACTCGTTTTTTTCTTGGATAACCCCCAGAACGAGCCTATTCCATGATAAAAAGAAGTATCAAAATTGAAGCATTTGTTCAAAATCTGCTGATTGATATTCACTAAATACCAACTTTTTTCTGGAAGTCAGTTAATAAAAAATGACGATTTGCGGAAAACCCCTTATCATTCAGCTGCTTTTAGAGAGCAACTAAAAATCAGCCCAGTCTATCGACGATATCTTTCTGAATTTTCACGATATTTCACTGGATTTTTTTTATGAGTTTCGCCATAGAACTGACTATTAAATTATGTAAAAAAAAAATCTTTGTTGTCGTTCGCGCATACGCAGATAAAAATTATTTCATACAACTGCTCACATTTCATAAAATATTTGATATATTTGTATTCCAATTGCACTATATTGTTTCTATTGCATTTTGTCAATTTTTGTGAAACTGACATTAAATTGGGTTGAAAATCTTGCATGATAATCTTGCATGAAAATCTTGCAATAATTTTTTGACCCTTTTTAAAAAATCGCTATATCGCCACTCTTAGACAAACCAGTAAACATGTTGTAGAGTATACATTTACTTTTGTTCTGCAGCGATAGATCATTTCGTGCATTTTAATGTACAAGGTGATCCTAAATATTACTTTTTTTTCTTTGATTTTTTGTCGCCCCCTAAATTGTCCTCCTTATCAAATCAACGTTGATAAATTTGAGGCGAAACATATTCTTTATGATCCCGAAGTTCCAGAAGAATCCGTCAAGTATATTTTTAAATAGTCGGTAAAATGTCTAATATTGAAAGTGTCCGGTGATTAATGGCTATAGGGTAAAGTGGGGACAGATGCCGCAATTTTACCTTTCTTCTTGTAAAATGTACAATAAAGCAAAAAGCAACAAACTAAGTACCAGAAATCATTAATCAAACCCTTTAAAATCTAACTTCTATGTTAAACAAGTTAAAACTCTCTTAACCCTTTGAGCTCCGGGTTATTAAAATTTTAAAAATAGGCTGAAAAATCACTATAAATTTGATTAAGGGACAATCTGAAACTGAACTATGTAATTAAAAAAATTTAAATCCCCCCTATAGGCTGGGGGTGGTGGGAAGATTTTCCACCACCAGAGCTCTAGGGCAGCCGTTTCAGCATGCAGCCACAAGATATCACATTGCAAAATTATTTTAAAACAACTATAATTGTAAAAATATAAAGAAATTTTAATTAGTTACATTATTTAGACGAGTTATAAGTTCATTAAAACGTTTAAAAATTTTATTAAATGAGAAAATTCAAAATTTAAAAATTATAAAAGCATAATAAAAAAAAAAAATAAAATAAAAATATATCAAATTTATAAATGAAATAGGTTAAAAATATTTATTTTTTGTTTAGAAATATTTAAAACATAATAAACTCGTCAATCTGCTGAATTAAACAAAAATTTAGATTCCTTGGAATTAAATTATAAGTATCCCAATTTTGGTTGGTTGGTTGGTTGTATTTGTGACGGCCAATTATCTGCACGAGGGATATAGGCCCAGGGGGGGGGGGTGCCCTTCGTGGGGGTCTTTCTAAGGGAACCTAATCCGTATTAACGCTTGGAAATCCAAGGTTCGAAAAAAACCACGAAAACTCCGAACGATTAGGCCGACGGGCGCGATTGGGATCGAACCCAGCACCTTCCGTCTACCAGCTTCGAGAGCAGAACCTCTCGGCCACTGGTGGGGCCCTCCCAATTTTGGTTCTGAAACACTGGCTAGTATATAATTTGGTAGTGCTGCCATCTAGTGACAAATCACATCAATCAAATCTAGTCCTTAGAGCTCTGATGGTGGAAAATTCTACCATCATTTATTTCTAGAACATGTAATTATTTAGATTTTCATTTTTTTTTTATTTAAATGCAATTATTATTAAATATTTTAAGTGTCAAAGGGGGAAAAAGTTATCTGCTTTGAAAAATATTTCTTTAAAATGCTTTAGAAATACAAAATTTCTTAAAAGTTGGACTGTTTTTAAGATCGCATTAAAAACCAACCAGATATGAACAGAGAGTAATACTGCCATCTAGATATGAAGAAGGGAAGTAAAACCTCCAAATGCTGTTTTTGCATTTGAAATCAAGTTAATTTGATTGAAATTAGAAATTTTTGATTTTATGTGGGTGAAAATTCACCTGGCAGAGCTCAAAGGGTTAATAAAGTAGGCGTAATTATTTTCTCAAACGTCATTTTTAACATCATTTTCTATGTGCTGGGTCAGATGCCGCATGGGGTGTGGGGCAGCTGCCGCATGGAGAAAAAAGCTAGTCTGTTTATTTTTTTTTCAAGCAAATCACATTTTTATTTTCTCAAACTACTTAAAATGAAAATAAATAACAGTAAACTTACAAAAATTATATATATCACTAAATTGTGAAAAGTTTAAGGAAAAATGCAAAAGTGTAAGATCAAAAAATAAAAATTAAGACAAAAAAGGAAAAGAAAAACATTTGAATTTACATGAATGGATAGCGTAATTACTAGAAACAATATACAGCATAATCACAAAAAAGATATAAATCACTGGTTTACATCCAGGCAAACATTGCCGTTTGCTCTTAATGTAAGTATTAGTTCTATTCTATTTAGGTCCTAGTCTGTTTATTTTTGGCCTTTCTTCTCATTTTTTGATTTTGTATTTCCATTCGCCCACAATCACACCACACTTCTCGCGTTGCAATAGTAAAGTGATCCCCTCGAGCGAGCCTTTTTCATGCAGCTATCGATTGAATTTCATGCACTGAATCCAGTCAGCTTTGTTTCTTGATAAGACTCGAGACACTCAGCACTGCGCACATTCAGAGTCATCAAATTTCAATCCAATACTGCCATCAGAATCCATAAGAGGAACAATTTCGTCATTGTCGGAAAATGACTCATATTTTAGATTCTTTCTCAAGTATGTTTTCAAGTTGATCTTTCCCTTCCTTTTTATTTCCTTCTTCTTTTTTCTTGTTTATAAACTCTGTGCTTGTAATATTTGCATCCTTTTGCTTTCTCTTACTTGGTTGTATAGGTCTTTTGACCATTGGGATAGGAGATATTTTGTTTAACAGTTTAGAATTTAGATGGTGAGAATTGTAAAAGGCCTACGTTTTCTTTATTCACACATGGTGAACCAACATTGTTGCTGAGAATATTTTAATCCCATCAAAAACATCTCATGTAAAAAAAAGCCAAGTCTCCTGACTCTTTGACCGTAAAAAGTTCTGAGATCATGTGTAGAGCCAAGCTCAGCTCTCTTGTTAACTCTGATATTTTAATTCACAAATTATTCCTAGTCTCTACACCTTTAGTAAAGGATTATTTTGTGACTTGGCAATTACGCAGCACAGGAAAGTTATTACGTAAACACTTTACTTATGTTTTGAATTGGGATTAGATTATTTGATTAAGGCTGAATATGAACGCGAGGGATAGAAGCCTGAAGGAGGGATTCACCGATTGGGGGTCTTTGTAAAAGAGGGGTCTGGCTCGTATTCACGTTACATAGGAAGAAAATCGCCCAAAACTCCGGACATCAAGTTTGACCAGTAGAGAGTTTTCGCATCCGGGCTTACAATCAGTGGTGTAGTCGTAAAACAAACAGAGGGTATACGATCTAAGCAGAGGGTATACGCTCAAGGCAGAGCGTATACCCTAGAGTGTATATACTATAGCTTTCTTGAGAAACAGAGGGTATACGGTATTCCTTAAAAAAATCCAGAAGGTATACGGCGTATACCCCCGTATACCCTCCACTACATTCCTGCTTACAATGTAATGTAAAATTATTTCCATGCTACAAATACATATATGTTCAGTGCTCTTAGAAACTATTTTATGCAAAACTTTATAAATAAACGTTAATATTAAAATGTAAACAACAGCCTTTACATTCTCGTGCTGCGTCATTGCCAAGTCACAAAATAATCATTTACTAAAGGTGTAGAGACTAGGAGTAATTTGTGAATTAAAATATCAGAGTTAATAAGAGAGCTAAGCTTGGCTCTACACATGATCTCAGAACGTTTTACGGTCAAAGAGTCAGGAAACTTGGCGTTTTTTTTACATGAGATGTTTCTGATGAGATTTCACTTCTTTTTGTAAGGAAAAAGGCCAAAGAAAGCTTTTCCTGTAGCGTCGATTTCAATTACACTATCTTTAACTTCATAGACTTTATGGCTTCTGATTGCTTCGATGTTCCGCTTTTCCTAGAAAAGCGAATTTGTCATGTGTGCTACTGTTTGAAATCCATTCATTCAAATTTTCTAGTAACTGTATATGTTTTTGTTTCAGTTTATCAGCTGTTCAATCAAAGTCCTCAAGAGTTAATTCTACTGTGCAGAGTTCATTTTATAACTTTGTCTGCTTCCAGTCTATTTCCCATTTTTTTAGTTATAGCTCTCGTAATGTTTTCTAAAGTCTTTATTTTAAACTGCAGCTTGCCTCTAGACCTTTTTCGTCAGTAAGCTCCAATACTGATACCAGATTGGGCAACAGAACAGTGCGCGACTTCTTAGTGAGCTACGTCTTCCCATTAAAGGGTGTGAATCGCTGTAACGTTTTAATGTGTGTTTTTGTTTTCGAAGATGGTTTTGACGACAGAGAGCAAAGCGCTATAAGTAAGCGTACAAAGTTAATGCTGGAATCTGTCGTAAATTGACACAGCTGCGCCATCTTGTGGATGGAGTGAATAACGCAAATACGCGGGTTTTTTGTATGACGTCATATATGATAGAATATCTACCATCTGCGCATCTCGTGCGCAGGTCTATTTGAAGATATTTACAATTTAAGAGTTATAGGCGGAAAAGCAGACAAAGCTATTTTAGATAATACCTGTTAAAATTTTAATCATGAATTTCAAATATTTACTCACTCATGGAAGATGAACCTTGTTTACCAGATTTATTGCAAAATAATTTTGTTACAGTTTGTTTTGATGAAAATATGTGTATTTAATAAAAAAAAATCGCAATGTCATTTTGATTTCGGGAGAAAAAGCACTAATGCTACGTAAACAGTATTGCCTTTTGCCCCGAAACTAAACTGACATTGCAACTATTTTTTAAATACATATATTTTTATCAAAACAAGCTATAACAAAAATATTTTGCAATAAATCTGGTAAACAAGGTTAATCTTCCATGAGTGAGTAAATATTTGAAATTCACGATTAAAATTTTAACAGGTATTCTCTAAAATGGCTTTGTTTGCTTTTCCGCCTATAACTCTTAAATTGTAAATATCTTCAAATAGACCTGAATTTTATGCAAGCTGTTCAGGCTAAAAGAAAACCATTTTTGTTAATAAAAGTTATAGGCGTAACTTTTAATTCCATGGTTTTTTCCAGGTTTTTTTCCACATTGGAAGAAACTTGCCCACCTTGGGTTTATGCTATTATTTATTAGAAAAAAAAAATGTATTTTAAATATAATGAGCGAAAAGCATGTGTTTAAATTGAAGTAATATACCAGTATGTATGTATTTTAAATAAAGTTATGTTTTTCAAATGACGGGTATATTTTAAAAATGATGATTTTATATTTTGAATGAAATGAATGCAACATAAACGCTGGTGATGGGGAAAATATTTGACGGTTTATGAACTGCGGCCGACTAACATAAAAGTACTTTTTTACACTGTTTATTTAATCTAACCCTGTTCATGTATATGAAAAGATAAAAAAAATTAATCGATTTTTAACCTCCCAGATATGCTAGAAAAATAAAAATTATGTACATGGATGTGTTTCTAGTAACAATACAACATTTCAGTATTTTTACAACTTGATTATAAATTAGAAAATTCATTTTACGTTATCTAAACGTAGCTGATAAATCCTTAAACATTATTTATGGCTGTTACAACTGTATATACAAGTACAATAACTGAGTAAGTTATGTAACAAACTAGATTTCTAAAATATACCAGCTGGTTGGGAAATTGCAAAAGAGAAATATTTAAAACCTTTAAGCATCTTAAACGTGATTTTCAGTCCTATATTTTTTTTATAAAAAAGTTAAAATATTATTTAATATATATTATTAAATGTCAGTGATTTTAATACGTTCAATTGGCCCATCTCCGTCCGTAGCCCTTTTTTCTACTACTTATTCCGACTCTTTTGCGGAAACCAGATATTAAAAAAAAAAAAAAAAAAAAAAAAAAAATTGAAACCGGACAAAATTAAAAGGGAAATTTGAAATTATTGGCTACCGACCAACAACTGCCACGTCGAGCTTATTATTAGTCTATAGTTTTCAGTTATTGACAATTGTTGTGCGTTTCATAAGCCTTTTTGAAATTTGGAGAATGTTCCGCAATTGGGTTATTTCGATAAAAGTTACTTTCATTTTCTAACCATTATTTAACTTTTATACAGTTACAATTGTATACTGTTTTTTTCATTTGACGCCAATCATGACTATCGGCCCGGTTACGAAAAGTTATCCATTTTACCCCTGCGAAGAACCGGTGTAAGATAATAAATGTTTAATTGAGCATACCACGTACTATTTGTAAATATCTTATATTTTATTCCAATTTTTGAAGTTTCTTCTATACTTTGTATGCTTTCTGCAATGTTATTCACCTGTACGAAGTGCAGGTATCCCATGAAAACTATTTTTCCCGGATATGACACAATGACCGACATATTTCTAGATTAAAAAAAAAAAAAGTAATTTGTCGATTTTAGGAATTTTTTTAAAGCTGTTGTCTAAAATTCTCATAATATTTAAAACTATAAATAATCAATTATTGCTGGTTTAATAGTAAAAGAATTACTGCTTGCATTTTAAATTAAAGTGGATCCTAATGTAAAATTAAATGAGTTTTAAATGGAATGAATGAAATGCTTCTATTTTAAATATTATAAATACAATTCGATCAAGAGAATATTTGGCAATTTATCGCCTGCGCCCGGTAAATAAAAAATATGCCTCAAAATTAATTAAATAATTTATACTTAAACTCTAAGCCTAATAAAACGTTTAATTCTCATTGGAAATACACATGTTTATGTAATTTTTATAACTTTATCTTAACAGGAATGAAATTAGAAACGCCGCTGTAAAATTCTATCTTAACATACATTAACTAATTTTTATATGTCTTTGTTCATTGCATTACAAAAACATAATTCAAATAGAACGTATTAAAATCACTGACATTTAATAATATATATTGAATAATATTTTAACTTTTTTATAAATTATAATAAAACACAAAACTAACCTGTTTTTCTCTTTTGGGAAGCGAAAAAAATGAGTTCTCTCAGATAGAGAGTTATTTTTGCAGTTTTGAAAACTGCAATAATTAGAACGCCAACGTGGCATTTTCCCAAATAATATAAGTTAGTTCTTAAAAGAACTGATTTTGTTTAAATAACTAACTTCAGTTAATAAATTAAATAATGGCGAATAAATAAATCGAATTATATCTATACTTGCAACAATTAAGTACTGCAGACGACAAACGAATAAAATCACGGCTGCGCGTGCGCATAGTTATTTCATAGATATCGAACATATAGATCATTCACAAAGGGGAAAGAAGTTAATAATCCTCTTGTAGTTCACTCCGTCCGCTGGGTGGCGTATGACCTTGATTGACGTGATCTAGCCTTTAATCTTGCGATTACCTCTCCCATATAAGATAGGACGCTTACTTATATCGCTTTGACAGAGAGCTCTAGCTTCTTGGAGCTGTTGAGAACGTGATTTCTCCGAACTATTAGGCCTTCCCCTTTTGACCTCAATAGGTCTTCTAATTTTTTTCTCTAGTTGATTTCTCTCTGTGATAGGTATTCATTTGGAAAAATAATAGATTATTGCTAGCTGTTAAGAAGAGGAAGTAGAACGTCAAAGTGACCTCCTAAGAAACTAATCCCAGTGTGCAACCACATACTCAACTATAGCACATCTGATATCATACGGCTAGGCTATGTTACCTAGAACAGAAAAGAAAATATAGGTGAAACAGATACGAACGATCTCCAGATGTAGGAACTACTCGATGAGGACTTTCTTCGCTGTGATCAAAATATAACATTTCAGTTTTAGGTAGCTTTCTTTACAAAAAGCTACCTATTGCAGCCGTTCGGAGGAAAGCGATTTCAAAAAATTTTGGTATATTTTCATCGATCATGACCCCCAGACCCCGAAACCACCCTCCGTTCAAAATTGATATATATATATATATATATCTATATATCTGACCTATGTCACACTGTAACTCTCGTATTTATGAACCGATTTGGATGTAATTCGGTGTGTACATAGTACATACCAATGTCTCGACCGAGTTCGTTGGCCAGCTTCATCCGCCATTTTGTTTCAAAATGGCGGCCATTTAAAAATTTTAAAAAAATTTAAAATTTGAAATGTGGTACCAAAAAATTGAAAATGGAAAAATATTTTTTTCTTATGTATTTGACCTTTATACAAAGACTCCGTAGCAGTTTTTGTTTGTCTATATCTTAAAAAATGGCTGAGTTATAGCATTTTGAATTTCTAGCGAAGCTGACATTTTGAAACGTCCTGAATTTTGTCACGCGATAAAAGGCGTATTTATGAACCGATTTGGATGTAACTTCGTTTATACATAGTACAGACGAATGTCTCGAACGAGTTCGTTGGCCAGCTTCATCCGCCATCTTGTTTAAAAATGGCGGCCATTTAAAATTTTAAGAAAAATTTAAATTTGAAATGTGGTAGCAAAAAATTGAAAATTGAAAAAATATTTTTTTCTTATGTGTTTGACCTTGATAAAAAGATTCGGGAGCAGTTTTTGTTTCGTCTATATCTTAAAATTGGCTGAGTTATAGCATTTTGAATTTCTAGCGTGGCTGACATTTTGAAACGTCCTGAATTTTGCCACGTGATAACAGACGTATTTATGAGCCGATTTGGATGTACCTTGGTGTGTATATAGTACATACAAATAACTCAACCGAGTTCGGTGACCAGCTTCATTCGCCATCTTGTTTCAAAATGGTGGCAATTTAAAAAAATTAAAAAAAAAATAAATTTAAAATGAGATACCAAAAAATTGGAAAATGAAAAAGATTTTTTTGTATGTGTTGGACCTTAATACAAAGATTCCGGAACAGGTTTTGTTTCGTCTACATCTAAAAAAATGGCTGAGTTATAACATTTTGAATTTCTATTGTGGCTGACATTTTAAAACGACCTGATTTTTGTCACGCGATAACAGGCGTATTTATGAACCGATTTCAATGTAACTTGGTCTGTACATGGTACATACCAATGTCTCGACCGAGTTCGTTGGCCAGCTTCATTCGCCATCTTGTTTCAAAAGGGTTGCCATTTTAAAAAAAAATGTAATTTAAAATTTAAAATGAGGTATTAAAAAATTGGAAAATGAAAAAGATTTTTTTTATGTGTTTGGCCTTGATACAAAGATTCTGGAGCAGTTTTTGTTTCTGAAAATTTGTTCTTTTGTTTATATCTTAAAAAGTGGTTGAATTATAGCACTTTGAATTTCTATCATGGCTAACACTTTGAAACGATCTTGTATTTGTTACGCGATACCACACGTATTCGCCTATTTCGATGGAAGAAGGCATGTGGATAGTATACATCAATATCTGGACCAAGTTTGCTGGCCAGCTTCATCAGCTATCTTGTTTCAAAATGGCGGCCATTAAATGAAAAAAATATATATTTAAAGTGAGGTGCAAAAAAATTAGAAATTGAAAAAGGTTTCTTTCTTAAGTATTTGACCTTGATATAAGGATTCAGGAGCATTTTTTGCTTGTCTTTATCTTAAAAAGTGGCTCAGATATAGCAGTTTCAATTTCTAAAGTGGGTGACATTTTGAAAAATCTGATTTTTTGCCTGCGACAGCACTCGTATATATCAACCGATTCCGATATGAGTGAGCATGTGCACAGCAATTACTGAGGTCTCGACCAAGTTCACTTGTTAGCCTCATCTACCATGTTGTCTTAAAATTGCAGGCACTTTAAGAAATCGCCGAATTTGGCAGCCAAATATAAGTGACTTTAAATAAAAGCAGCTTGGATAAAGCTGACTAATTTCGCGAAATTCTCATTCATAATGATTTAGTATTGATAAAAATTAGTATTGAATCTCCTACATTCGGTTTCCACTTAATTGAGCTTCGTGTGTATGAATAATATAAGTTGGCTTTTTAAAAATAAGGAATATGAAAGTTACCTCTTCCTCCCGGCACTGGCCGGAAGGACTTTTTTTCTTTCAAACTTTCTTCGATCAACAATGTCTTTCGTTGGAATATCATACAATTTCGCGTTTCCCTCCGTCACCGCGTCTTTTCAGTCAATTTTGCAGATGCACACTGACATCTAGAATTCAAATTTTACACAATAAAAAACTGTGTCGCCAAAATTTGAAATGCAGTTATTCCTCTTTTCGATATGTAACACTTACAATCAAGTTATTTATAGAAACAAATAGGTGAAAGAATTTTACACTAAACATTCAAACCTTCATACTTTCGCATTTAAAGTAAATCGTAATAATTTTTTTATTTAAACGATTTTAGTACACAGTAGACCGAGCATAGCTCGGTAGTTTTTTTTAAAATATTTATTTTGTTTTAGTAAATGTAGAAATGTGATAAATACTATCCGCAAAACATC
The DNA here is from genome assembly GCA_963932465.1 of Maratus speciosus. NCBI lineage: Eukaryota > Metazoa > Arthropoda > Arachnida > Araneae > Salticidae > Maratus > Maratus speciosus. The sequence goes on from OZ010789.1 coordinate 6,047,779, forward strand.
AATAAGTTGCGGAGAATATAGCGGAATTTTCATTAATGCGTCTCCTCGACTTATCTCCGGTTAATGCGGACAGTTTCATTTCCCCATCATATTTTAATTAATGTTAAAGGCATCGTGTATTGCGGATTTCCGTTAGTACAGATGAAAAATGGTCTCCCTTGGAAGCCCACTAACGGTTGTTCACTGAATATTCATATTTACCGTTCGTAGTCTTAGCACGGTTGAAAGTAAAAAGTCAGAGAAAATGACGTCATAGTGATGCAAAAGTGATGATGTTTAAGTTTTAAATATAAAAATTATTGATTTCTTTCCAATATGTCATTTTTTCTGGGGAGAGGGGAATGTAGAATTTTGATTTTGAATTCCAAAACGATAATTTGAGTACTTAAAAGACATATTTTTAAAAAAATTTTAAATCGCAGGAAAGTTTGTATTGCCATTAAAAAAAATAAACTTTTTTTTACGTATACGATTATGTTAGTCATATCCTGAGTGTCACTCTCCATGTTTTATAAAAATTGAATTTATTGTTCTTCAACAATTGTTGTCTACGTCAATAGTTTGGCAGCAAATGTGAACTATTTTGTAAATATGAGGTAAGTTTGACAGCAAAATTCTCTTGCTTTTAAAATTGCTGCTAGTTTTGTGCCATGGTCTATTGCCATTGCATCAAACTATAGCAATGTTTAGAATAATATGGTAGTGATGTTAATTATAGCAAAAGTATAAGAGCAGTTATCTATCAGAAATGTTAGCATATTTGCAGAATGTTTATAAAATATTTAAATTCACCAAATTAACATTTGGTAAAATAAATTAATTTTATTTGGGTACTATTTGATTATCCCGTTGATCAATTTCGCCAAACAATTCGCCAAATTATACAAATTGCCGTCATTTTTATTTTAAATAACGAAAAAACAAATAAATTAATAAAACCTTAATGAAACTACAAGTAAAAAGTCGAATTAAAAATCATTTGAGGACGTAACAACCACGTGTATGGCATTTAATGTCAAGTGAATGCGACATTTACGATCGTCCATTATTGGCATTTAATCTTATAGTTTGGCGATAGTTTTTCCGAAATAAAATAAAAACTTGCTTAAAAGGTGCATTTTTATACAACAGATGTCACAATATAAAAGATGTCAACACATATTACACTTTTTAAAAACTTAAAAAGAGTTTACAAATATAATGTAATTATATTTGTAAACTCTTTTTAAGTTTTTAAAAAGTGTAATATGTGTTAACATCTTTTATATTGTGACATCTGTTGTATAAAAATGCACCTTTTAAGCAAGTTTTTATTTTATTTCGATACATTTTCAAGGTGAATGTGACATTCCCAACAATATATGATTATTCATATATATATATATTTATGATAGTTTTTCCGTCGACGGGATAATCAAGTAGTATCTTTATTTGTTCTAGTCAATTAAAACGAATTTTACTGTATTCAGGACTCAGCTATTTCGTGCTCGATTTAGTATAGTTGACAAACCGATAGTTTAGTTGACAAACTGCGTTTTATCGTGTTGATAATCAGTGAGCAACAGTATTGGCAAGAATTCCGATTACGGAAGATAAAAAAATTTCGATTTTTTTTTTTCGAATTTTCCGAATTTTTTAATTTTTCCTTTCTTTGTATCCCAAATACTACCTTCTTACCAAATTTCAAATTTCTAGAGCTACAGGATGTACCTCAGATTTTTGAGGATCGGTGAGTCAGTCAGTCAGTGTCGAAAAAGCGAAACTTTGAGTTCATATATTTTCTGAACTAGAAAAGATAGAAACGCGAAAATTTTACCATTTGCTTCCGTTTGAAGAGTACTTTTAGAAAAACAAAGTTTCAAGTTCCTGGGAAATTCCAGCGAAGAGATATAGGGCTGTCAAAAGTACCCTGAGTTGCTTCCAGAAAAGGATGCTTACGGCTGTGCTTTCTCGACTTGGCAGGGGCACTGCCGTGCCCCCAGATAAGTAGCAAAATGCGCTAATATACGTTCATTTAAATGTAAGTTCTACTTAAATCGAAGTGCTGAATTTATTGAAACGAAAAACAAAAATATATTTTGTGGCATCTGTCCCTCAACCTCGGTTCAACATTTGTCCCTTAGTGGCAGCTAAGATGCCGCGCCACCATTTTGTGTCATGTGAGAAAGGCAAGCACATGTCTATATTCTATACGAGCATCTAATCTACAGTTGCAATCGATTTTGGGACGAAATCTCTACTTATTTGGCTTAACTTTATTAGAATAATTTTAGCAACTTATCACGCAGGCTCGAACCATAAAAAATGGCATAAATATGTAAATACTGACAATTAAGCGGTGGAAACGCATACAACACAGCCCGAGCCCACAGCACAGAGGAACACTACGAAATTCTTAAATTGATCTAGGGAGCGCTAGTATTGTCCACACAATCTTTGCGGCATCTGTCCCACCGCGGCGTCTATTCCCACTTTACCCTATAGTGTATATATAAATGATCGATATGACGAGGGGCTACTCTTGTACATAACATATTTACGCAGTCATACTCTGCATAAATCTGATTTACTACTCTTTCATTAGTTATTGTAACGGATTCAAAAATTGTCGTTGGCATGTAATTTACCAATAGATTTGTTGACTTAAATATGTATTGACTTTAATATAAGAGTTAATTATATTGAGCTGTCCAATTTAATAATCTAGAAAATTAAATAAAAACAACTCTAAATGCAAACACTAAATAAACTTGTAAATAAAGCAACTTCAAAAACCGGCACACCAAGACTCAATAACGGATAAATAGACAAGAGTTTCCAGCAAGAAAATGAATTCCTTCGATGTGTTAGTACTTCATTTCAGAAGCTAGTGTCTAAAGTGACTTCATGGGGTGCGTTGCTATACGCTGCACCTGAGATTCAAAAATTGTTGGTCAGAACACAGTTTGCACAAAAGAAGCAAGTGACGGCCACGTGATTTGCAGAGTATATATATATATATTTTATCACGAAATATGAAAATGTTCCGGAGATAATTTTAAAAGTATCGTCAGTTTTCGCTCCAGACTTACTGAATTTCTGTATCTCGCTATTCTCTGCATTACACAATTCAAAATACAGTGCCCTGTACTACAAACTACTGTAAGAAGTAGCAACTACTTTAAGTTCGCTAGTTGTTACTACTTTCAACTCCTGGTATAAAGTTGCAATGAATGGTCTGCTCGCGCAAAAGTCACAACCGCACTCAGTTCGGAAAAGACATGCAACATTTCAAGTCTCTAAAACTCATACAGTTTCCGAGAACGAACTCTGTGACAGACAGAGGAGTGAGACGAATAGGGTTTCGTCAGATGAACGAAACCCTAAAAATGAAAAATCTAAGCTCCAGGTGCATTCGGATCTGTCCTTGTCTATCCTTATCCGAATTTACAGATTTCTACATGAGATAGATTTCCCTAGCCATCGCCAACCAACAAACAAATTCAGACACAAGCCTTTTTTTATTACTATGGATATTTTAATATAAAAAATTTTGAAATTACTTTTACTTAAAGTAAATTTATTATATTTTATAAATAAGGATATAGTATTTTAGAAAATTATCCGTTGGCAAGGCTGCAACCACAGTACATAAATAAGAAGTGCTAGACTTGGTATCGTCCAGGTAGCTCAGTAGTAGAGCATTGGTCATCGTAATGACAATGAGCCTGTTTCAATCCCAGGGTTCGACCTTTTTCCACTCTGTTGGTTTTACGCATCTTAAGCAAGTTGAATGTAAATTTATTTCGTCATAGATTCAAACTTTCGATTGTTAAACTTTTTTACGAACACAATTTATACAAGACATTAGGAATAATTTTGTTCGAAAATAAATTTTACTGCCCGACATTGTTGATTTTGATAATTTTCCAATTAAAAAATTAAATTTTCAAAAATGAGAGCCTGGAATAGAGTGCGATTGAAGTCGTTATGAAAATTTGTAGCAGGTACTTGAGACGATACACAAAAATAAATGTTATTCATTTTTAGTATCTAAACAAGTCAGTTAATTAACTAATTTATTTGCAACTTCCTGACACAAGCTTTTCCTGCAGCAAGAGTTTAAATTATTTTCCACCAGAGGACGCATGCAAATTCTTAGATTGTGCTTCCCCCATTTGAATCGCATCGAAAAAAAAAAAAAACAAAAAACAAACCCGATTGCTCTGAAAATTTGTCCAGCATGTAATGGCATCAATGAGCTGTAGTTCAATATGACATGCTTTCGGATTTATGAATTAACTTCATAATAAAATCTAATCAATACCATCTTGCATTTATTTACGATTAGTATTTACAAATACACATACATTATAATCATGTCTGTCACGGATGACGCAAAAAAGAGGGCAGAGGAGCTGAAGGAAAAAGCTAATGAACACTTTAAAAGTGAGTATACTTCCCTGTTGCTAAGGTGCCGGTAAATATTGCCGATTTAAATACAGTTATGTTTGTTTATTTATCTAAATAATTCTTGAGAGAGAGCTCTCTTTTTTTTTTCTTATCTTTAATAGGGAGAGCGCCTTTTATTTTTTTTCGTCTATGCCCTTGAAGCAGTCCACAGTAATATTATTTATAATAAAAGTGATGTTATATAAGAATGCGATTGTATTATTAATAATAATAAAATAATAGTATAGTTTAATTTATTTGTTGTTTCAATTGAAAAATTAAAATTTACTCTCCGTTGTCAATGAAATCATTTCTCTGTTAAACTTTTATGGACTGTAAATATAGGTTTTTTTTTTTTTTTTTTTTTTTTTTTTTTTGGGGGGGGGGGGGGTAGTGAGTACATCTTTTGGTACTTGTTAGTTATCCCGTCGACCAATTTCGTCAAATTATACTGATTGACATAATTTTTATTTTAAATAACGAAAGAATAAATAGATTAGTATAACATTAATAAAAATACAAATAAAACGTCGAAATAAAAATCACTTGATGAAGTAAACATGTGTTGTCAAGTGAATGTGACATTTACGATCAACCATTATTGGCATTTAATCTTACAATTTGGTGACAGTAATTTTGTCGACCGGATAACTAACAAGTACCCATTTTTGTTATAGCGGCCTACGATTATGCCAAGGTTGCCGTCAATTTGTCCAAGGTCGTAGCCAAGATCATGAAGCACAAACGTAGCATGAACGTGTAATAGAGATATGAATTCTATAACATTAAATATGTTTTTTTTGGTAGTGAGTACATCTCTGTTATAGCGGCCCGGCCTACAATTATGCCAAGATTGCTGTCAATTTGACCAAGGTCGTAGCCAAGATCATGAAGCTCAAATGTAGCATGCATGTGTAATAGAGATATGAATTCTATAACATTAAATATGTTTCATATTCAAAAAATTAATATTGTTTTTTCCGAACAAATTCATACTAATGTGTCATTCTAATTTACATTCCCAAAGATTCTTCATTCTTCACAAGAAAGCAACTCCTTTCCAGCAGTCAGTTGTACATTGTTGATCCATTTTTTATATCTTAATTTTGAGGTTTGTATGGTAAATCCACTGTTGTGGGAGTGTCCTGCTGCTATTGTTTTTTCACCGTATGAACAAACTTTTGTCACCTCAACAATTTTATTGGCACCAAGCATTTGGACAGTTAATCTTTGTATTAGGTGTAGGAAGTTCAGGTAACTATTCCAATCAGTTGTCTCATTTTCAAACACATTTAGCTATCCCTTACACCATTTATGGATGTCAATTCCTCTTCCCAGCAGAAAATAAACCGTAGTCATTGAGAATGTTTTTCGAAGCCTAAATCAGTTTTCAGTATAGGGGCCTCTTTTTTAAAAACTTTGGTACTACTTGATTATCTCATCGACCAATTTTGCCAAATTAACCAAATTGCCAAACTATTCCCCAAATTATATAAATAAGCATAATCAGGGGTGGGAAAAGGCACCATTTTACTCGCCATTGGTGAGTTAATTTTCTGACAGGGTGAGTGAGAGATATGCTGAAAACTTTTTTTTTTAGTAGTTAGCTATATTTTTCAACTCTCCTTATTACTGTGATGCAAACATGGTAGGTAGTACTAGTTCTATTTTATATTAACCTTTCATCTCTTGTTTATATTTCTTAATTTTATAGGGGAAAAAATATGAAAATGCATTATAACCAACTATTTTTGAGTTGCGTAATTTTGTCATAAAAATTTTTAACTGTACGTTGCATTTTGCTGACTGGTGAAATAAATCCTTGGCTGGTAAGATTTTCTAGAAATTCCCCACCCCTGGACATAATTTTTATTTTAAATAACGAAAGAACAGATAAATAAGCAAAACATTAATAAAAATAAAAATAAAACATCGAAAACGTAAAAATCACTTGATGAAATAACAGACACGTGTATCACGTTTACGACTAAGGATGCAACGGATATCCGGCATATTCGGCTGATTTTTCAATATCCGAATCACAATCACCGGATATCCGACTTCTCTGCCGGATATCCGGCAATGCGTAGCAAAGCAAATATATAAGGATAAGAGAAATCGTTTGACCCAAACAATGCCGAACAACTTTTGTTTATAATGCAAAATATGAAATAAGCCCACTATTCATGAGTAAAAGGTAATTCTCAAAAGTTTAAAGAATAGCCAGCTTTCCTAACATTGGTATTTGAACTCTTTATAATAAATTTAAGAATTTGTTTACATCTTTTAGAAAATTGTACCTTTACTTTCAGAATGTGAAACAAAGTCTGAAGTTGTTTATTAAAGTATGACTTTATGAAGTTTCTTTCTCTCATTTATGTTTAACAATTAAACAGGCCTATTTTTACTTTCTTCTATCTTCAATAGAAGAAAGTATTGTAACAGATTTTTTCAATTTCTGGTTTCGGTGGGCTTAGACGTTTTCGAGGTCAGAGATCCCAAAACATGTTTATACAAAATGTCTGTCTGTCATCATACCATCAAAAAGTGTATAAAGTTATGCATAGAATTGAACCAAATTTTTCGTGAATGTTTTTGGCTATAGCCAGCTGGCCTTCCTTCAATATTGGAACATTCCACTGGAAGGGGGCGCTATAATCATGATTTTTGTGCCATTTTCATTATTGTGCCATCGAAAAGTGTATGAATTTATGCATAGAATTGAACCAAATTTTTTGCGTATGTTTTTGGCTGTGGCCAGCAGTTCTTTCTTCAATATGGAAGCATTCTGCCGGAAAGGAGTGCTGTAATTGCGATTTTTGTGCCACTTTCATTATTGTACTATCGAAAAGCGTATGTTAAATATGTAATGATAAGTTATCTATATAATTGAACAAAATTTTTTGTGTATGTTTTTGGCTATATCCAGCAGGTTCTCCTTTAAATTGTAAATATTCTGCCAGAAGGGTGTGCTGTAATAGTGATTTTTGTGCCATTTTCATTCTTGTACCATTGAAAAGTGTATGAAGTTATGCATAGAATTGAACCAATTTTTGGGAGTATGTTTTAGGCTAACAACTAACTGGTCCTCCTTCAATTTGAAAATATTCTGCTGGAAGGGGGCGCTATAATAGTGATTTTTGTGTTATTTCCATTATTTTACCATAAAAAAGTGTATGAAGCTAAGCATAGAATTGAAGCAATCTTTTGTGTATATTTTTGGCTATGGCCGGCAGTTTTTCCTTGAATTTGGAAATATTCTGCCAGAAGGTGGCACTGTGACAACGTTTTTTGTAAAAATTTTTCAATTTTTTGCAGTTTTTTGTACTGTATATTGGTGGCTCGTGAAGCCATGGGAACTTCGCACCTGCCTGTGATGAAGATGAGAAGATGATGTCTTGCACAGGTGGTTCATTTTTGCTTAGTTTCCATACTGAATACAAGGCTGAAAAATTAACTGTTACTTATTTTAAAAGGAAGGCAAGAAACTGCTAAGGTAGAAATTATCTAAAGTTCTTTATTGTCCACCGGGATCGTTTCGAACATAGCCGAAATTACACGGCTGAGGCCGATATTGGAGAAGGGAGCAGAAAGTTACATTTTTACGTTCACAGAATCAGATCTTCGAAGCAAGTCCTGCAATTACATTTTTTTCGAAAATGCTCGAGTGTTGGCAAGCGTACATATACAATTTCGCCAAATACATATACTATATGGCGAGATTAAAGAGAGGAAGACATGTGGTCAAAGTACAATAATTGAAATTGAATGGAGAATGTAAAAGATTAATAAGAAATATTTAACGCCAGATGATTACTTAGTAACTATAGCACATAAAACCGCAAAAGGACATTCGATAGGTTTGCCAAAGTTCTCATGGGATTGAAGCGGCCAAAGCGCCCGTTAATAAACAAAACAAAATAAAGACAGGGTTAATAACTGAAATGACTAATATCTTACATCTGGACCAACGGCTAAAAATGTAGAAGTAATATGTCTGACTAATTTCTGCATATCATCAAAACTAAGGCAGAAGGATGAAAATTAGAATCCAGTTATTAGGCGAGAAAAGGAAATGATTTCTTTTCTTTTAACTGTAGTGCGCTGTGGTTAAAATATTAAAGAGACAGAGAATTGAATGCTTAATTTATGAAGGGAAAAGAGTGCTAAAAACAGATTGGATCCGAATGCAGACAGATAATTAAATTCAAGAATTTAAAAAAATGTAATTTTAAAGGGGGGAAAGAGGAAAAGTCTTAATATTAATATGTGAAGGTAGGCGCCTTCACATATATCTCCCCAACAGCCGAAAAAGAACGAAGTGAACCGCGAGAGAAAAAAAAGTTACCCCATGTCTTCCCTCAAATACATTACACATAAAGAAAATATGTAAAAATGTAATATTTTGTAGAGGGAACCCGGTGACCAACAGTTTATAAACATATACAGCAATACTAAATATGTAAGGAACAAATAAATCATGTCTCATATAAAAAGCATGCCTATAAGCATGACAAAGCAAGTTAGTACCAAAGACTTGCCAAAAATAAAAAATATTGAAATTTTTTGAACTGCAGTTAATACTTCTGGACAGCTGTTTTCTTATTTTCTTCTTATTTTTTTTTTAACGTGTGCACACCCTTATTTTTTTTCTAAAGTTCCAGAAGATTTTAATATATAGATTGCTTGAACTTTCACTGCAAGCAAGAGCAATTTCCACAATTGCTACAAATGTTGGTCATACTCCAACTTATAAAAATATTTTGAGACATGAACTGTATATAAATACAAAACATTACATAATATAGTAAATATAAAATTGTAACCTTTTCAGCACTAGTTGTGACATCTCTAGTTTTTAAAAGTAATGTAACTAGTAAAAGGAGAGGAAGATGGAGGTAAATTATTTGTTAAAAGTTGAAAGTTGCCATCCTTTTATCTTGTAACCAAAGACTGAATGTGTTTTACTGAGAACCAAATTTAACTAAAGTGTATTTTAAAACATATTGCACTCCTATAAGGTATAAACAAGATGTAATAAGAACTTTCCAGAGAAAGTACCCTTTACAAAAATGGTAAAAAAATGTCCAGTAAATTTAATGAAATTTAATAAGCATTATACAACAGGTGACACAAAAGTATGTATGTGTGTGAATGTAGTCATAAATAACACCGTTTGATGTTACGACTGGTTTATACCAGTAATAAACCACATGTGTCAATGAGCATAACAAAAACCAAAAAAAAAATAATGCACACCTGTGTACTGAGTGATTGGAAAATCGTGCATAAGAAAACTACCTTATCACGTGAAATACCTTGAATAGCCAAGAAAGGTACCGAATGAAAAAAATAAAAGTAAAGTGTAATCCTGTAAAGTTACCAAAAAAGGAAACCCTTTTTTTTGTTACCGATTAAATTAAAATAACACTTAACTAAAAGGTCAACAGATTTCAATCATATGCCATGTTAATGTGAAAGAAGTGTACATTTCCTACTTTTTTTTTTTACGGAAAAAAATATCAATAATGCGAAACTAACAAAAAAAACCTGTTATTTATAATGTGTAACTACCATTAAAAAAAAAATGCTGCCTAAAAATGAGCAATCCCACGCGCAGTACCTATGATTAACCATTGTGTGTAACCTTTGTAGAAACCTTTGTATAGAGTACCTGCCTGTAAAATTGCACAAACGAAAAAAAACTGAAAGAATATTCACTAATGTTGAACAAGACAAACTTTTCAGTTTAATACCATTGTAAATTATAAACATCAGTAAAATACCTAACAGATGCAACAAGCGCTTATTCTTTTTTTTGTTTTTTTTTAAAAAAAAAAAAAGAAAAGCATGTGTGACATAATAAAATTAAATGCTGACTACAAAAATAATATGTGTGTAAATAAACGTGGAAAAAGTTTAAATAAATTCCCTCAATGTGAAAAAAGAAACTTTTGTTATAGAACCAAAAAAAAAAAAACAAACAAACAAAAAGCAAACGTGTGCAATAATTCCAAAGAACCAAAGAAGTGCATCACTGTGACCTCAAGTGTAAAATTGTAACAATGAACCGAAGAAATGTGTCACACTGACTTCAAGTGTAAATAAATAACAATGAACAAAAGAAGTGTATTAATGAAGTAAAATGCCTAAGTGTTTTGAAAATCAGTTGTAAAAACAGTGACAATTAGTCCCTGATGCACGCAAAGAATTGACAAAGCAATGAACTCGTGTAAGGGTTTTTTTCTATGAACTAAGATAAACTATGAACTACTGTGTGTGTTAACTATGAATAAAAATTCTCTACATGCACCAAGCACCAAACAGCAAAATGTAACTGAAGAGAAAAAAGTGTACCGTATTTAAAAAAAAAAAAAATCGTTACCAAAGGGTTAAATTTAATTTTTTTTTTTTTTTTTTTTTTTTTTTACTGTAAATTTTATAAGATATTGCTGCATTCGTTGAAAAAAATTTATCTATCTCTACTCAAAACGCATCAGTGTAAAATTGACAGGATCCATACCTTTACGTTAAATAAACAAAAAAAAGGAAAAGGAGTGTTACCGCAAAAGATAAACTGTCTCTTGCAAAATATAGAAAAAGAAGTGTTGTTTACCAAAAAGAAATCCTTAAAATCCTGACATATGAGTGTGAAAGAAAAAAGAAATTTCCCTCGATAACCAGTGAGAATCAAACACAGTAAATGAAATTTGCACAAAAAAAGGATATGTAAAGGTTTTAGTTTTGCTGAATTTTCGTGTATAGACCATCTGTGTATTTATTAAAATTTAACACCTGGCCAAAATATTAAAAACATCTACTAAGAAATTGCATACGCTTTAATATAGTGTGACAAGACACCTTACTAGATCTGCCACCTTCAAGTAAGATGTATCTAATGAAAGTGTTAAAAAAAATGTTGCATGTTAAAAGTAAACAGATTCGAAATGTGTGTGTAGTTTAACATGTCATGTGACGGATAACTCCTAGAAACTTTAAAATCTTTGTACATAGACAAAGTGATGGTGTCATTGATATGTTATGACATTATGCAAACACATAAAATAAATAAAAACAACTCTGTTAAAATTTAAAAATAAAAAAAAAACTGATAGAACATTTTAATATCGAAACATGGTGTAAAGTTTAAAAGATAGAAAAGTAACAGGAAAAAAAAACTGTATGTGTGTGAAGGGAGGGGAAAAAGAAACCTCAAACTCATGAACTAAATGAAATAAAACACATGAATAAGTGTGTACGCAAGCATACACAATGTGTAAGTAAACACATGAACAAATTGTGTAATTCCACATGAACTACTTGTAAAAGAAAAAAAAAAGTTGCATAAATGGTTAACTAAGGGTTAAAAATTAAAATAAAGGTGTATTTGCCAACGTTATTACTGTATCACGTTCAAAAGAAGTGTACATAAATGTACGAGTGCACGACAGATTGCATAACTCTACGCTAAACTGTAGCAGTTATGCCAAGCCAATATGTTCCAAGTAGAGGGTTGGAAAAGAGAAAAAAAACGAATAGCAAAATACCAAGCGTTATACCTTATGATCTATGAGTGTATGTATCCGTCACAAGACACCTGTGAGACTATAACTCACTAATTAAAAAATTAAAATGTGAGAGAATGCCAAAGAATTAGTTTAATGACTCTATGTGAATAGCCTTTTTTTTAAAAAAAAAAAAAATAAAGTGTACATAACAGCTCACATTATGCATTTGAATAAATTTAAAAAAACCACATTTTAAACGATATCAAACATCATGTCAGTTATAATAAAATACCTTATGTTATAAATAAAATAGCAACGAGTCACCAGCCGCGCGTAAACAACAAAATTAACCAATGTGTAAAAAATACTAGCTAGAAATTAACTCATGCATGTAAATTTAAGGTGCATGTGCAAATATTGCATTGAAGTACATTATTTAAAAAAAATCCGTAACAATCCGAAAATAAAAAAAATGTCAAGGCAACAACAATACACAAACTTTAAAATAGTGTAAAACTATGTATTTGTAAAAATGTACACAATGTTGAGAAAGAATGTAAAAAAATGTACAAGCACACAGAATCATGACCATGTTTAACCAAGGTGAGTGTCATAAAATTATTACAAAACAAGACCATATGAAATGCAAATGTAAATATGTGTGTGTATGTAGTACCAGGTTAAACTTGAAATCATAAAAGTGTGTACATGAGATTTAAAAAAGATGATGAAGGGAAACATCTAACTTCACTATCTGCCCATAGTAAGCTAGAGTGGGGGGGGGGGGGGGAATCATGTACGGAGTATCAAATAGTATGAGAGATATGTCATTATGCATTTAAAATATATAAAAGAGACCGCGAACGCCTTGTAAATTAATGTGAGGTATTGAACATTTTGTATCATGTAAGTAATATATTCCACTTTTCAGAAAGTGGACGGCCGATCCACTTAGCCAAAACTGAAACATATACCTTTAATCATTAGGCTATTTCCGGATCATAGCGCAGTGAAAAAAAGGTACTTACACAACACAGGAAACAATAATTAAGCATTAACCTCAAGAAATATAATCACCTGTAAAATGTAGTGTGCGTGTAAATTGTGTGTGTATGCAATAACAAGCATACTGATATATAACACATGCATAAAATGTTTACAACTCATGTTATAAAATTTTATAAAGTAGAAATAGAAATCAAAAGGAAAAAGAGACTCTTTTTTTTATGAAAAAAATTTAAGATATGATGACTCGAGCTATATTTTAAAACGAAGGAGCCTAACTTATGCTATAGAAATAAATTAATGAGACGTGACTAAAAATGCATAAAATCCGTGTAAATTGGAATATGAGAGATCTATCTAAACAGAAAAGTGTACTGTATAGATGCCAACTCTAATTTTCTTAAATTAGTAACAACCAACTGAAAAAGATTAAATACTGAGCAAATTTAACTGCCATTACTGGTCCTCTCATTGGTTACCCATCCTCTCTCTTTTTTTTATATGTCACTAGTGCTTATCCTTAAGTATACAAGTTGCAAGACGTATACTTATAGTAATCTAGAGTATTAAATGTTTCATATCTTATTGATATGGATGACTGACGAAACATATAATATACACATAAAAAAAAACATATAATATACACATAAAAAAAAAACATATAAAATGTTATATATAAAAAGAAATTACCTGTAGGAAGTGCTACCACAAGAAATATATTAAGCACAACAAGTAAGAAAAAAAAATCAATAATAATAATAATATCAGTCCAGTATCAGTTTAAGCCTTTTCATTTTTTTACCTCATTTTTTTTGTATCAAAATTACATTAAGCTCTGTGAAAAAAAAATTACCTTAAGTTATTTTATTTATTTTTTTTTATACTATGCCCCTTTTTTTATCTAACAAAGTTTTCACCATCAGACTGCCTGATTACAACAAGATTGCTGAGTTTTAAAAGTACACGAACCGAAATAATAAAACTTTGTCTGTGGTCATAATATATAACATTTTTATATAAAATGCAATGCGACACATATCAGTTGCAGACGCATAATATCTAAAAAGGAAAAATTGCGACCAGCGCCAAGATGTAAGAAATTAAGCGAGAGCAACCATGTTCAGCAATACGAGGCCAATAGAGATAAGAAAAACAACATCTCATCTCAGAATTGCAACATTGTGTCACACCGAAAAATATATATAATGAATTAAATAAGAATCAGAAATGTGAAAAGAAAGAAAAAAATATTTTGGACAATCTTTTATCTAAATTAAAAAACTTTGAAACTGAGCTGGATATGAAGTGCATCCCTAGACATACAAAATCTTAGCTTGCTACTAATAAAAACAAAATGCTTAATTTTTAGTAAGAAGCCATCAAAACTAATATATATAGATATATATTAAAAGAGCAATATAATCCAGCCATGAGGATTTTTTTTATATTTTATTATTTATGGTAATTAATCCTCATAACTAAATCAACATTAACTGACTTATTATACCATTTTAATATCCACTGCACAAAAAAGAAAAGTAGAAAATTTTTTTTTTTTAAACAAGCACTGTCTACTCTGTATTATTCAGTAGTTAATATAAGAGTATAAATCAACACTTACCATAAGACACTACAATGAAAAGGCAAATTGTAAAAAAACCTTTTTTTTGTGAGTAAATAACTCTACACAAATATGTAATTTATGTACAAAACACAATACCTTTTAAAATCTAGAAACATGTAGCCAACTTAAAAAATATATATATCATCATTAAAAATTTATTTAGCAGAAAATTTATTTTCATCACAGCGAAGAATTTTCTTTATACACCAATAAATGTGTTTGTAAAAAAATTTAAACTAAACACATACCTTCAATATAATCTAAAAAAATGATTGATTTTTTTTTATCTATATTTATCAAAGTCTAGAAAGGTAATCTCACACAATATGATCTATATTTGAAAAATGGCTCTTCAAAAGTTAACTCTTCAAACACTTAAAGCAAAATAAAACTTACCTTGAGCAAACAAGGAAATGTTATAAGTAAAGACATAATAATGTAAGAAAATAATAACTGAATTCAAAACATATGTGTGGGTTTTTTTTTATGCAGCAGCAGGAATACTCTTTTCTTAAAAAAAATGTTTAGGTATATCTGCGTATAGTTGAATGTGGAGTTCACCTAAATATTCATTACTTATATTTTATCATTTTACTTTTTGTTCTAAGGAAACTGCATGTTAACTGTCTTTCTTTGAACAAGTAAGTTAAACATTATTATTTTTTTTTTTAAGTTCCTTGAAATGCAATAGAATAGATGTAGATCCATGAACACGCTTTCTTCATAGAGTTACTGGGGAAGGAGAAAAAAAATTTCTTTAATGTAGAAGAAAAAATCATTTTTACTGTTCTGTTTCTTCTTTTTAAAAAAAAAAAAAATTCGGCCGATACAAGACATAGTCTGGAATATCTTAGAAATTCTGATCCAGCTGCGTAAATCAGCATAGGAGAAACAGAAGAGGAGAAGAAAAACAAAAACAGGCGATGGAGGATTTATGACTCATTCCGAAGGCGCTCACGTATTTTCGGTATCAGCAAGTCTTTTTTTTTTATGCCGGTCGAAAGGATGGCGGTTACCGGCTAGTTGTGACGGAAGCTGACGGCATGAAGATAAGTAAAAATGTCGGTCACTTATGCGTTTGCTGTATAGTGCTAATACTTTAGCTGCTAATATTTTTGAAGAGGCGTCTATTGGCGTGATGAACATTTCGGTTGAGAGTGCGTTCACACAGAAAGCAATGAGTATTCCTCAGATTGTCTGCAGGAAGTCCATAAATTTTGAGCAGTTTTTTTTTAGAGTACCCACTGAGCCTAGCATGTAGATCACTTTTTTGACATTATTCTATAATCTTGAAATGTGACACGGCAAGGCGGAAAACAAGAATAGTTCAGTTCGAATAATAATCCAACATTAGGTAGTTTGCAGCAGTCACAGTTTATTTTTTTTTTAATGGAATTCACAGTTTTTTTTTTGTAGTAGTCCAAGGTACTGATGTACGCAGAATGAGAAAAAAAAATATATATATCACATGCTTCCCTTCTCCAAAAATGTAATTCGGTACGCCGGCTATATGCACCATATTTCTGTGATGAAGATGATGTCTTGCACAGGTGGTTCATTTTTGCTTAGTTTCCATACTGAATACAAGGCTGAAAAATTAACTGTTACTTATTTTAAAAGGAAGGCAAGAAACTGCTAAGGTAGAAATTATCTAAAGTTCTTTATTGTCCACCGGGATCGTTTCGAACATAGCCGAAATTACACGGCTGAGGCCGATATTGGAGAAGGGAGCAGAAAGTTACATTTTTACGTTCACAGAATCAGATCTTCGAAGCAAGTCCTGCAATTACATTTTTTTCGAAAATGCTCGAGTGTTGGCAAGCGTACATATACAATTTCGCCAAATACATATACTATATGGCGAGATTAAAGAGAGGAAGACATGTGGTCAAAGTACAATAATTGAAATTGAATGGAGAATGTAAAAGATTAATAAGAAATATTTAACGCCAGATGATTACTTAGTAACTATAGCACATAAAACCGCAAAAGGACATTCGATAGGTTTGCCAAAGTTCTCATGGGATTGAAGCGGCCAAAGCGCCCGTTAATAAACAAAACAAAATAAAGACAGGGTTAATAACTGAAATGACTAATATCTTACATCTGGACCAACGGCTAAAAATGTAGAAGTAATATGTCTGACTAATTTCTGCATATCATCAAAACTAAGGCAGAAGGATGAAAATTAGAATCCAGTTATTAGGCGAGAAAAGGAAATGATTTCTTTTCTTTTAACTGTAGTGCGCTGTGGTTAAAATATTAAAGAGACAGAGAATTGAATGCTTAATTTATGAAGGGAAAAGAGTGCTAAAAACAGATTGGATCCGAATGCAGACAGATAATTAAATTCAAGAATTTAAAAAAATGTAATTTTAAAGGGGGGAAAGAGGAAAAGTCTTAATATTAATATGTGAAGGTAGGCGCCTTCACACTGCCAAGCTGGCTATTCACAATCAGCTGGTGTGCAACAGAATAACGAAAAAAATTATTGATTTTAATAAATATCATGATCGAGATTAACTTATTCTTATTTTGATTAATTGACGAGTAGAAATTTTAGATCAAAATCAAAGTTTGTATAATATCGAACTAATAATATCGAAGTATTAACATTTGGAACTACTTTTTGAAATATTAAGATGTATGAGATAAGAAAGTTTTGGGATTGGCACATCCAATTAGTTATTTTTGTAACTTCATTATAAATAAAGTATTTAAAATGAAAAGTAATTTTCTTTTTACTTATAAATATCACAATAATTTAACTTAAAATAAAACTAAATGTGACTCAAAGCAAAACAGCATTAAATAATTAAAACAGAAAAAAGGCATCAACTAAACCTATATTTGGAGAAAATAACTCTTTAATCATGGGTATATTAGTAGATATTTTATGTTTAAATTATAAAAAGAAGGTATTTCTTTGTGAAAATACTCTACAATTATAGGTATATTAATTGGTTGAAATTTGTTACACAAATTATCAGCATTTCATTGTACAAATTAATTATCAGCAATTATCAATATAGTCAATCCCAAATCCCGTAGCGATTATCAGCATTTCATTGTACAAATAAACAGAATATTTTAATGTTTAAATTTCATATTTTATACAACATTATTAATATACATTACACGCCTTAAATGGCAGATACATGTCTTGAATTTCGAGATGGGGATGGCAGGATTCGTGCCCTAAAGAATATTGGGGGCGGGGGGCTTCTGTTTTCAAAAAATCATTTGCCGAAAATGTTTCTTTGTAAAACGACGATGAGGTGTCGAAACCGACTGACAAATTTTGCGATAATTTTCACTATCGATTTGCAGATTTCAGTTTCTTCTTTCAACAAATTGACAAAATTCATGTTTGTTTTTCTGCATCTGACCAAAAAAGTTTGTGATTTTTCTCCATGATCAACTGACGAATTTATTGATTTTTTTTTTTTTTTTTGGAGACCGATTGGTGAATTTCATTTTTTTTTTTTTTTCCGCAATCATTGACAAATTTAGAAATTTTATTCTGTGACCGATTGGCAAATTTCCCTGTTTGTTCTTGTGACATACTGATGAAAGTAACGATTGTTTTTCTGCATCCGATTGAAAAAATTCGCATTTTTTGTCTGCGACCGGCTGAGGAATTTCACGGTATTTGCTCGTGACGGACTGGCTAATTTCACGATACTTTTCTATGATCGATTGACAAATTTCGTGATATTTTCCCACTGTCGATTTTTCATGAACTTCAGTTTTTTTTTCGCAACTAATCGACAAATTATTTTATTTATTTTCACCATGATTGACGAAATCGGCAATTTTTTTTTCTATGACCGTTTTACGTATTTTGCGATGTTTTTCCTGTGTGCTCAAAATAGGAAATAACTAAAAGAGCAGCAACAGCCACCGGAAACTAAGCTCTACCAAATTGGACAATAGTCAGCACTAAACAAAATGAGATTACACTTGTGGTGCACATGAAAAAAAAAAAAAGAAAAAACTGATGAACTTAAAAAAAAAAAAATATTTAGAAACAACAAACTAGTTGTTTCTCGCAATTAACAGAAATTAGGACATGACTTTTTGAAATCAACCTTTTCTCGTGTAATAGAAGAAATCAATTGACTATTCCCTTTTCAAACTTTGGATATGGATTTAAAATTCCGATGCATAGAACATAGTTCAATTAACGAAAATACCAGGGATTACAGTTTTGAATATAATTCCATTAAGGATATAATAAAACAAATTTGCTCAGAAGTGACATAGCATCACCGATATGCATTATTCATGTAAGTTAAAAATTAATGCACATCAGATTTTGCAAAGTTTTCTAAAACTTTTTCAGAGAGCATAACCATGTGTTTCCGGTAATTTCTAAACTTATAAAAGTTGCTCTGTGCTGTTTGTCAAAAGTGTAACTTGTGAAAGAGGCTAAAGTACGCAAAATGGAATAAAATCTAACATTAGGTGAAAGTTGAAAAATAGACATGGTATATATAAAGCTTGATTCTGTTCCTTTTGTTTTAATAAAATAAAAATTTTGAATAATTATCTTGAGTTGTTAATTTAAATTGTTTCAATGGTATTTTGTCATGTCTATGTAAATGTAATTCTTTAAGTAGCACATAAAAAATAAGGGGGTTTAATGATTTTTTTTTTTCTTTCTAACAGTTCAACTCCCCTGCATTTATAAATTTTGGGTAGGAAACCCCTCCTGGGAAAACTTGAATTGCAAGCCCTGATATTCAAAGAGATATAGTTTTTGTAAATTATATTTCAATATGTTTAGAATGTTTTAATGATGTGTGAAACATGTTTGTAATTTATTGTTATGAGATGACATTACATAGAGAAATAATTCACTATATAACTAAAAACATATCTAGTGCCGGATATCTGAATCCGGCAGGTGAAGGAGCTTCGGGTATCCGATATCCGGCAAAATCAATATCCGGTGCATCCCTATTTACGACCATCCATTATTGGCATTTCATCTTATAGTTTGGTGACAGTTTTTTGGTCGATAGGATAATCAAGTAGTACCACAACTTTTTATGGTACTTGTTAGTTATCCTGTTGACCCATTTCGCCAAATTATATAAATCGCCAAACCACTTGCCAAGTTATACAAATTGACATAATTTTTATTTTAAATAACGAAAGAATAAATAAATTAATATAACATTAGTAAAAATACAAATAAAATGTCGAAATAAAATGTCGAAATAAAAATCACTTGATGACGTAAACATGCGTTGTCAAGCGAATGTGACATTTACGATCAACCATTATTGGCATTTAATCTTACAATTTAGCGGCAGTAATTTGGTCAGTGGGATAACTAACAAGTACCTTTTTATTTCCTTGTACACAGTATGCGAGATCTCACCTCCGTATCATATTACACACCCAATGTTACTAGGGAAAATGTTTGATTGCAACTTAAATTACTTTTTTTGTATTTTTGTTTGTTTTCTGAGTATGGAAAGTAATGTCAAGCATTCTCACCTTCATGAACCAACATCGAGATGCATTTTCTTGTTAATAGGTGACACAATTATCATCCATGATGCTAAAGTTAGCATCATTTAAATTCAAGGTGACTAAATCAATACTAAGATACAGTCATAGCTGCCAACCTTCCACTAATCTTCTGTAATGTCTGGATTAATTTGACCCGGGTTAACCACGTTTCAAACCAGAAAATTTATTTCATGAATGCTTATTTATTTAAATCCATGTTTCTATGTGGAAAATATTTAATTTCATTTCTTTAAAAAAAAATTCTGGTTCGAAACGTATTAAAACAGGGTCAAATTAACGCAAGTATTACAGAAGATTAGTTTGAGGTTGGCACCTATGTACAGTACAGAACCATTTATCCGGAATGCTTCAGGTCAGATGTATTCCGGATAACTGGTTTTTCCGGTTAACTGGTTGTGCATTAAAGCAGCATCCATTTGATAAATTTTGTGGAATATGTGTGATTGTGGCATTATTTCACAT
Organism: Maratus speciosus; assembly: GCA_963932465.1. Classification (NCBI taxonomy): domain Eukaryota; kingdom Metazoa; phylum Arthropoda; class Arachnida; order Araneae; family Salticidae; genus Maratus; species Maratus speciosus. Next base: position 6,068,353 of record OZ010789.1, read on the forward strand.
TTTAAATTATTATATTAGATTACTTGGATTAAAAATCAATGCAAGAAAGATCAAAAGTTAGCCAGTGCTTACAAGAAGGTAATTTATGGGAATCCCTTAGGAACAAAAATTCTTCTGTTTCCTCTGCATAAAAATTAAAACATCTAAAATACAACTAAATGTGATGACAAAAAATACTAGATGTTGTCATCAAATTATACAATTCAAGCAAAGCCTATGTCAAACTGACAATGTATGACACCCTTTTCTGCAAAGATTCTGAAATCTGCCAACCAGAAATATCATTCTGGATAAATAGTTCCATACTGTATATGCTTATATATTGATTATGTAATTATATCAACAGATGTTGATTTAAAGAACAAAAGTAATTTTTTGCAAAAAAAAAATAAATATGTACGTCAATATTTAGAGCATTCCATGAATCTCTCAATTTTGAAAATGTATATTTCAGAGAAAAGTGCTTAACAAGAATTTAAAATGACTGTAAAATCAAAAAAGATAGTTTCAGAATTTTAAAAGAGAAGAATTTGAATAGTGTCAGGTGGGGTAAAATGGGTATAAAATTCACTGTTTTTAGATGTTCATTTAAAATTTTCTGGTAAATGTTAAATAATTAAAACTTTTTTTGGTATTTTCTTTACATTGCACATTCTTGGAATGAAAATACACTATTTTTATGTATTAGGCTACAAAAGTTTGTCTACAACACGACTTTTAATAGATATATGTTTACTACATATCCATTTTACCCCATGCAGGTGAAAATGGGTATAGTGTGGGGTAAAGTGGGTATATAAAAATTTAACAATAAATACTGTATAAATAGATTTACCAGAAATTATATAATGAAGTAATGTGGAAAACAATGTTATATAAGTCTTAAAAAATATCAACATTTTTATTTTAATATGAAATTTAAGTTAATAGATAAACGAGAAACTTTACTATGAATCAAGCTTAGTTGCAAATGAAAACATTTTCTGTCTACTTTTTTTCAACTCGTATTCTCACCCTGTTACATTATGAGTATTAAAAATCTATCAGAAGCATAATGACCCAGATTATTAAATGTTGGTTCATTTAATGGTTCTATTGCCTGCTTTTTTTGTTCTTTTTTTTTTCAATATGATCTGCGAGAATGTCCATTTGTTACTCTTGTTACCATTAGAGCACAGTTTTGGAAAAACTTCCAATTATTTTATGATAAAATATAAGTAGGATAAAATTGATATAACCAGTTAACTACTATTGTGTTCCACTCGCATAAAATATATCTAATTTGTAACAAAATTTTGATTTATTATATAGACAAGTAAAACGCTTTTAATTTCAAATTAAATATATTTTACATGAGTGAAACACAAAGATATTTAACTAATAATATCAAATTTTCTCTTAATAATAAAATAATAAGAGGTATTTCTGAAGATTTACTCTAATGGTCACAAGAATAACGAATGGACGTACCCCTGATTCTTCAGCATCAGGGAAAACATAAAATGCAACCAATCTTAGACTTTTCCAAGAATTTTACTTCATATTAATGTTTCATTTTCTTCGATATTAGTAATTTTGCCAATGAATTCTTTGTCTTTTTTCCAAAATACTGCACTTTCCAAAATAATGCATTTTCAATCATACATTTATTTTTACTTCGGGGTAAAGGTTAAAATTCAATATTTGTTTTAGTAGCCAGTGGCCGGTAGAGGCTGTATGTTTAGTAGCCACTACTGTCAAGTTAGTGGCCACTTATCGTAGTTCGTAGATTTAAATAGTTTTACAAGTAATGTTTTTAAAAATATTTATCAAAGATTGGTTCACATCTCCAATACGTCACTGTGTAGCCCGAGATCAGAATTCTTTCTGAAAATAGGCCTAAAATATTTCCCGTTTGACAAAATTCGCAATTAATTTTTGAAATTGTTTTAAGAAATTTGCAATTATTTTACGCAACCTCTTGCTAAAATTCACAATTTTTTCGCCGATCGTTCAACAGAATTCACGATTTTTTTTTTGCGATCATTCGACGAAAGTGACGATTTTATTATGCGATCTCTTGATGAAATTCGCGATTTTTTCCACGATCAATTGACGAAATTCGCGTCTTTATTTCCAGGATCTTTCGACAAAATTCGCGATTTTATTCGCAGTCGTTTGACAAAAGTTATGTTTTTTTGCGATCTTTAGACGAAATTTGCGTTTTTTTCACGATCTTTTGACGAAGTTCGCGTTTTTTTCACGATCTTTTGACGAAATGTGTAGTTTTTTTCACGATCCTCCGGCGAAATTTACTAGGTTTTCACGATTTTTTGACGAAAATTGCGGATTTTTCACGATCTTTTGATGAAATTTGCGGTTTTTACGCGATCCTTTCACGAAATTTGCGTTTTTTCAGCGATTTTTTGATGGAAATCGCGTTTTTTTTTTTTTTTTTTCGCGATTCTGAAATTCACAGCAAATTTTCTGAAAGGTTACAGAAGGGTGGAGCTGTGTTTTTTCTGCACCTGATTGACAAAATTCCCGTTTTTTCGAGATCCTTTGACAAAATTTACTTTTTTCGCGATCTCTTGACGAAATTTCCGGTTTTTTTGCGCCTTTTGACAAAATTTGCACTTTTTTCGCGAACTTTTGACAAAATTTGCACTTTTTCGAGATATTTTGATGAAATTTACGTTATTTCGCGATCTTTAGACGAAATTTGCAGTTTTTTCGCGATGTTTTGACGAAATTTGCGATTTTTCTGCGATCTTTTGATGAAATTTATGGTTTTTTTCACGTTTTTTTAACGAAATTTGTGGGTTTTTCGCGATTTTTTGACAAAATTTGCGGTTTTTGTGATTTTTTGACAAAATTTATGGTCTTTTTGCGATCTTTTGACGAAATTTACCGTTTTTTCACAATCTTTTAAAGAAATTTGCGGTTTTTCCCCTATCTATTGGTGAAATTTAAGGGGTTTTTGCGATCTTTTGACGAAAATTGCGGGTTTTTTCGATACTTTGATGAAATTTGCGATTTTTACGCATTCCTTTCACGAAATTTGCGTTTTATCTGCAATTCTTTGACGGAAATCGCGTCTTTTCTCGAGATTCTTATGAAATTCTCGTTTTTCCCGTGATTCTTTGACGATTTTTTTTTGCGGACGATTGACGAAATTGATATCTTTCAGCGACCATTTGTTGAAAATTCGCGATACTTTTATGCCGATTTTTTTTTAATTTTCGGAACCAAATGCCTTCAATGTAAACATCAACGTGATTTTCTTTTACGATTCCGCAAAAATCGCTGATCGATTAAAAAAAATAAAAAAACAGAAAAGTGGCATTTCTGACATGTACTATTACATCAAAAATAAAGATCGCCACTTTGGCGAACAGATGCACATCATAAAGTCGCCAATTTTTTACATTTAGTCGCCCTGTGGCCGGTGGCGACCGGGAATTTTAACCTTTACTTCGGGGGATATCTTCCACACATTATAGTCTAATTTGAGCCTCATTTAACACTTTTCTTCTTCTTGTCCATTTTAACTTTTTTGGTGTTCCGGTTATCAGAGTCATTTTTTAACTTTTTCATAATGTCTTTATTTGTTAGAACTTCATCTGCTTTTGCTTGAATATGCTTATGTTTCAGCTTTGAAGTTTTTACTAAGATTATTTGGAGATTGATATGTGTCGAGAAAGCAAGGATATGTCAAAAACAGCCACACTGCTGTTATTTTTATGAACAATTTCCCAACTCTTTCGACTACTCCTTCTTAAAATTTCACATCTCCAACCAGTACCAGATATACTGCCTAGAAATGGAATATTTCTAGAAATGAGCAATGACTTGACTAAATTATGCACATTGAATTTCAAGTCTTTCTGATCTTGAGAAAAACGCATTGTGCATTATATAAAAAAATTAAAGTATTTTTAAAACTTATTCTATTCTAATTCTAGTAAAATAAAAAATTTTATTCAGAAAAGTTCTATATAACACTTTAAAAATACAAAAAACACTAAAAAAGGTGTAAGCCTAACACTATACCCATTTTACCCCATTTATAAGATTTAAGATAAAACAACAAAAACAAAAGACAATTTCTTGTTTTTAATTTGGAAAAATATTAGAAGTGCTTAATGAATAAAATGAGATCAAACAAATGAGTTTATATCAAATATTATGAGCTGCAGGAAGAAGTTTAATCAGACCACATGTGGCATGAAATTGTCCTCAAACGGTTTTACTGTTGCCACTCAAACAGAACTAACTATAAAAACAAAAATAAAGTAGGAAAAAAAAGCTTAAACATCAAGCAATCATATATAATTTTGAAAACTATAAATATGTTAAGAAAATTGAAGAAATTAAACAACATTTTTTAACTACCCATTTTACCCCACCTGACCCTAACATATAAAAGATGGGTGATGAAAAGAAGCACCAGATGGGAGATGATTTTTTTATATTCATTCCAAATAAATTCATTATGCGCTCTTATATAGAATTGCCCTTAGTTATATATCTAATAGAATAAATAGTTGTTTATACTTTGTCGCACTACACAAACGTACCAACTGTAGCATAAAGTTCACATCTGTGAATGATGTTAATAGAAAACTGTTTCTGAAAAAAAAAAAATGAATATGATGTAGCTAGGCCATTGCTGATTTTTACTTGCAGTAAGTGGTAAGTTTCTAAAAATAATAACATTTGTCTTGAAAAACAAAATTTTTCTTTGTGTGAAATTTGTATTGAAAATGTACACTTTCGGGAGAATGACTTGGATATGGTATTAAAATGTTGTCCAGAAAAAACAAAATGACTCATAATCCACACAATACTCTATAATCTGCAATTATTCTATCTGCACAACTTTTGATCCCAACTTGTGCAGATTAAAGAACTTTGCCTGTACCTACACTACTTTAAACCAAAAACTTTTTTTTAATACTTGAAAATTTTTTCAGAGAGAAACATTCACCTTGCATACTATATTTCAAATGAAAATCAAATTAATTGCTTAAAAGGCGCAAAGGCCAACCTAGTGAAAAAGATTAGATCTTTTTCACTAGGTTGGCCTTTGCGCCTTTTAAGCAATTAATTTGAAATTTGATTTTCATTTCAAATACTGTATGCAAGGCGAATGTTTCTCTCTGGAAAAATTTTCAAGTATTAATATAGTTTCAATCGATGCTGGATTTAATTAAGTTCCGTGTTTGCTCCAAGTCAGTGGCTCACGGAAAAATATTCCATATTGTGCTGCATTTGAAGCCTTGCCAACATGTAATAGTGAGAAGTTCCAGGCTGGGTATGATATAGTTTCATGTGGTTCAGCCGGTAGAATGTCAGTGCACTATACTGATGGTTCGAGTCTCGACATGGAATCTTTTTCACTAGGTTGGCCTTTGCACCTTTTAAGCAATTAATTTGAAATTTGATTTTCATTTGAAACCTTTTTTTAACCTGTTTTCTTTTTTTTTCCCTTGCAAACCTGACTGATCTCAGTATAATTTATTTAAAAAAGTATTGTACTGTGTTTTTCTATTATATGCCATCCTTTTAAATTGTTTTTTTTTTTTTTCCACTTGTAGAAAAAGAATTTGACAAGGCGATTGAAATGTACTCTAAAGCAATAGAAGAAAACCCGTGTGTAGCCGCATATTATGGAAACCGCAGTTTTGCTTATTTAAAAACGGAATGTTTTGGCTATGCTCTGAACGATGCTTCTAAGGCCATAGAACTAGATGAAGGCTATGTGAAGGTGAGTGTTTGATTTCATTGCTTAGTAAATTCTGTTATTGATTAATATTGTTTTCTCGAACAAAATGTAGTATTATTTTCATTTTTATTCCCAGTAGTCATAAATGTGATGTAAAATTTCAAATTTTGTCATAAAGAAATTTAACCGTATCTAACAAATAGTAGAAATTTAATTAGCTTTATTGTAATTTTCGGTACTTGTTAGTTATCCCATCAACCCATTTCGCCAAATTATATAAATCGCCAAACCACTCGCCAAATTATACAAATTGGCATAATTTTTATTTTAAATAACGAAAGAACAAATAAATTAGTATAACATTAATAAAAATACAAATAAAACGTCGAAATAAAAATCACTTGTAAACACATGTAACTTGCTTAAAGTCAAGTGAATGTGACATTTACGATCAACTGTTTTTGGCATTTAATCTTACAATTTGGCGACAGTAATTGGGTCGACAGGATAACTAGCAAGTACCTAATTTTCTTATGTCCCTGAGAGCCAAATGGTTCTAAAATCTAGATCCTCCATCCCCCTCCTTTAAAAGTTGGTTTCATTTTAAGTGATAAGGCAGCAATATCAACGAATTTTTTTCAAATTCTGTCACTTTTAAAACTGACTAAAAAGTTTTATGTATTGAATCAACAGGGATCTGTTTAGAAAGAAATTGGGTTCTTTAAAGGATCTTTCACAAAATATTTCATTTCAAAACAGGACCCTTCACAAATTTTTTTATCTCAAAAAAGGACCCTTCACAAAACTTTTCACCTTAAAACAGGACCCTTCACAAAATTCTTTATCTTAAAAATAGGCCTTTCCCAAAATTTTTCCATCTCTAAACTGAATCTTTCACAAATTTAATCATTTAAGAGTAAAACCATACCTGTCACTGTTGCACATATAAAGAAAATATATGTATTTTACATAAATGTATCTTCTTAAAAGTGTATACACAAGAACCTGAATATAACAATTACTTCAAATTCACAAAACTATGACTAGACTTTTCACAAATGTAAAAAGCTGTTCCCAATTTCACAAAAACAAGATCCCGGGAGAAAAATCTGGTCAGATCCCTAATCAATGTGTCTAGCCACCTGGATAACCTGGAAAAGTCGGGGAAATTTACCATTCCCGACGAAAAGCCAGAAAAAACTGAGAAAGTTATAAAAATTTAAAATAGTGATACAATGAATAATGGTGTGACCGAATACCAATTATTCGGCCTAGTTATGGCCAAATATTCGGCTGCCGAATAATGAACTCATTTTTGTCTAAAACCAAAATATAGTATGCACAATTCTTGTATATTTCACAATTAAAATATATTACAGTGAAACCCGGTTAAGACGTGTTTCAAGGGAGTGATCAAAAGTTGCGTATTAAGCGGGATCGCGTATTAAACGTGATTTCTATAATGTTGCAGGAATTGGGCTTATTTACACATTTAATCACCTAAATGAACTTCAGAGCTTTTATTTATACGTTTACGGTTGAAAATTGTATCTTTTACATATATTCAGGTTGAAATTTAATTGTATTTCACTTTGTTGAATCCGCATTGTTTCTTTTTATAGGACAAACTGGAATAACAATGGAAAATAAATATAGATTCCAACATAACTTTATTGTCGATTAATGCGTTGCAACCAAAAATAATTTTCCTACCAGACTCATTTTTTTAACAGAAAGGAAAATAATATTAAATCTTTGAAGGCGAAAGACAAAGAATGTTAGGAGGTGGGATCAAAGAACGATTCCAGTTTTGCTAATTTAGCGGTTTTTTTTTAAATTGAAACATCTACCACTATTTCCGATTAGTAATTTTCGCCTTAAATAATCTGTTGTTAAATAAATTAAATATTATTCGGAAACATTGTTTTTTATTTGAATTATAAAAATCCTCTAAATCGGTAACGCTTGAGAAAAGAGAAGGAATTCGCATCTTGATCAATGAATTCGCGTCTTAAGTGTAATTTTTTCCTCAAAGAACCAAAAATTTATCGCGTATTAAGCGGGATCGCGTCATAACCGTTCGCGTATTAAACGTGATTTTTTTACATTAGCCTTATGGGCGAAGTTCAAGGGATCGGAAAAAATCCGCATATTAAGCGGAATCGCATATTAACCATGAACGTCTTAACCGGGTTCCACTGTATTTTCTTTTAAAAAAATTATTTATATGCAAATTAATTTTTTAAAGCATTATTTTATACTGAAAAAATATTTGGCTATGTTCGGTCGAAAAATTGCCTCAATAATATAATTCTTTGCCCCTCTCCCCCTACCTCCACACACACACACAAAAGGAAAATTTTAGCAAAAGTTCCTCACCAGTTACTGTCTAGTTACATTTCAGTAGATATTATGTATGTTGTTGATACATTTTAGAATAATGACAAAATTTTAAAAGTATTAGAAAACATAAATTTCAAGTTTCAGATGAAAGAAAATAAAACATAAGAAATCTTAATATCTTAAGAAAAATCACTGATAGAAAGGAATATCCTCTAAAATGGCAAGGAAAGAAATCAGTGTAGACTTTATAAAGCTCACAATTAACAAAAAAGTCATGCATTGTTTTGCTATGTCAGCAGACAGCACTATTAAAATGTGTATAGTGAACGATTTCAGATTTAAAGGAAGGAAATATCTATAAGGAAAATAAATTAAAAAATATTGACTATGTAGTATTAGTATTTTAGGTACGGTATTGTTACAATTAAATAGATATTATGTATGTTGTTGCTGTTGTTACATTTTAGAATAATCACAAAAATTTAAAAGTACTACACAACAAAAATTTCAAGTTTCAGATAATAGAAAATCAAAATTAAATAGTTATGTAAAACATACATATATACTAATTAGAAGAATTTAGTACTTACATTTCTTTCAACATTCAATAAGAAATAGTGACCCACTTAATAAAATTACTTTAATTATATTTAGAGCATTTTACTAAAAAAAAAACGACTTAAGAATGGAAGCATATATGACTTAAATATTTGTTATACATACAATACATTTATACTTAATCTATCGTATATATTTTTGTTCTTTATAAGGCTAATTAAAAAAATCACTGAAAGAAATATTTTTTTATGTAACAAAAGATAAATATTAAACTTCCCATTAGGCTGAAAAAATCAGAATTGAATAGCTTACGTTAGCTTATTACAGATATTTTTTGTACTTATTGATACAGCATAAAAATTTTTTTACATGATTCCTAAATTACTCTCTTATATAAAAATGGATAGATAAAACCCATTCAGGATATGAAAGTTAAGGGGAAAAAAAGTGTTAATTTTAATTTCAAATAAAATGTTCATTATACAGGATGAAAATAAACTGTCAAATTAAAAAGTTTTACTTTGTTAAAAAAAAGAAAAAAAAATTACAGTATTATTCGGCCAAAGTCGGATAAAAGATTTGATGTTTGGCCGAAGCTGAATATTCGGCAGACAGGCCGATTATTTGGCTTCAGCTGAATAATCGTTGCATCTTTTGAAATTGCAGTGCCAGGAAAATCAAATTTTGCTCTTTATAAGTACTGTAAAATATATTTCAACCTGTTGTGCCAATAATTTTGTCTGAACCCCTTTTCAATCCTTCCTTGTAACTCAGAGATTCTAAACTCGAGCTTTACTGAAAGTTTGTAGGGTCAGGCGGGGTAAAGTGGTCATAATTCATAAAAAGGGCTAAAATCCTGACTAATATAGAAATTTGAATAATTTTCTTTTAATTTTAGATTTATTAAGTATTGATCAAAGTTTCTCACTCAAAAAAACATTTTTAGTAACATGTTTGAACCACTGAGCACTCATTTTGTCTGTCTTTGTTACACCTTGTTCTTTTAACTCTTTAATTAACTTTTCTGCTGCATTTTGTTTATTCCAAATTTTGTTAAATTGGCAGTTCAGAAAGCTTTACACATATCTCAAGAACATATTTTCATTTATAGCTAAGTTATATTTATCACAGATTTTATTTCATAATAGTTTTAGTTACATGGGGTAAAGTGGTCATAGGGTTAGGCTTAACTTATAGATATTTTATCTGAGTTAAATTATTCATTATATACAATGCCGGTTTATTAAATACTAATAATTATTAAAAACTAACTGCAAATAGTTATTATTTAATAATAGTTTATAATATAAGGGTTAAAAAAGTTTAGGTTTAATTTTTAATAGGTTCTGAATAGTGAATGAATTAACTAAGTGTAAACTCGAATTGCTTGCAAAGGTTACATCAACTAATTTAACAACCAACACATTAACTACTTTTTCTAATACCTATTTGTATTATGTAAGAAAATGGTCCACAAGAAAGTCCTGAAAGAATTTTTAATGTTGATGAGGCTGGAATGGATATGGATAGCCAAAATAGCCCAGTTTTAAAAAAATTACGCAATGCAATGCATTATATAAAATTCAGAAACCAAAGGAAAGATAATGTTTAGTGTTCCTTTTGTTATATCAGCTAGTCGTTATTACATTCTACCATTTGTAGTTTATAAGTGGGTATATATGAATTATGGATAAAGGGTGGTCGTGCAGGAGCGTTGTATGAATCATGGAATCTGGCTAGATCCAAGATTCTGTACTTGAATCTTGGATGGATCATTTTATTAAGTAGATAGTACACCGAAAGCTTACAAAAGTTTACCCTTTTATTTATGATTGTGATGGACATAAATGAATTATGATGCTGAGAAAAAAAGCTGTTGACAATCACATTATAATACTCTGCCTGTTACCTCATACTAGTCATAGTCTACAACCATTAGATCTAGGTGTATTTTCCCCATTAAAAAAAGCCTGGAAAGGAATTTTAAAGAAACAGTATCAAGAAAGCAGACTGCAAAATATGTAAAAAAATTAAAATAAGCTACATTGGCAACATTATCTACACTCATTTCAGATGTGAATAGAATTGTTAGACATAGTTTTAAAGGAAAGGGAAATGTGTCCAGTTCAAGATCGGGGTAGTATTGACAGAAAAAACACTTGCATTATATCTGCAAAAATAACAAGAGGAATGAGATACTTAAAAGTTGCATAAATTTCCAAGAGGAAAAAAAAAACAACAACAACAACAAAAAAAATCCCTAATGAACATTCTCTTTTGAATCCATTTATAATCGCTAAAGATGACATCTCAAACCATATCTATAGGACCTTGAGTGTTGCTAATACAGACCTGCCAACTGCTACGAAAAAATCGTAGTTGCTACGATTTGGGCCTATAAACTACGATGCTACGAAAATCGGTCTTAAACTACGATTTTTTGCAAAAAACACAAACTCATTTTTTGTTTCTCGTTGCGATTTTTATCACGCGCAGCATATTTTTCAGGAGTTATTCTGTTCCGAAATTTCCAAAATTTCAAAGTATTCATTTCCGAAAGTTTTAAAAAATTGGCCATTAGTCCGAAAATTCGGACATTAAAAAATGGTCATGGGAAACAAAAATCTAGGCTGAAAACAAACTTCTTAACACAATACACTCTTTACGTATATTAGCCACGAGTGAATCGTGTTTCTGTAAATATTTATAGAGGATGTCCCTTCCTTAGAAACAAGGGCGCCATTTTAAGAATTTCTGGAAGGGGGGGGGGGGTGTCTTTGAAGGGCAAAGTTTAAAATAGTGTACAAAATCGTGCGATTTGCGATAAACTATCGCGAATTTTGACAAATGAACATGTAAAAAAAAAACAATTTCGTCAATTGGTCGCAGAAGAAAATAAATTTCGTCAAAGGATCGTGGTAAAAACGTGAATTTTGTCAAAATATCGCAGAAAGAAAACGCGAATTTCGTCAAAAGATCAGGAAGAAAATGCAAATTTCATCGAAAGATCACTAACAAAGCGCAAATTTCACCGAAAGATCGCAGAAAGAAAACACTAATTTCGTCAAAGGATCGTGGTAAAAAATGTAAAATTCAACAAAGGGGTGCGGTAAAAAAATGCGAATTTCGTCAAACGTTCATGCTAAAAAGTGCGGATTTCAACAAAGAATCGTAATAGAAAAATTTGAATTACAATTGTGGAAAAAAAAATTGTGAATTTCGTCAAAATTTACTGCACAGGGCTAAAATATTGGAACCAGGCTCCTTTTACAAATGATGTAAAAAAAAAAAAAAAAAAACGCTGCGAAACGAAAAGAAACTCTAAAAGTCATATAAAAATTTTCAGAGGAAAAAATTTACTATATTGAGTTGAAAGACGGAAACCTTATTCCGTTTACGAATGTCAAAAGATGGCTGTGAAACACGAAAAACCAACCAACCAACCTCCAGATCAATTTAAATTTTGTGTGCTACGATTTCTCATTTTCAAAAGTTGGCAGGTCTGCTAATATATGAAATGAAGAAATTAATAAAGCAATTTATTGGGAAAAAACCCGATTATTTTTCTTAAAGTATGTTAAAAAAAATTGAAATTTGGCAATCATTATACTTTTCCAGAATCAGATGTGATCAAAATCCTTGAAGAACCAAATTTTAACAACAAACAATTTTAACATTACAAATTTACACTTTAATAAAATAAAATGGCAGATAACTTATTATAAAGGTTGTTTAAAATGTTTGTAAATAATAAAATGTCACTTTTTATTCATTAGTTTATTTTTTTATTACACTTTTTCAATGTGACCACTTTACGCCATGCACTACTCACTTTACCCCACCCCCTGGGGTAAAGTGGTCATAAAAACATGCCTGGAAAAAATATGTTATAAAAAGGTGTTATTCCCCAAAAATATTTCTGAAATGGATATGGATGGACTCTAGAGTAATGTAATGTAAAATTACACCCAAAATTTTAGAAAACATCACAGAATTTCTTATGTTTATATCCTCTGAAAGTTTGAAAAGCCTGTTTTTATGACCACTTTTCCCCACCTGACCCTACTGAATGTTGTAGGATTGAGTAGACATTTCAAACTGTTTACTTATCTTTGTTTTGGAACTGAGCATTTATTAGTTCTTTTTAAATATTTGTTATTTGTATTAAAATAGGTCGAAGCAATCTGTATCGAACTGTGACTGATGGGATAAAGAATTTCATCCTGATTGCACAAAATGTTTAGCCTATAAAATGTTCAGCAATTCGTAAATTTTGAAAGAATTTGTTTAACTCTTCTATTCAGTAGTTGTTACTTCAGAATCCATTGTGAAAGTTCCTCTCTCAAATTCCCAACTTTTAAGAGTTTTTGTGTGTCACGTCACAAAATCTCGATACCTGGAAAAATTTTTCTAGAACCTGGAAGAGTCGGGGAAATGTGTTGCTGGTCTGGAATCTACACTCTGATTGCATAGAAACAAGAGATCTTATTTAGGAAGAAATTGTATCTTTTAAAGGACCTTTCAAAAAACTTTTCATCTCAAAACAGGGCCCTTCACAAAATTATTTCTTAAAAATAAACTTTTCATCTTCAAACTGAACCTTTCACAAACTTAATCATTTTAAAGTAAAATCTGACCTGTCACAAAAAAAAGCTCGAGTCACACCCAAGATTTCCTTATCTGGCTTTTACACATATAAAGGATCTTTTTAAAAATGTATAAACAAGAACTTGAGTAGAACAATAATTTCAAAGTGTGACTAGTTTTTTCACAAATTTAAACGGCACCATTAGAAAATTGTTTGGTACTACTTGGTTATTCCGAGGACCAAAAATCTATCGGCAATAATGGTTGATTGTGCATGTCACATTCACTTCCCTTTAAGGGTGCTGATCACTTACAATCTCGTTTTCCGTTCTCCATGTAAACCTATGGGAATATTTTCTCTCACTTTTCTAAGGATATCTCATGAAAAAATTGAGATTTTTGAATTCTGTTTTCTGTATGCAATTCTTAAAACTTGTCACTTTTCATCCTAGTTTTCATTTTATATTAAAAATAATTTTAAATATTTGATTTTACATGAAATATTTGGAGCATGACCAAAATAATTTCTACCTCTCATTAAACTGTAAATTCTGGCACTTCTATTAGGTCGTTTGGAAATTTAAAAAAACACGAAAAAATGTACAGTTTCTAATTTATCCACTGATATAAAAATATTTCATTTCAATTAATTAGGGAGGGAGCTATAATTAAAAAAAAACGCATATATTTCTATTCTGATGATTTCAGTCTTTTCCCCCACGATGCAATTCATCATTCTACGTGAAAGGACGCCCCGTCGCGTCTGCTCTGACTCCTGACACTAGGGTGGAAGTAGGTAGGGGAAGTAGACAGAAGGTTTCAACCAACACAAGACGCATTTTGCTTCCCTTAGAAAATTTTGAAGAGACACGGAATTGAGAAAGCAGCGGACTCCAAAATTTATATTGAATTAATTCCATTAATATATATATATATATATATGTATATATATGTTTCATAAAAATATCTTTCATAGCAAATTAATTTTTCATGTAATACACCAGTAGTTTAAACCACATGATCATAATTTTTCAGTTTTTTGTCCATTATTTTAAATATATGTTTATTATTTTACATATTGAATTTGAATAATATTTAATTTGAGTTGAATATGCACAACATTAAAATATTAGTAATTTAAACCATTGGCAAAATTGAAAGAAGTATTTCAAAATATTGATATTTTATACTGAGCATTACATATACCATATTTTATGGAAGAAACGCCGCGGCGTTTACGAGTTTGAAAGTTATTTCAAGTGCAGCGTTTACGATTTTTTTTTTTTTTCGCGCATAAAATTGGGATAAAATAAAAATTCATTAATCCCATGAATAATAATATATATATTGTTATAAGACTGTTCCCAAGCCCCCTGCTCAACAACGCGAAACCTTCTGACTTCACCGATTATGAAAACTGTGACATTTTGGATGATGATACTGAACAACTGAACCATACAGGTGGACAAAGAAAATCTACTACTCTTCCACTCAGATATTGACAACTCAGAGTTTGAGTGTTTCAAGTTGAAGCTAAAAAGGGCTAAAGTGCATGCGACGTAAAAAGCGTGCTAAGTTGAGACGGCTACTTAAAAGAATGTGGAGCGCCTAAGGAGAGGGTCTGCGTCCCGCGCTGTGGATGGATTTAATGCCAATTGACGTCTTCTTAATTAAAAAAAATTACATAAAAATGTTTAAAACCTGATTTAAATATTTTAAATAAAATTTTTAAATCCTAAATTATTAAAAATGAGGCACTCTACACTGTTCAGTAAACTTTGATTAAAGCTAGGTCAATGAGACACTGTCGACAAAAGTAGTGTTCCCACAGGTGCGGCGTTTACGATATTTTTAATCTTATTTAGACCAGTTTTGAGGGGGCGGCGCTTACGGCGGGTGCGGCGTTTCTTGCATAAAATACGGTACTTGCTGAATTCAACATTTTTATGTTGATACTATGCAAAATCATTTTTGCATATTGTTCTTGATTGTGTCCAATTTTCCTGCTCATAGTATATATAAGGGAACATAAAAAAAAAGTTTTATTAGCTATATGTGGACTCGAATGAGGCACTCTTTGGAATAATATTTATAGCATTGGTGAGTTTCCAAGTATATTGAATTTCGAAAACTCTTCTTGGATGAAAGGGGATACCGAAATGAAGCTGTGCTTCCCATAGCTTCGGAGGTCGGGCCCTGCCTAAGTGCATTTAATTTTCAGAAATCGTAATTTTATAACCAAAATTTCTTTCCATGCTTTTAAATTGATTATTTTAAATCTTTATATAGTTCATTTCAATAATTTTCCAATATATTTTTAATAATTTCTATTATAGTTTTTCATAGTTTACATTGTAAGTACTTATATTCAATTTTAGATTATTTATATTAGCTATGTAGATTAGTTATTATAACGGAAAAATACATCAAATTGCATTTAACTTTAAAAAAAAAAATCTTAATTCTCATTGCTCTTATTTTTAAAGTAATAATTTTAATTTGAACCTTTTATGTTTTTTCACAAAATGTTTTTTAAAGCCATTTCTTTAAATATAAATGAAGGAGTTTCAAGGATCAAAACAAAAAATATTTAAAGATCTATAAACTATTGAATTATAATAATAGGCAATTTTAAAATACAGGGTCGCAATTTCTTAAATACAGTATTTAAGCATTCAAACGGCGTGGGGGGGGGGGGGGTCGGCATGTGGAAGTAGATGTTTAGAAGACTACTTACAAATAGTTATTTCAAAATAATATAGTATTGTAAACTTAGTGTTCAGGAAGAAAATGAAAGGAAGGGAGGGGGGGGGGGGGGTAAACATTTTGGAAGAGGTAAGGAGGTTGTGGCAGAGTATCAGAATAAATAAATAAATAAAAATGAGGAGTGGACAAAGGTGTTTTTGCCTGAATTAAATTTCAACTTAATATATTACATGCATAAAAATGTATAGGTAATGTGCTAAAATAGGCTGTACAATAGAATGCAAGTACGTTTCCGTATATGATAGTGAATTTTCAACTGTGTCATGCGTTTTTTTATTATACTAAATTTTAGCAGATTGTGTAGAATATATACAAATAACATGAACATGTACAAAAATGTACAAATGTATCATATACAGATCTCCACAGATGAATTCAAGTACCTTTTCGACCGTGGACAGTAATTACTGATATCCGATTTTCAAATGTGCTATGTGCTTTCTAAAATGCTTTCTTGGCTATCTTATTTACATTATTAAATGGCGAAGTCTCGATAAAGCATTTTGGAAGTGTTGGAAAGTCTTTTATAATCTATGCTTGAAGCATGATTTTTCTTTCTTATTATTTGCTGAATATATATATTTTTACTTTTACATATTAAAACTATACTCTTATATTTATTTTTTAATTGAATTTATATATATATATATATATATATATATAAGATAGAGTCAATTATCAAAAGCTAAGGAACATAACACAACTCAAATTTTGCAACCTAATAGCATTTTATAATATGTATAATTTTGTAAAGAAATGAGGCTATTGCTGTTCACCATATTATTTAACAAAAATTCAGTTATTTTTCCCCTCTTATTTGTTTAGTACAAATTGTATATTTTGCATTAATATGTCGGAATGATTATAGATTTCAAATTTATATTGCAATTTTTCTCTCAACTTTTTTTTTTTTTTTTTTTTTTTTAATACAGCTGACGATATTTCTACTAAATTTGTGAATGACCGCTATTTCGCAGCAAAAAACATGCTCCAACTTTAAACAGCTATTATTTGGTCAGTTTTAATCGTGGAATAATGGCTCTTTTTTTTTTTTTTTTTTTTTTTTTTTTAACTTGTCAGTGTAATATAGGAAAAATTTACTAAATATTACTTATAGGACCCGGGGTGGGGGACCGCATAAAAAATAAATTTTCATATTAAAAAAAAATCTTTTTATTGACCGAAATCGCTTTTAAAATACTTCTTTACTTCATTTAAAACATTTTTGTAATTGGAACTATATGTCTATGTATAACGGTTTAGGACATAATCGATAGTGAACCCCCTGTATACGGTGCGTCACGCTATCACTTCAACTTTTTCTTTTTTTGTTTCCTTTTTGAGCATTTTAAACACACACATTTTTAAACATACACATTTTACAATCGCATAATTTAAAAAAAAAAATGAATATTAATTGAGAATTTAAATATGCAGCGCAAACATATTATGTTTCTTGTTTTCACTTTCAGTTAACATTGTTGTGGATATTTTTGGTGGAAGTAAGTCGAGGGATGGGTGGGAACTCAGCATGCACATTACAAATTTTCATTCAATGATTTTTTTTTGTCTCACTTGTACAATGTATTAATATGCACTCTATACTCTGGCATTTTGTTTTTGAGAATCATATATATGTTGCTGCAGCTTTGTTGCATTTATATTGAATATTGTATCCTTTAATTGAATAGATGACAATGTCAGAATTAACTGAAATTAATTATATGTATTGCGCTTAGAAATTTTGGATATTTGTTAATAATGTCAATTTTTTTGAAAAATGATCAGAAAAAGAAAAGAAAAGAATTTGTTAAAATGTGTGGAAAATAGCTGTGAATTTTCCTAATGTATGAGAAAACTACTATGGTATATTTTGGGTAATTAATGTTTTAAAAATAATTTTTAGTGTTAAGTTTTAATCTACATATAAAAAATAAAAAAAAATATGTACTTTATTTAAATACTCTGTAAAAAAAAAAAAAAAGAAAGTTCGGGTAATATTTATATTCGGATGTAACTATATACATACAGAAAGTTTAGTACTTTCTTTGTTTAATATAACAAAATTCTTACAAACTCAAGGCAAGGTTAACAAAGCTTCAGGGGAAAATATAATAATAATAATTTTTTGAGGAAGCATTCCACATCTTTAATTAAAATTTACAATCACGTAATTAAAAAAAAATGAATATTATTTGAAAATTTAAGTATGCAGAGCAAACATATTATGTTTTTACTTTCCTTTCAGTTAATATTGTTATGGATATTTTGGGTGGGAGCAAGGTTGAGTAGAAGGGGGGGGGGGGGGTACTTAGCATGCGCAATACTAATATTCATTTAATGATTTTTTCCTCATTTCTATACATATTAATATTATACTTTGATATTTTGTCTTTGTGAATCGTATATACATTGCTGCATGTATGTTGTATCTATATTTAATATTGTATCCTTTGATTGAATAGAGAATTAATGAAGATATCGTTACATGTATTGGAATTCGTAATTTTTAATATTTCTTAATAATATTAATTTTATTAAAAGATGATCAAAATTAAATGAAATAACTTTCAAATTTTGAATTTATGACCGCTAATATGAGTTATTGGAAATCTTATATTATGCTTTTGTCAAATAAAGCTGTATTAAAAAACATTACTTGAAGTATTTTTTGTGTTATTTATGTTCATTTTGCACTGTAGTTTAATTTCATTATATAAATACTTAAATACGTGCCAATATATTGAATAATTTCGATAATCGGAGATATTTTGATAAAATTCTCTTACAACGTTTTATTTATTTATTTATTTTTGGGGCGCTTTTATGTGGAGAGGGAGGGGGGGATACATTGAGAATTCAACAGATTTTCTTTGTCTTACCCAGTGAGAAATACCGATGGCTGTATCTATTATCGTTCATAAAAATAGGTCCAAAATCTCAACGAAATATCGAATTTTAAAGTGTTCAATAAATTTGTGGAATATTTTTAAATATATCATATAGAAAAAATGAATGTGTAACTCAGACTAAAATCTTCACCCTGTCCATATTTTCTTTAACTGATGATTTATAACAATATTTTTATCTATAAACAAACTTATAAAAAAAATACATATTGCAGTAATTATAATCAATTGTGCTTTGATTTTTCAGTAGTAAATTAATGTTGCTTTACATAAGAACAAACAATCGTCTTGAAACACCATCAAAAATTTGTAAATGCGCTAGGCCTTTCGAAAGATCTGAGTCTTTCTTCGTCAGGCGCAAAAAAGACGTCTTTTTTGCGCCTGATGAAGAAAGACTCAGATCTTTCGAAAGGCCTAGCGCATTTACAAATTTTTGATGGTGTTTCAAGAAGATTGTTTGTTCTTAGTCATTCACACCAGTTTTAACTTATTTTCGTTGCTTTACATAAACAAAAGAAAAAAATCACAAACACTGAATATTACGTAATAAATTATGAAAACGAGTCATAGACAAGTTGATTTAATAATTATTTGTTTAAAATTTAGGATGGTTAAATTTGAAGGTAAACATGAACATATAATAAACATAATATAAAGTAAGGTGAAACATCAAAATCATTTTAGACAGCAAAATGACATTGGATCACTTTTTATTGTATATTTAAATTTTTATCAAACATTTTCTAAAATTTAGGCATTTATAAAAGTCGAAATTATTCAATTGAAACTTATTCCTTGATGGAATTCCTGGTTGCGTCACTGTAATAATAATAATAACAGTAAAATTGTTCAATGTGATCTCGTGTATTTTAAAAACTGCAAAAGAAATTGAAGTACTAATATTTCCTTACTAACAAAAATAGCTGCTATAGGAGAACTTTCCGTTCCTACTGGCTCATAAATTTTGTCAACAGACAACCGATAAGATCTCTTGGACTTCACGCCAATTAAAGGTACACGCCTCTCTGACAGCTGGCAGGGGGGTAGGAACGGTCCAGCATATGAGCTGAACGCGATATTTTTCGCCAGTGACCAGCGCCCTTAAGCAAGTGACACGTGTTTACATCATGAAGTGATTTTTATTTCATCATTTTATTTGTATTTTTATTAATTACACGTCGATTTGCATAACTTGGCGATTTATATAATTTGGCCAAATGGGTGGACAGGATGACTAAGTAGTACCTAATTTTTAATTGGAACATTTATTTATTATTATTTTTAGAGATCTAATGCAAAATGAATATTTCTTTTGTTTTAGTCAATCAACATTAGCTTAAGGTTTGCCAGTTTTTAGTTTGTTATTGTGTGTGAGTCACAATCCCTCTTTATACTAAAATAACAGTGATTCTATCCATTTTTCATCATGAACTCTACTCATGCTGCCACTCTGTTATTCCCATCCACGAAGTCACTTACATTTGTATCTAGATAAAATTGGCATGTATTGTTATTCTGACCGAAAGCAATCGAGCAGTGTTTCCTCTTTTCTTATAAAAACTTTCAGATAATGGGTAACATTTTTAATTAAAGCTGATTTTCAGGGACATGCAAATTACAAAATATTGTTTTCAGGAAGGAATCAAGGTACTTTTCAGTTAGCTGGGCGCCAGTGTTATATATACATACATATACAGGGCTTGAATTTCAGGGTGGGATGGCGGGATTCGCACCCAAAATTTTGAAATCCCGCCCAAAATAATATCATGGGCGGGAGACTCCCGTCCAAAGAATTTCACCATTTTCCTGAACATTTTGCATTTTGAAATTACGATTAACTCCCGCGAACGCCTTGCAAAAAGTTCCGGACATTTTCGCGCAACTAATTGACACACTTCGCATTTTTTTTTTTTTTTTTTTTTTTTTTTTTTTTTTTGTTTTTTTTTTTGTTACCGCGAAAGATCGTTGAAACTCACGAATTTTCGATGCGACCGATTGACAAATTTCATTATTTTTTTCTCGAGATCAGTTGACAAGTGTCCGGAACCGATTGGCGAATTATGGGGGTGATCTGTTACGAATTTTCCGAAAATTGTGAAAAATCGGTCATTAGTTCAACAGAAAAATATCGCGAATTTCGACAAATGATTGCCGAAAAAATCAATTTTGTCAATCGTTCGAGGAAAAAATCGGCAATTTCGTCGCAAAGGATTGTGAATAAAACACAAATTTTGTCATAGGAAAAACGTGAATTTCGTCAGATTGCGGAAAAAAACTTGAACTTCACCAAAGGATCGCAAAAAAACGCAAATTACATCAAAGGGTAGCAAAAAAAATCATAAATTTCAGCAAAGGAACGCGGAAAAAATGCGAGTTTCGGCAAAGGATCGCGAAAAAAGACAATTTCGTCAAAGTATCGTGGAAAAAAGCTAATTTCGTCCAAGGATCACGGAAAACAGCTAATTTCGTCAAAGGATCGCGGAATAAACACAAATTTAGTGTTTAGCCAAACGGCTGCTGAGATAAAACCGCGAATTTCATCAAAGAATCACGAATCTCATCAAGGAATCGTGAAAAACCATGAATTTTGTCAAAGAATCGCGAAAAAAACGCGCAATTCGTCAAAAAACTGTGGGAAAATGCAAATTTTGACAAAGTATCGTGGAAAAAACGCGCATTTCGTCAAAGGATACCGAAAAAAATGTGCATTTTGTCATAGAATGGCGAATTTCGTCCAGTGATCACAGAAAAAAACCCGTGAATTTTGTCAAACGATCGCGGAAAAACGTCAAATTTTGTCAAAAGATCGCGAAATAACGGCAAATTTCGTCAAAAGATCGCGAAATAACAGCAAATTTCGTCAAGATATCGCAAAAAACGGAAATTTCGTCAAAGGGGCACGAAAAACACATAGCTAGTGCTGGGAGTGATTCTCCCCCTCCCCCCACCTTCATCCCCTCTGTTGTAACCTTTCAGAAAATTTGCTGTCAGTTTCAGAATTTTTTTTTTACTCAGAATCACCCCCGCTTTCTTACTTTTTTAAATAAAAAAACATTTTGCATCATTATTCTGAGTTGTTGATTTAAATTGCTTCAATGGTATTCTGTCATGCCTGTATTAATACAGACATGACAAAATAATTAATGCAAATCTTTAAAAAGCACGTAAAATAACAGAGGGTTTCATATTTTTTTCTCCCTCCCAAATAGCTCAACTCCCCTCCATTTATAAATGTTGGTAGGGAGACTCCCCTCCTATAAAAAATTGAATTTCAAGCCCTGATATAGTATATATATAGATAGATAGATACAGTATGGAACCAGTTATCCAGAATGATATTTCCAATTGACTGATTTAAAAAAATTTTCAAAAAAAATTGCCAATTTGACATGTGCATTGCTTGAAACAATACAACATGCATTGTATAACTTGATGCCGACATCTAGGATTTGAAATGGAAGCATATTTATTTAGATAGTTGACATTTTAATTTTTCTGCAGAGGAAATAGAAGAATTTTTGTTTGCAAAGTATTCTCATAAAATGCTTTCTTTCAAACTCTGATTAGAATCTTTGATCTTCTTTGGGTATTATTTTTAATCTGAGCCTGACTGAGTAATCTAATAGTTAATTTGAAATCAGAAACAATGTTATAATTACTTATACTCTATCAATCTGAACAAATGCATGTTGTTTTAATGCTCATCCAGTTATGCAGAATATACCTGACCCCAACTATTCTGGATAAATGGTTCTGTATTGCATATATATATATGTATGTATGTATATATACAATATTATGTATATATAACACTGGCACCTGGCTAACCAAAAAGCACCAGAATCTATTAAAATGCCTTTTATAAGAAATAAAAAAAAAACGTTTGATTCTTCATCCTATAAATAGTAATTTCTGCAAATTTCATTTTTTCATCAAACACACAATGTGTCCATAAGATTTGCTTGTTGGAGGAGAAAAATAGGAGAATCCTTTTAAGGAAGTGTATTTTTATTTGATACTAAACTTCTTTTTTGATAAGATTGAATGTAAATTTCATAAAAATTATGTGCAGGGGATTAACAGTTATTTCCATGTAAGAAGGCGTTAAAAATTGAGAATTCATTTTTTTTATCGTTTTGCATAGTTTCGCTATTAGGTTCTGAATGTCACAAAATGTTTTGGGCTCATATTTAAAATCATTGGGTTCAGATGTCACAAAATGTTTTGGGCTCCAGTGGGCCCGGGCTGTGAAAAGTGAACTTGAACTAATCTTTAGGGCAAATTAAAAATGTTAGAAATAACAGCAGTAAATGGAAAAGTAGTGTGACGTTTTATCTGCGAGGACTCAGAGACCAGATGCCCTAACGAAATAAACATCGTTAATTTGAACCTCCAGATGCCTCCTATAACTTCGCCTGTCAGTTTCACCAAAAAACCAGATGGTACATGTAAACAGTTTTAATCATGTAAATATCTGGAGGAAAAGTGCTGCGTAGAAATGTTATAAACTGAACTTGTTGACTAAGATGAGTCAAGACCACGTGGGGTATTTCGGAGATGAACTGAGGTGAGAAAACCAAGGCCCCGTGGAGGGAGAGTATCTGCTGTGACACGGGCCCAGACGGCCGAGTTCTCGGTCCTGCCAAAAGGAGCGTCTCGCTCCGAAAAAGATAAACTTTTGGCCGTGTAAATATTACGTGTGCTTGTTATGTGTGTGTCCCGTATCGTCTAATAAAATTCTGAAAAAGAAACGAACGCCAAGTTCTTTTAATTTCTTGTAAGAGCCTTTCTTAAATGAGTTCATATATGACAGTACAGTTGGTGTCAGAGTTTGGGATTCGAGTTCTTCGAAAAATTGGGCGCACACGCACACAAGGCCTCTGTCGTTGTTACCCACGGAAGGAATGATAAGGTGAAAGCTCATTCTTTCGAGAAAAAATAGAGAGCCGTCCTGGTTTCGGTTTGTGAAGAAAGAGACAGTTTTGGAAGTTTCACCCGGTCACCTGAGAGAAGAGAAGGGGGTTGTTTTCACTCCCCTGCTGGAGGTAAGAAAAAAAAAAAGCTTGGTGTTATCTGGTTTCGGTTTTGGAAGACTTGGAGAAAGGAAGACTTGAGAAATCCTTACCCAGCGTCGGAAAAAGAGGAAGATTGTTTTTTCCCCCGTCTGTGATCAGCTGTTCGACTGCGGAAAGGAAACAGAGTTACAACGCCGCTGTTTGGTGATGAAAGGAATGCGGAAGAGTGGAAAAAAAAAGAAGATAATTCTGGTTGTAAATGTGAGTGGGCCCCGTTTTGGGTCGAAGATAGTGCTCAGGTGTTCCGCGCCTGTGGATATATTATTTTTAGTGGACCTTAAGGTCAGAAAGAAAGTGTGTTCAGTGAGCCACCCGGCTGAAGAAAAAAAGTGGATTACCGGTTAGTGTCTGAGCCTTCAATTGGGGTAAGTCACAATTTTGAATTTGGAGTTAATGTATAGTGATTTTTAATTATTTAAAATTGCTGATTTTGTTGGGAAAATTCAAAAACGGGAATGACAAAATTGAACAGGTACTAGTCATGGAAGTGAGTCAGTATTTACATATTGCTGTATTATTGAAAGAAATTTTATGATTGATTGTGATTATTGTTAATATAGTATATATTTTTTTTTGTTGTTGTATTAGTGTAGAGAAGTACCTTTTTATAGAGAAATTTTGTTTGAAAAAAAAAAAAGGGTTAGATATGGCTTTCCTGGGTAAAGGAAAAAAGGAAAATATAAAAAAGTTAGTGGATGAACTGGAACTTCACAGGACCGGAAACGAAACTCGGGTTCAGTTAACGCACTTGGTGCTGGAATCTGAGGAATATGAGGAAGAAATAGTACGGGCTCTGTATGAGACTATATTAGAGACAGCTAAGGAGGAATTAGAACGGGAAGAAAGTCAGCGCGCACGGTTACAAACTATCGAGAGAGAGGACATGTTACGTAAACAGACATGGGAGCGTGATCAGACCATTAGGAAGGAAGAATTGGAGCACGAGAAAGAATTAAAGGAATTAGAATTGAAAAATAAATTCGAGTTAGAAAAACTAAAAATCGAGAAAGGAATTGCCCCGTCTTCAGTAAATGCAAATAATATACATTCGCGTTCCCCTGAACAAAACTTAAAAAAATTAATCCCGGATTTTAATCCAGAAAAAACAGATATTAGCTTGTATTTGGTTCTGTTTGAACGCCAAGCAAAACGGGTTGGGATACCGAAGGAAAATTGGGTCTCTCATTTAATTGGGCTTCTGCCAGTAGACATTATTTCCATTATTGCCAGACAACCCGAGACAGAGTCAGAAGATTACGATAACGTAAAAGGTATATTGTTAAAAAAATTTAAACTAAACCCAGAGAGTTTTCGGCAGAAATTTGTTAGCCACCAGAAGTCGCAATCATTAAATTGGCAGGATTTCGGTTTCGAAATCCGAAATTATTTAAATGAATGGCTAGCAGGTTTAGGAATATCTTCTTTAGACGAACTAAAAGACCTTTTGGTCACCGATCAGATTAAACGGCGTGCGACGTTTGAAATGCGTGAACATTTCATTGACAAATGGCCACAGCTTAAGACCGAAGCAGCGATAGTGGAATTATTGGATGGTTATGAGAGTGTCAGAGCGTCGTTTAAGAAAAATCGGTACGCAGAGGATGGAAATACGCGTCCGAAGTCGGATGAAAAATGATGTCATTAAATTAATGACAAGGATTAAATTAAATTAGATTAGCAGAGTTTAATTAAAAGCACAATGAAAACTAACGCTAATAGTCCCGATAAAGTGTTAAATAGCTTATGAAAAAGAAAAGAAACATATGGTGGCGAAATAAAAACAAAGTAAGTTTAAAAACAAACTAACGTTTATTAACTAAAATATAAAATAAGTTTAAATATAATTCAAACAATAAATCAAATCTTTAAATTCAATAAATACATTTAAGCTGTCAAATTAAATATCCAGAAAACCATTTGACAATAAAAGAAAACTGAACTCATAGCAATAAAGAAATGGCAAAGATCACAGAATGACTGGTCCTCCTCAAAGTTCCATGTTGTTCACAAACATCTAATACGCCGATGAATATTAAACTGAAATACCGTAAATCATATATTCGTGCCGAAACAACTTCAAGAAAAATACTTCTTTATAGATGAAGATGCATAGTAAACAGCCATTAGATGAAACGTCAAAATGTAGATGCCGATAATAAATAGCGAGTAAAACTTCTCTAACTTCAACATAACAATAGCCATCTCGACTCACATCAGTGTATCTATTTAAACACGATGTATGCAGAGTCCATCTTTAAAGAGCAGAGTCGAAGTCATAAACTATCGAACTCATATCAATCATCTTATAAAATGGCCGACGAACGATGAAGTAAAAAGTAAGTAAAAACATCAACTTATTAAAAGCACACAGCAACTCAAGAAGACATCTCCAGCCATAATAGCACCATTAAAATGTCGTGAAAAACCAACACTGTTAGTAAAAGGACGAGACGAAACACGTAGACAAACACAGGACAAGAAAGCAGCGAGTGCAGACAGACAGACAGGCAGGTGAGCAGGGTGAGAAGGAGAGAAACGTATTTCAATTTATATCAGCCGGGCGTTCGAATAACGCCTCATTACGCAATGCAAGGAGCAGTTGCAGACAGTTCCAGAATGAGATCATCATGACGAAGGAACGCAGAGCCGATGTGTCGTAAACTCAAACGAGCGACGCCATCTGGCGGCGATCGAGAAACTAATCTATGATCATCATTCAAACGAAATGCGTGCTCATGTTTGCACGGAAGCAGACAATTGAAAAACGTGAATATGAACGGCAAAGAAAGATAAACATCGTAAAAAGGAATTAAAGATAGAATAAC
Source organism: Maratus speciosus (assembly GCA_963932465.1). Lineage (NCBI taxonomy): Eukaryota > Metazoa > Arthropoda > Arachnida > Araneae > Salticidae > Maratus > Maratus speciosus. The sequence goes on from OZ010789.1 coordinate 6,095,123, forward strand.
AGGAATGAATAAAAAGGTAAGTGAAATGACTTTGTATATTGTTAATAAAAGAAATATTTTAATAAAAGAAATATATATAAAGGAAATATATTTTAATAAAGGAGATATATATTAATAAAAGAAATGTATTTTAATAAAGGAAATACTTTAAGTGTTAAATAAACATAAAGGAAATATGCAGTGTTAAATAAATATAAAGGAATGCAGAGGAGATATATCTGGACAGTGTCAAGACAGGAAATAAGGTATTTACTCTTATCAAATGCCCCCCCTCTTGACACTGGGACAGAGCAAAAAGGCAAAAGTTCAAAGAACTATTATAAACATGACTTTACACCAAATATACATGTTAGTGTCCACTTGAACCAGAACCCAACTACTTAACCAGAAGAACTTAATCCCACTCCATGAAGTCCAAGAAAACTGAAAGCTGTAAAGACCGATAAAGTACTAAAAGTTGTAAAATAAAAGATGACCAGCCACTCAGTGATTTAACATATAAATTAATAAACTTATAATATACATAATATAATATACATATATAACACAAAATACACATATAACACAAAATACACATAAATATTAGTAAAGACAAAACACATTTTTCCCAGACCCCCTGTGATCAATCAGTTCAATTCTCACATGATTGATTTAAAATTACAATATATAGAAAATCAATATCTAAAGTTACAATGAATTGAAGTGAAGGCCTTTAGTAACAAAACAATTTCTTAAAAACTTTAAAACTTGAAATTTAAGTGAAAAATGACCATCTAACATATGTCCACCTCACAATTTGCCCCCCCTAAAAGAATTCAAAAATGTACCAAGATATGTATTAAAAGTAATTCGGCAGAATCTAAAGGAAACGAGGTAGCCCTACCCAAACTCAGCAAAACTCTCTCCATGTTGACAGAATATACCGCTTCATCATAATTCATCCCACATGACATCAGAGAAAAACAGACATTGTCTCAAGCAGGCAAACCCCGTGGCCACTAAAGGTTACCAATCGACAAAGGTTAGAGGACGATAAAATATGCTCCCAGATAATGACTCAATAAAAATTACTTTCAGGGTTTAATAAAATAAAATTCTATTCTTCAAAAACAGATTCACCTCCATGGATTCCCCTTCCGATCACTGTACAATATACCTGAGAATCCTGCCAAATAAAAATCTAATACATAACAAAAGAAGAATAAATTGTTGAAGCATGACACCTCACAAAAACCTATCAACATGCTGAAAACTAGTATATCAACATTCCCTGACAGCACAAATGCCGAAGCACGGACTCATTCTTTAAAGCTGCATCAGACTAGCTGAAACAGAAAGTAAATTTGCCATTGGCCAATGGTCTTCATTCGCGCCGATTCATTCCACATTGACACGCAGGTATATATATGATCAAACAGGAAAAACCCCAGAAGATAAACCAAAACTCAATAATCAATGATCCTATTAAAAACCAGTAATCAAGGAGCATTTCACATCTTAAAAACCATAAAAAGCAATTTCTCATCATGACGTCATTAGTGGTAGAAAATCACGGAAGGTGTATGGTAGATTCTCAAGTGCAAGAAATGACCAGGTTTCCCTTAAAAATATGGACCACTATCTTAACTTGCTATCTTGATCTAATAGAAAATACCTCCGAAAACAGCAACTCCTCTCTTTACACATTAGTTGCATTCCAAACCTTCTCCAATTAAAAAGATACAGTATAAAATCTGGGCAATAGCTACCATCAACAAAAACTTTGTAAACCACCGGGAAAAAGGATAAAAACAGCTTACAGAAAATCCACCAATAACAGAACTTTCCTACTTAAACAAGAATCATCTTTGAACGCACCAGGTATTCTAATTCCATCTCTGAACTGATTCTTAAAAACAGGAAACTCATTAAAAACCTCCATCTCTCTATCAGACCTTTAAACATAGTCAATCCAAAAAGAGTGAATTTGAATCAATTAAACTCTAACATTTGATTCAATTCTAAAAAAAATATGTGAAGAGATTGACAAGTTAATCCAAGATATTCCAGATTACAAGAGGAATCAGTCAGATCTGCAACATACCCACAATTTCCCAGGGTTTAAATTCTGAACAATACAAATACTGAAACTTTAATTTTAAAAATGAATCTCGGAATCTCTTCAAAGTTAAAATCCAAACAGAGTTTATTAAAAGTTAATCCTACAGCAACATAAACCTGTCCCTTTAGCACAAGGAACATGTAGGCCAGAATGGGAAAAAGTTAAACTAAATGACTTTAAATAACACATCTTTAAAAACTTTAAATTTTAACATATTTAATAAAAACCTGTAAGAACTTAAACAATAAAATAATAGTTCATTATATAATGTTTGATAGCTACAACCTAAAGTACCTCCCTCAAAAAGCTTCCCTCAGGAATTAATTGAAAAACCACAGTGCCTTAAAAATAATATTTGACACAAAGTAGTCAATCTAAACCAAGAAAACATTTAAATGAGTAGAGGAACTTATATGGCCAGCAAAGATTACTTAAGTTTAATTTTAACAGATGAAAACTAAAGGAAAAACAAAATAAAAAATTAAGCATTGTCTTAATACAGTTTCTTTAAACAAATCCCACCTAACTTAGGGATCTAATACTTAAGTGCAGACTCAAATTACACGTCATTACACCTAATTAAAAATTCAAAAGATCTTAAAGAAAAAGAAACTTGTTAAATTACAGACAATGATAAAAATAAAAATTTAAATTTACAATCTTTTATATTAATAATCAAAAACTGCCTATAGAAATATTAAAAACTTAACTAAACAAATAATCCCAATAAATGGCCACAAATCCCCAATTTCAAACATGAACCCATAAGAACTTAATTAGAGTTCTACTCTTAAAAAGGTTCTCATCCAAGATACGGCTGTAAGAAAACATTCCAAAAATATGCATTTATAAGAGATTATCAATCAGGGCAAACAAATCAAAAATGAATAAATTAAAACAAATTCATCTTTATTCACACAATATATATTAAACATAAAACAATAAATAAGTCACTGAATTAAAACATCCTGACCAACTGACTTCCAATATAGCCCAGCTGTGCATATGACTATTTAAAAATTGATAAGTCATATTTAAAAATTCAATATAACTCAGCGACAAAAACTTAGATTAAATAGTCAAAAGAAAAATTCATAAATATATCTTACATGATCCTCTAATTAAAGTTAAAGCTTAAAAAGTTTAAGTTCAAGAAAATAAAATTCTTAACATTTACTAAAAGTAAGAAATTATATTTATAAAAACTATCAAAGTAAACTTTTAGGTAATCGAACATATCCCATTAAAAAGTCGAACTTCCAAAAATATACCGATAGTTAAAAATCCATACTATTAACAAAAAATCAAAAGAAAATTTGATTAACTATTGATAAAACTATTAAATATAAGAATTTACATTTAAACTATTGAAAAGATTAAATAAGAGGATCAAAAGATTAACTGTAAAATAGAACAAACTGTAGAAATTAAAAATTAACCGGGTCAGGCAGATAGGCAATCACAATCTGTTTGACAGAAAGTGATATTTAAAAACATTGCCCCCATTACAAATTCTAACCTGACAAAATTTTACATCTTTATAAGAAAATTTTAAACATAAATTTGTTAAAGGATTTTTACCCCAATCAACAACTCCCAATCTCTATTTAAATATTTATAGAGAACTATAACAAGAATTTAACTATTTAAAAATATGAAGAAAAACTTTCTTTAAAATTACTATCTTAAAAATTCAAATTTAACAAAAACTGATCTACAGCTTAGAGATCCCGAAATTTCAAAAGACTCATAAAATTCTTTAGCACACATTAAAAATTAATAGGAGACAATTGCAGAAAAACAGAACATGATGGCATACACTTTAAATACCTAAAACTTCATTAAAAATTTCAAAAATCACATTTGAATCACACAGGGATCCAAAAAAAAATTGAATGTGTTGTCCACGGAGATCATGAAACGCTATTGGCTAGATGACTCAGGAACAAAAAAAATGTTCAACTTCTTGGTCACTAAATGTCTCATCAAAAAGTTCTGCATACCGATAATAGTCACATGTTAAATGATAAAAGTCAAAAGTTTCCAAAAAAAAAAAACCAGAAAACTTGTAATGACTTCTGATCAGGCTCACTTATGCTACTTTCAATCACCGCCCAGCACGCGACCATTGCGATACTGGGGAAGGCACCATTAACAGTTCTTGAAAAGAAATGCATTAACCGTTCTTAAACTATGGTAGATGACGTACTTTCATGAAAAACTTGACAAAAATGTAGGCATTACTAAACATCTCGAATCTTAGAAGCACCAGAAATGAAGCACAAAAAAAATGATTCACTTTTACAGAAGCACAGGTCTACCCTTCCTCAAACATTAAAATCCAGCTTAACTTGAAAGATATGAATCAAAAATATGCAAATTAGTGCAGGATCACGATCATGCAGTTCCATCCACTTCAAAATATGCATATTTTATCACTTGAAAACATGCTGATTTAATTACTCAAAAACATGTAGATTCATAAAGCAGATTTAAAAATGCGTAGAACAACTCACAAGGAAATAGGAAAGGACTCAGTCAACTTCTTTTTATAGATGACACTTCTCTCAATATTCAAAACTTGAACACTGTCTTCAACAGGATATTATTGTAAATATGCCATGAGTTCAAAAAAAAAAAAAAATCTCAAACTATTTACTTAATAGAAAAACTTTTAACTATTAAAAAAAATTTTTCAAAGATATCAAAACTTGTATATTATTTCAAAAAAATCTCAAAATTATCAGAAAAATTCAATTTATAAACTTAAAAATATTATAAACTAACCGCCCCCCCATCGCAAAGCATCGCTAAATAGCTAATGGGGTCAGCGTTCACCACCATAATGCCGTACCCATAAGGGTTAAATACGGTAATTATAAAATAAAATGATATATATATCTATTAAAAATCCTAAAATCACATAAATTACGTTTTATTAAACTATTATAACAAAAAAAATTTTTTTTTTTTTTTTTTTTTTTTTTTGTTTTTAAATAAAGTTTCTATTAAATTTTTAAACTATTAACACAGTTAGGGAAAGGCCCATAACCGTGATGTCATTAAATTAATGACAAGGATTAAATTAAATTAGATTAGCAGAGTTTAATTAAAAGCACAATGAAAACTAACGCTAATAGTCCCGATAAAGTGTTAAATAGCTTATGAAAAAGAAAAGAAACATATGGTGGCGAAATAAAAACAAAGTAAGTTTAAAAACAAACTAACGTTTATTAACTAAAATATAAAATAAGTTTAAATATAATTCAAACAATAAATCAAATCTTTAAATTCAATAAATACATTTAAGCTGTCAAATTAAATATCCAGAAAACCATTTGACAATAAAAGAAAACTGAACTCATAGCAATAAAGAAATGGCAAAGATCACAGAATGACTGGTCCTCCTCAAAGTTCCATGTTGTTCACAAACATCTAATACGCCGATGAATATTAAACTGAAATACCGTAAATCATATATTCGTGCCGAAACAACTTCAAGAAAAATACTTCTTTATAGATGAAGATGCATAGTAAACAGCCATTAGATGAAACGTCAAAATGTAGATGCCGATAATAAATAGCGAGTAAAACTTCTCTAACTTCAACATAACAATAGCCATCTCGACTCACATCAGTGTATCTATTTAAACACGATGTATGCAGAGTCCATCTTTAAAGAGCAGAGTCGAAGTCATAAACTATCGAACTCATATCAATCATCTTATAAAATGGCCGACGAACGATGAAGTAAAAAGTAAGTAAAAACATCAACTTATTAAAAGCACACAGCAACTCAAGAAGACATCTCCAGCCATAATAGCACCATTAAAATGTCGTGAAAAACCAACACTGTTAGTAAAAGGACGAGACGAAACACGTAGACAAACACAGGACAAGAAAGCAGCGAGTGCAGACAGACAGACAGGCAGGTGAGCAGGGTGAGAAGGAGAGAAACGTATTTCAATTTATATCAGCCGGGCGTTCGAATAACGCCTCATTACGCAATGCAAGGAGCAGTTGCAGACAGTTCCAGAATGAGATCATCATGACGAAGGAACGCAGAGCCGATGTGTCGTAAACTCAAACGAGCGACGCCATCTGGCGGCGATCGAGAAACTAATCTATGATCATCATTCAAACGAAATGCGTGCTCATGTTTGCACGGAAGCAGACAATTGAAAAACGTGAATATGAACGGCAAAGAAAGATAAACATCGTAAAAAGGAATTAAAGATAGAATAACAGGAATGAATAAAAAGGTAAGTGAAATGACTTTGTATATTGTTAATAAAAGAAATATTTTAATAAAAGAAATATATATAAAGGAAATATATTTTAATAAAGGAGATATATATTAATAAAAGAAATGTATTTTAATAAAGGAAATACTTTAAGTGTTAAATAAACATAAAGGAAATATGCAGTGTTAAATAAATATAAAGGAATGCAGAGGAGATATATCTGGACAGTGTCAAGACAGGAAATAAGGTATTTACTCTTATCAAATGCCCCCCCTCTTGACACTGGGACAGAGCAAAAAGGCAAAAGTTCAAAGAACTATTATAAACATGACTTTACACCAAATATACATGTTAGTGTCCACTTGAACCAGAACCCAACTACTTAACCAGAAGAACTTAATCCCACTCCATGAAGTCCAAGAAAACTGAAAGCTGTAAAGACCGATAAAGTACTAAAAGTTGTAAAATAAAAGATGACCAGCCACTCAGTGATTTAACATATAAATTAATAAACTTATAATATACATAATATAATATACATATATAACACAAAATACACATATAACACAAAATACACATAAATATTAGTAAAGACAAAACACATTTTTCCCAGACCCCCTGTGATCAATCAGTTCAATTCTCACATGATTGATTTAAAATTACAATATATAGAAAATCAATATCTAAAGTTACAATGAATTGAAGTGAAGGCCTTTAGTAACAAAACAATTTCTTAAAAACTTTAAAACTTGAAATTTAAGTGAAAAATGACCATCTAACATATGTCCACCTCACAATTTGCCCCCCCTAAAAGAATTCAAAAATGTACCAAGATATGTATTAAAAGTAATTCGGCAGAATCTAAAGGAAACGAGGTAGCCCTACCCAAACTCAGCAAAACTCTCTCCATGTTGACAGAATATACCGCTTCATCATAATTCATCCCACATGACATCAGAGAAAAACAGACATTGTCTCAAGCAGGCAAACCCCGTGGCCACTAAAGGTTACCAATCGACAAAGGTTAGAGGACGATAAAATATGCTCCCAGATAATGACTCAATAAAAATTACTTTCAGGGTTTAATAAAATAAAATTCTATTCTTCAAAAACAGATTCACCTCCATGGATTCCCCTTCCGATCACTGTACAATATACCTGAGAATCCTGCCAAATAAAAATCTAATACATAACAAAAGAAGAATAAATTGTTGAAGCATGACACCTCACAAAAACCTATCAACATGCTGAAAACTAGTATATCAACATTCCCTGACAGCACAAATGCCGAAGCACGGACTCATTCTTTAAAGCTGCATCAGACTAGCTGAAACAGAAAGTAAATTTGCCATTGGCCAATGGTCTTCATTCGCGCCGATTCATTCCACATTGACACGCAGGTATATATATGATCAAACAGGAAAAACCCCAGAAGATAAACCAAAACTCAATAATCAATGATCCTATTAAAAACCAGTAATCAAGGAGCATTTCACATCTTAAAAACCATAAAAAGCAATTTCTCATCATGACGTCATTAGTGGTAGAAAATCACGGAAGGTGTATGGTAGATTCTCAAGTGCAAGAAATGACCAGGTTTCCCTTAAAAATATGGACCACTATCTTAACTTGCTATCTTGATCTAATAGAAAATACCTCCGAAAACAGCAACTCCTCTCTTTACACATTAGTTGCATTCCAAACCTTCTCCAATTAAAAAGATACAGTATAAAATCTGGGCAATAGCTACCATCAACAAAAACTTTGTAAACCACCGGGAAAAAGGATAAAAACAGCTTACAGAAAATCCACCAATAACAGAACTTTCCTACTTAAACAAGAATCATCTTTGAACGCACCAGGTATTCTAATTCCATCTCTGAACTGATTCTTAAAAACAGGAAACTCATTAAAAACCTCCATCTCTCTATCAGACCTTTAAACATAGTCAATCCAAAAAGAGTGAATTTGAATCAATTAAACTCTAACATTTGATTCAATTCTAAAAAAAATATGTGAAGAGATTGACAAGTTAATCCAAGATATTCCAGATTACAAGAGGAATCAGTCAGATCTGCAACATACCCACAATTTCCCAGGGTTTAAATTCTGAACAATACAAATACTGAAACTTTAATTTTAAAAATGAATCTCGGAATCTCTTCAAAGTTAAAATCCAAACAGAGTTTATTAAAAGTTAATCCTACAGCAACATAAACCTGTCCCTTTAGCACAAGGAACATGTAGGCCAGAATGGGAAAAAGTTAAACTAAATGACTTTAAATAACACATCTTTAAAAACTTTAAATTTTAACATATTTAATAAAAACCTGTAAGAACTTAAACAATAAAATAATAGTTCATTATATAATGTTTGATAGCTACAACCTAAAGTACCTCCCTCAAAAAGCTTCCCTCAGGAATTAATTGAAAAACCACAGTGCCTTAAAAATAATATTTGACACAAAGTAGTCAATCTAAACCAAGAAAACATTTAAATGAGTAGAGGAACTTATATGGCCAGCAAAGATTACTTAAGTTTAATTTTAACAGATGAAAACTAAAGGAAAAACAAAATAAAAAATTAAGCATTGTCTTAATACAGTTTCTTTAAACAAATCCCACCTAACTTAGGGATCTAATACTTAAGTGCAGACTCAAATTACACGTCATTACACCTAATTAAAAATTCAAAAGATCTTAAAGAAAAAGAAACTTGTTAAATTACAGACAATGATAAAAATAAAAATTTAAATTTACAATCTTTTATATTAATAATCAAAAACTGCCTATAGAAATATTAAAAACTTAACTAAACAAATAATCCCAATAAATGGCCACAAATCCCCAATTTCAAACATGAACCCATAAGAACTTAATTAGAGTTCTACTCTTAAAAAGGTTCTCATCCAAGATACGGCTGTAAGAAAACATTCCAAAAATATGCATTTATAAGAGATTATCAATCAGGGCAAACAAATCAAAAATGAATAAATTAAAACAAATTCATCTTTATTCACACAATATATATTAAACATAAAACAATAAATAAGTCACTGAATTAAAACATCCTGACCAACTGACTTCCAATATAGCCCAGCTGTGCATATGACTATTTAAAAATTGATAAGTCATATTTAAAAATTCAATATAACTCAGCGACAAAAACTTAGATTAAATAGTCAAAAGAAAAATTCATAAATATATCTTACATGATCCTCTAATTAAAGTTAAAGCTTAAAAAGTTTAAGTTCAAGAAAATAAAATTCTTAACATTTACTAAAAGTAAGAAATTATATTTATAAAAACTATCAAAGTAAACTTTTAGGTAATCGAACATATCCCATTAAAAAGTCGAACTTCCAAAAATATACCGATAGTTAAAAATCCATACTATTAACAAAAAATCAAAAGAAAATTTGATTAACTATTGATAAAACTATTAAATATAAGAATTTACATTTAAACTATTGAAAAGATTAAATAAGAGGATCAAAAGATTAACTGTAAAATAGAACAAACTGTAGAAATTAAAAATTAACCGGGTCAGGCAGATAGGCAATCACAATCTGTTTGACAGAAAGTGATATTTAAAAACATTGCCCCCATTACAAATTCTAACCTGACAAAATTTTACATCTTTATAAGAAAATTTTAAACATAAATTTGTTAAAGGATTTTTACCCCAATCAACAACTCCCAATCTCTATTTAAATATTTATAGAGAACTATAACAAGAATTTAACTATTTAAAAATATGAAGAAAAACTTTCTTTAAAATTACTATCTTAAAAATTCAAATTTAACAAAAACTGATCTACAGCTTAGAGATCCCGAAATTTCAAAAGACTCATAAAATTCTTTAGCACACATTAAAAATTAATAGGAGACAATTGCAGAAAAACAGAACATGATGGCATACACTTTAAATACCTAAAACTTCATTAAAAATTTCAAAAATCACATTTGAATCACACAGGGATCCAAAAAAAAATTGAATGTGTTGTCCACGGAGATCATGAAACGCTATTGGCTAGATGACTCAGGAACAAAAAAAATGTTCAACTTCTTGGTCACTAAATGTCTCATCAAAAAGTTCTGCATACCGATAATAGTCACATGTTAAATGATAAAAGTCAAAAGTTTCCAAAAAAAAAAAACCAGAAAACTTGTAATGACTTCTGATCAGGCTCACTTATGCTACTTTCAATCACCGCCCAGCACGCGACCATTGCGATACTGGGGAAGGCACCATTAACAGTTCTTGAAAAGAAATGCATTAACCGTTCTTAAACTATGGTAGATGACGTACTTTCATGAAAAACTTGACAAAAATGTAGGCATTACTAAACATCTCGAATCTTAGAAGCACCAGAAATGAAGCACAAAAAAAATGATTCACTTTTACAGAAGCACAGGTCTACCCTTCCTCAAACATTAAAATCCAGCTTAACTTGAAAGATATGAATCAAAAATATGCAAATTAGTGCAGGATCACGATCATGCAGTTCCATCCACTTCAAAATATGCATATTTTATCACTTGAAAACATGCTGATTTAATTACTCAAAAACATGTAGATTCATAAAGCAGATTTAAAAATGCGTAGAACAACTCACAAGGAAATAGGAAAGGACTCAGTCAACTTCTTTTTATAGATGACACTTCTCTCAATATTCAAAACTTGAACACTGTCTTCAACAGGATATTATTGTAAATATGCCATGAGTTCAAAAAAAAAAAAAAATCTCAAACTATTTACTTAATAGAAAAACTTTTAACTATTAAAAAAAATTTTTCAAAGATATCAAAACTTGTATATTATTTCAAAAAAATCTCAAAATTATCAGAAAAATTCAATTTATAAACTTAAAAATATTATAAACTAACCGCCCCCCCATCGCAAAGCATCGCTAAATAGCTAATGGGGTCAGCGTTCACCACCATAATGCCGTACCCATAAGGGTTAAATACGGTAATTATAAAATAAAATGATATATATATCTATTAAAAATCCTAAAATCACATAAATTACGTTTTATTAAACTATTATAACAAAAAAAATTTTTTTTTTTTTTTTTTTTTTTTTTTGTTTTTAAATAAAGTTTCTATTAAATTTTTAAACTATTAACACAGTTAGGGAAAGGCCCATAACCGTGATGTCATTAAATTAATGACAAGGATTAAATTAAATTAGATTAGCAGAGTTTAATTAAAAGCACAATGAAAACTAACGCTAATAGTCCCGATAAAGTGTTAAATAGCTTATGAAAAAGAAAAGAAACATATGGTGGCGAAATAAAAACAAAGTAAGTTTAAAAACAAACTAACGTTTATTAACTAAAATATAAAATAAGTTTAAATATAATTCAAACAATAAATCAAATCTTTAAATTCAATAAATACATTTAAGCTGTCAAATTAAATATCCAGAAAACCATTTGACAATAAAAGAAAACTGAACTCATAGCAATAAAGAAATGGCAAAGATCACAGAATGACTGGTCCTCCTCAAAGTTCCATGTTGTTCACAAACATCTAATACGCCGATGAATATTAAACTGAAATACCGTAAATCATATATTCGTGCCGAAACAACTTCAAGAAAAATACTTCTTTATAGATGAAGATGCATAGTAAACAGCCATTAGATGAAACGTCAAAATGTAGATGCCGATAATAAATAGCGAGTAAAACTTCTCTAACTTCAACATAACAATAGCCATCTCGACTCACATCAGTGTATCTATTTAAACACGATGTATGCAGAGTCCATCTTTAAAGAGCAGAGTCGAAGTCATAAACTATCGAACTCATATCAATCATCTTATAAAATGGCCGACGAACGATGAAGTAAAAAGTAAGTAAAAACATCAACTTATTAAAAGCACACAGCAACTCAAGAAGACATCTCCAGCCATAATAGCACCATTAAAATGTCGTGAAAAACCAACACTGTTAGTAAAAGGACGAGACGAAACACGTAGACAAACACAGGACAAGAAAGCAGCGAGTGCAGACAGACAGACAGGCAGGTGAGCAGGGTGAGAAGGAGAGAAACGTATTTCAATTTATATCAGCCGGGCGTTCGAATAACGCCTCATTACGCAATGCAAGGAGCAGTTGCAGACAGTTCCAGAATGAGATCATCATGACGAAGGAACGCAGAGCCGATGTGTCGTAAACTCAAACGAGCGACGCCATCTGGCGGCGATCGAGAAACTAATCTATGATCATCATTCAAACGAAATGCGTGCTCATGTTTGCACGGAAGCAGACAATTGAAAAACGTGAATATGAACGGCAAAGAAAGATAAACATCGTAAAAAGGAATTAAAGATAGAATAACAGGAATGAATAAAAAGGTAAGTGAAATGACTTTGTATATTGTTAATAAAAGAAATATTTTAATAAAAGAAATATATATAAAGGAAATATATTTTAATAAAGGAGATATATATTAATAAAAGAAATGTATTTTAATAAAGGAAATACTTTAAGTGTTAAATAAACATAAAGGAAATATGCAATGTTAAATAAATATAAAGGAATGCAGAGGAGATATATCTGGACAGTGTCAAGACAGGAAATAAGGTATTTACTCTTATCAAAAAACAGGTAGAAACGAAGAATGAAACTCTCCTCCCTGGTGCGTCAGCCCAACGCGGTACCATGAGTCGGGAGAAAGCATTCGAAAAAAGAGTGGAGCGTAGATGTTTCCATTGCAACTCCAGGAACCATTTGCGGAATTTTTGTCCAGAATTAAAAAAAAATTCGGGCTCGCGGAATACGAGTGAAGATATTGAAACGGGAGCGAAAGCTAGAGTAAGCTATGTAGGAGTGGAGAAGTTAAATTCTAGATGTGTCTGGGATAAACAACAGAAGGCCGTAGGCAAAAGTAAATTACCACTCATTGATATCAATATTTTGGGCCGAAGGGTTAAGGGAATAAAGGATTCAGGTACGGAGTTATCGGTTTTTCGAGGCGAATTGATTCCAGATCAATATAAAACGGGTGAACAGATCGAGTTAGTTCCGGCCATCGGAAAAATTCGCAGAGCAGATCTGGCGAAGGTTCCAGTTTCTTTGTGGAACGGGAACCAGCAAAATTCACCTAGGATTTATATAACGGCAGCACTGGTGCCGGAATTAAATTGTGAAGCTTTGCTGACACCTTGTATTTGTAGGCGTTTATTTAAATTGAGAAAATCGGATCGCAGGTACGCGAGGGGGAATAATTCAAATACCAGGGTGCCAGAAAAAAATAAAGTTGAGGATGCAGGGTTAGGTAAATTAAAAACTGGAGAGAGTTCGAAAGGCAGTGCGAAAATTGAACCCGAAGTGATAAATAAGGCATCAGAAAATCGCGAGCAGGTCAAAAAAATAAATGCAAATTCCGAAATTAAAGGTTTGGAAGAATTTGATTCAGAGCAGGTTAGTGAAACTCCCATTGTACCGGCGAATAACTTAGAGGTTATTTCCGATGAAATTGGTGAAGGAAAACAAATTTTAAAATTTCCTGTACGTGATAAATCGAGTAGCAGATTACCCGAAAACACCCTTGAGATCTCAAATTTGGTCAGAGAGAAGGATTTTTCTGGCGGTGTTGTGGCGACAATCCCGGTTCGAGAGCGAGAAGTGCGAACGACGAAAAGAGGGAAATCGGAGGAATGGGTTCCGATCGCAGAATTGGGTAAATTCGTCTCGGACGAAAAAGAAGAACGAGAAGATAAATCCCGTATCTGTTTTCAATTTTTTGGAAAACAATTCTGTTTATATGTAAGAGAGTTTTAGACAGAGAGTATAGATTAGGGATGTTTTGGTTTGTTTATTTTGTTTTGTTTTGCTAAGAGTGACTTATGTATTGTGTTATTTAGTTTATAGAGTGTGAATATGTGTTTATTTTGAAAAGAGATTGTTATACACCCCATTTAAAAAAAAAAATTGTTCATTGTATGAAACTTATAAAGTAAACGTGAAAGGATTTCATATGTTAAAAAGAAGAGTTAAGTGTTTTTATGAAAGACTGTTGTTTCAGTATTTAGAAGTAAGAGGATTAGAAATATAACTAATCTTGGATATCTTAGATATTAGATTATAAATGCTTTTATTTTTGGCTTGGGGAAAAAGAAAAAAAAAATTTTGTAATTTAAGAAAGTTAATAAGTTGAAATTTAGAAGTTGTAATTTGAATTGGAACTTGTATTTTGAGTTAGTAATTGTATTACGTACAAAATCGTTAGAATATACATTTGGTTCTAAATGTTAAAATTGTTAATATTATTCTTTTAAACTCCTTTAAATTGAGAGAAAAAAAAAAAAAAACTCTTGTTTGAACAAGTAAAGGGTAAGAAGAACCTTATAATAGAAGTACTGAAATTTTAGTTACTGATTGTGTTAAAATTCTTTTAAGTAACTTATTGTATATAAAAGGTTTAAAAGTGTTTGGTTTTATTAGTGTAGTAGAATTCTTTCTTAAGAATATCCATATATATAAGGAAAATATATATATTAGTATTGTTGGTTATCCATGTGAACATGAGAGAGCGAATTTTTATTGGAAATACCTGTGATGTTTCAAACTTTTATCTATTCTGATTGTGTTAAAAGAAAATTATTAATGAAGGTTCTGGTTTATTATAAAATTGTTGAAGTGCTTATTATAAATCTTAGTATTATTATGTGTGTGCAATTGCAATGTGTTTATTACTGTATTATTGTGTTTGTTGTGTGTTATGCTGAATCCCTTCCATGGTAACGAAGTACTTTCTGATAAATGTTTTGATTTTAAAATTTAAAATTTTATTAAATTTGGAGCATTGTTAGGGATTGCATTAACTCCGAATTTCACAATGATTGTGCACCCGAGTGTGGAAATTTTTCCCTTAAGGAAAAATTTATATGGTGCATGGAGGGACTGTGACGTTTTATCTGCGAGGACTCAGAGACCAGATGCCCTAACGAAATAAACATCGTTAATTTGAACCTCCAGATGCCTCCTATAACTTCGCCTGTCAGTTTCACCAAAAAACCAGATGGTACATGTAAACAGTTTTAATCATGTAAATATCTGGAGGAAAAGTGCTGCGTAGAAATGTTATAAACTGAACTTGTTGACTAAGATGAGTCAAGACCACGTGGGGTATTTCGGAGATGAACTGAGGTGAGAAAACCAAGGCCCCGTGGAGGGAGAGTATCTGCTGTGACACGGGCCCAGACGGCCGAGTTCTCGGTCCTGCCAAAAGGAGCGTCTCGCTCCGAAAAAGATAAACTTTTGGCCGTGTAAATATTACGTGTGCTTGTTATGTGTGTGTCCCGTATCGTCTAATAAAATTCTGAAAAAGAAACGAACGCCAAGTTCTTTTAATTTCTTGTAAGAGCCTTTCTTAAATGAGTTCATATATGACGGTACAGTGGCAATGAGTTGTTGATTCATCAGTTGATGCAGGTTTTTATTCTTCGGGCCCATTTTGTGAAAAGTAAAAGTTATTATTGTGAATTTTATATTTTTGTGAAAAATAACATTTTGTAACGAAAGTTGAAATCCAGTTACTCAAATTTGAAAGAAGAATTTATGAACGAAAACTTCTTTAAATTCCCTTGCTAAAGTTTTTGTTTTTCGTGACCTGGTTTTATTTACAAATTACGCATTTTATGAAAAAGAATGTTACGAAAGGGGCTTATTTTATTAAAAGCAATTTTGTGAAGGGGCCTGTTTTAAGTTCACTTTTGTGGAGGGGCCCATTTTATTAAATTTATTTTTGTGAAGGGGCCTATTTTATTAAATAGAAATTGTGGAAGGGCCCTAAATAGGCCCCAAATTTTGCCTGGATCGACCCCTGCTGACCTCTCCACTTATCATTTGTGCTGATGCTACTGCCTCACTGTTATTCATTCAGCATTGAATAACTAGACTCCTTTATAAAACCTTGAGATAACTCTGTTCTTAACACTATTTCTAGGTTTCAAATGCAGGGGTCGATCCAGACAAAATTTGGGGCCTATTTAGGGCCCCTTCACAAAATTCCCTTTAATAAAATAAGCCTCCTACATAACATTCTTTTTCATAAAATGCGTAATTTGTAAATAAAACCATGTCACGAAAAACAAAAACTTTAGCAAGGGAATTTAAAAAATGTTTTTGTTCATAAATTCTTGGTTCAAATTTGAGTAACTGGATTTCAACTTTTGATACAAAATGTTATTTTTCGCAAAAATATAATAAAATTCACAAAAATAACTTCTACTTTTCACAAAATGGGCCCTAAGAATAAAAACCTGCGTCGACTCCTGAAATGACATCTTTTAAAAGATTTTTATTTATGGTTATTTTTTTTTCTAATTTTTAGATTAAAACAATCTCAAATTATTTTGAATGCATTAAAGATTTATTTTTTATACTTATTAGCTTTAAAAACTACAATTTAAAATGAACATAAATCAAAACATTTAAAGATGTCATTTGACATGGATAGAAAGTATCCATCCTATTTATTGAAAAATAGACTCAGACTCAAAACTTCATCTTATTTAGCTTAAAATTCTGTATTCTTCAATAATATCTAAATTAATGTTTAACTACTTTGAGACCAATGTCCTCTATGCACAGTTTTATTTTTTAGAATCGCTATTACCAAATGGTAATGTCTGCCTCATTTAAAATTCCAGGAATTTTGTGTTTAAATAACGGAAAAATTACTATTCAGAACCAGAAACAGTGGCACTTAAAAATAACATCTGTACTACCTTAAAGTTTTATGACAAATGAAAACACATATATCGCTCACCCGCAACCACAAGAAAAGTGACACATCTTGCAAAACTTCATTTTGCATTTTATTCCTCTAATAGGTCTGTCACAGGTGCGTCTTACTATATTAAAAGTTTCATAAGTGTAGTTATCCGGAAAATCACTTTATTACACTATAGGCCCATTCGTGACCGCAGAAAGGGAGTGAAGGTAAAATGACTCAACCCACCAAACCTCATCTACTTTTTCATTCTTAAAGGTTTTATGCTTTTATGCATGTTTTTAGTACTGCATGCAAAGCTAAGTGCTATCATTTCATCTTACAGTAAAAACAAGCAAATCTTATTTTGCCTTTCCTACGAAATTCACTGTTGTCGAGATGTCACTTTTCTTGCTGGTGAATGATATGTAGGTGATTTTCAAAAACTGCCGTGTTTTACTGTCCTTTGCACAGAAAAATAGTTAAATATCATGATTTTAATTATTGAATCCTAACTATCATGTTTTTTGAATGATAATTTCCAGATATATTATTATTTATAAAAAGTTTAAAAATAAGAAATATATTCTTTTGTAATCAAAATGTGATTAGTGCCATAGGTTGTCCCAACAAGCAATTTATTAGGTAAAGATTTGACTAAATTCTTTTCAAAACAGATAGTTATAATTTTTTTAATACATTTTTATTTATTAAGGTGCTACTAATTAAAAAAATATTTATTTTCATTAATCTATAATTCTTAATAATTTTTTTAAACTGTGTCCTAAGAAAGAGTGCTTCTGACAAAAAATTCATCTGGAATTTTTTAGAGGGTCATGTCTTTTTATCAAGGCAAAAATACTCCTTAAAAGTCAACTTGTTATCAGGTTTAGGTGAATAGAGTAAATAGTTACTTTGAATGTTTTTGTGAGTATTTTTTTGTACGTCATTTTGTATGTATCCACTTCTAATTGATAATTAAATGAACTTTTATTTCTTAATCTGCTTTTATTATATACGAAATAGAAAATCATTGTATGGGCCAGAAGATATAATGGCTGCAATTTATGCCTGGGGAAAAATAAAAATATTTTGCTTAATTTGTCATTACCGTGCTCACTTATATCATTACTAAGTTCATTAAAATTAAAAATTAGTTTTGAAATGTTAAATTAGTAATTTGGTCTCTGCTGATGCTTGTATATTAATGTTTATGTGGTAAGGTAATTATTTACAAAAAATTAAAACTTTCTGATTATTTCTGAAAATTTGATTTTGTTATTCCAAAACAGGGACATGAAAATGACCCATGTGTGGCATTGGTCTTGAAGTAGCTTATGATGTACATGTAAGGAAAGAAAATCATTCTTTTCTTTTATTATATTTAAAATTCTTTTTTCAGGGCTATTATAGAAGAGCAGCCGCTTATATGTCTCTTGGTAAATTCAAGCAAGCTTTAAAAGATTTCAGTGCTGTAAGTTACTTATATTTGCTTCCTTTCCTCATAAAATAGACTGCATTTTTGTATTCATTGACTATTAAAATAATTTTTTTTTCCCTTTTCAGGTAGTAACAGCTAGGCCGAATGATAAAGATGCTAAGACTAAATATTCAGAATGCTCAAAAATTGTGAAAAGGAAAGCGTTTGAGAATGCCATATCTGTTGAAGAAACTAAGAAATCTGTTGCAGACTCTCTCAATCTAGAAACTATGAGTAAATAAAATCCACCTGTCTTTTCATTTTTTTTTTTTTTTTAATGTCATGCAGTGCTAAATGATTTCCACTTTATGTGTTTCTCGATTTCTTCTTTTAATTAATTTTTATTTAATCTTATTTTATGAGGAAGTTATCTCCTCTCTTCCTCTCAAAACATAACGCCTGCTAACTTGTGACTTTTTCTGTTTTTATTTTATTATGCATGTTCTTTTAAAGAAGGAATTTTCAACCTTTTAAGCTGAAAGGCCACAAGGTAGACTTCCTCAAATCCGCACAGCTTGGGGCCCGAGGTTGTGTGGATTTTAGAATTTTACAGATTTCAGGTCATTGCTTTGTTTAAATTTTTTAAACAGTCATTTGAATGTAATAATGCAATCGAAATTATAGTAGAATGCTTGCAATATAGCAAACTATTAAAATAATTATATAAAGTAATAAACTAAAATGATAAAAAGTAAGATAATTTTTAAAATGATGAAATTATTAAAAGTAAAGGTCAAGTAAATAATTAATGTATAATTAAATATGCATAATATAGATGAGATACATGTTCCTTGAATTATTCAATGAAACTTTCCTCATAAAGGTATCCGAATAATATTCACATCAAAATCATAAAATAAGGAAGTTTTATCAGAATACATGCAGAATTATATAAAACAAAAAAATTCTGTCATTTTGCCCCTACATCTGAACTGAAAGTTTCATTGTCTACATCTGTGATGATGTGCGGATTTTAAGCGTTTGCAGATTTGATGGGGTCTACTGTATTTTAAAAGTTCTACGGGCCACCTGTAATTGATTACATAATGTGGGCAAATAATGTATACACGCTTTGGTTTCTAGAGCAGGGCCAGGTTGTAGAGAGGTGCTGCAGAACTACAAAATTCCTATTTTTATTTTGATTCATAAAAAAGGCATATTTTCATACAATATTTGATTTTAACACCAAAAATTCTATACAACTGAGGTGATTGTGTTCAGGTAATGTACCTGAATTCTGGTATTTATTTCATTTTCCATACCGAAATTCCAGTTTTCCTGATAGTTAAATTAATAAAATAAAGACTAAAATATCAATTTCATATGATTTCTAAGCATAATTAAAGGTAATATTTTTCATAATGAAATGATTTGGGCCTCTCTGCAATAAATTACATGTTCTCTCTCCATGCAAAATGTTTTTCTTGCTAAAATTTCAGGTATTTTTTCATGAACTCGCAATCACCCCAATACAACTACTTGATTTAGGGGTAGAAACAATAGCTCATAGGGGCTGATAGCAGAAAAGTTCAAGACCTGGGCATGCAGATTTTCTTTCCTCTTTTGCAGATTCTTTTTCCATCAAACCTTTATTTTGTTTTAAATTATGTTTAGCTCTTTAATTCAAAAATTTTCTGTTTCTGGGCATAGGGATAATCTGTCTGTTAACACAAAGAAAATGAAAACATGCGAACAGTAGTATGTTTATAGCAGTACTGCAATGAATTGTGCACGCGAAAGCATAAATATAGGTTACCAAGAGCTGTTAGCATAAAGTGATAGTGTCTGTCACAAAAAATTTCAAAACAAGTTTATTTGACATAAAAAAAAAAAAAAAAACATAAAAGCTAGCAGTTATGGAATGAATCTTATAAAGTACTACAAAAAATTTTCAATGTCACAGAAAAAGTTTCATTCTTAATATTTTAAGTTGCACAGTGATCCACTAAAATAACTTCAGCAGGCTGGCGGTGAAGACCCCTATTTTAGAGCCTTGATTTTTAATTCAACTTAATATTTTCTTATTCTTGTCTTTTTTAAAAAATTCATTTGTAGATTTGCCAAGTTTCCTGATTTTGGCAGAAGATTGTGTGCTTTTTTTTCTTGTTTATCCAAATTCCTCCTTTTTGATATAGTATAGTGGTCTCAGCCTCTATGAGCTATTCTGGTTAACCCTCTTTCAGCCAATTCGGCTCTAAAAACATAGTGCAGTAATTTCCGGCCTATAATCTGCGGATTATCTCTTTAAAAAGACCTCAAAATTTTTAAGTGTTGATTACCAGCTGAAATTTTTTTTAAGCAGAAGTTCACGTCAGACATCCAGTTTCTACTGGCAGTCATAAAATAAAAATGTAAACATTTATCACATGATTGTTTGCTATCGACCGTCCGCGGAGTTGCTCGTGATTGGTTCATATATGACGTGTATGTGCTAGTGGGAGTGGCTTCTGATTTTTATATTATTTTTTAGCCTTTTGACAACATGTTTCTCTGAAGAACAAAGCATTTCTCATCTCTTTCAAAAATTGCAATTTCAATCGTTTAGGAAATATTGTATCGTTATCACGTTGAAAGTTATAATAATGTCTAAGAGAAAACATGTTATTTAACACTGCAGAATTTAAACTGAACGTTATTTAAAAAGCGGAAGATGATTTAAAAACAGCAATTATTATAGAAATATCTGTATCACAAGACATTCTACGTTTTAGATATAAGATTCAATGAAAAAAAAAAACCTTTCATTTTTAAATTGTAATTATTTTATTATTTTTAATTATTTTATTACAATTATAGTTTAAAGAGAGCAACTAAATAAATAGGGAGGTGGTTTATTAATAGTACTTTGGAATGTTGAAAATCCTCATATAGTCCTGTGAGTAATCCGCATATTATACACCAATGCAGATTATCTGCTAAATTTTTTTTATAATGGCTAAAAATTGCGGCTGCGGATTATTGGCCGGAAATTACGGTAATTTATTTTATAGAGTCCCAATCCAAAAAAAAAAAAAAACCCTGCAAATATAGAAACTCAATAGGCATTTTAATATAAATACTTTTTAAAGAAATGCTGTGTTTAGTGATGGTGGGGATGCACTTTAGGACAGCATTTTATTTTTAATCTTGTTGAAGGGATGCTTAAAACATTTTTGATGGTCCTTTCGGATGCATTTTTCAATTGAAATATTGCAAATTACACATATTTTGTATGTAATACATTGAATCTGTCTTATTTCTTAAAAGAAAACCTAGTTTTTTGCAAGTGTCTTGTGTTCCAAGATTTCAAAAGCATAGTGGCACATCACTTTATTAATGATCAGGGTATGCTGATTTAAATCAGTTTGATTTTAATCATGATTAAAATTATGATTTTAATCACTTGACATGGATCTGTTTAAGAAGAAATTGGGTCCTTTAAAGGACCCTTCACAAAATTTTTCATTTCAAAACAGGACCCTTCACAAAACTTTTCATTTCAAAACAGGACCCTTCACAAAACTTTTCATCTTAACCCTCCGACTGTCTTGGAAAAGGGCTAAATTGTAATGTTGTTTTTTCTGCATTTTGTTTTAAATGCTTAAAAAAATGATTCTTTGATCATTTTATAAAAAAGCTTAATAACGAATATGAATGCAATCCTTGGAAGTATTAATCATTGTTCAATGTATTAAAAATACATTAAATCAATAGAATTATTTTACTTTAAATATTGCTTGTATTGCAGTGAAACTTGGAGCTTAGTGAACGTATTAACACGGGCTTGTCAGTGAGGGGATTAAAAAAGGACCCTTCACAAAATTCTTTGGTCTTAAAAATAGGCTTTTTACAAAATTTTTCAAGCTCTAAACTGAATCTTTCACAAATTGAATCATTTAAAAGTAAAATCTGACCTGTCACTTTTACATATATAAAGAAAAAATATGTATTTTACATACATATATCTTCTTAAAAATATTTTAAAAAGAACCTTGAGTTCATTTCAAATTTACAAAATTAGGACTAGATTTTTCACAAATAAGCTCTTCACAATTTCACAAAAACAGGACCCTGAGAGAAAAGTCTGGACAGACCTCTGCTTGATTAAAAAAAGTTCATTGATTAAAATCACACATTATGTTTAAAAATTTTTTTATTGATAATGTTTAACTGTATTGAAAAGAGTACATGTTTATTTAAATCAAAAACAATAAAGGTGTATGTTTTCAATACACTCTTAGGCTAATATCAGACAAACATCTTTTTGCATGCTTTTTTCCCTACATATCATCCCTACGCAATGCCTAAGAATGTTCTTTCATTTTGAACAGCCATCCTCTGCTTGCTTTTCTTTGTAGACATTCACTGGAGGGATAAGGAAATTCATTGAATGGGATAACAGTGGTATCCCAGAATAAATACATAACAAAGAAGAATTTCCTGAGGAATTTCCTTCTTTCGACCACTGACAAACTGTTAGTTACAAACGTATTTTTCAAGCACACATGAAGCAAAGAACTTATATCAAATATTAAGAGCTCTTTGCTGGAAGTTACTATTGCACACTGAACTGTATAGCAATACTTGGTCTTGGTGCAGGGAAAATTGAAAAAAAAAAAAAAAATTAACAGAAAGATATCAGGTACGAAAAAGAATCCCATATGGCTCATTTTATAGAAATTACAACAGTTTCGGTTAAAGCAGGGAAATTAGTTTTTCTCTACAAAGCATTAAATTTGTCTTAGCTAAAAATTTCATGATAACGTTTCCCGATTTAAAGTGAATAAGTAATTGTTTACCTTGATACTTTGTGCATTTTTTTCTCTGAAAATGTCAGTATCAGGAATTTCTGTTATAAAAGAGTTTAAAAGAACTTAAGTATGTAATATATCCAGCTATAAAATTATTATTTTTATTAATATTTTGATCTTGATTTGTGAAAATATGTTATATTGAGCAAAGAATTCATTGGTACTTTTCTGGATGTTTATTCTGGGTTTGCATTTGTTTACCGGTGAATTATAGAGTTTCAAGCCTTTATCTTAATTGTGTTTATAAAACTATTGAAAATGGCATGCAGAAAATGGTCTTCAGAGTTTAAAATAAGGTTAGTTAATTTAAATAAAAAAAATCTGATTTAAATAAAAATAATTTATTTAAAAAAAATCATACTTATTTTCCATACTCTGTTAACTCTTTATGTCCCAAATTATGAATTCATGAAAATTTCCTCTTCTAATGTATTTTTCATGAATGTTTGAAACTACATTACATTTTAAAAGGATTTTGCCAATTAAAATTAATTCATTAAATTTGACTTTATAGGGATTTTGTGCACTATTTATAACTCCACTCAAATCTTTTATTTAAAATCTTTTTTTTTTTTAGTATTTCTTAGAATTAGGAAATGTACAAATACAAGATACAATAAAAATATAGAAATATTTCCAAAATGTTTTTGGAAGAAGATAAAGAAAAGTATCTATCACTCATTCTGAACTATATTAAATAAATTTTATAACAAGTTATTTAAACGGTACTTTAAAGCCCGGTAGCAGAAAGTTCGAGATGGGAGACAGGCGTTGCAGATTTTCTTTTCTCTTTTGCAGATTCTTTTTCATCGAACCTTTATTTTGCTTCATATTATGGTTAGCTCTTTATTACTTAATACAAAAACTTATTATTAATAAAAAAATTATAAAATGCCTAAAAACGCTACAGGTAAGTGATTGTTTGATTAATTAATGCTTCAATTATAAAAATATTTTACCTGCAAATTATTTTTTGTCCCTGAAATATCTGTCGCAGACACTTAGAGAAATTTCTACTACTAAGCTTTAACCCTCCGACTGTCTTGGAAAAGGGCAAAATTGTAATGTTGTTTTCTCTGCATTTTGTTTTAAATGCTAAAAAAAAATATTCTTTGAACATTTTATAAAAAATCTTAATAATGAATATGAATGCAATCCTTGGAAGTATTAATCATTGTTCAATGTATTAAAAATACATTAAATCAATAAAATTATATTACTTTAAATGTTGCTTGCATTGCAGTGAAACCTGGAGCTTAGTGAACGTATTAACACGGACTTGTCAGTGAGGGGGTTAAAGCACTGTCGGGGATTGAAGGGTTAATGATGATATGACCAGTTAAAGCACTTCTAATTTAATAAAACTTCATGGCCTTCTCTCACAGTAAAAAAGAAAAATCTGCCAAAAAGAACTATGAATGAAAAAGTTTTCTGAATAAAATTAGGCATTTAACAAAAAAAAATGTGACAGCATTTTCATCAGAAGAAACTTTTTCCTTCAGATTAATGTTATCCTAAAAGTTTTCTTCATTTCATTAACCACTTAGAATACATTTAAATTGATCAAGCATAAAAATATGTATAAATGTTAATGAATGACAACTGTATTATTTTATAGTCATTGAAGTTTCCATTTATTTATTTTATTTCTTTAAATTTCTGTAAGTTATTATGACATGGTATTTTTTTCAAGACATTAAAAATTGGCCAATTAGTTAGGGAAATCGATACTAATAAAAAAATGGTCTGTGTACAATGGCTAATAGTATCTGCTACATGTAGAAGTCTGAAGATGTAGATTAGGAGAGATCACAGTAACAAGGGTATATTTCGCTTTAAAGGAACATCTTTGGTTTAAAAAAAATATTAATATTAACCCTTTCAAAAAAAAAAAAATTGAATGGAAGTCTCTTCTCAAGTCCTTGATACTCTTCCCCCCCCCCTTTCCCTTGGGTTGAAAGGTTAGGGAAATTGATTATTTAAGTAAACTCGACAAGCTTAAACTAACAACTCAAAAATATCGGATATTTTAACACAGGTTCTTTTCAGTCTTCAGGCACATAATTTATATCTCATATAAAAGTTTTTAAACATTCAGACAATTCTAAGTATTTGAAATTAATTAAAATTGGCTTTGCTATTTGCTTGCTTTGATTATGGATCTCACTGGTGGCTTTTGCTCTTAATGTAAAATGAAATAAATAAATAAATAAATAAAATAAAATTAGTAGAACACTTCTTTTACAAATAAATATCCATTCTTGCATGCTGCCAAAGACAGTGGTGCATCCAGTATTAAGATCGTTGAAAAGATTTTCGTTCAAATATATAATAAAATCATTCAACACTGATTTTAGACATATTTAAGGGATATATTTAGATATATTCATGGGGCAATGCTGGGAAGGTCAGGTCTGTAAAGAGTACAGTTTATTAAATTTAAAAGAATAACATAGTCAATCCTGATATTTTAGTAATTTTGATATTGAAACAAAATGTTTTACAAATTTAAAAGCAGAAAGGTAAAGAATTTTGAATTAGAATTTTCTTCCAACTAAGCTAGCTCTTTTATTTTTTTTGAAAAAATATGTTTGTATCATTTTTCAAATTTTGCATTATTATTATATTGTTGTAGTAGTAGCATTTTGATTGTAAAGTAATTGTTTGTGTTTAAATTTAGCAATAGAAGATTGTTACAGTGGGCCGTGCCTAGAGAATGGAAAAGTGACACTGGAATTTATGAAAGAGTTAATGGAAGTGTATAAAGAAGGAAAGAAGCTACACAGGAGGTTTGCTTATCAGGTATACTTAACTCCAATCACTCCTTTTAAAAGTCTTTCCGTTTACAGGGTGTTGTGTGCAAACTTGAAGAGGTGCACACTCACAGTTTATAAATATAGTATTTTTGAAAATACAGGGTGTATCTAAAATGCTTCAACAAACTTAGGGGGGTGATAGTACTCATCAAAACGAACAAAAAAGGCAATGGAACATGGGGTCGCAAATGATGTTTAAAGGATGAAAATGGCAAAACTAATAAATATCGAAATCTTGCATGCTGCTTTTCTGCAGAACTGGCTTGTAGCACGAAGCTGGTTTTCCTTTCACTTTGTGCCTATCCAGCCAGAAAGAGATAACAAAAACTTGGAAGAAAGCCAAACAAATTTGTGAGCAGGAATCCACGTATGCAAATTTGAGTGTGTCCGCCAGTCGTTCCTCCATAGATGTACTCTGTGTAATAATGTCTGCGGTCGACACTTTGAATAACTGTTGTAAAATATTTGTTCTCTCTGGACATCACGAGCTGTATTGTACCTATTCTGTGCAATCAGTAATTTTCTGGAGTGTTTCTTGTCTCGGTTTGTTCATTTCCAGACACATTTTCTCGATTTTCATCCTTCAAACGTCATTTGCGACCCCATGTTTCATTGCATTTTTTGTTCGTTTTCATGAGTACTGTCATCCCTCTAAGTTTGTTGAAGCATTTCAGATACATCCTGCATAAAAAATATCTAATATTTTGATATATAGCTGGTTATCTAAATTAGACACTATCTTTCAGTGGCTGTTCTAAGTTAATGTTGTCCCCTATAATTATTGGTTCTATATTTAAAAATTTGGCTTTAAATATAAAGCTCTAGAACTAAATTAGGGATCTGACGAATAGTGATTTGGTGGAATACTGAATATTCAGCCAAATTTTAGGCCGAATACCAACTTTTTTTTCAAATTAAAAAAATAACCAATTCTATATGGTATCATAATTGATTTCATTTTTTAAGATAGTTTATTATTACAAAAAGTTTTACTATAATGACTATATATACAGGGATCTGTTTAGGAAGAAACTGGATCCTTTAAAGGACCCTTCACAAACTTGATCATCTCAAGACAACACCCGTCACAAAATTATTCATCTTAAAACAGGACCCTTCACAAAACTTTCCACCTAAAAACAAGACACTTCACAAAATTCTTTGTCATAAAAATAGGCCTCTCATAAAGTTTTTCCACCTTTAAGTTGAACATTTCACAGATTGAATCATTTAAAAGTAAAATCTGACCTGTCACATTTACATATATAAAGAAAATGTATGTATTTTACTTACACATATCTTCTTAAAAATGTATAAACAAGAATTGGATAGAACGATAATTTTAAATTCACAAAATTTTAACTAGATTTTTCTCAAATGTAAAAAGCTGTTCACAATTTCACAAAAACAGTACCCTGGAAATAAAATCTGGACAGACCCTTGATATATACATAATCGAAAATTTTAAAATGAAAAAAAAAATATGTTCTAATATTAATCTGTTTAAATTTTTTAATAATTTGATGTAGGGCGAAACCCCCAGTGACTGGACACCTTAAAGTTTCTTTCTCGTTTCTCATTCAAATCACTATTACAAAATTTTAAATCTATTTCATGCTAATTTTACTTTTTGAAAGGATAGTAGAGATACATTTAAAAATTACTGTTGACAAAATTATCAAAAATTATACTTTGTATTATTAAAAATTATTTTCTTTGCCTAAATATGGGAATATCTGCAATAACTGACACCAATCTCCTTTTAAAAACCAATAACTGATACTAAATGAACCAACCAGTGTTTGACACTTTACTTGCAAAGATTAAAAAAAAAAAAAAGTCATTTTTTATTTCAAGGAATTTATGCTTTTTAAATATACTTTAATCTTAATAAAAACAAATTTCTTAAACTTTATTTATATATGATATCATACTACAGTTGTATGTGTCTCCTTGTTCGTGTTTTATATTATTAGTAATGCAAAAATCTAATGACTGACAAATGGTGTCAGTCCCTGGCAGAACAACTTAAGTTTTAATGGTTTTGACTACAAGATAAATTTAATTTATTATTATTATTTTTTTTTTTTTTTAACGGATTTATAAACTAGAAATCATGGTCCTAATGTGCCATAGACACCTTTTAACTGATTTCAACGTTTAGGATGGTTGCATTACAAATAGATTTTAAAGTACCTTGATTTTAGAAATAAGATGGATGCTTCAAAATAATGCTTTTTGTGTTCTCAAAAGTTTTTTCCTCATTAAATATGTTTTTGGCCTACTAGTGGTAAATAAATTGACTCCAAAATAAAAATAAGTGTCTAAGTTACCACCAGATGAATTTACTTTGCTGAATTTTACAAGAAAATGCTTATCTGAGTTATGCAACTGAGAAAGAAAATGACTTCATGAATGTGTCAGAAAGTAGCGTGTGTGGATTAAAGAAAAAAATTGCGAAAAGTGAAAAAAAAAAAAAATCTTATCCTGAATTTATTTGGCAAGATATTTCAAAATATTCAGCTGCAGGCCGAAACATTCAATCAACCAAATATTCGGCAAAAGGGCTGAATACCGAATAGCGGCCAATTATTCATCTCATCCCTAAAATAAGTGTATAAATTTTTCTTTTTTAGCTAAAAAAGTTGCTGTTGTAACAAAAGTTCTTTATCTACAGAAACACCCAATCAAAAATATCACACACACTATTTTAAAACTATCCAATGTATGAAACTATCACACATCACAATATTTTGAAAATAAATATCGGATATCAGGGGACGATGCAAGTTTTTATTCTTGGGGCTCATTTTGTGAAAATTAAAAGTTATTTTTGTGAATTTTATTATATTTTTGTGAAAAGTAACATTTTGTAACGAAAGTTGAAATCCAGTTACTCAAATTCAAACCACAAATTTATTAACAAAATTTCTTTAAATCCCCTTGCTAAACTTTGTTTTTCATGACCTGGTTTTATTTACAAATTACATATTTTAAAACAGTTTTTATGAAAAAGAATTACGAAGGAGGCCTATTTTATTAAAAGGAATTTTGTGAAGGGGCCTGTTTTATAAAGTTCAGTTTTATGAAGGACCCATTTTATAACATTTATTTTTGTGAAGGGGCCTAATTTCTTAAATAGATTTTTGTGAAAGGGCCCTAAATAGGTCCCAAATTTAGACTGGATCGATGCCTGGATATGTATCATGATGTATATTACTAAACTCTGAGCACACTGCAATACTATTTGTAATGCTGCAACATTTTGTATAGGAAACTATTCGCTTATCCAGTCCTGAATACAGGGTGTCTTAGCCAAGCACAGATTTTAGTTCATAGCTTTACTAGTTATGAAGATGTCATGATATTTTCAAATAAACTTGCATTACTTTCAATGAAATGGGATAACTTCCTGAGAGTGCCTGGAAAGGGTCATGATGCATCCTCCAAACAATGCCAAACTAGATCCTCCATCTTATAGAATCATATATCACAGTTAGGGATTACTACCTTGAGACTAATTTCCAATCCTGGGATTACGAAAATTAGAATTTCTCTAATATCGCCATTTTTTTTTTCAATAGTTAAATATAATAATCTTATGGAAAATATAATTAAAGCTAAAACACAATCTAACTTACATATGAAAATATACCAAGTTAAAAATTTATGACTTTAATTAATTATGAAAAAGTATAGGATAAATTACAATTGAAAATTAAAGCAAATATGCTGTTGATGTTTGGCAATGTCACAAATACAGACCTGCCAACTGCTACGAAAAAATCGTAGTTGCTACGATTGGGACCTATAAACTACGATGCTACGAAAATCGGTCTTAAACTACGATATTTTGCAAAAAACAAAAAAAACGCATCTTCTGTTTCTAATTCCAATTTTTATCCCGCGCAGCATATTTTTCAGGAATGATTCTGGTCCAAAATTTCAAAGTATTCATTTCCGAAAGTTTTAAAAAATTTGTCATTAGTCCGAAAATTCGGACATTAAAAAATGCTCATGGGAAAAAAAAAAAAAAATCTGAACTGCAAAACAAACTTCTTAACATAAAACCCTCTTTATGTATATCAACCACAAGTGAATCGTATTTCTGTAAATATTTATACAGGAATTCCCTTCCTTAGAAACAGGGATGCCATTTTAAGAATTTCTGGAGGCGGGGATCTTTGAGGGGCAAGATTTGAAATAGTGTGCAAAATCACACGATTTGTACTATTTATTATTAAACATTTCAGTTTTGTGTGGTAAAAAACACAAAATTCGTCAAAAGTTCATGGTAAAAAGTGCAGATTTCAACAAAGAATCGTGATTAAAAAAAATGTGAATTACGATTGTGGGGAAAAAATTGTAAATATCCTGAAATGGTCGCGGGAAACAAAAAATTCGAGAATTTCGTCAAAATTTACTGCACTGGGCTAAAAAATTGGAACCAGGCTTCTTTTACAAATGTAAAAAAAATGCTGCAAAACGAGAAGAAACTTAAATATCGTATAAAAATTTTCAGAGGAAAAAATTTAATATATTGAGTTAAAAGACTGAAACCTTATTTCTTTTACGAATGTTAAAAGATGGCTCCGAAACACGAAAAACCAACCAACCAACCTCCAGATTAATTTCAATATTCTGTGCTACGATTTCTCATTTTCAAAAGTTGGCAGGTCTGCAAATAACATGAAATGTCTATGTTTCATCTTCTAGATAATTTCTTTTATTTCCTGTTAAACAAGTTTTTGAAAATAGCCTTTAGTTATCAGTAAGTTTTCTTGAATCAGTTGAAGTGATGAAAATTTTAAATGAGAAACTCTTTAGCTGTCAGCTCGCGATAAAATTAAATCCAGTGATTCCTTATCAGTATTAAAGTAGTGCTCTATTTTCCATTTTTTAGAAAGCAGTGTATTTTCTATGTGATCTTGACTTGTGGAAGGAAGAGAGACTGTATTAAATTCTTACTGAACTTTAGTACCATGTTCCATAGATAAATGTGCATCCAACTAATGTTTTAAGCACTGTGTTACATCTTTTACTTTTAGCGCTTTTCCCATCTTTTGACGTTAAAAAGCAGTGCCATACTCAAGAATTAGGGTCAGGTGGGTGGAATGGGTAATACTGTTTTTTGTCCGAATTAAAATTATATTATGTACAAAAAATATTTGTAAATCATGTATATAATTTATTAACCATTCAACTTCCATTTTAAGTTTAGAAAAAAATATTGGCAACATTTACTCCATTTAGAATCAGTTTTGAAAGGCATATGGTGAATGTCAACATCACTTAGTGCTGCATTAACTTTGTCTTTTTTTTTATTTTATTGCAGAAATAATTTCTTTTACTGCATAGTTTGTACATAGCAGTGTCTTTTATTGACTAAAACAAACATGTAAGAAAAATTCTTTAGTTATAATTAAAAATGTAAAATGGGGTGAAATGGGTATATGATTAGGCTTAGGGAAATAATACTTAGGTAAAAAAAATCTAAAAAATATTTTAATGCCCAACCCAGTAGCAGAAAATTCTCCAAGTGTCTGCAACAGATACTTCAGGAGCAGAAAATAATCTGCAGGTAAAGTATTTTACAATTGAAGCGTTAATTAATCAAACAATCACTTACATTTGACGTTATTATGCATTTTATTAATTTTACTAATAATAATCTTAAGTTTTTGTATTAAGTAATAAAGAGCTAAACATAATATAAAGCGAAATAAAGGTTCAATGGAAAATAAAATAATCTGCAAAAGAGAAAAGAAAATCTGCGAAGCTCGTCTCCCGTCTGGAACTTTCTGCTACCGGGATGCCCAAGTGATCAAAACATCAGATTCTCTTACTTACATTATAAAATTCCTGCATAAATCATCAGTAGAAAACTTCTATTAGAGATCTGCACGGGTCGGCCCGCAGACCGGACTCGGGCAGATTTTCATTCACGGCACCCGGGCCGGGCCCAGGCCATACTTTTTCTGAAAGCTTGGGCCGTGCCTAACTTACTTTTTCTGTACAGAGCGGGCCTGGTTTCATTCCTAGTCTTCACGGCCCAAAATTTTCAGTCCTAGTTTTGAGCCAGCCCGTATGAAAATCATTGTCTCAGCATGGCCTGGTCCATTTAAAGGTCAGTTAAATTAAGCCTGGCCCAAAAGTTTTTGCAAAAAATGCATACATTTTTGAATCGCCATTGTTCTACACTTAAACATTAAAATTTATTATTTTTAAAGAATAGTAGATTTCTACGCATATTAAAATATAACTAAATTAAAATACAGTAAAATGTGTGAAACCTGCCTATGACGGAACCCTGTTTTAAACTGAAAAACGTGTTGATCCATGCAAAATTAATATACTAATAAGTAAAAAAATAATATATAATGCATTTACACTTGCTAAGAAGGGAACTTGTCTATAAAGCATTTTTTTTTTCTTTTCTGTGCAATTCCATCATAGAAGATTTTACTGTTTAGCATTTTTTCGATTTTTAACACTTTTATACATGGAATATGGATTAACAATATTAATGATAACTGAAACATTTACATACAAGAAATAGAGATTCATTAAAAAAATAAATATCGCAGCCTGCTGCACTTTAAAAAAAAAAGTTAAGATAAAATATTTTTGGTTAGAACTCCTCGTACGAGACAAATTTTTAACAAATTTGACTTAAAAATCAATGTTTTGTAGAAGTTCACTCGGGCCGGGCCAATATTATTTTTTCTACGGGCCGGGCCCGGGTCTGGAAATGTCGGCCCGTGCAGACCTCTAACTTCTATACCTTTCCTAACAAAGATGACACGGTAGAAATTGACAGTAAACAACTTTCAGAAAGCTTAGCCAACCAACCCTTAATAATCAGGGACATTATGTAGTTAATGAGAAAGAAATTGGCCGATATAATTGTCAATAAATAATTTGATGTCATAAAATTTATAATACACTGAAATTTATGTTATGGGTCGCTTTGAATGCCTTTTAAACTTGGTTACCCATTCCACCCCACCCTATGGGGTGTGGGGTGGAATGGGTATA
This sequence comes from Maratus speciosus, assembly GCA_963932465.1. Taxonomy (NCBI): domain Eukaryota; kingdom Metazoa; phylum Arthropoda; class Arachnida; order Araneae; family Salticidae; genus Maratus; species Maratus speciosus. Next base: position 6,128,321 of record OZ010789.1, read on the forward strand.
GAAACAGCCATCAGAAAAACTTTTTTTTAACGTTAATAAATAATCTTTTGAAGAACAATTACGATGAAAATGTGATGTCTCTAAATGCAATGTAAACACTGAATCATTACTTTTTACAAATTCCTTTCCAATTAGGAATGATTCCATAATCATTTCAAAAACTTGTATTTTTATACCCATTCCACCCCACCTGGCCCTATCCACTATCTTTTGTATGAGCTACAAAATCCTTTTCATTAGACATCTTTAAAGCAAAATAAGTATAAACGCATGAAAAGCAAAGAAGTTAGCACATAATAATGACTATGATACACAAATGTGGCATTTACTGGTAAACTCTAATCTGAAAATGACTTTCAAAGTGAAAGATATTTTCTATACATGCAGCGAAATCAAAATAAACCAATGATTTCATTTTTCCTGACTAATAGCTGTGTGGATTCCATCTTTTTGCAACCCAAAAGATTTCTGTGTTAAAAGATTTAATCGCTTAGAAATATATGTAAAAAATACTTTAGATGTTTATTATTTTTTTAAATGATAAGTTCAGCTGAATATTGTTTAAAAAAAGGCAATCGCGAAAATCCTGGGATATTCAGGATTAAAAATAAAGCGGGATCCCGAGATAGAGGATTATAATCCCTACTCACTGTACATAGGCTATCACTGACCTCATGATGGTTTATTCTCCCATTTCACACACAGTAACTGTTGAATCTCTTGATAAGTTATCTTTATTGTTTTAATGGTATGAACAAAAATCCGCACTCAACTTGGCGTGAGACACCCTGTATAATGTATGGATGTTTCATCTGACGAAAAGACAGTTGTAGATAAATCTACTACTCTCAAAATTACCCTTTTTTTTGTAGTTTAACAAGTTTTAGTACTAATTGATTTATTTGTATTTGTGATTCACATGCTCATCAAATAGTAGATGATTGAGCAGTCATTAAATTTTTCCATGGAACAGTTTCTTCATTTGAATGTGTCTGTTAATTAAATCATGTTTTGTTGTTTTCAGATTCTTCTGGATGTGAAAGCCTATTTTGAAAAGCAGCCTACCATGGTTGAAGTTACAATTCCTGATGTATGTATTTATATATTTCCCACTGAACTTCTTTAGCTTTTGTTTACTTTTCATGTCATTTAAATGTTCAATAGGCATAGAGCCCAGTAGTTGAGTGGTCAGCACAGTGTGCAGCCATACTACGGGTCTGAGGTTCGCCTCCCTTTGGGTGCATGATTCACTTAATCTGACATTTCAGCAAGGTCTGAGTACCAAGCTTGCTTTGAAACTAAATGCCGTGTTGTTCAACATCAGGCTGATCTTTAGCACCTTAAGGCTCATGGTCGAGAATTCAGAGTTAGGGAGTGTAGGACATTTAGGCACTGTAGGACATGATCCTTAATGGATTGAAATACCTTAGTACTAGTTTAGATCAGAGAAACATGTTTATAGATGTTTCTAGGGTTTTTTTTGTTCCTTTTGGTTCTAATTATTATAAAAACTTATATTTAAAAAGCTATTGAATGATCTAAAAACTACAGAATTTCAAAATTTAATGAAGAAAAATTTAGTTTAGTACATAACATGTAGAGATGGGCAACATCGTTCCTTTTAAGGAATCGTTCCAGCCGGAATCGTTCACCGAAAGGAACGAGTTCATTGGAGTCGTTCCTTTCGGAATCGTTCCGAGAAAAATGAACGATTCCGAGAAAAAAAGAACGATTTTGAAAAATAAAGGATTCCAAGGGGAAAAAAACACTTCCGAGATAAAGAGAACCACATGCAATCCATAATATTTTTTACTAATTTATTTTCTTATGTACCCATCCATTTTCTTAGTTATCCAGTCGCTTTAATTTTGTAATGTTTTGGACAGATGATTTTGTTTTTAAGAGTTCATTTCATTGATCAGCGTGTGCAATTAATTTGCAGTTATTTCTAACTTTATGATTTATGATATAAAGCATAATTCCTCTTGGAAATTTAAGGGCGGTGCAAGGTCTATTCGATTTTCAGTATAATCATTGGTTTCTCTTGAAAATATGTCGTCAAATGACCGTCCATTTATATTATTATTTTATATAGTGTGTCTTTACTCTCAACAATGTTCAGTGGCTAAGTCCTAAACCGTTAGTCATAGACCTATAGTTCCAATTACAAAAATGTTTTAAATAAGGTAAAAAATTATTCTGAAAGTCGTTTGGATCAATAAAAATATTTCTAAAAAAGTTACGAAATTTAATTTTTTATACGGTCCTCCGCCCTGTAAGAGATATTTAGTAAAAATTTCCTGTTCTCTTAAAAGAAAGACAAAAAAAGTCCCATTCATCTAACACTAAAATTCCTGAAGTTATACGAAACTTTGAAATGCAAGACTTATGCCACTTTTCTGCATCCGAATACACATGAGTTTAGCCATGCTTCTAGGGGTCGTAAACAAAGTGCTTAAAGTATTTGAAGGATTTATTTCATGTGTAGCTGCGCTTTGAAAGAAATCGTATTACGACAGATTTTTGTAAGGATTTGAAGCTGTTTCTTTTCATGATTTTTTTAACAAAAACTATGCTATTTTTATAAGCTTTTATTTAACCTATTAACCGCCAAAACTATAAGTAGGAATTTTCAAATTTCTTGTTGAAAGTCGCTTGCCACCACAAATTCAGAAAGGTAATTTCCGCTTTATTAAAATATCAAAATTTCTGCCAATAAATAAGGCAATTTTTTTAATTGTAAAATAGTGGTGACAAAGTAATTAATGTAAGCATGAGCAATTATTTTGACCGTTGCGTGAACGCAACACCAGCGGGTAACGGGTTAACTTGAAACGATCGTATGTATGTCTTTCCAGTTCAAAATTTGTACTCGAAATTCAACTCACTTTAAAATATGCGATCGAGGTTAAATTTTACATATTGACGTAAATCAGATGACAATGTAATATTATTATGATTTTCAGTGCTTACCATTATGTACTTATTTTACAGGGTAACACAAAAAATTTCGGATAGATTACTGCCAACAAGTTTTCTAAAAAGTTTTAGATTAGATAACACAAGACTGCGATGGTTGTGTTTTTTTATTTTTAAAATTATGTATTTTTAAAATTATGATTTTTATGTATTTTTTAGCACTGAATCCGAAAATTATCTTCATTTTTAACCATCATGTCACAATTTTTCGCAACTAGTAAATTTCAAAATAGTAAATTTCAAAATTGAAAAAATAGCTAATACTATAAAATAGAGTCGAGGGTTGTATTTTTAAACTTTTAAGACTGATTTGTATGTGCTTTATAGCACTGAATGTAAAAATTACCTTCATATTTAACCATCATGTTAGACTTTTTTTGTAAATGGCAAATTTCAAAGTTAAACTAGTATGTTGTGGCCATCACAAAACTTTCTTCTAAATAAATCACGTCAATTAAATCATTTAAATAGTAAAAGAAATTACATCAATTTAGAACCAATTCGTATCAAAGTATTTGAAGTTTGATGAAAATTCGTGCATTACTTATTGAGATAGAGCTGTAGGGGAAATTCTGAAAAATGCAGCATAGCAGCGCCACCTGTTGAGCGATTTGCACCAAAACACAAACAGCACTAATTCATATTAAGGTATACCGGAATCTGAAGTTTGATGAAAATCGGTGCATTAGTTCTGGAGCTAGAGCTATTGTGGAAATCATAAAAATGCAGCACAGCAGCGCCACATGTTGAGCGATTTACACGAAAAGGTACAAAACGTCAATTCATGTCAAGGACTAACAGAATCTGAAGTTTGATGAAAATCCGTGCATTAGTTCTGGAAATTGAGCTATTGTGGAAATCGTGAAAAATGCTGCATACCAGCGCCACCTATTGAGCGATTTACACCAAAACATAAACAGCACTAATTCATATCCAGTATACCTAAATCTGAAGCTTGTTGAAAACCCAAGCATTAGTTCTTCAGATAGAGCTATTGCGACCTATTGAGCGATTTACACCAAAACATAAACAGCACTAATTCATATCCAGTATACCTAAATCTGAAGCTTGTTGAAAACCCAAGCATTAGTTCTTCAGATAGAGCTATTGCGGAAATCTCAAAAAACGCAGCATAGCAGCGCCACCTGTTGAGCGATTTACGCCACAAGGGGCAAAACGTCAATTCATGTCAAGCACTAACTAAATCTGAAGTTTGATGAAAATCCGTGCATTATTTCTTGAGATTGGGCTATTACGAAAATCGTGTAAATGCTGCAAAATGCAGCATAGCAGCGCCATCTGTTGGGCGATTTGCACCAAAACTTTACCAGCACTAATTCATATCAAGGATTAACGGAATCTGAAGTTTTATAAAAATTCGTGCATTAGTTCTTGAGATAGAGCTTTTGCAGAAATCCTGCAAAATGCTACATAGCAGCGCCACCTCAATTTACACCAAAAACTAATGAAGGTCATTTTCGGATTCAATAGTAAAAAATACATAAAAATCAATTATCAAAAGTTAAAGAAATAACAATCACATCTATTTTATACTATCAGAATCAGATTTCCGAAAATTTTTCACTTTTTAGCTTTCAAATTTACGATTTGCAAAAAATCTGTACTTTGTGATAAAAAATGAAGGCCATTTTTGGATTCAGTGTGTAAAGAATCGAGGCTGTTGCTTTTCAACATTTTATTTAACGGAAATTCTATTATTTTTTTCCTGTTATATGTTTAGTACAAGCTGTATATTTTGCATTAATATTTCAGAATGATTATAGATTTCAAATTTATAATGCAATGTTAATTTTACTATCAACTATATTTTTTATATATATGAAGATTATTTATATTTCTAGTAAATTTGTAAATGACCCCTATTTCGCAGCAAAAAATATGCTCCAAATTGAAACAGCCATTACTTCGGTCAGTTTTAGTTGTAGAATAATAGGACTTTTATTTGTCTTACTTGTAAGTGTAATAGGAAAGTTTTACTAACTATAACTTGAAGGACCGGGGATCGTATAAAAAATTAAATTTCATAATTTTTCAAGAAATGATTCTATTGACCCAAATCACTTTTTAAATACTTCTTTACCCCCATTTAAAACATTTTTGTAATTGGAACTATATGGCTATGACTAACGGTTTAGGAATTAGCTATTGGACATCGTTGAGAGTGGACATCCTGTATAGGAAATTTTACTATTGCTCTGATATTTGTCACCAGGGTCTAGGAATTTTTAGTCTCATAGATTCCTCTTCAAAATCTACCTCTAGGTAATCTTAATTTCATTTTTCATTCTGAATCTCATTTTTCATTTGGATGGCCCTACTTGTTTGGATATGTAACTAGTTAAAGCAGATTACATTTTTGTTCCAGTGTCCGTACTTTCAATAACTTTATGCCCTTTATCGTCTTTCTCCTCAGCTCCCTAACTTTACGCACACAGGATATTTCGCATAATTCATCAACATTATTATCACCGCCTTCAGGATCTGGTTCAGAAGTGAAACACCCTATTCTATAGCAATCATCTTGTAGTGCAATTCAGTGATATATATCAATTTTAATGCATTTGAAATAGCTTAATGTCATTAAAATGCGCTGCAAACGATTTTTTCCCGTTGACCATAATGTAACGAAATACTTTTGAGTGCCCCTGTAAATAAACTATTAATGCTACACTCTTCATATTGAATACCAAACATCCCATGGTAAACATCATTAACATATATCAATTGCATGGGAATCCGAGTATATTTACAGGAGTTAGGTATATTACACACTGAGACCACACAACGACACAAAGCGCAACATGAAGTGCAAAAACCGGTCGAAACAAAGAACGAAGTAGTTGCAAACTTGTTTTAAACCAGTTTTTCTAGCGAATTCAAGCGACATGTCTTATGTGTCGCCTTAGTGTGTGACTTGCCTTAGAGCGTGAACAGACGGTCTGACGGACAGACAAACCGCATTCATAAACACTAACTTTATTGGAAAGAGTTAAAAAGTAAAGCACATTTTTGCACACTGTCTTTCCTGAGTGACTGATGTATGTCTTGTCTTTTACCCTAACATCGCTATTTGTGAACTGCTGTTAACTACGTAGAATTTCAATAAACTTACAACTCTTTTTGAATCTCCAATTTCACGAGAACCTACCGGAATTTCTCTAATTTCACACCCTCATCCGCCGTCACCCTCTCTTCACTTATATGATACAGAACCTCAGTTCGGTGTGAGTGAATTGCAATGCTAATATGTTTGTTTGGATTGGGATCTTTGGAGCTTCATAACTCATGAAGTCATAGAACACTTGTGTTACACGAAAGGGTAGAAGTTCCTTCAGATGATTTGTAAACAGATTCATTAGCAGCATGGCTATGGCTAGTGATATTTATAAGATATTATATGCATTAATATTATAATATATATATATAGTAATATATATGATTTTATTCATATATAGTACATATTATCTCCGCCAAAAAGATATAGTGATTCACTAAACTTCAAAGTTCTATTTCTTTAAATTTGAAATTTGCTAACATTTTAACTGAAAAACGGTTTATTGGTTTAATTAAATTAAACAAATTAAAAGTATGTCCATTATTATTACAGAGTGTAGTACTATATAAAGAACTATCCTTTTGACGATGTTTCGGCCGTTGAATGAAAGATATCTGTTGTAAACGTATTATAGATGATACCAACCTTAATTTTTTGAGAATTTAACTATTTTTTATTCGGAGTTAAACTTTTTATTGTCAAAACTATTTAAAATAGATAAAACATTTTGTTAAATTCGAACTTTTCATAAAACTTTATGTAATTTAAGAAAAAAAAAATAAATAAATAAATCTTCTAAGTGAAAAGAATAACAATAAGAAAGGAAAATACATAAAATTTAGTATCGTATTTGCAGTAAGTTTTACCTCAATAAAAACGGAAATTTGGTATTAGGCTTGAAACATTAAATTTAGTTTAGCATGAAGGGAGCCTTGATTTGCTCGAAATTAAACTCAGATATGTATTATCCATCACCACAGTAACAGGCATTAATCGTGGCATTGAACTCGGGATTTACGAGTATCAATAACGATCAAGAAATCTGAATTATTATAAGAAATTATTACGATAAACGATTTTTTTTGCTTTTATTTTACGTTGAAGTAAAACAAAGTCACAGTTATTTAAATTCTAATTATTTAGCAAGAAATAGAAGTAAAATAACAGTTGAAAAAACTGTACAAAATCACAATGTGCATTCTTTGGAAACCAATAATTAAATTCGTATATTGTAAAAATTTTAAATGCAATATTAACCTTCCGCATACCAGACCGGTGCAACAGGACCCGATAGATACATTCAAATTGATTTTTCACATTTAAAAAAATGAAAATTTTCTAAATATGTGACTTTTTCTGGAATGTTCTACTCAAAAGAATAGAACATCCCAGAAAAAACCCATATTTACAGAAATTTCAGTTTTTAAAATAAATTAGAAATATCATTATAAATGTACCTGTCGGGGCCATTGAACCCCTCTGGTAGGCGGAGGGTTAACATAAATCTATTAAACCGAAACAAGCATAAAATATGCAGCTTTATATATGTCGCAGTGTTGGAGAAAGTTCAATAATCTATATGTAGCACGTGATTTTTCTTTCCCGTTTTTATACTCAAAACGGCCATTAAGAGAGCGAACCGCGGTTAAATTATTTCAATCCCACCCACCACTGTTACTGTTATCTTATTATTGTTATTAGACATTATGCTTTTTGAAATATTCATTATCTTAAGAAAGAAAGAAACGTTTTACAAAAATTCCTTGTTCTAACAGATTTTACTCTATGTAATAAACCTCAATGTAAGTTGATTAAAACAACAATCTTAGGGAGTTTCGAGATTTTTTTAATCATCTTCTTCAGGAGAGAAAAACAAGACGCCAAACTGTGGAAATAAAGTGGTACTCGAGCGCTCGTAGCTGGTCATATATTTATTTTGACAAAGAGGATTCTCAAATTGAAATTATGTTTGAGGAAAAAACATGAAATAGTGAAATATGCATGAAAGTGCGTAGCTCTACAATTATTAAAATAATTGAAAATCAGTTATTATTATCCTATTAAAATGCAATTTTTATGGCCTAGTGATATATTTCTTACATTATTCAAAACTGTTTCTAGTCAGATTTAAAAAAATATTTTTCACTAGTAATCAAACAAGCATTTTCTTTGTTTTTCTTAAGGCTGTTCTTAAGTGATCTGCTCAACAAGCGTAAAACGTTTTGACACATTTACAAATTCATTTTTTAACGGAAAGATATAAAATTGGAATGTTTGACCATGGAAGCGATTTGGAATCGAACTGTGTTTTCCATCTTTTGATCAGTAAATTACCCATTGAGTTATAATCGATTTTGATCATGTGACAAACATGTTTTTCACCCATTTTTGAGAAATTATGCCTCTTTCGCACGGAAATTCGGTTCAAAACGCCCACTTTGACACTATTTTCTGAAAGGCCTATTGCGTTTGCAAAAAAACGGAAAAACAGCTCGATTACATAGTTTCTGAACAACAACACCTGTTCGTTTCATGCATTTCCGAATAAAAATAAATGAAAACTTTTGTCACAAATTTATCCTTTTGGATTTGAGAACAGCCTTAAGAATTCATTTAGAAAAAATTCATTTCGTATGATACATTTACCAATTAGAAAATGTATTAGTGTATTAAAGTACACATGGTGTTCCATTACCCTCAGGGTCCAGGTACTCAATCGGTAAAGCACGTAAAGTTTCTGGGTTCGAATCCCATCTCGGGCACTTTTTCTCTCAGGTGTAAAAAATCCAATTCGTATAAAATATTTTTTTTAATTATTTCTTTCAGATTAATTTAGCACAAGAAGATGAAATAGTAATGTTTATTAAACGCCCTACTCCGCCCCGCACTTCAATTTCTTTTTTCTTTCTTTCTTTACTTTTCTTTTTTTTTGAGGAGGGGGGGGGGGGGGTGTGGCACACACATTAGAAGGATATTTTGGCAATAAAGTCAGCTTTAATAGAATCAAAATCTGTTATTTTGAAATAAAATAGTGTATTTTAATTTATTAAAACTGGCCAGTCTACAAGAAAATAACCGATTCCCAAGGAATCTGTCCTTTTCGGAACGGTTCCTCAGATTCAGTCCTTTTTGGAACGGTTCCTCGGATTCGGTCCTTTTTGGAACGATTCCGAAATGGACCGACTCCGAGGAATCGGTCCTTTTCGGAGTCGGTACATTTTGGACCGATTCCGAGGAATCGTTCCGAAAAGGACCGATTCCGTGGAGTCGTTCCTTTTCGGAATCGTTCCAAAAAGGACCGATTCCGAGGAACCATTCCAAAAAGGACCGATCCGAGGAACCGTTCCAAAAAGGACCGAATCCGAGGCGTCGTTCCAAAAAGGACCGAATCCGAAAAGGACCGATTCCTTTTTACAGAATGGAATCGTTCCTTCAGTTTCACTGCCGGAATCGTTCCTTTGGAGTCGTTCCTCAACAAATGACACATCTCTAATAACATGTAAGAGTACTAAACAAAATGAAAAGCAAGCGAAACCAAGATATGTTGTATGCTTACCTTAATTATTTGCTGCTGTGTTTTATGTGCTCAGGCGCTGTAGTTTTGTGAATTATCTATTTTTTTACTTATTGAAGATAACAACAGAATTAGTTTGGAAATGCATGAAAATGGCAGGTTTTGTTATTCAGAAACTATGTAATTGGAAGGTGTTTTCCGTTGTAAACACGATACATCTTTCAGATAATACTGTCAAAATTGGCGTTTTGAACCAAATTTCCCGACAAAAGCAGAAAAACCAGTTGGAGAACGCGCCTTGTCACATGATCAAAAGTGCTTATAGCTCGATAGGTAATTTATCAAAAAATGGAAAAATCATTTTCATTCCAAATCGCTTCCATAGTCAGGGTCTGCCAGTTTCATACCTTTTACGTTTAAAAATGTGTACATGATTGTGCCAGAAAGTTTCACACTTGTTGAGCAATGAACTTGAGAAGAACCATAAAAGCCAGTTGTCTCTGCTTTCTTGAGGCATCTGTTCTGGTCAAGTGGTTAATCTGATATGGAACTCTCAGTATTTAGTTATCAATCATGGCAAAATACATCAAAAAACCATTTTCTATACAAAAAAATAAATCTTAAATATAAAAAATTCCTAATACAAAATACATTTTGAAGATTTCAAAATTGTATATTAGGTTGTACAAAGCCAGTTCTTAAAGTACATTTACCATACTGATGACTCTATTGAGCTCAGATCTTTTTCTTTGAAATTATAAATTTTCAAAGTAAAGAAGCAAAATCGATAAAGAAAATAAACCTTGTTCAGTAAACAAAAAATACTTACCCAAGGGATGAAATTCAAATTTTATGTGCCGGGTAGACTCTCCTGCAAAATTTCTAAATGGTTTTCTTGCAAATAGTTTTGTTAGAGAAAAAAAGTAGCAATACTATGCTGATGACTTTTGCACACATGTGGTGCACAAATATTATAAATTTGCAGTTATAATGGAGACCAGTACATGGATAAAAACAAAGGATTTGTAATAAAGGTAAAAAATTCATGAACATGAAATTTACATGCAATGAACATTATAAAAAAAGTGTTGTTGAATTAAACATCATGTCACACAAAATTTTGTCACCTTGTTTCATACCACATGACGCAGGCTTCTGAATTTATGCATCTGACAGTTTTTTTTTTTAGGATTTTTTTCTCAAATCTGCATCAAATATTATTTAAATTATCACTTAATGAGGTCTTTGTTTACTTTTAATTCTATTTAGATGATAAATCAATTTTCAAACGTCGAAAACGTTTAATATTTTATAGTGCTTGTAAATGCTTGAATTTATAATGCTTGTAAGATAACATCTCAAGTTGTTATTCCCTACATTTTTAATACTGTTATGTATCATGCATGAGAAAATATTATTTAATAAACAAGTGTGTTAAATTTGTTGAGGCAGAACGATACACACAGATTGAATGAGATCAGTGATGAATTCAACCGTGCATTTATCATTACAAAAAAAAAAAAAAAGTCTATAAAAATAAAAGTAAAAAACATTCGCAAAATGCAGTTGTATTTCTTTTTAGGTTTTAGAATTTAATAAAATAAGTTTTACAAAAATGTCACCATTCAATGTTATAGATGGTGAAAGATTGAACAGTGTAAGACTTGGCGGTATACTTAGTTGTCAAAATTTGCTACTTTTTCATACCATTGATGAAATGCGCAACGTGTTTTGTGATCTGTAGATAGGTTACCTGCCGTGGGAAGAAGTCTCCAATACTGATATTTTTAAAGTGGATTTCCCAGTTTTTGGTATGAATCTTGCCATCCATATGTGTGTTGTAGGTTCTGCTTACAGATAAAGTTTTAAAATGTATAGGGTGCATAAATTTATGGAACCATGACACTTAAATTTTTATGGATATAATTCAGCTTCATTTAAAGCAGAAGTGTTAAGAAATTGAAAAAACAATCTGCAATGCAAAAATAGGACTGGGAATTATAATGGGTCTTCAACACAACTAAAACACTAATAAAAGTTTTTATGAAAATATGTGATGCTTGCAAAAGGAAAAAAAACCCTTTCAACCATACCAGGGGTGATTCTATTCCGAATTTTCTGAAAAATTAAGGCAGTCATTTCCGAAAATTAAAAAAAAATCTATATATATGTTACGCTAACGTACGTGGCACAGAAATCGCGATTATTTGTTATTGTTTAATGGCAACGTCCTAGAATCGCATCTGATTGGCTATTGTGTAAGAGTCCTTGGCAGGATTTATGGCGATCGGGTTTGTTTACTTTTCGCGTTTTCGGTGCGATATCTTTCGCTGCAATTATGTAGCTTCAAAATGTCATTTGAAATGCCCATAAAAAATCTTGGTGAATGCTTGAAAGTAAAGAAGCCGAATTTGAGTAGAATAGAAATAGATTCGAAATCCAAATAGGGAACGCCGTTAAGCGATCGGCAAAATAGGCTTAATAACTGTAGCATGCACGCGTTGTTTCTGAAATCCAAATTACTGATTTAAACGTTCCGGGCATGCATAACTGTGGGTGAAACGTGCAATTTCTGCAAAGCACTGTATTGGAAATGCGAATTAAACAGCAGCAAGATGTTTACAAAATGTTGTCATGACGTAAAATGTGATTTTGTACGGACAGGTAGGACAAGTAGTTTTGACTGTACGGACAGGTAGTTTTGACTGTACGGACCTGCGATACGAATTTCAGGTTCATTTAAGAATATTATTACGCCCCCCCCCCCCCTCCCCCAGAAATAAGATACAATAAAACCTGCTTAGACGAAAACGACCAGTGATAAATTTCGTTTTATGCAGGTTATTTAAATGGAACAAAACATAATAGCATTTTTTTTTGGGGGGGGGGGGGGGAGCTGGAACCTTTTTTTTTTCGTTTATTTCAGAATTCCGTTATAAACAGGCTTTACTCTATTAAAAAATAAATTTGCTGGATGTTACTTTAAAAAAAAATCTATATAGTAATATTTGCTTACAATTTTATTATTTCTTTTTCAGTATTACAAGTTATGTTGTATTTGTGATTGATTTTTCATATAAAAATTTTAAATAAAAAATTAAATTATTGAAAATATAATTACATTTTAATTAAATTCATCAGTTAATTTGGAATAAAAAAGTTTAAAGTGTGAGACATAAAAATTAAAAAAATTAACCTTTGACTTTACACAACTTTGAGACTGAATAAGAGTCGGGCCCTGGTAATTTGCACTGTCTCCACCCAGCCCTTTCTGTACGGACCTGCAATAAAAATTTCAGATTCATTTAAGAATATTATTACGGGCCCGGGCAACGCCGGGCGGGTCAGCTAGTCTGTCATAAATCCGAAAATTCAGACATAAACTATATCGTGAATTTCGACAAATGTTCGCCGAAAAAACGACAATTTCATGAAAAGATCATGAAAAAAAACCCCACAAATTTCGACAAAAGATCACCAAAAAAAAAAGCAAATTTCGTCAAAAGATCAGGAAAAAAAAAACGGCAAATTTCGTCAAAAGATCACGAAAAAAATGCAAATTTCCCCCAAAAGATCGTGGAAAAACAGCAAATTTCCCACAAAAGATCGCGAATAAACTGCAAATTTTGTCAAAGGGGCACAAAAGAAAAAAATCCCTGCCGGCTTGGGCCTACAGGCGGAGGTAGATTTCAAAGTTAAGTGCTAAATTCACCAACAAAACTTAAATCAAGATTAGAGATAAACCCAGTTCCTTCACTAAGAATGAGCTCTTGGGAGCTAAACATTTTGTGAAAATTCTAATATACTAGAATACACACACGCAGGTATATGGAATAGGTTTAAAAATGGCTAAAGCAAATTCAGAGAACCTCAAAGTGTTAAAATATGTTAATATTTCCATAGTCGGTTTTTTATCATGTTTTAATACGTTTCTCCAAACTCACATGATGTTACATATTCACCTGCTGAGGTCCATTATATTTCTAATGTGATGCAATATTTTGATTTTTTTTTTCATTCGTCAAACTATATATTTCATTTTGAGTTTTCATGCCGAAATCTTGCTGCAGAAAACTTATGACATAATATTCAATTTGTTTTCAATTCGTCAAATTGTTTATTTAATTTAATTTTCATGTGAAAATCTTTCAATAGCAAAGCAATTGTTGTGGTGAGAATTTTATTGCTTTTTTTAATTGTTGGCAACTGCTATAACGAAAAATATTTTTTTTTCTGTCATTGTTGTGAAAGAGCTGGTTTTATCAGAATCATGTTAAGACGGTATTCAAAATTTTGAACCCTCCCCATTTCCATTCCCTTGGGTCGATTTTTCCCATTTTCAATCCCTGCCGAGATATTACCATCTCAAAGTTGTTGGCGAGTTTGAAGACGATCCGTGCATAATTGCGACTGTTATCGTGCGGACAAAATTTAGTACATACACACAACACACACACAAACATATATATATATAAACTTTTTAGGTGGGGGTGGTTTTGGGTTCCTGGGGTCCTATAATGAAAAGTTATGAAGGAATTTTTTCAAAAGTCGCACCATGGTAACGACTGCAATAGGTAGTATTTCTTACGAAATCTACCTAAAACATAGTTAGTGCCAGGAGTGGATTTTCTCCCCCCTGTTTACCTTTCAGAAAATTTGCTGTGAATTTCAGAATTTTTTTTTTTTTTAACTTAGAATTACCCTCCTCCCCCTTTCCCTTTGCTGTATTTCCAAAAATGTGATGTGAATTTCCAAATTTTTTTTTTTTTTTTTTTCACTCAGAATCACCTCTGAACCAAACACTCAAAGGAAGACTTTTATTAAACTTGAAGAAAAGTGCCATTCTTATAGGTTCAACATTTTCAGATCAATCCATTTATCAGCTAAAACTGCAATGTTTGAAGCTGTACAGCAGTTTGAGAGATTGATGAAAAGGATGTGCAGTCATTATAGTTGAACCACTCATCATCTGAGGCAGTGTTACTTTCATCAGATTCCCCTGGCTAATTCGTCAAGTTTGTTTAAAAAAAAATTGAATGTTTTCCATTTCTTTTTCTTTTTTTTAGAAAAAAAGTGCATTTTAAACACTGGATGGCATTAGTCATAAGTGATAATCTCATTATCTAAGTCCAGGTCAGTAAATGATCTATCGTTTTTTCATGATAGCTGAAAGCAAGCCATCACAGTGTTTTATTTTTTTTTTCCAACTGTAAATCTTTGATAACTTTAATTATAGTTTGGACAGTAAAAATTGTTAGTAATTTTCTTTTAATAATAATAATAATAATAATAAAACTGTTGCAAATTGCTGATCTGCAGTTCAAGAACAATAGTCTGAAACCTAGCAAAATACATTTTAAGCATTAAAAAAAAAAAAAAAAAAAAAAAAACTTTGAAAAGCATTATAGCTTTAGTTTTATCTGCTGCCCACCTCTATTAATACAATCAACTCTGTGAAATCTGCCGATGTATAATCCAATCTGCAAATGTCTGTTATCCGCACTATATGTTGGAATGTAAACAATGAAAATTGTCATTAAAAGTTCCAACTCAAAAGCTAAATTTGGTACTTTTATTTTATTTATTTATGTTTTACCAATTTTCCAATGAATAAATATTTAAATATAAATTGGATATAAATATTTAAATTGCCTTGAATAACAAAATTTTATCTTGCATCAAAAAGTAATGAATGCTCATAGACTACAGAAAAAAAATATTGACAACAAACCAAACTACCATTGTGTTGTGTCGATGTTTAAAATAATAATCAGTAAAAATTGTATATGAATTAACTTTTCTTTAATCTTAAAATTTATTAAACCAATGTTACATTATGTTGTCCATTGTAATCGTAATTTTTGTACAGTTGTTCGTAATTTATAGTCAGACTTTAAAAAATAAAATGTAAACAAAGGGATGATCTATAATCCGCAAAAATGTATAATCCACAAAACCCTCGGTCCCTAAGTGTGCGGATTTCACAGAGTTGACTGTACTCATTTTATCAACCCTGATGGGATGAAAAGTTAAATGAACATGGCTCACATCCAGAGAGAATTTCGAACCTGTAGTGTAGCAGCCCTGTGTAACCACTATGATACTGACTGTCTGTGGATGAATATAAAAGTTTATTTGTGCATTCCTACTTCATTGTTAACATAATGTTAATTTTCATAACATGCCCTGATAAATTATAAGCTACAACTGTAATAAGTCAGGATGATTCATAATTTCCTCTGTTGTCACAAGTTAAAAAAAAAATAATAATGTTCATATCACTGTATCATTTTTAGTTATAAATACAGACTTGCAGATATAAAATGTGTTGCATGTATTTACCAATGAGTTTATAGAATCCCAGAGAGAATTATGAATCTCCCTGTATTTATATATATGTAAAATCATATCTTAAGTAATGTCTATATTTAGTTTGTTTTTTTTTTTCCCTTCTAAATTTGACAATTTTTTTACATGTTTATAATTGAACAAATGGGTGAAACCAACTTTATTTGAGCTTTTCATATCCACAACTTTATAGTTTCTTTTTTACATCTATATTAATAAAAGAATATATTTTTATTGTGTGTGTGTGTGTGTGTGTGTGTGTGTGCAGTGCATTTGTTTGTAATGATGGCTAGGAAAATCTATTGGTCTGTAAATGTGGTTCTGGATAAATGAAGGCACGTCCCAATGTGCCTGAGGCTCAATTTCAAATTTGTTCATTAGACTTTGTTATTTTATGTTGAACTGAGTCATTCACGTATTTCTTTGATCTTCCAAGTTCACAGAGAATTTTGACTCGCTCATAAAAGTGAGCCAAATTCAATCTTTTTGCAATAAAGTGTATTCAATTTGTACAGCAATTTTTGAATTTTTCAGGATTAAAAAAAAAGTAAAAAAAACTTCATTTCTTTCAAAATGAAAAGTTTTTTTTTAATCGACCCATTTCTATTGGATACCTTATCCATCCAATCTTATATTTTGTATAATGTTTTTATCCCTTTTTATTAATTAGCAAAGAACGTAAGGCCATGCAGTATTAATAAAAATATTGCTGCTTTAAATATGAGGAAGAGGGTTGATATCCTATATAATTCAACTTATTAGTACATTGTGAATTAATTTCAAAATCATAGACAGCGACAACCCTTGATATTGTTTTTGCTGTTCTTTCTGGTCTAGTAACCGAAGAGAAAACAAATATATATGAAAAAGATCTTACTTTAATAAAATTAATATCAATGAAGGAAGACTTTGAAATAGTCACTCTTAAAATTTTTAGACAAAAACTTGTTTTATTATCCACTCAAAAGGAAAGGATTGTTATTCAGACGTCTTAATAGAAATTTAAAGGGCTCTGGAAACTCTCTTTTAGAAAGTTCCAAAGGGAACACTGCTGATAGTAATCGTCCAGTGAACTTCTTGAAACATAGGCCATGAGACAAGGACGAAAAAGCCGTTTAAAAAATTAAGTTCGTTCCTCACAAAAGAGGGGTATGTTTTGCAACTTCAATAAAACAGATAATACTGTCACAACTCAAAAAATACAATGTTCATGGTCCGATAATGGCACATTATTTAATTAACAGCAAAAATAAAGCGAGTTGTTGTCTATTTTTTTCGACCCATGAGATGGCGTCTTCGTGTATGCTGCAGGCTGACTTTACCTTAATGTTGCTTTCACTATGCAACTTTCAGGTTTTAACTCACGGAGCAAAACAGCAATTTTTATATTATGACTATTTAACCATTTGAAATCGATATAAAATAATTAGTTTTTGAAGAATATGAAAAAAGGAGGATGAGTTTTATATATATCATGATTTTTTTAACATATTAAGATATTTGCTTTATCATTTAAATAAATTACAAACCCATTTCCAAAAGTTTTACATGCCATTCTTAAATATGTTTTGCACAGGTGCTTTTTTTTATTTATATGTTCTGCTTGTGTTAATAAATTTATCACAGCATTTTCCCAGTTTTTATTAATATTTAAGACAATTAACCAAATTTCACCATGGCGCCATCTAGTATCGAGAGAAACAAAATTAAATCATTCAAGTATATTTTTTTTCTGATAAATAAAATTTCCTTTTTCTAAAAGCAATTATTGTTGTTTCAAAAACAATGTAAATTTGCTATCAAAATTTATAAAATTATAAACAGATTATACTGGACAGAAAAAATCTAAATGCTGACAAAAATAAATAAATAATTTAGAAAAACACCAAGTATGTTCCCTTTAAAATGATTAGTTGTAAATACTAGACTAAGCATTTAATTCCTTTTTTTCCCTCCTAGTTTAAAAGAAAAAAATTGTAAATTTGGCGTCATTTTATAATTGTCCATACAACCAAACATATTAAGTTTGAGCAAAAAGGAAATAAGTTAAAACTCAAGAATTTGGTTCTATTTTGAAAAACACAAATTGTAATCAAAACAAAAATGGAAATGATTAAAAACATTTTAACAAGACCTTTTTCTTTTTTTCCCTACAGAAGTCAGATATGTAAATTTGTAGATCTCTGTACCATTTAAATATTGTTAGATTCATTGTAATAATGTCGAAATTTAAAGTTTTATTAAATTCAACTTTTAGAATGTTAAAATTGTCTTTTTCTTCTTTTTTGGTTACTTTTAGTAACAGATATATGCAATACTTTAATTTTCTTTATTTTGCAGCATCAATGTTCATTTATCAAACGCTAAATTTAATAAATTAAATTACTGCAATTGGTAAACTTTTTTACTTATTAAATTAATCATGGCAATTATGTCTTAATATTATTATTCTCTATCTCTCTATTCTAAAAAAAGGTAACTACCGCTGTCACCGCCGCCGCCGCCGCCGCCGGTTTTGAATTTTTTGTGACCGGAGGTCTTTCTTCGTTAATATTGAGAAAAATAATGCATTCAAAAATATGAAAATCAGTGGTTTTATACAGAAATGTTTGATAAACACGCTGATGCAGACAGTTTTCAAATCGAAGAATTATTTTAAGAGTTATTTAATGCTAAAGTTGGACAAAATCGTTCCACTAAAAAAGTTTTATAGCAGCAAAAACTATACATGGCAGTGTAATCATTTTTAGATCATTTTATGCGTTAGAATTTGCCGGAGTGCAGATTGCATTAATTTTTTTATTTTGACTCATTTTTTCAGGTTTTATTTCTATTTTAAATTCAATTTTTCAGCATTTCTAGAGATATTTTTTACAGATTTCAGAAAATTGTACTAATTTAAACTGTTGCCAACTGTATAAAAAGCGCAAGCAATAATGTTTGCTTCAAATAAAAAATTTATTGACACGTGACTATTATAAACAGGAAAAGAACTTTCAAATTAGAATTAAATAATTACGTATAAAAAGCAGGAACTTATTAAAAATTACGTCATAAAAAGTATACACGTGAATTTTAAAAGAGAAAGGATATTGTAAAATAATAAATTCATTAACATGCGTTAGAAGTCTTAGGAGAAATTACGTCATATTTACGTCTCATTATAGTTATTACATAAAATGAACACAAAATAATATTGCAAAAAAGTTTAAATTTAGAAATTGCGCTAGAGATTTATTTAATATTTTGAGAGGATATTTTCAACTATTTTTGTTAGGAAACCGCAAATAATATTTCATTGCTAACAAAAGTACTTTCAAGCGATTATTTAAAAGAGAAAGAATAGCTTGGTAAAAATTACGTCAGATTAAAAACGATTAATTTAAAATGTCTCATTTAAAAGAACTTTCTTTTCGCTTTGTTAAAAAATACCAGGAGACAAAGACTCTGTTTACTTAATTCCTTTTATATTATCTTATTTTGAAATGTTGTTACACGTGTCTACGTCATCAAGTTATTTTTATTTCGACGTTTTATTTGTATTTTTATTAATGTTGTACGAATTTATTTGTTCTTTCGTTATTTAAAATAAAAATTATGTCAATTTGTATAATTTGGCGAGTGGTTTGGCGATTTATATAATTTGGCGAAATGGGTCGGCGGGATAATCAAGTAGTACCGCAGCGGATTTGGCGTTAAAATTCTCCAATCAAAGAGAAATGAATAGAAATTCGTTTATAGGGAGATCGCCACTGTTTTTTAAATTATAATTCAAACTTTCGAAATATTTTTAAAGCCGATCAAATTAGCGTGCATTTAGAGCCTGCGGTGTCTGGACGGGGGTTGGCGAGCGTAGCTCGTAGGGGGCCGAGCCCCCTAGTACTTTAAATAATAACTTTCATATGCATTGCCTGTTTTTTTAAATCTTAATAACCTAATTTCATTTTTATTAACAAGTAGCATTTTAAATTCATTAAATTGTGTTATAATTAAATCTGAGGTCTTTACCTTCATTTTTAAATAAATATTATTCATATTAATTTAATTTCAAGGGAAATCAATTATGCCTTTGAATTAATAAATTTATATTTCTTTAGTATTTCTTAAAGGCAAAAACACCAACAGAATGAAAATGTGTCCAGACCTGGGAATCGAACCTATGGTGGTTTTTCATAGTACTCTTACTACGCAAAAATCGTTTGTTGGGAATGTTGTTATGTTCATCATCAGTAATATTTTGAGTATCCGGAAGAACATTCGTTTTTGATAATTTTGTTGTACGTTTCACGGCAGCAGCAATTCTCACCTTGTCTGTGAATCGCATATTGCACTTTCTGTGATACAGGATTTTTTCAATCGCTGTATCTGACATGCTGTTAACTTGTTCAGCGATTTTTTTTTCAACGGAATCAGTTGCAAGCCACTGATATGCACAGCTTTTTAATTTTGTCCAGCTAACAGCCGAACAAGTCTGCAAATCATTTTTGTGAATGGCACATTCCATCGTAAATAAATTAAGTCAAACAGTCGGAATTCGAAAGTTTGTGTCGATTTGTTTACAAACAACTCTCTTGTTCTCCCCTCTTCCGTTTCCTCATTGGTTAGTTAGCGATGAACTGTCTCGCAGCAAACGAATCGCAGCCGAGTCATTGGTTTAAAAAAGTAGAAAAAGCATCTTTGTTTTATGTCTTTAATTAATTAATGTGCACACATTATACCATGAACATTGCATTTTTAGAAACAGAGGAATATTTTCTGTATTTTCAAAGTGACAGATATTACCCCCCCCCCCCCCCCCCCTTTCATGAGGAACGAAATTAAACGATAGACTGGCTTGTCCCACGGCCTAACATTCAAGACTAAAAATTACTAACAAGCTCTTCTAGAATTTTCGGTAATCAATAAATACAGCATCACTTCGTGGCATGACATCATGTCAGCCGATGGAATTAGAAACTTTTTAAAAATCAGCAATGGCATGAATATAAAAAAAATTAATTTATTAAATGTCACTTCTGTTACAATGCAGTAAACTCTGTCTGAGGCAGAATCGATCGGGACCCAAAAAATCTTTCCACAGTAGACACTATTCTGCCTTAGATAAATTTTACTCTATGTCTATCGATTCGCAAGGACTTGGAAATCTTTCTGAGTTAGACAGATTTCCGTCTTACACAGAGTCCACCTTACAGAGAGTTTAGTGTATTTAAAAGTTTTTACTCCATTTAAAACTTTAAAAGGCTATATTTTAATTTTAAAATGAAATTTTTTCATGCTTTGTGCAATTCTTTCAGAGATTTCATATTTCATCTTAATAAGCTCTTGTAAAGTTGGTTTCACATGAAGAAGAAGAAATAATCTTAAAGTTTCTTATTTTTGCTGCATTTAAAATATTTCTTATGTCAGTTTCAAAATGCATGCTTGAACATTTAACTGTTTTTGCAGGACAGCAAGTTTACAGTTTGCGGAGATATCCATGGGCAATACTACGATTTGTTAAATATATTTCAAATGAATGGATTGCCATCTGAATCAAATCCTTATGTATCCTTATTGGCTGTCATTCTTTCTACTTCATATACTTAGGCAGAGTTTAATCAGTAAAGCATTTTTCTGTAATACTTATTTATTTATTAATGTTTTTTGTTGGTGTGTGTGGGAGAAACGGAGGGTTATGGCAATTCTGTGAGATGCTTTTTGCAGAGTTTCCTGCAGATAGTTTTAGCAGGATGCTACTGCACCAAATAGTGTCCTTCTTGCCCCTCACCCAAAAATATAGCACCCTTCTTGCCCTGTCCCCCCCCCCCCCCCCCCCAAAAAAAAAACCTTCCTGTTTTAAGAAATTGGCATGCATAGTAAAAACTGCCTTATTGTATTGAATAAAGTACCCTGACATTTAACTGTTAAAAGTGGTGTTAAAAATAAAAGAATAAAAATTTTAAATTATAAAAAAAAAAGCCTTGAAAAATATCTTTAAGAATCTGAAAAGTGCTTTTCCCACCAACAAGCACACTGCCTTTTTTTAAACCTGGGCGAAATTCCTTGCAGTGTAATTTCAGTATCATTGAGATAGATAATTTCATCTGGCACATTTATATATTTTTGCATCTAGATTTGTTTACTGTAAAGAGATGCGTGTCTGTTGGCGATGGCTGTTAAATGCCTGGGTTTTTTCAGAAAAAACCCAACCCACTGTATTTTATCAGGGTTTTTAAGTTAAGGGAGGCGGTTCAGAATGTTTGGGAAAAATGTAGTTACTGCTAAATACAATTTAAAGTAACTAATTGATTACAAAAATATATAAATCAATGACAATAATTAAAATTATGCTTTGCTTTTAGGTAAATTGATTATTAGTAATAATTTTAACAATGAAATTATTATTAAAGTACTATACTAATACTAATGCTTTAAATCAGAACTTTTAAACTAATATTTTGTTAAGGATAAAGTATCTTTATTCATTTTAATCGAAGTGATTGCTTATATATAATACATATTTTCTCTAGAAAAAATTCATTCTGAAAATTGAATTCTGAAACAGATTGATTAATGATGGATTGCAAGTTTTTTGAGTTGTTTGCATTCCAAAATATGTTGGTATATTTATATAGCAACACATTATATAGGTTTTCCCTTTTCAAAGCATTCTTCTTCCACTTACTGAAAGGACAATGATGAGGGATTTTCAAGAACAGAACAATATATACTCGCACCTCCCCCACACACACATTTCTAAAATCCCTTTACTTTTGAAACTGGAGTAATTTCTTTGGGAGGTTTGAGTTGCATTTCTCCTCTCCCTCTCACACTTCAGGGCAATGAGGAGGAATTTACAAGAACATTATTATGTATCAAAGTATTTTTTTTTATTGGAAAAAATGAGTTTTTGTGTTTGTGATAGTTACACATAGGTATAGATAATTAAGTTACATTACAATTATTTGTTTTAAAAATTGTCATTGGGAGAATGAAGACATTTTTTTCCTCGGGATGGGGTGTGATAAATTTGAGTGGTGTACTGATATTAAGAAATATATTACCTATGTCATTTAAAATTGAAATTTTGAAAAAACCCAGTCGGGTTTTTTCCTGGATTTTTTCAGCCCCCCCCCCCCCCCGTGTGGAAGTCTGCAAATTTGAATAAGTATAAACATAGACAGATTGCTGTGTACCTTAGGCTCAAATTTTTAGTTTTTTGATAATTTCCCCAAAATTTCCCTTCAATCAGATGAAGGGGAAAAAATTTCTGCATTTTGAAATCTCCATCGGATGGCCCCCTATAGAGATACAAACTTGAAAGAAAAATCATGCGCCAAGGTCAAGTGTAGATTATGAAGCACTTTGTAACATTTACAGATTACTTTAACTTCATAAGGTAAAGAAGATACCTAAATAAATGTTTTAGAAACATACAATGCATTTAAAAACCAGATTTCAGCAATTACCATGACTGGAAAGGTTTTCCATTTTCTTGTGCAGCCCAGTAGATGCCCCATGATCTAGAGATTTGTATTTTTCTACAGAGTAGTATGCAAAAATTTAATTTAATAAGAAAACAAATAACATAGTTGAAAATTCACGTTCAGCAATTTCTACCAATAGATGTAAACTTACTTGAATTTTTTATACCATTTCTTCGTATTTAAAAAAAAAAAAAAAAAAAAAGCAGTTCCAGAAAGTAATGTCGTTTTTTACATTAAATTCAAACAAATAAATTTTTAACAAGCTTTTTTGTTGTAATTATCCTCGTTATCAACAACCTTTTGCCATCTAGTGTGCAAATTTCCAATCAATTGGTTTTTGATCAAATATCTGGAGGTGACATTTTGGATATCATCCAAATTGCAAAATTTTTTGTCACATAGAAAGTGTTGTAGCGATCGGAATAAATGGTAATCCAATGGTGCCTTGTCGGGAGAGTATGGTGGGTGAGGCAGTATCGTCCACACAAATGTATTCATTTTTTCCAGTGTTCGTCTTGTGCAGTGCAGTCTTGTATTATCATGTTGCAGAATAATGCTTTTTCTGTTACCAATTGCTGGACACTTTTCAATTGAAGATTGATTTACTCGATTCAATTGTTCACAGTAAAGGTTTGCATTAAGAATTTGTCCAGGTTTCAGCACTTCAAAATAAACGATTCCACGAATACTCCACCAAAACACACAAAAGTGCCTTTTTAGGATGTAAACCTGGCTTAGCGGTACTTTGTGGCGATTCATTCAGAGCGAGCCACTGCCTTTTATGTTTCGGATTTTCATAGAGGACCCATTTTTCATCTCCAGTTATCTTGCAATCAAAAAACTCTTCTCCGAAAGAGTCTTTTTAGTGCACTTTATTTTAAATATTTTTTTAAACATTTAAAAATAATCTTACAATACCTGATTTTAAATATAGAATTATACTATTATCGGATAAAAAAGGAACATTTAGGGAGTGGTTTAAAAGGAATGTCAAAGCAATAAGTTGCATGTGCTGGATCAGTTATCTTCTTGATCTTGTTTCTTTCGGGCAGATTATGCGGGACCTGAACACTTGCTGTGCTAAACCTGTTGCAAATGTTCTTGGAGGGTCGACCAAGGTTTGTTAAGAGTGTTTGGCAGTTCCTTAATTGTCTGTTATGGATTTGCTTCCACTCCACCCATAATATGTCATTGTTTAAAGATGGTTTTTTTTTCTGATTGATACGGGTCGGAAAGATCAAAATTACCAAATCTGAACTTAGAAAACCACCCTTGGCATTTACGAATGTCTAATGCACTTGGATAGGCATTGCAAATGTTTTTGGTAGCATGCATTACTACCCTTGTGAAACTCGTAAACCATACAATGCTGGGAATGTACCTCTTCATGGAATTTGTCTGGTCATTTCACCCAAAATGGGAAATAAATAAATAAAATAAAAATAAGATTTAGTTATTTACAAGTTAAGTAAACAAGTCCCTTTAACCTTAAAATATTCAAATTAGTTGTGGATCATTTAAGACAACAGCCTGCCGCTTTAGGTCTCAGAGAAAAATCCCCCCCCCCCCCAATCCTCTCCTTTAATATTGGCTATTTTTGCAACCCCTGGCATAATGCAAGTTGAATACACCAAGCCTACATTTTTATTATGAAAATGAGAGATTTCATGATTATTTTGTGAAATTTTTATTTCCCTACATAACATACTTTTATGATTACCCCAATTATCCACATCACTTTAATCCAGATAATTGGGAGTTTCACAAAGTGTTAACTGCAAAAAATTGAGAACATTTTTAAAATATCACCTTTGTCAAAATATCAAATAATTTTACATTACATTTTGAAGGTGTTTTTTTGAGGGGTTGATTTTCACCTTCAGAGTAGTTCTATATTGCTTTGAAGACACAACTCTCAATTTTTGTCTTTTGTTTTTTCCTTGTTTGTTGTGCTAATAATGCATTCGTTTCCTTAACCACTAGATCAGCTATTCAATGGTGACTTCGTAGACAGAGGGTCGTTTTCAGTCGAGTGTATATTTACTTTATTTGGTTTTAAATTGCTCTATCCTAACCATTTCTTCATGTCTAGGGGTAAGTAAGCTCTTTAACTTTACTGCTTATTGAGTTGTTTATTCTTCAAGCAACTTTTTTCAACAGTTAATAAACTATTCCTTATTAAAAAATCTCTTAAAAATCCTTCTCTCCTTTCCCAGTAGCAGAAACAGTGCAGCACAGCAGTGGACACTCCAGATTATTTTAGACTTTGTAGATTGTTCTAACAGCTTAAAAATATTGCTAAAATTTACCTTGTAATAATAATTATTATAACTTTTTATTACATTATCTTCGCCAATGCAAATTTTGCTATTTTATGAGTTACTATAAGTTCTTAGTAGCTTGTCGAACATTGTTGGGTTGCATATATATTTTTGTATGCTGCAGATTGGCACGGAAAATTCTGTTACTGGGTCCCTTTTTAGGGGTTAGAATATGCTAGTCATTTCGACACTTTGGAAGAATTCTGCTTTTAAAATTTTTTTATCTAAATCCCCTCCTCTGTCCAACAATTAAAACTCGGAATTTAGATTAAAATTACTTTTTAAAAATTTCTGCCTCATTGGTCTTTAATTTTTATTTCAACGTCCCACCACCCTCCTGAGAAGGGAGGGGCAAACGAAGTGGGGAAAAAAGATCTAGTCAGGCAGAATTTTTTTTAAAGTAATTTTAATTTAACTCTGAGTTCCAATTCTACATCTTTCATATGGAACATTAAACTTCACGAATATAAATTATAAAATTACATTCATAAAATATTTTTATTGAATTAATTTCAATTATCTCCCCTCCCCTTCCCATTGAAATTAATTTTACTATTGCTGTTCACTCTTGCTTTTAAGAATTGGCAAAAGCTTCTGAAACATTAGTCATTCCAGAAATTACCTGCAGCTTTCATGTAAGGATACTTTAAGAATGTAATTAACACTTTCCAACATAATTGAAAACTGCTTATGAATTCAGTTTGTCTAGCTGTCTGTCTGTCTGAGCAGCCGTCTCCTGTTAATATACTTGGATAGCCACGTAATTGATATATGTTATTGAGGTTTACCATGACATGTTCAGTATTGAAAATGAAGTTTGTACCATTTGTAGTTCATGGCAGTATTCAAAAGAATTATGGTACAATATAGTATATGGGGAAAGATCATTTATTTCAATTATAATGAAATTTATATCCATGACTGAGGTACACTAAAACAAGCTTATTGTATGAGGGTAGGCTGAAAAGAAATGCACACATGCTTTTAGAACACGAATAAAAACAAATAGCAAGATCACACAAAAAGTACAATAAGGTACAATTCTTAAGCTTCAAAGTTATATATTTATTTTTCAACAAAGTCACCATAAAGGCTAAGAGATTTCTCTCAACATGAAACAAGATTTTTTTTATTCTATCACTGAAACATTCTTCCTACTTTTCTCGAATCCAGGGCTTCGCAGCTGCTTTCACCTCATCGTCCAAGGTGTAATGATTACCCTCGAAGTCTCTCTTGAATAGACAAAACAAAATGAAAATCGCAAGGTGCTAGATCGGGGGAATAAGGAAGTTGTAAAATCCATTCAGGCTTCAGGTGTTGCAGAGCCTCTGCAGTTGCACGAGAGCATTGTTCCAGTTGTTCAATAATGAAGCCGACACGTTCCTTCGGTATTCCAGTATGATTTGCGATACGCTTTTGAATAAGATTTTGAATCAAATCGTCAATGAGTTTGCAATGTTTATCATCCTGTGGCAGTGATCAGATGTCCGTTGCATTTTTCATCAACAATTACAGTTTTTCCAGGCTTGCAATCACGAAATTTGACTGCCCATTGATTTACAGTAGACCTATCAACAGCATCATCACCATAAACAGCCTTTAAATGACGATGAATCTCAGTAGGAGTAAATTTTTCAGCAGTTAAAAAATCGATAACAGCAGTCTGTTTAACGTGCTGACATAGCTCTAGAAAACGTCTCCATACTTTCGCTTCTCAAAATATACTGGATGAATTCAACGACCTCAAATATGCGTATAGTGGGGGAATGTTACTTCCACATGCTACCGGACGCACTTCTGAACGTCATTTCGTTCACAATCTACAAGCATGTGTGCATTTCTTACCAGTCTACCTTCGTATAATAGGTTGTGCATAGCATTTTATCATTTTAAGGGACACAAAAGAAGAGACACTTACAGTCTGTCTGTGAGTTTTCAATTGTGGTATGTATTTTTAAACTAATTTGTTGCACATTACTGGATGTGTATAAGTTGTACAGGGCTGCACAAAAAAAAATTTGAGCACATTTAAGTTTGTTTCTGGAAATTTTTGAAAGGAAATTTTTAAATGTTTTTTTAGATTTCTAAGTGAACTAATTTTTATCATATTGTATATTATATATATACACAAATCTATAGATCCTATACAGGGAGTTTTATACAGAAAAAATTTGAATTATTTTTTGTCTATGGTCGGTAACTCTTAAAATTGGATTTTAATGTGTTATGAGTTTTCAATTTTTTTTTTACCTCATAATGGAGAAGTTTTGTTACAGTATTTTGAGCATCTTCGAAAGTGTTTCATAATCTTTTTTATTTCTTGTTTTATAATTTATATTATGTTTTATGTTCTGTATGAAAGATGTAGAATTGGATTTCTTTTCTTCAGAAAATTATTAATTGCTAGTTGTTATTACTAAACATGTTCAGCGTTGGCAGTTCACTTTGATGATAAATGCTTTTATATTATGTTTTACACACCTTTAAGTAAGTTTTATACATTTATTTGTATTTTTCTATCAATTTTAATTATTAATCAAGATGAATTTTGCACTGAACTTCTTATTTAAAATGAGTGTTTTTTCTGTATTTCTGTATTGTTTATGATTAAAAAAAAAAAAATAAATAAATAAAAAAAAAATAAAAGAGTGCTTATTTACAAAATGTTTTTGTGTTGATTTAGGTAATCATGAAAGTCAGACTATGAACCAAATGTATGGCTTTGAGGGAGAAGTCAAAGCAAAATATCCTTTTGCATCTTGAAAGGCAATTTTTTTATTTTTTACTGTAGCATTTATTATGTTCTTCCTTAATATTTTAATGTCACCTTCTCTCTGATAGTAGATTGTTTAAAACATGTCAAAATGCTTTTCCTTTGTATTTATGCCAACAGGAAAGAAAATGATAATGTACTGTATACAAAGATATGCAGGATATTTTAAGATTATTTCAATGTGTTCAGTTATTTAATGTGTTTTTAAATTATTTCTATCTATCAAGCCAGATAATTTTTGCATATTCTGTCAAGGTCCCTTTATTCAATCATAAATACAGTAGACTCTTTAAAATCTGCAACCCTAAAATCTGCACATCATCACAGATGTAAACAATGAAACTTTCAATTTAGATGTAAGAACAAAATTACAGAAATTTTTTTAGCTTTATATCATTCTATAGGTATTTTAATATGTAATTCTTATTAATATGATTGAACTCGTGGTTTTTTCATAAAGGAAGTGTACAGATGATTTGAGTTATCCAGATAGGTGTTGCTGTTGAGAATGATGTGAAACAACATTAAAAGAACGAATTAGTCCATATTTCACAAAGAGACCAGTCGTATACTGCAACAATTCTTTATGGACTAACTGGACACCAGGATCTGAGTACTACTCGCAAGGCAAGCCCTTGTCAGCAGCCAAACGTTGGAGAGAGAGTATAGTTTTTTACATCTTTATATTGTCAGTACAACAGTCGAGAGAGAAGTTAACAAAATTACATTTTCTCCAAATGATCGAGTGTTGGCAGAACTACATATACATTTTTCGCCAATTACATATGCTATATGACGAGAATAAATTGAGTGAAGACATGTGGTCAGAGTACGTTAATTGTAACTCAATGAGAGGCGTCAAAAGAGTAATATGAATTATTTACCGCCAAATGATATGCATAGGAATTATGGTGCAGAAACTGCAAAGGAATGTTCTACAGGGGGTTGCTAAAAATCTCACGGGACTGAAGTCCCTTGACAAACGTTAATAAAATGAAATAAAATAAAGACAGAGTACCAATAATGAAATGATTAATATATTGCATCTGGACTAACGGTCTCTTAGATGTAGAAGTAAAATGTCTGACTAATTTCTGCATATCATCAAAAGTAAGGCACAAGAATGAAATTTGAAAGATATTGTTAGGCGGAAAAGGATATTATTTTTTTTCTTTTAAATGCAGTGCACTGAGGTTGAAAGATTAATGAGAATGAGAATTGACTGCATAATTTTATGGTTTGAGGGAGTCTACTGTACAGAGTATTTCATTCCAGCTTAGAACTAGACTTAATGACAATGAAGAATTTTCAGCCAAGTTTGTATGAAATGGATAATAATAATGGGACAAAATGTGACCTGTAAACTCTGTGCAGCCACTTAACAGCACTTCTGTTGATGCCATCCCATTTCACCAATACGAATTTCACAATACCTTTTATTGTTCGGGGTTGGTGGTTAGGGTTGGTTGGTTAAAATTTTCTGCGAGTCATCAAGTGAGAAAACGCTTGTGAAAAATCATGTATTAGATTTTAACTGGTTATACAAACTAAAATCCGTATATTATAATGTGGCTACTGCAATGGGAGATATCACAATCAGTTACCATAAGTAACTAATTATTGTAATGAAAACTGAAATGTCATTTTCATCTAGTTTACATTAATTTTTAAAAGGGGGTTGCAATTTTGTAATCCAGGTATAATCTGAACCACTGGCACAGATACATTTTCGCAATATAGCTGCTCCGCTGTTTTGTTTTTACTATAGTGTGAGTGCTCTTTCCATGTTGCATTGCTCAGTGGTACAGCACATATTTTAATTCTTGTGTTATTTTGCATGGATTAACATATTAAAAATATTTATTTTTCTACTGTGCCATGCAGAGCTTTTTTCTTGTCGAAGCTTTCAATTATCTTAGCTTTCAATACTGATTTTGAAAGTTCTGTTTTTCCAAATGAACTTAAAAAAACACCAGTACTTTAAAATAACAATTGCAAAAGCAGTTTTGTATTTATATTACTAAAAATGACAAAATGTGTCAAGTGTAAAGCATTCCACATAGAATATACAACGCTAAAAATCTTATTAATACATTATTAATCTGTTTTTTATGCTACTTGAATTATTAAAGTTAGAGCTGTCTTTAAAGTAAGTTTAAAAGATCCGGTTGAAAAATTTTATTTTTTATTCCAGTAGGCATCAACGATGTTTGTAAATTAAAATTAAAATTGGTTATTTGATTCTAATACACAGAAAAATCTAATTTCGATTAATGTTATCAGTTATTTAACACACAAAAACTCATAATTCAGTTAATGAGTGATTTATATAAGCAACATATGCTGTAATGTTGTTTTATGTTAAAGTTTCCCACTTTACAATGTTGGAAAATTTTCACAATTGTTTGGCGCACAGGTGTAAAAAGATACACCATCCCTGCCGGACACCGAGGTACTGGGAGTAAAAAAATTAGAAGTGAAGTTTGAAGTTCTCAACCCACTTTTTGCATATTTTTTTTCTGAAATGGAAAAACGGAGAATTATGTCATAAAATGGCTGTTATTGGCTTGCTGGAAATTATTGCAGTGGCAAAAATGAATCTTAAAATTTTTTGCCCTGTTGATAAACTTGCAAGCTAAGGCAGTTAATTTCATTAGACACACTTGTATTGAAAAATGCATTCGATGTTAGATACCAAGCTTTGATATGTTGCATTTTTTTTTTTTTTTTATCGGATAGCCTCTATTTAGGTAAGTCATTTTTTTTAAATACTTGCTACTTCTGTGTATAAAACAAATTTTTTTTTTCATTTAAAACATTTTGTGAATTTATTTTTTTAATGAATTGATACAAATTTGTTTAAAACATAGCTTATATGTTCCGTAAATCTATTGTTTGAACTTCCTCAATTTAACTTAATCAACCATCACATGACATAAGATTTATGCCTTTAAAATTATGTTCAAATAATATACGATGTTTAAGAACCTAAGTAATGAGTTTTCTGTATCATTTTTCCTATACATTATTAATGGCTTTATTAGCATTTATGTAAGTGTAAGTGTTGTACCTTGAACATATATGTACCTTGGGCCTACACAGTTTTTAGCTTTGTCTATTGGATTTGTATAAAACTAATCAATGTAGTTTTGAGGTATGCCACTCGATGTCACTTAGCAGTTGGTCCCTTCAAATGAGTCACCACATGTTGCAGAGAATTGTAAAAAAAAAAAAAAAAAAAAAAAAAAGAAAATTGATCTAAAAAAGTAAATTTTTTAAAACTGCTACTTTCCATTATATCTCGTAATCAACAGTTATTCGTTTTTATTTCAAAATTATACATAAAAAAGTGTTTATGGTGTATTAAGAACACGAGTTTCAAATCATGTTAAGCCTAACTGTAAAATGGTAAGAAGTCATTATTTTTCAGATCACCAAGTTTTGTACCTTGAACCTAGCAATAGTAAATAGTGTATCTTGAACAGGTCCAACACAATTGCATATTATTCTGTTAAAAAGCCGACAAATGAAAATGTTATTTCGGGAAAGTTCGTCCTCATATCATTAATTGAAGGAATTCAAAACTCAACTCTGTATGTACATCCACATGTGTACAGAAAATATGCATAGACGTTGACAATGGGGAAGAAGATAGTGTTGTGCCCAGGAAATGTTTTAATAGCATTGGAATAGAATTCATACTTAAGAAAAATGTAGTGATGCCGTTGTACTTGAAAAAACCTGGGTCTCAAGGACCCAGGATTTCCAAAAATCTGGGTCCCTTTTTTACAAAAGCGGGTCCCCATCAATAATAATTCATATTTTAAAAGAATAAATGAAACTTGTTTATTTGGAAAAGATAAATGAAATGCATTAATTATTGTTTTAATAATAATTAAATAATGAATTAAAATCAGTATTATTTGCACTCAAAATTTCATTGATTTTATTTTATTTTTCTTATAAAAATGATGCATGGTACAACTTGCCGAGGACCAAGGTACAACACAGGTGTTGCACCTTGGTTCTAAAATTACTATTTTTTTAATTAAAAGAGAAACTATGATAGGCTTAATAGTAGGGTTCAAGAAAATGATGAGGGAGGCAGAAC
This sequence comes from Maratus speciosus, assembly GCA_963932465.1. Taxonomy (NCBI): domain Eukaryota; kingdom Metazoa; phylum Arthropoda; class Arachnida; order Araneae; family Salticidae; genus Maratus; species Maratus speciosus. Next base: position 6,160,909 of record OZ010789.1, read on the forward strand.
ATCACAAATAATGAGCAAATAGCTTTATATATTTACATATTTTAATTAAAAGTCAAAATAGGACTGATGTAAAATGGCCTTCCCCTACACTAGTGTGTGTATATTAGAGGAGAGTTTGCATGCTGTTTTAAGAATCTGAAATCTGAGCCTGCAAAATTTTGTGTCATCAGAGTAAAGATGAAAATAAGGAATTTTGCTTAGTAGCCACTGGCCGGTAGGTTGATTTTTTTAGTAGCCAGTTACTGGCTAGTGAGAATAATTTCTTTAGTAGCCAGTAAGTACATTTATGTCACTGAATATTTAATTAAAAAATATGAGTTTAGAGTAAATAAGTAATTTATGTACTAAATAAAAATATTTTAATTCATATTGTTTTGAATAAACTTGAGATACTAATTTCCAATCTATTTTAAATTAATTTAATAGTAAAGTTATATGCAACATGCTTATATAGCTAACTACATACGTCCAACTATGCTCAGGTACTTAAAAAAAAAAAAAAAAAAATTAAATCTGAAATTTACAGCAAATTTTCTGAAATGTAAAGGTAGCTGGGGGCTCCCTCCTGGTACTAACTATGCATTTTTTGCACAATACTTTAACCTTCAGACTACCAAAAAAAAGTATATGCAAGAACTACCATTCGGGTCCATTGGACCCATATGTAAAATATATAGGATTTCAAAATATACAAAACACCCATTTATCTACAATGAATATATTTGTTATTAATGCACCTTATACAATATATAAAAGTGATATATATAGTAATAGAGTAAGAAAGTAACACATACAGTAAGAAAGTAATATATATAGTATATTATAATGACTACAAAACGTTTTTCATCATAATAAAATTATTCTGTACATGAAGTACAAATAACGACGGAATGTTCTCCGCAAACATTTTTCGTACACTTCTTGCATAATGTTCGTGTTTTTCGATCTTTTTTAGAGGGACAAATATGACATCTTGATTTTTTTCGTGGCGGTTCAAAACTATTTGCGTAAAGTTGTTCTGAAGTAGATGTTGAGACGGCGATACCTCCTTCACCTACTAATTCTTCTGCAAGTTGAATAATGAAATTCCGCCTTTTTTTCATTTTCGGATCACATTCAGCATTCAGTGACAACCATATTATGTATGCATTCATCGCACTTATATCGATCATATTATAAAATACAATCAAAGGCCACCGACGTGTCATGCGTTTCACACTATATGCTCTTATGATTTTGTCCATCATATCTGCTCCGCCTTTGGTTTTATTATAATCTAGGATTATTTGTGGCTTTTTTTCTAAGCTGTTGTCAATATCATAAGTGTTATGCATTGTGCTTAGCAAAGTAACAATTCTACCTTTTCTGGGATAGTAAGAGATGATGGTCGCCTTCTCTTGAAACCCAAATAAAGTAGAATATACAGAACGATGTTTTGGATTTGTGAACACAGCGGGTAATTCAGGTTTATTTTTTCGAATTGTTCCAATAAGAGATAATTTTTTTGAAGTAAGATGTGTTGCTAATGCATATGACGTAAAAAAGTTATCACATGTAATATTACGACCAGAATTTTCAATTTCCTTCGTCAATCTTTTAACTACATTTTCTCCCTGATGAGATTCTCTTACTTCATTTTTGCCTGTATATAGTTCCAGTTTCCAAGCATACGATGTTACGCTGTCACAAATAACCCAGAACACAAATAACCCATGCATATCCATACTTTCCAGGTTTAGATGGCATATACTGACGGAAAGGACATTTTCCACGAAAAGAAACTAATTGCTCATCGACAGTCATAGACCAATTAGGAATATAAGGGTCTTGTAAATAGCTATTCCACAATTCAAAGCATTCTCTTATTGGCTCTAATTTATCAGTTGATCTTCTTTTACGCCTCTCAGCAGCATCATCAAATCTTATGACACGTAATATACTTGTGAATCTATTGCGACTCATAATGTCCGGAAATATTTGTCTTCCATTTTTTATGCTCCAAAGTTTGCTTACTGTTTCATTTTTCGATTTATATACTCCAATAAGTAATAAAAGTCCGATGAATTTTTTAAGTTCTATAATATCTATAGGTTTCCACTCTTTATCGAATACTCTATTGCCTTCCGCGTTTGTCCATTTTACTATAATTTCCAAAAGTCTTTTTCAGAAATAGATAAGAAATGAGGATGATATGGAATCCACTTCACAATTTGCAAATCTTGAAGGTCCAGATTTTTCACGTAAAATATTGATTTCAGTACGTCTTCCTTGTGGTCTGGCAACTTCATTCTTATACCAGATCTGTGAATTATTTTTGGAAACAAAAGTAGAATTTGAAGTACTTGTGGTTGCTACATTTACTTCATTGGAATCATTATCAGATTCTGAGTAGGAATCAGAAATTTCATTATGTATTTCAACATAATCTACTTCACCTTCATCAGACGACAGATTTTCATCATCGGTGTTGAATTCTATATCGTCCGGATTTTCCATAATTTTTTGAATTTCCTCTTGAGTCAATACTTTTTTTCTGTTCATCTTCAATTCAGTTTTTAACAAAAAATAAGTTAGGAAATAAGAAAATGATGAATATTTGTAAAATAACAAAGCACGTACAAACTACACTTATTACTTGTCTTCAAATATCAAGTCCTATTTTCAATGAAAAGACTCAAAAACATCAATAGACACCATTCACTCACTAACTGTGTCTGTTGATAAATGACTCTCTGAACCAGAAGTAACCTTTTATATATAGAGCACGAAGTTTACTAGATCAGTCTAGAATGTTCTCAAAACTTCATTATGAAGTCGCCAAATTTGGCGAGATTGGCGCTAAAAATCCATCGCCAAATGGGCGATAAACAGCCAATTATGGTAACCCTGTTCCTCCTCATGATTTATGGCAACCCTAGAAAAAGAAAGCAACAGTATATTACGTTTGTTTTAATGTTGGGTCCAATGGACCCGCGTGGTAAACAATGAAACAAATTAAAAATAGGTAAAAAATTTCGAACAAAATTTTAATCGCAATTGCATATACATAGAGGAGACAATTGCAGGAAAAGTCATGTAATCGCAAAACTTTGAATGCTATTTTTCATGAGAAAAATTTACATTAAATATTGCTGTCGGGTCCAATGGACCCGTCTGGTAGACGGAAGGTTAACGAAATTCAAATTCGTGTTTTTTCGCGATCTATTGGTGATGTTTGCGTTTCTTCCGCAATCCTTTGACGAAATTCTCGTTTTTTACACGATTCTTTGACAAAATTTGTGTTTTTTCCCCGATTCATTGAAGAAATTTGAATTTTTTAGCCATCCTTTGATGAAATGGGCGGTTTTATTCGTGATCTTTTAACAAAATTCTCGTTCTTTTTCGTGATTCTTTGACGAAGTTTGGGTTTTTTTGTGATCTATTGGCAATATTTGCGACTTTTCCGCTATCCTTTGAGGAAATTTGGGTTTCTTAGCGATTCTTTGACGAAATTTGGGTTTTCCCGCGATCTTTTGATGAAATGTGCGGGGTTTTTTTTTTTTGCGATCTTTTGACAAAAGTCTCCTTTTTTTTGCGATTCTTTGACGAAATTCACATTTTTTCTCGCGCTCCTACGACGAAATTTGCGTTTTTTTTTTTTTTTATATATAATCCTTTGACGAAATGTGCGTTTTTTTGCCATCTTTAGACAAAATTCGCAGTTTTTTTCCGCGATTCTTTGACAAAATCCCTTTGGAAAAACCCTGAATTTGGCCGGTACTTTCGATATTTTTAATCGCCGAGTGGCGACTGGCGAGTGCTTATTTTCATCTTTACATCAGAGCCGATAATGAAAGTGCGCAGTGAAAATTTTTAATAACATTTTAATATTGTTTCAAGATTAGTTTTCTCATTTAAAACTCTTTCACAGAAATAAGTATCATTCCTAACCTCATGAAAACATTTTGTGATTTTCACGTCCTTGAAAAACATGTTTAAAGTAACTAATTTGTTATTCATTCCCAGTCACTCGCAGAATTCTGCAAAAGCCACCACTCTTATTCTTTTAAAATAGTGTACAACTACTGTCAGGGTGTCTAGCCACCTGGAAAAGTCAGGGGAATGTCAGGGAAATTTGATAACTCTGAGAGAGAGCTACAAAAATTTGGGACTTCAATTAAAAAATTTCTTTTTATAAAACTAAGGATTTGAAATTGCAGAGCCAGGAAAATCAAATTTTGATCTTAATAAATACTGTAAAGAATGTTTCAACCTGTTATGCAAATAATTTTGTCTACCCCTTTTCAATAATTCCTTGTAACTCGGAGATTTTCAACTTCACTGAAACTTTCTATTGAATGTTGTAGGATGGATCCGATGTTTCAGTTTACTATACTGAACTTATCTTTACTTATGTTTGTTTTGGAACTGAACATTTATTAGCTTAATTTATTGAATATTTATTATTTGTATTTTTAAATATGTCCAATCAATCTGTATTTAATTGTGACTGATGTGATAAAGAATTTCATCCTGATTGGCCAAAATGTTTAGCATAAAATGTCCAACAGTTTGTATATTTTGCAAGAATTTGTTTAACGATTCAGTAGTTGTTAATCCAGAATCAGTTGTGAAAGTTCACTCTCAAATTCACAACTTTTAAAAGTCTTTGTGGGTAACATCACAAAATCTCGATACCTGGAAAAGTCAGAGAAATTTCTTACTGATTGGGAATAGACATTTTCCATGTTATTCTGGAAAAGGACTTCAAACAGAAGAAAGCAAGGATAGACAAGGGCTATCCCACTGCTATTTTATTTATTTATTTATTTATTTTTAATAAACTGACTGTGAAAAGGTCTCAGAATATTTCTTATTATAATAACAGTTATATCAATAACAATTTAATTCCCTTTCAAGCTGGTTTTTAAAGGGTTGTTAAACACTTTCTGAAACTTGGCGCACATTCTTATTTCTCTAACAATTTTTCTACTTTTTTCAATTTGTGAATAAATAAAATTTTCACTTTGAGACCAATCCCAAAATGAAAATCGAAGTCCAAGTGCACGGCAGGCCCTTTCTCATCTCTGATGTACCGTATTTTCCGGTAATAACGCCGCGGCGTTAAACTAGATTTTTCTGGTTTGAAAACAAAGATGCGGCCAATAACTAGGTGCGGCTTGTAAATAGTACCAAATTTACTGCCGATCTTTATTTAAAAATTTGGAAATCTGGTTAGAAAAAAAAAATTCCATGATCTTATGTCGTACTTCTGAAAAGAAAAAACAATCTCGCACGGCGGAAAGGTATCAACGTGTTTACAAACAATGCAATTTTCATGAGCAAAAAATTGCACTTTGTCCGGGCATAGCATCCAATCACAATGATTCTCCTCAAGTTCGCAGGGCATCTTGCATGCCGTATAAGGAATAACTCCTCCCACTTTCTTCCTTGATCATTTTTCACCAGAGCTGATAAAACTACAGGAAAACTATTTTACTCTATGTTCGTAATTACTTTCCGCATTACATTTGGCAACAGCTCGATTAATCTTAAACACAATTGAGCATGCAAGCCCGATCCCAAACAAATGAGATGCGATCTGCTGGCTCGTTTTTTTTATAATGACACGAATGATGCAGATTATTTCATAGACACCAATCAAAGTTTCTCACCTGAAATTTAAAAATTATTCCACAGTGATACTGAGGACAAAGATTTTGATGGATTTTCAAATGTATAACATTAATTATTCGTTGCTATTGTATTATTACTTTTTTCTGTTAGTTAAAATAAATAGCGTTGGCAATGGAATTAATTGTTCAATTAATTAAAAGATAAATTATTTATTTAAGATCAAAATGTTTAATTTTATGTCCGCCAATTAGTAATTTGAATTAATTGCACTTGGTATGTTTTTATAACGTATGTGGCGTTATGCACAGCGCGGCGATATACCCGATGCGGCGTTAAATTAGGTTTTTTTTGTTTTGTTTTTTAAGTAACTGCGGCATTATACTCGGTGCGGCGTTATTCTCGGAAAATACGGTATATACAATCAACTCTGTGAAATCTGCCAATGTATAATCCACAAATGTTTACTCAAAGTTAAATTTGATATACAGTAGAGTTTCAAATCCGCACAACTTGGGACCCGAGGCTGTGCGGATTTTGGAATTTTGCAGATTTTAGAGTTCTGTAAATTTTGGATTAATTTTTTTTTTCAACTTATCTTTTTTTATTTCCAAAAAGAGCATGTAATCATTCAATTTAAGCAAATCAAAACTTTAATCTTTTTTACTTACCTGTACATTATCACTTTCATACACAAAATTATTTTTTGTTTCAATTTTTAAACATTTCTTATATAATTCTTTTTGTTGAGAACTTCCACTTTCTTTTGTTGAAGTTCCTTTTGAATTCTGTCAATAGTCATTATTTCCTGTTGGTCTGTACAACTCCACTGTTCCAAAAATTTCACCTAAAACAAAACCTTCAAAAAATTTCTGCAGTCACTGTCAGACTCAGTTTCACTATCTTCAGGTGGGTTCATTATTGAAGAAATAATTTCTTCATCTGCAACATGATTTTAAGACTTCATCTTTATTGTTCATTCATTCAACAATCCCTTCTTCTTTAAAAACTCTGGTTGAAAATTTTTACAGAATTCAACAACGTTTAGATGCTTTGGCTTGTGGTAAGGTTACCTGAAAAATCTTTATCTTCATCCTCATTTTCAATAAATAAAGAGCCAGGCCACATTTTATGTCATGCATTCATTAAAGCCTTGCATGAAATATAAAATAAATTAATTCGCTATTTTCTTTAGCGGTCGATAGATAATGCCACTACTAAAACTTTTTTTTGCATCTGTTTACGTATCTCGTCGAACTCTATTTTACATTTTCTTGTGTGTCAGTTTCTGTGAAATAAAAGCATTTTATGTGTGTAATATCCTGTGTCATTACTATTGCACCCATAAACATTAAAAATTATTTTATTTTCGTTCACTGTTATTTGGAATAAAGATTATGAATACTTCTTAATTGCAATTTTCACTGTTTACATTTTGAAATGCATGCGGATTTCAGAAAATTGCGGATTTTAGAAGTGCAGATTTTAGAGACTCTACTGTATATATTTTCTTTCAGTTACCCATTTTCCAATGAATAAATATTTAAATATAAATTGGATATAAATATTTATATTTACTTGAGTCATAAAATTTTATCTCTGAGCAAGAAGTGATGAGGGTTCATAGACTACAGAAAAAAAAAATATTGACAGCAAACCAAAACTGAAACTACCATTATGTTGTGTTATTGTTTAAAATAATCAATAATCAGTAAAATTTATATTGTATATAATTTAATTTTTCTTTAAATTAACCTAGTTATTAAATATGCCAATGTTGCATTATGTTTTTCTTTTCCACTGTAATTGTAATTTTTGAGCCGTTGTTTCTCATTTATAGTCACTTTAAAAAATAAAATGTAAACAATGGGATGATCTATAACCGTCAAAAATATGTAATCTACAAAACCCTCAGTCCCTAAGTGGTTCGATTTCACAAAGAGAGTTGACTGTACTTTCATATACAAATAAGTATTTACTAACACCTACTTTTGAAAGATCTTTTGAGATAGGGCAGTCCTGCATGTGACATCCCACTTTTTTTTGTTTATATTTAGTAGATAAAGTTCAGTAGATAAAGTGGGCATCCTTCACAAAAAATTTGTTTTATTTTTGTATAATTTAGAAAAAAGTATTTTATTTGTTTTCTGTTCTTAATTTCATAATGTCCGGTACAGAGAATTTTCCTTAACATGGATACATACTCTCCTCAAATGTCAGATTTGTTTACAGAAGTATATAATTGGTTACCACTCTGTCATTTGCTCAACAAAAGAGTCCTGGTTTGTATTTTACCCTTCATCTTCGCATGTTTAATTTTAAATAAAGACTCCTGTTTATTCTAGGGATGCACTGAATAGTGATTTTGACCGAATGCTAAATATTTGGCATGCAAGTAAACCAAATATTCGGGTGGCTAAATTCAAAGTTTAAAGTATTAAAAAGTTAAATTTTAAAACAATTTTACATAATGTTTAACACAGATATTTCCATTTTGATAAACAAGACCTTCGTAGGTGCGTTTGTAATTATATAAATATGTAGCACCTATCGTCGTCATTCGGTCCATCTGTCTGTCCGCCTATAACAGAGCAAAACCTACCCAACCAAATGGTTTGAAATTTTAAATATATAATTCTTGCAAAATTGTGTCGAGTCATTTCAAATCTTATGAAAATCGGATGTAAAGTTTAATGACAGGGACCGTCAAAAGTTTTTCGTTACAGGACAGCCCATGGGAAAAAATTATTTTAAGTGCCTTTTAAGGATGTGACAGCCTTTCGAACAGAATGAAATGGATAGGCACTTATTGAAGTGCACTAAAATAGACATTCAGTGCAATAGGCGGTGCAAAATTTTTTTTATAAAACTAGTTATAGTACAAACACACCTCATTGGTCACATTTGACGTGCAATTTCCAACTTGTTACAAGTAAACTTTACACACACACACACACACACACAATTTCCAGCACTTCTTGTCATATCATTCTTCACAGAACTCAAACTAACTTTGTTTAAAATGTAGCTATATTTATTATTGTTAAAGTAACAAACAAAAATCTAAGTTTGACCTGAAGTAAGATAAGATACACTGTATTTTTGACTGAATAGGTGAATTGCAATACTGGTTTCTTGGACAAAAATTGTCTGTTTTGATGTCTATTATCATCTATTTAAATTTTATTCCATTATTTTCACAAATTCTTTTTTTTTTTTTTTTCTTCTTCTTTGTAAAAAAGCAAAAGACAGAATATTTACAAGACATTGTTCAGCATCTTGCATTTGCACATCATTTATTCTTACGAACATTATCATTAATAGTTAATTTTCTTAAGTGACACTTATCAAACAACAAATACATAATGTAACAGCATTCTCATTTATTTAACTATGATTCTGTTTTTAATTATTCTGAATATCTTTATAAATTGACAGTTAAAAGTAGAAATTTTGTAAAGCTTTTATAAATATGCTTTAAAAGATATTTTTAAGTATTTGGTTTGGCTGAATATTTTGATATTCAGCCACCCTATATCTTAAATTGTTTGGTATACTATATCAATCTATTTGGTAGGCCAAATAGATTGATATTCGGCAGGCCGAATAGTTTGATATTCTGCCTAACTGAATATTCGGTAGCTTGGCTGAATAGGCTGAATACCGAATAGATACCGAATATTCGGTGCATCCCTAGTTTATTCCATGTTTTATGAAACCGAAGTGAAAATTATTGTCAATGATTGCTCATTTGATGTATAATTTGTGTTTGGCAGACTTAGTTCAGTATTTAAATCAGTGAAATATTACCTTTATAACTTATTATTTTCTGGAGTCATTTCCATTTTAAAGTTACAATTTATTTGTTATGCTACAGAGGATGTTCACACATTTATGTAATGATTTTGATTTTCTCTACAATTCAGATTTAAATGGGAGAAAAAAAAAAAAAAACTATTATATGACATCAATTTAAAATTTGTTTAATTTATCATCTGCATCTTAAAAAATATTCTTTACTTTGAAATGCTGCTGGAATATAAACAATGGATCGAAGGCTATGAATTTGCACTTTCCTAAGAAAAATACCCTAATTTGATTCTTTATTAAAAAAGTGGGAAAAATGGGTTTTAATATTTTTATATGTAAGGTAAGTGACATAACCAGGGTTCTCGCTGCTGCTCACCATTGCGCCAAAATTCTTCATTTGGCGAGTAAACCAAGTCAAGTTCTCCAAATTGCGTGTGCTCAGTGTGTCAATACGTCGAGATTCTTAGGCACATTAGTGAACGATTGATGTCACTTTACATGTTCAGTCACACTGTGCCATTCACATTGCTCTATTTATAGAGATACTGGCTCGACACCCATTGAGTTTAACAACAGGCAAAGACACGGAAAGGATCACGCGATAGATATTTCTCTATTGTCAGTTAATCACTATCTATGCTCCAGCATCTTGGCAGTAAAAATGCAAACAAAATTACTCTCATTAAATGCCAAATAGAGAAAATTTTTGCTGAAATACAGTGTTGAATTTAGCCATTTACCATACTATTTATTAAATGTATGCAAAGTATCATTGGCTGGTCAAATTTTTTCAATCGGTTAAGAGTTGGAATCTCATAGACATTTTTAGTGTTTATTTTCACAATGATAAATCAAAGATTGTTGTATTTAATTGTTATTTAGACAGCTAAAAGAATGTCTGAAACATTTACACATTTAAGAGACATTTAGAATGTACTTATTTTTAATAGTTTCTGTAGCGAATACTCAAATTTCTATTGTATAAGCAATCACAAAGACATAGGTTATTTTAGAACATATTGAAAAAAAAGGGATACAATAAAGGGTTAAAGATAGATTTTTCAGTGTTTCAAGCTGAATCTATTTTGCTAACATTTCTGTTCATTTGGCTACTGTTTTTTTATTTCTTATTCGCCAAATTTCTCATGTTGGTCAAAAGCCAGCGAGAGTACTGGACATAATTAATATTAAAGAAAAGAAATGTCAAAGTTTACATTTGACTGGGAAAAATCTTAAAAGTGCATATACAACCAAGGTCCGTTCAGTTTTTGTTATATCTAAAGTCACATCTCATGTTTTAAAAGAAAATTCAACCCTCCAAAGAACTCTTACTAAATCTTTAAACATTTCTATGGAAACTGTAAATGAACTTATAAAATTTTATTTTAAATCTAATAATAATAAACATGTTCACTGCCTAATGCTTAAACATGTTTCTCACATTGTTGTATGAAAATTATTTGGCAGGTGAAAAATGGAAATAGTTACAATGAATTAGGTTTGACTATATATTTATCTGATTGCAATAAAAAAAGAGCAATTTACTGCCGAAAAAGACCTAAAATGTTGGTTTAGAGAAAGCATGTTAAGTTTTGCTAAAGGTTTTGTGGTTATTGTTAAATTCTCTTATAACAGAAAACTTAAAATAAGGATAGGTGGAAAAAAATGTCAAAATGAACTTGGATTACTGTCAGAAATGTTTTAACACTTGTTTTTAAATAAGACTTTCCATCACTTTACCTAAACAATCTTCATTGTGTTAAGTTTCATTAGGATAGTTTCATTAGGATCACCAGCCATGTCTTTAAACCTTCTGCTGTATTTTTGGGGAAAAGAAAGATGAAGCCGGAACGGAGGGTATTCCATTGAAATGCACTTCACCCAAATACCCTGACATGTCTCCTATGGATTACTGTGCATTTAGACTTTTAAACAAGTTCTTTATAAGCAGCATCCCAAAACACTTGGACTCTGGAAGATTGCGGTTGAAGAGTTAAACTATTAACCTTGATATTTTAAGAAAAGCTCTTTTATCTTAGAAATCAAGATGTAATATAAGGGCAAAAAATGTCCGGACCAGGATTCGAACCAGGGATCTCTTGGCTGAAGCCGCCAATGCTCTTCCATCTGAGTATCCCGGACGAATCGGGTGGAACTTTTTCACACAGCTAATCAGGTTCAGCTCAACAGAATAAATCGCAGGTAATGGAACTCCAGAAATTGCAGGATACGTAATGACACTAGATTAATTTTAACGCAATTATTCTAACTGGTAAATAAATGATATCAGATGTAAATGACCAGATGCTATTGTTATGTTGATAACTTGGGTTTCCTTAAATAAGTAATTACATTTGAAAAAAAAAAAAAAAAAAGAAAAGAAAAGAAATACTATATTAAAAGCTGTTTTGTATAAATAATAGTTGTTTTTTTAGCTTTAGAATAACTCTTTTTATGCCAGTCAATAGTTACAAAATACTCCATATTATATCTAAAATTGATTATTGTACTGTTTAATAACACTTTGAGGAAGTTTTTTAACACTTTCCAACAAAGTTGAAAAGTGTTTATGCATTCGGTTTGTCTGGCCGTCTGTCCGCGCTCTAACTCCCGTAAATATACTCGGATTGTTCTGAAATATTTGGATGTGAGTGACCTCTACCATAGCACAAACCCTATTGCAAATGAAGTTTGTAGCATGTTTAATTCATTTACAGGGACGGTCAAAAGTTATCCATTACATTACAGCCTATGAGAAAAAATCGTTTAAACTGATTTTTAATGATGTTACATGCTTTCAAACATAAAAAAATATATATGCATTTATTAAGTGCACTAAAATATGCATTCCGTAGAATATGTGGTGCAAAGAATAAATATTATTCATTTACAGGGCCACACAAAAGAATTCCGTTCATAATGGTATAGGGGAAATTGTTTGCGGTGTATTTGAAAATATTTCAGACACTATATTATATCCGAATTGCTGTATATTAGTAATGATTGCTTGAAATGCATTTTTAATTATGATATGTGCTTTTTTAGAGTTTCATTCATCTGACGAAACCCTATTCGTCTCGCTCCTCTGTCTGTCTGTCTGTCACAGAGCTCGTTCTCAGAAACTATACATGTTGGAGACTTGAAATTTTGCATACTTATAGCTGAACACCTTAAATCAAACAACAAATCATAAAATTTTGAAAAAGTCGTACATTTAAGCCTTTGGGCTCCCACATGTGTATTTTAAACAATTCTTTCTAAGTGAGCCCTAATTAGGTTGGAGGCGTAAAATTTTACATACTTATAGCTGAACACCTCACATCAAACGACAAATCATAAAATTTTGAAAAAGTCGTACATTTAACCCTTTGGGCTCCCCCATGAGCATTTTAAACAATTCTTTCTAACTGTGCCCCTTATTAAATTGGAGATTTGAAATTTTGCATACTTATAGCAGAACACCTTAGGCCAGGCAACAAATCATAAAATTTTGAAAAAGCCGTACATTTAACCCTTTGAGCTCCCACATGTGTATTTTAAACAATTCTTTCTAAGTGAGGCCCTATTTAGGTAGGAGGCTTGAAATTTTGCATACTTACTGCTGAACATCACATATCATACGAAAAATCATAAAATTTTGAAAAAATCGTACATTTGACCCTTTGGGTTCCCACATGCGTATTTTAAGCAATTCTTTCTAACTGAGCTCCTTATTAAATTGGAGATTTGAAATTTTGCATACTTATAGCAGAACACCTTAGGCCAGGCGACAAATCATAAAATCTTGAAAAAGTCTTACGTTTAACCCTTTGAGCTACCACATATGTATTTTAAGCAATTCTTTCTAAGAGAGGCCCTAATTAAATTGGAGACATGAATTTTTGCATACGTATAACTGAATACCTCAGACCACACGGCAAATCATAAAATTTTCAAATGTCTTTTATTATTTACTCCTCCAGACTCTAACTTGTGTATTTTAAGCAATTTTTCTAACTTCCGCCCTTTTCACCCTGGGAGCACTTTTCCAACTTTTGCCGGCACCCCTTTGACCATTCTTTCATATTATGCACCATAGCCTTACATATTTTAGTTCCACTTTTTACCGCCAGGAGCGCCTACTTATCTCGGGTGCTATCGGCCCAATCCCCTCGACTAATAAGTCTACGGATAGTATATAAAACGGAGTTTCGTTCAGATAGAGGTTTCTTTAGAATAGAGTGCGCCCCTGGTTGCGAAATGTGGAACTAACAGATTTTTCAAAATGATAAAGTGTTTTGAAAGGAATATTAAATGAAACTCTCTGTGCAATCTGCGATCACACTTACCGACTTGTTCACTATATTTATTCATACTATAAAGTGCGTATAAATGCTATAGTTCATATACAGAGCTACAGAAGTGAATTCGTAAAGGTTATTGAGTATGAGCATAAATTGCTTAAATGTGGATTTTAAAGGAATTATGCATTTTTACGCTGAACTGAATTTAGTTTAATAAGAAATATTTGTAGAATAAAGATAAACTGATATACAGGGCCATGCAAAGAGTTGGATACATGCCCGTTTATGGGTGGTAATTTCTGGAAATGTAATTCAGTTTTAAGAGTGTTTTAGTTTGAATTAAATTTTAGCTAAATAATGGCATATAATAAAGGTACTAGGTAAACTACAGGGCTGTATAAAAGTATTCAAGTATATTTCCATCTATTAGTATAAATTGCTGAAAGATGAATTTCAACCTGTTATGCATTTTCTTGCTAAACTAAATTTTCCCATTATATAGTATATATATATCAGCATATAGATCGAATAAAGGGCTGTTCAAAAGAATTGGAATACATATTTAACTATGGGTGGTTTCTACTTAAATCAGATTTTTAAATGTTTACTTAGTTATCTTATTTACCTTGTTTCCCTAAGTAACGAAGTTTCGTTAAAGCTTTCAGGGAGTGTTGGAAAGTGTTTCATAATCTATGCTGTGCGCATGATTTTCTTACTTGTTTTATGTTGGCTTGGTGCCCGTCAATGTAAAGAATTTTTCCTCAGAAATTTATGAATATTTTATGTGTAAAATATAAGGTTTTGAAATGTCTGTAAAAAATATTTAAAGTTACAGCTAATTCGTAATTTAATCTTGAAAATATGTATTCAAATGTCAAAATATTATTATTTTAAAAGTTTTTAGAGTTATTCTATTCGAAAATATATAAGCTTAATTTATTATTTCATTTTTACGATACACGTGATTCCGAAGCGGCGATGTTTTTGGTATTTATCCGTGGTGATCAGACTACGTTTTACAAGCAATAATACTCCTTTTAAATTGAAAAATACTGTAAAAAAAAAAAAAAAAAAAAAAAAAATATATATATATATATATACTAAGTGTAATTTAAGCAGCGATTAATTCATTTTTTAAAAGACTCAATTCTCATAACTTGAAAATTAACCCTGAACAGTGTCAAATAGCAAAAAATTCAATAACTTACCTTGGATTTCAAATTAAAAATGGTGCAGTCTCTCCAGATGAAAGAAACGTAAAAGCTGTAGAAAACATCCCCATACCAAAAAACAAAAAAGCTGTATGTAGTTTTATTGGTCTATGTAACTTTTATAGAAAATTTATTGATCATTTTGCTGATATAGCAAAGCCCTTAACAGAATTAACTAAATTGAAAACCCCTTTCAAATGGAGTCAGGAAGAAGACTCAGCGTTTAACAAATTGAAAGAGTGTTTGACCTCTTACCCTTGTTCAATGTTGCCTGATGTTGAGCAACCCTTCTTTCTACATACTGATGCGTCAGGTTTTGCGTTAAGTGCTGTACTTAGCCAAACAGATGAATCAGGTGATATGCATCCAGTCGCTTATGCTAGCTTGTCTCGACTTTGAAGGATGCTGAGACAAGATATAGTGCTTTTGAGAGAGAACTTCTCGGGGTAGTTTGGGGAATTAGTAATTTTAGACATTATCTTTATGGGAGGGAATTTACTATATATTGTGATCAGCAGGCAATTTCGCAGGTGTTGAGAATCCAGGACAGTAGTCGAATTCCTGGTTGGGCTCTTGCACTGCAAAATTATAATATAAAATATTGTCATACTCCAGGTAAATGTAATGTACCAGCTGACGTACTATCGAGAAGTGTTAATGTGATTCAAGAAATAAATATCAACACAAATTTTTCAAAAGAATTTATTAAATCATCACAAAATTAAGATGCAAAATGCAAAAACATAATTGAACAATTAAATAATATAAATGAAATACAATTAAATGGTTTAACTTTCTTTTTAAAAGATGATTTATTATATTACATAAACAAAAAAGACTCACATATTGACAATCAAACTAAATTAGTTATTCCTAAAACCTTAATTTCACACATTTTAAATTTAGCTCATGACTCGGTAACCTCAGCACATCCAGGATTTAAAAGAACGTTAATTAAAACTAAGAAAAATTACTTCTGGTGGGGTCAATATAAACACACACTCAACCACGTTAAATCTTGTGTATAGTGTGCCATTCGTAAAAGATATAAATCTAAACAGAAAGCACCATTACAGAGAGTCGAAATTATTTCGTGTCCTTTTGAAAAGATAGCTGTTGATGCTGTGGGTCCGTTAAGTACTACAGCAGAGGGAAACAGACACATTATTGTAATTAAAGATTATTTTACAAGATGGGCTGAGGCTTACCCTGTACCAAACTTACTATCTGAAGTTATAATGTCTGTGTTAGAAAAATTCTTTTCTACTCTTGGGATTCCTGAACACCTCACTACAGACAAGGGAAAATCCTTTATATCGGAGGCAATCCTAAAAGTATATGAGAAACTTCACATTAAAAAGCATACTACGGCTAGTTATCACCCAAGTGCAAACGGGGTTGTGGAACGGGCCAATGGCACGATAGTTAATATGTTAAAACACTTAGTGGACTCTTCAAATGAAGATTGGGACAAAGTTTTACATTTTGCTTTATTGGCTTACAGAACAGCTTATCACGCTGCTATAGGAGATACCCCAGCACATTTAGTTTACGGTAGGGATCTACTTTTACCTGTTGACCTCATAACCAAACCTATTAAAAGATCTTACGCAGATACCCATGAATTGAGTGAAGATTTACATTTAAGGTTGAGCAAAATTTTTCGCATGGTTAAACAAAATTTAACTACAGAAAAACAGGAAGAGTATAGGTTAAAGTTTGCCATAGACAAAATTTTACAAGTGGGGGATTTGGTGCTATTGTACACACCAGTAGTTAAGCCGGGGGCTAGTAAAAAACTTACACAGTTCAATAAAGGACCTTACCATATCACTCAACAGACTAATACAGTAAATTTTAAAATTGTTCACATACAAAATCCCAAAGACGAGCAATAAGTACATGTTGATAGATTGACTAAAATCACTGAAAGAATTATTTTTCCTGCACTTTTTGAGGAAGAGATTAGTAACAGGGATACAAATCAAAACACTCAAGTTGATATGGATGTTAGGGATTCTCAGGTAGAAGAGATTGCTGATCCGTATCCAGTTTTCGATTTGATCAGTTACAGTGATAGTAGTAACAATCAAGCTCATGCACACAATAATACATTTAACACTGATAATGTTGACATAAATATAGGCTTACCTGGTCAGTCTCATTCAGGGTCTGGGCAAAATTGTAGACAGCATATGAGACCTGCGGTTGTTAGCGATTGTAATTTATGGACCAGAGACACACATGGTTTTGTTGTGAAAAAATAACACTTTTTTATTTGTGGTGAATACATTCTTACCGTTGCATATATAGTTTTTCTCTATTATTGTATTGTATTGTATAATTTGTGTAATATATTGTATAATCAGGAACAAATTTTGTTTTAAATCTTTGAACAAACTTACTATTTATTGTTTGAATATGTGATAATATGTATAAATCCTAACACACCAATCACCTACCGTAGAAATCACCTTGTATTGTTTTTCATGTATAATTATGCATTATGGATACATGTTACAAAAATTGGTGATGTTCAGAGGTTTTGTAAGGTTGTCCGAATCCTAATTTGGTCAGTTTTGGTGACTGGGTGTTGGGAGATTAATTAATTACTTGAATTTCAATGGGGGTAGTTAGAGGGGTATTCACATGCAACATGTATTTTTTTGACGAGGACCTAATTCTTTTTCTTTTACAAAAAAGCTTACAAAAAAAATTTTTTTAGCAATACATTTTTTTTTGAAGGGACGGAGGTGTAATGTGTTATGTTGATAACTTGGGTTTCCTTAAATAAGTAATTAAATTTGAAAAAGAAAAGAAATACTATATTAAAAGCTGTTTTGTATAAATAATAGTTTTTTTTTTAAACTTTAGAATAACTCTTTGTATGTCAGTCAATAGTTACAAATTACTCCATATTATATCTAAAATTGATTATTGTAATGTTTAATAACACTTTGAGGAAGTTTTTTTTATGTTGGCTTGGCGCCCGCCCGTGTAAAGACTTTTTCCTCAGAAATTTATAAATATTTTATGTGTAAAATATAAGGTTATAATGTTTCAAATGTCTGTAAAAAATATTTAAAGTTACAGCTAATTCGTAATTTAATCTTGAAAATATGTATTCAAATGTCAAAATATTATGATTTTAAAAGTTTTAGAGTTATTCTATTTGAAAAAATATAAGCTTAATTTATTATTTTATTTTTACGATACATGTGGTTCTGAAGCGGCAATGTTTTTGGTATTCATCCGCAGCGATTGACCACGTTTTACAAGCAATAATACTCCTTTTAAATTGAAAAATACTGTAAAGAAAAGAAATATATATTAAGTGTAATTTAAGCAGCGATTAATTCACTTTTTAAAAGGCTGTGAATACATAGTAAGACATAGCACAGTAATTTATGGCGCGCAATCGAACTTTTTACCTTTGCGCCGGTGGAAAGTGGTGACGAAGTGAAGTGATAAAAGGAGCGGTTTTTCATCGAAACGGGACTTCAGCTTCGAGGCTTCTGCTGGGACCTCTTCTCTTGGGGGGACGGTGATAGGTACGGAAAGGTTGCGGAGTGTGAGTCATCGAAGGTCTGGAGATGCCAGAAGGAAGAAAGATTTGAGAGGCAAGCATGCAGATGTTTTCGGCCAAAGTAAGAAAAGCTCTCGACAACTTTCCTTGAAATACAGCTAAACGTGTTATAACCATGGTCTAAGTTTTACAGAGGTACCTCTTTTAATTTAATTCTCCAGAGAATATTAATTTTTCTTGCATCTTTTAACCTTCATTACATCTCTGTTAACATTAAAAAGAATAAGAAAATGATAAGCATAATAATATCGTAAATTTATTTAGAAAATGGATCGAAGATTAATTTAAATGCTTATTCTATTTTATTAAATAAACATTAATTTAATTCAGCATAATATCTCTGTGATTATTTTTATTTCTTTACCACAGCAGCATTATTTTTCCTTTTAGGTTTTTGATATAATGTAATGAAATTGCTATACGATCATAACTTATTTTCTCTAGGTAGAAATTTATCTACCCTGTGTTTGTGTCTATTTAGAAATGTTTTGGGTACGACACAACACTATAATCAATAAGGTGAGCTGGGTGAAAAAGTTCCACCCGATTTGTCTGGGATGGATTGCTCAGATGCGATTTATTCTGTTAAGCTGAACCAGATTTCAGCTGGGTGAAAAATTCCAGAAACACCAGATTCGTCCGGGATAGCTCAGAGGGTAGAGCATGGATGACTTCAGCCAAGAGATCCTTGGTTTTAATCCTGGTTCAGGCATTTTTCACCCAGTTGGAAATATAGCACAAAATTAGCACTCGCCAATCGTCGAGTAACACTTAAAACGTGGCGATTAACTTTATTGTCCTCACTAGCCAAACTTAATTGACTCCACTCACAAACGCGATGGTTGAAAGATTGGTGCCAGGGAGGAAAGGGGTGAAATTCTTTCGGAATTTATGGTGTCCAGATCAGCGATTCTCCTGTAAAAAAAAGAAAGCAGCAGGGATGTGTCTGTTCCGAATTTTCCGAAATTTTAAGGCATTGGATTCTAAAAATTAAAAAGAAATCTGTCATCATCCCAAAAATTTGGATATAAAAATATCGCTAATTTCGATAGGGTCGCCAAAAAAATCAATTTCGTCAATCATTCGCAAAAAAAATCACAAATTTCGTCAAAGAATCGAAGGGGGGGGGGAAGCAAATTTCGTCCAAGGATAGTGAAAAAACGTGAATGTCGTCCAAGAATCACGTAAAAAACGCGAATTTCTTCTACAAAATCGCAGAAAAAAACACAAATTTCGTCAAAAAATCGTGAAAAAAAACCCCTGCAAATTTCTTCTAAAAATGGTAAAAAAAAAACGCAAATTTCTTCAAAGAATGTGTGGAAAAGTATTCCCAAGCATTTTTTATTTCTATTTTTTTCCATTAAACAATTTGTAAAGTCTACCTGAACTCGACAACACGATATTTTCTTTTCATTGCCGCCTTTCGGCGTTTGTTTAGGTTTTTACCGCCACGGTTGGATGGTTGCGTATCGCGTTTCGGTCGTGGACCGTATACGGCAATTTTACTTGCGATCGCATTCGCTCGTATTTATTTTTTTTTAAAGATAAGTATTTAAATTTAATTAACATATAAAAATCATCTTTTTAAGTCATTTTTATATTAAAGTAATTTTTCTAAAGTCATCGTAATATTTATTAAATGTTATTCAAATTATAAGTAAATGTTAAGTATCTTCCGACTTATGCAAATTGCGTAGTCGATTCTGATTGGCCGATAGGTTTTCGTCCTGATTTAAAGGGACAGCGATTTCATGTTTTCGGGGTGCGATGTCTGATGGCTGACTTATGGTACTATCTGGTATGTTTTTATGAAGTTTCAGCGAATATCTATGGTATATGGCTAAATACCAACATAATTGTAAGAACTTAAAGTTTATTAAGCATAATGGTTTAGTATGAAGACGTTTCATTGAAAAATTGTTAATTAAATCGGCGATAGAGTTGTGTATAATATATTTCAAGTTGCTAATCACTTAAAGATTACTTATGTCGTCGAAGAATGAAGTGCTCTCGAGTTCGGGTAGACTATCGTCACAAGTGTCCATTAATTTAATCCTGGAACGAAGTCACGTTTATGTATTTCAAGCTCCAATAAAGGAAACCTTCTTCTGTTCATCATTTTGGCACATTACTGTAAGTACATTTTACACTTACCTTATCACTGAAACATCATATAATATATATAGGATTCATGAAGTTGCATATATTTCAACATATTCTTATTCAAAATTATTATTTCAACAATATTTTCAAAGTTTCATATATAACTTAAACTAATTTGTCAAGTCACTCTGCTGAATTTTTACGTGGGTTTAACCCTTCTTGTGATAAAGAAAGAGGGGCAAGCAACCTACACCCCCCACAGAATGGTAAAAAAACCCCGCAGATTTCATCAAAAGATCTCGAAAAAAATCCGCAGATTTCATCAAAAGATCTTGGAAAAAAAACACAGATTTCGTCAAAAGGTCGCGAAAAAAAACACAGATTTCGTCAAAAGGTCACGAAAAAAATGCAGATTTCGTCAAAAGATTGCAGGAAAAACACGGATTTCGCCAAAAGATTGCAGAAAAACGCGAATTTCGTCGAAGGATCGCGGAAAAAACGCGAATTTCGTCGAAGGATTGAAGGGAAAAAATGCAAATTTTGTCAAAGGATCGCAGGAAAAAACGCGAATTTTGTCAAAGGATCGCAGGAAAAAACGCGAATTTTGTCAAAGGATCGCGGAAAAAATGCAAATTTCGTCAAAGGATTGTGGAAAAAATGCGAATTTCGTCTAAGGATCGCGAAAAAATGCGAATTTCGTCTAAGGATCGCGAAAAAAATGCGAAATTCGTCAAAGGATTGTGGAAAAATGCGAATTTCTATCTAAGGATCGCGAAAAAATGCAAAATTCGTCAAAGGATCACGGGAAAAATGCGAAATTCATCAAAGGGCCACAGAAAAATGACTAGTTAGTGCCAGAAGGGGATTCCTCCCTCTGCTGTAACCTTTCAGAAAATTTGCTGCGATTTTCAAATTTTTTTTTTTAAACTCAGAATGACCCCTGGAAAGTAGATAACTCATTTTTATTGATTCAAAGGTTTCCCTCTCTCTCCTGGAGGGTGGGAAGGGGTTAATGGCACTTTCCGGCGTCCATATTATTATTTGATTTGTTAGAGAAGCTGAAAATTGTTCAATTCAAAGAAAATAAAATTCTAACAAACATTGTTGAGATTTTGATAACAATTGCTCCAAGCAATGCTGAAATGGAGGAAATGGGGAGCAGTGCGAAAAACACTCTGTCTATAAATAAAGACATACTGCATCATTGCCTAAGGGTTAAACAATCTAAAATTCAATTAAATGAATAGGATTCTGGTGCAGTAATAAAACTCGGGTGGGATGACTCTGCTAGGTCACAAAAACCTAATGTGAAGGATAAACATGAGTGTCAAAAATGCAATTTTTGTACTTTATTTCATTGCAATTAATACTAAAAGTAAAATATTCAAGATTTTATTAAAATAATTCTCTAAATATATTTTAATTTTCTTGTCTCTTTTATGCATTGCATTAAGTATGTCTAAATAACTTCAAATAGGTGTTTGACTTTTATTTTGAAAGCAGTCATTTCTGGGTTATATTTTTCTGTTAGATGTAATGTTAGTTTTTGTCAGTTGAGTGTCATCTTATCGAATGGTAAATAAACGAAGATATTAGTAGTACATTGCAATGTTGATAGTTGGAAAAAACACAATTCTGTAGGGAGCGTTCGTAACTTTGTGACTGGCCAGGGGTTAAAAAAAACGGGCCGGTGAAAAAAATCAGTGTACCGGCCAGTGGCCATTGAGTAAAAATGTTAAGTTCCAACTATCTCTTTTTTTTTTTTTTTTTTTTTTTTTTTTTCAAAATGTACTTGGTTTACTAGGATTCTGAGCCCCTCATAGGATAGTCTAACAATAAAGCTGTCAGATTGAACCTATTAGAAAGTAACATTCTTATCTTTATTTCTATATGTCTTTTTCCAAAATTGTTACAAAAATGTAGGAACACCCTCTGTATTTACGTATTATCTGGCATCAAAAGTGAACTCATTATTTCTTAAAATTTGCCCAATGTTTAACATTTTCTAACCCAATAAATTTGACAAGTGTTGAGTTATTGAATTTTAATTTGTTTTTAAGTGCTGTAACATTCATGAATTTTTTAGCCATTTCATATAAAGTAATCACATTGAAGACTCACTGTACAAAATCTGAAATCCTGAACTTGAATGATTCTGGACTGTGAGTCACCTGTCTAAATCACACATACTAAAATGTTGTAAAGTAATTTACGCACAAGACAATGATGTTAATGGATAGGCAGATAGTTATTTTACAAAAAAGTTGTTTCTCTTTGCAGGTGATGCACGGTGGTCTCTTTTCTGAACCTAATGTAACTTTAGATGATATTAGGAAAATAGATAGAAATAGACAACCTCCTGAGAAAGGTATTTGTCTTTTATCTGCTTATTTGGTTATTTGTATCATGTGATAAATACTTTTTTGTGAGAAAGAGGCATGTCATTTTTTTTTTTTTATGAATGCATGAATATCATTTGTATTCCGTATTAGTGTTTATTTTTCAGTATCTACTTTTAAAGCCTTGTCATCAGAATGTGACTCTTTTATGTTATTTGTTCTGACTGTTGCAATGTTTTCTTCTTTTTTGAAAACGAAATTCTTGCTCATTGCTACAATGTTTGTTCAAAGTTCAATTAATTGCATCCCCATGGAGCACTGTGTATTATGTTGCATTCTATTAATAATCTGATAGCTTTATCGTTGAACTATCCTATTACATCTTGATTTCTAAGATAAAAGAGCTTTTCTTAAAATATCAAGGGCGAAAATGGGTATAAGGGTCCATTTGTAATACTCTATCTGTAATAAAGTACTCTCTCAAAAATCTGCACAGCTTTGGTTCAAGGAGTTTGTGGATTTCTGAATTTTGTGTCATGACTGTGGTTGCATTTTGAAATCTCATCCAAATAACATAACTATGTTATATTTGATGAATGCTAATAAAAAATCAATATGTCTAATGTAAATGCAAATAATTTAGTATTTTACTTTTTAAATAAAAGAATGTTGCAAAAAAAAAAAGCTTGGAAAATATTATTATTTTGAGAAAATTGATCCTACAGCAAGCCCTTAACTTTGTTGTGGCAAAATAGTGTTGTGATGAAAAGGAAGACTCCCCCTCCCACCTCACTCTCCTAAAAATCTATACCTGTCTGTAATGCAAATTTCTTTATAAAATGAATAAATAAAATTGGATTTAATTTTTGTCATCTAAAAATGCAGTTGAAATGTGCAGAAAAGTAATGGCTACTTTTGGGTGAAAAAGGGACACATATTGTTTGTGAAGACTGGCCCTCCACTTAAGGTGGTTCTCAAATTCCCTGCTCAAAACTGAAGGCTAAAATGGGCAGGGAAGCGATTTGGGTTCGAATGGCATTTTCTATTTTTTGCTAAATAAATTCATAATTGAGTTATAAACATTTCCTGTACTAGCTGACCCACCCATCATTGCCTGGAACTGTGATGAATGAACCTCAAAATTCAGGCATGAAAGAGTTCCTCCTAAAGGTGGCATTCACCTTTTTTAAAACAACTCTGGATGGATGCAAAAATGCAACAAAAATATTAGAAGCATATAAGGTACTCGAAAATTTAATAATCATTTTGCCTACTCAAATCTTTGGAGTTTCTTTATGAATTGCTGTGTAACAGAGCTATCAAATCAGAGGGGATCTTATAAGTAAATAAAGTCCTATTTAGACAACACTTTTGAGTTAACAGTTTAAATTTGTTTTTTTTGTTTTTAATACTTTCTATGTTATGAAAAGAAAAGAACTATTATATGTACAGTTATACGGTATGACTTCAAAAATCCGGCAACAAAACCATCTTTCCCCTTCCTTTTTCTTTTGCACTTTCAAGTTATGGGAGAAAAAAAATAGCAATTCTTTATGAATTAAAAATTTCAAGACTGAAAGTAAAAATGCAAAAAAATTATATTTGACTTTTTTTTCATTTTGTCAGAGGAGATTTTTTTTTTCGGGATCAAATTTTCTGGAAGCTAAAAAGAATTTGTTTATCACCGTTAGTTAGCAAAATGAACAAATTTGGGATCAACTTTCGCGAATGCATGGCACAATTATGGCCGGAATGAATTTTCGGCAACGGCAACGTAATATGATAGGAAGAATTTTCAGGCTTTCACATTTCCCATGAAAATGCATCAACGAAAATACATCAACAACAAACAATTTAACGGACAGCGAGATGGGTGATTGTGTGCTAAATAGAACTGCCTATAATGCTAGTAGCAGCTCAGAGGGCAAAGATGCACAACCGGCAGAAGAAAAGGTGGCACTAGAAAAATGCATAAATTTGCCTGGAGAATTAATATATGCTTTAAAGAACCAAGACTGTATTTCTGAAATAGGCATTCTTCAGTTGTATTAAAAAAAGAAAACTTGTTAAAGGACCAAAAAATTGAAGCAAACAAAGTTGATATTGATGCTTCCGAAATTACAACTGAAGAAATAATTTCACTCTTTACAAGAATTTCTTTTTCTGCAACATAGAAAATATCAATTAATTTTTTTATATATTTAATTTTCTCTTTTTCTTACATGATTATCACTTAATAATGAATTAAATTATGGCTAAAGGCACCATTAAGAATATAGTACTACTTTTGATATTCCTAGTTACTATTCTTAATATTCCTTCTAAAATCCGGCAAAGTGTCGGTCCCGATGATGCCGGATTTTTGAAGTTATACTGTATTTCCTTTTATTCTATAAATAAATAAATGTGTCTAAATTATAAGAGTTCGGCGTCATTCTATAGATGGACAAGATTTTCCACCTTTTTTCTTATTTCCCGCTTTCATGCCTGAATTTGTTTGATTTTACATCTTTAACTCCATTTTGTCTGAATGTATATTTTTAAATGAAAAAAAGGTTGGACCAAAACAGGTTTTTAAGACTGAAAACAAAACAAATTTCGTTAATCTTCCCATTTTCAAATAAAAATGAAAATGTCCATTTTTTAAAGTAATGAATGCATACAGAAATATACATAATTATAAATTAATTATACGTGTGGCCCAAGTGGGCTCTCCGTGCCTCTGACCAAAACTTTTTATTTTCATGTAAGACGAAATGTAATTAATTCATCAACGAAACAAAATGATTTTCTAATGATACTAATTTCATCTCATTAAAAAATGTTTTATGTAGACATATCTCAATTTATCTTTAATAATGATTTTTGTAAAGGATCCTCTGGAAGACTAGAACTTTCTCAAAGGGTATTCAAAACACTTCTGCGGTTTCAAACTAAACATTGTCTATGACTGTTAAGCCTGCAGCTTTTAATAGGCACGTGAAAAGCGTCTTCAAAGTTGAGTCATATTGCATTGCTTGCTTTATAATTTGCCCTCACATCTCATGACTGATCATTATAAACAGTGAAGCTCATAGCAATAAATAAAGGGCGTCTCACTGGAGCCGCTACAGCTCAAATCATGTGGAAATTTTTCAAAGGAAGAAGCAAGATTTTTGGTAAGGATTCACCAAATAGTGATTTTGGCCAAATACCGAATATTCGGTTAGCTAAATAGTAACTGCTAGGCCGAATACTGAGTATTCGGCCAACCAAATAGTAACTGTTCGGCGAAATACCGAATATTCAGCTTGTCAAATAATTTTATATTTCAAAGTTTAAAGGCATTAAAATTTTAAATTTTAAAACAATTTTACATAATATTTAAAACAGAAACTTTCATTTTAATAATCAAGAGCTTTTTTCAAGTAAACTTTATGCTGAAAAAAAATCTGCTATGAGTTATTTAAGAAGAGGATAGTTAAAAAACTTCCTTAATTAATAAAATTTTAAATTCTATGACTTCTTCAGTGAATTAAAACAAATGAATAAAATTTTCTTATATTCTAATACAAACATTTTAAAATCAAAGAGAAATTGTAAAAAAAATTGGAAGAAAAATTGTACAGGATCCTATATTATTTGTTTGTCAGGAAGAGACTAAAGTAAAAGTAAATAAATAATACAATCTATTCAAATTTTATAGGGTGGCATTTCAGCAAGAATAACTGTTCTACTCCCTTTGATTAAGCAAGGAAGTTTTTAAATGGATCCTAGATCGATGTCTGGAGTGAGCGATCATTTTCAGAGATTGTAAATGTTGTTCTTAAAATCTTAGCAAGAAACAGATTATTTACTGGACAGTGTTCAGGAATTTGCATTTGTACATAATCAATTGCTATGAAAATCCTCATGATTGGTTAATTTTCTTAAATAATATGTAACAAACAGCAAATAAATAATGTTAAAACATTTTTTTAAATTTAAATACAGTATGGAACCATTTATCTGGAAACCAGTTAACCAGAAAACCAGTTATCCGGAATGATATTTCTGATAGACTGATTTCAGAATCTTTTCAGAAAAAGGTGTCATACACTGCCAGTTTGACATATGCATTGCTTAAAACAATTGTATAATTTGATGACAACATCTAGTATTTCAAAAGAAAACATATTTAGTTGTATTTTAGATGTTTTAACTTGCAGAGGAAACAGAAGAACTTTTGTTTGTAAGGGATTTCCATAAATTACCTTCTTTTAAACTCTGGTTAACTTTTGATCTTTCTTGCATTGATTTTTAATCCAAGTAATCTAATAATTTAAAATCAGAAATAATGCCACAACCACACACATTCCACAAAACCTATCAAATGGATGCTGCTTTAATGCAGAACAAGTTAACCAGAAAAACCAGTTATCCGGAATACATCTGACCCCAAGCATTCCGGATAAATGGTTCTGTACTGTATATGATTCTGTTTTTAACTATTCTGAATATCTTTATAAATTGACTGTTAAACGTAGAAGTAGTATAAGGTTTTTAAAAATATGTTTAACTAAATAGTTTTAAAAATGCAGCTCAAATCAATGAGTCATGTCGAAAATTTCTGGAAGAAATAAGATTTTTAGAATAAAGATAGTTTCAGTCCAGCCGAATAGGCGACAGATTTCGACGAAACTCAGGTTTTAGACCAAAAACAAAATCAAATTTTCAGTCGATCTCTAGTATTAATGGAACTAAGATAAAATAAATTCAAAGTTGGCCCAAGGAAATCGTTTAATATTTTATTTTTATTGTGTATTATAAATATACAGGGTGGTCATAAAAAAAACTTTCCTGATATAGGAACCCTAACAACTCAAACAATCAAAAAGAAATTTTAGATTTAGTTATTTGAAGGTTCGCATTCGAGATCATGGTGATTTAAAACAATAGAGCTCTCACGGTTACAGTGAAAAAATTTCAAAATTTTCAAATAGCAACACCTTTTTTTTTTCCTGCGCAAATTCATCAGCGCATTGAAAAACCGTAAATGGCGTTGGAATGATAGATGTATGATAAAAATTGGCAGCATAAAACACTTGCAAATAAGACCATTGTGAGGAACGAAGGAGTGGCTACAAGACATTTTCAGTAGCCAATTCTTTATTTCACTTGTGAACTGAGTAATGGTGTAAGATTTGTTTTAAAATGTGTTTTTGAGTTGTGTTTGTGTACACATACATAGTGAAAATAAAAGTGTAATCATTTGGTTCAGTGTGTTTGCTGAATATTATGTTACTGGTTAGGATTGAGTGTCACACTATTACACCGCCAATTTTAGTCATACATGTATCATTCCAATGCCATTTATGGTTTTTCAATGCACTGATGAATTTGCGATGGAAAAAAAGGGTGTTGCCATTCAAAAATTTCGAATTTTTTTCCCTGTAACCATAACTATGAGAGAACTCTTTTGTTTTAAATCATCACGATCTTGAGCGCATACCTTCAAATAATTAAATCTGAAATTTCTTTTCGATTGGTTGAGTGGTTAGGTCGCTAGGGGTACATATATCGGGGAAGTTTTTATGACCACCCTGTGTTGTATTATGGGTACACGAAAGAATAATTTACAAATATAACTATATAAAAATAATCATCTTTATTTATTTTGAGTAAAAAATACATTATATAGGGTCTCCAGTGTGTCTATGTATTTTCAATAAAATTGCAGAATTTAATCAGCATTAAATAATATTTAATCAAACAAATATACAGAATCTACTTAATCTAGCTTAAATTGCATATTCTGTTTAAAAAGAACACATATTTTAAGTTAATTAAATAAGGAGGACTTTATTATTATTTTTAGGCATGATAACAATATTCCCTGAGCCCATTTATAATAGTTGAGAACTGTGATACTTTTAAAATCAAAACTCCACAAAATATAAACAAAAAGAAGTTATCTAGTGAATATTTATAATGTTTTTAGCAATAAAAAAATTATGACATAATTAAAATTTTAATGTAGATAAATATTACTTACTTTTATAAAAATTTTAATGTAGATAAATATTACTTACTTTTATACAATCGCTGAATTGACGATGTTTTTCCAAAACCTCACTTGTTACCAGCGGTTTAGCCAAGAAAATAATTCAAGTGTTCAAATCCGTTGGATTCATTTTGAAGCTTAAACTGTCATAAATGTGAATTCATAATCAAAATTTAGATACTTTGCTTGATTTTATTACAATGGGCTAAGATGCAAGGTCCACCTATGTGGGCCTCAGTAACAAAGAAGTTACACAATATCTACAGTAAAGTATGCATAGGATGTCAATACACAAATCCAGCAAAAAGCAATGTCGTCATTCAAGAATCACAACAAAAAAAAATCGGCTATGTAATGAGTCATTGGCCTTCACTTGTTTGTAACATTAATATTAATATAGATACTTAAATATAGTTTATAATAGCTCCCTGCTTTATCAGAAACCATTTATATTTTTTCAAAATAGCACATGTTTAAATTACATTTTTGATATAATTTCTATTTTCCAAATATTTTTCCTTTACTTTTTACAGAAATGGAGTTCTTCAGTTGCTAACATTAAACAAATAGTGCTAAAAACTACAAAGAAAAAATGAATATCTCAAAAATAAAGTGAGATGCAGTTTTCAAACAAACTGCATTTCAAAGTACTTTCTTCCCCCCATTATGGCAGTATAAAAATTTTAAATATGCAATGTATAGAAGTGCAATGTATAGAAGTTTAAAAAATGGCAGTAGAGAGTATCCATGTTTAACCCTAGAATGATACATCTGCCTTTGCTTTACGGCTGGCTTATATAACGTAATGTTATTTTTTAGCGATGACATTTTAATTGCTTGCTGAAAGAAATAGCTTATCGGGGACTAAAAAATGAATCGCAACTTTTGAATTTTACAAGTGAAATGATAAGAATTGACTGATTTTTGATTATTATTATTATTTTTTATTTATTACTTTGATTGCATGAAAAAGTCTTTCTATGTACTGCATTTCAATTTTTCAGTACATTGGAAGGTTTTTGAAATCACAGAATCTGTAGAAGATCTATGTGAGATTAGATAATAATTAACTGCTCACCTGAAAATCTGAATGTGTTGATATATAGCCTTGATGAAAGGTTTTATTTTTCTGAAATGAATTCATAAATCATCTGATATATATTTTAATTTGTGTTAATATTATGTGAAACTGCTAAGACTATAAAAAAAGAAAGTAAAATTTTCTGTAGAATCTATTACATTCCAATAATTTATTTCTTTTTTGTAGGCTTAATGTGTGAGCTCCTATGGTCCGATCCCCAGCCTCAGTGTGGCACTTCTCCCAGCAAACGAGGAGTGGGCATAGAGTTTGGTCCTGATGTCACCAAAGCGTTCCTCTCTAGAAATAAACTCGAATACGTTATTCGCAGCCACGAAGTGAAAGCCAAGGGCTATGAAGTGACGCATGACGGAAAATGTATAACTGTCTTCTCCGCACCCAACTACTGGTAAATTATATATCTCAATATTTATAAAATCTTATTATTTTATTTAGTTTTCAAAGCCTTTTTAAATGAATGCTTTTTATTTTGGGCTTGTTCTGATTGATTACAATAGTTATATTTTGGTAGAGTGATTCTTTGGTTTATTTGCGAAAAAATATTAATTTTGTTATACTATACTGTGATGCTGACGGTTTAGTCTACAGCAGTGGTTCCCACTGTTGGAGGATTTAAAAATAGTTATTAACAACCCCTATTACAGAAACCTTTTAAAAATCTGTTTTTTGAAAAAAGTTTCATGACGTAGTCTGAAAATAAAAGGTTAAAACATGTGTCATATGTATTGTCCATTTCAGCAATGTACAGTCATGACATCATTGCAGAAGTTGTTTGATTTTGCTGAACACCCATGAAAAATAGTATACAGCCAATGAATTAAGGTTCGATCACATTGAATGACGTTGGAGATGAGAAATACGAATTTGCAGTCATACCAACGTCATCCCTAAAAACAGGAGCCTATTCAATGAGCAACCACAATTAGTAATACTGACCAGCATAGAACTGAGCCAATCAAAAACAATAATAATGGCAAATGTAGAAAATTCCTGGATATTTCCCCAAGTGGGGGAGGGGGGGGGGCTTTGAGTACAACTTCTTTATTGAAAAATGGAGCACTCTTGAATGAAGACTTGACACTCTTGAACAAGGCATTTTATGAAATTCACATTGACAGCAAAACTCTAAAAAAATCAGGAGAGAAAGAATACTATTACCCCTATTGCTAAGAAGGAAACTTGTCTATAACGCATTTTTTTCCCCTTTTCTATGCAAAATTCCATCTTAGAAGATTTTACTGTATAGCATGTTTCAGATTTTTAACACTTCAATACATGGAATAGGGATTAACACTGTTAATAACTGAAAAATTTACATACAAGAAATAGAGATTCATTTAAAAATTAAATATCGCAGCCTGCGGTCTATAAAAATGAAGATTGTAAACATGAAAAAAAAGTTAAGATAAATATTTTGGGTCAAAGCTCCTCGCACAAGACAAATTTTTAACCCAATCGACGTAAAATTCAATGTTTTGTAGAAATTCACTTGGGCCGAGATTTTAACTTTTTTCCGGGCTGGGCTCGGGCCGAACTCTTAAGTTTTTTATCGAGCCGGGCTGGGCTTAGGCCGAACTTTTAATTTTTGTATCGAGCCAGGCCAGGCCGAATTTTTTTTTTTTTTCTATGAGTCGGTCCAGGCTTGGAAATTTTGACCCATGCAAACCTCTCATCACCTTACTGGGCATACTCAGAATATTTTGAAAAACATATTAAACTACTTATGTATGTAATAAAAGATCAGTCCAATTGAGCGCGGAATGACAATAGAAAGCCTGTAAAAAAATAAAATACTTTCGAGTATTGGGCGTGAAAAGACGAAAGTGTCATGCAATTTGGCAAGCAGCACTTCTCCTCGCCAAAAGCAAACAATTTTAATGCATCTGAAAATTGCTTGTTAATTGATTTTTAGAATGCATGTCAATGAATTTAAACTTAAACAATGAGAGAGTTTAATGCATATATTTTTTTGTATTACATATTTATGTTGCTTGTCGCTTCAGTTATTTAATTTTATCACTATTAAAATAATTTCATATATAAAAAATATTTTCATATTGAAAAATATATTTTCATATATTGAAGTGTATTCCAACATAAAGGCCAGATGAAGAATGTTGCAGCTTTTCATTTCAATATCGGAGAAGTTTTTGTTTCCATTCCATAGCAACAAAAATGAATCAACAGTGCTCCATTGGACTTCATTTTGAGATTGAAACAATTTTAATTCATTTAAATTTTGTTTTAATTCATAAAATTTCATTGTTAACTTTCATAAAAATGTATATATGACAAAACTATTAAAACAAACTAAAACTGAGAAAACTAAAGTTATTTAAATTAAATTTATTTAAACAGGTTTATGAAACATTTTTACCTTAAAAAAAAAAGTATTTTTTGAAATTTTATTCCATCGCCCAATAACGAAATTTTCATTATTTTTTTACGGACACACTATCGAGTTTCTGCCAAAATTTTTTTTTATAAACATATCCTTCTCATAACCTTATGAGAAGAACATTCTACAATTTTTTCAGTTTTTTTTCGGAGTATGTCCATATAGAGACCTTCCTTGTAAGTAAGTTCTTTGACAAGTGTAATTGTTTTGCGACAGGTCAGATTTTATTTTTAAATGATTAAATTTGTGAAAGGTGAGTTCATAGATGGAAACATGTTGTTTTTAACAAAAAGAATTTTGTGAAGGGTTCTTTTAAGAATCCAAAAATTTTCTAAACAGATCCTTGTTAAATGTAGCATCTACAAATGGAACACTATTCACATTAATATTTTTATACTCTGGATACTTGTAAATACCAGTTGATATTTCTTTCACTCAAAAGTGATCTATGAACTTTTATAAAGATCTTCAAACTGCGTTAAAATTTAAAAAATGATATTTGCCATTTTACATCCATACTCATCACAATCTCCTATTTAAAAAAAAAAACCCTACCAGAAAATTGGAAGAAATGTGAATTGATTCTATGAAACAGTCATTTGAAATGGACTTTATTTCATGAATGAAATAAAATTTTTGGTTAAAAGTATGCTTTTTAAGCAAAAAATAAGGTATTTATCCCAAATTTGCAAATTTTAAAAAAGAGCAAAATACCTTTATTTATTTACATTTCAGCATGTTACATTGCATCCGACAGCAACATTCTCAAGAAAATAAAAGGATAAAAATATGTTCGCCAAAATTCAAATTGAAAAACTAGTAAACCCATAGTCAGTCGGTCCATTATACCTCACAACGCACCGTTTTCATACAAAGCATTTAGGCATTCTATCAAAAGAGCTTTCACTGTTTGTATCCCAAAGCAGTGAGGCAACAAAATAAATAAAATACAGGACATCTCAAGAAACAATGGCTATAAAGAAAGCACACTAAACAAATTAAGAGCTTAGGAATAAAAAGAGAGGTAATTTTAAAGTGCAAAATTCCAAGTTATTCACCTTTTCCTGGTTTTTTCGAAAGATTGTAATACAAACTCAATGAATACAATATCTCCAGTGTTGCAAAATCATCCACAAAATTAAAAAACATATGAAAATAGACCCAATAGAACCAAATCAATTATCAGGGGTACAGTCAGCCCCGCTTAATTGCATATAGGTGGTTCCACTGAAATGTATGCGTTTAAGCGAGGACAGCAATTGATGTTATCAGTATACGTTATCATTTGATTATATACCACAGATATAATAAATATTAATGGACATTATTTACCTAATAATTTAAAAATTATTCTATTAATTTTAATAAATAATTTGTTATTACCTTATATATAACAATATATGGAATAAGGTATAATGTATTATTACACTATTTACGTTACATGGTTTAATTTTTCATTACAATTTATGTAAAAATTAAAATGAAAGTAAAATAAAAAAAATCTTTGTTTTAAATCATACCTTTGAAAATAAATAAATTCTACATAAAATCATTTTATTTTATGTAGTAATCATTATGTATGTAATATGTATTATTATTTTATTTATTTTTGTATATCGTATTATATTATTTTATTTTTGTATTGTTTTATTATGCATTATTATGTAGTAATATAAAGTAATAATTTTTCAATTTATTACTTTTTTGTTGTGCCTACACAAAAAATCCTTTAGGGAAATTTGTTTTTTCCTACCTCGGACACTGCATTTCTCCACTTCCGGCGCTAAATATTGTTCCTTTATTCTCTTGACCATCCCGATTGTATTTTCCCCCAATTCCAGGATTTTCCAAAAAGTACCCCCAGTATCTTCAGTCACTGTATGTACGACGAGCTTTAAAAGAAAATTATAATTTTCCAAATTCAACTCTCATGTGCGTTTCCTAGAATTAAGATAATAAAGTTTTCTTTCACGACGGTTTCTGTTCTTCTATCGTAAATGTAGCAAACCATTGTTACAACAACAACAAAAAAAAGTTCTTCGTTTCTTCCCATTCATCCCTATAACAGGAAATCATAAAATGCGGATTACTAGATTGGAGATATTTATGCAATTAACCGGGGATTGCTATGCGATTAAATGAGTATATTTAACATTAACCTTATGGGGAGCGTTTTTGTTCCACGGCATTCTATGCATATAAGCGGGGTATGCAGTTATCCGTTACCCAATTAAGTGGGGCCGACTGTATATGAAATACACTATATGGCCAATGATGACTGGTCACTTGCCATTTTAGACGTTTTTGTTAAATATCTAGAAAAATACAAGAGGAATTATCCTGAAACTCCAGGTGTGTAAACAGAATCGTACAGGTCATCAGGGGGCGATCCAAACAAAATTTGGGGCCTATTAGGGCCCGTTCACAAAAATCTATTTAATAAAATAGGCCCCTTCACAAAAATCTATTTAATAAAATGGGCCCCTTCACAAAAATGAATTTAATAAACCCCTTCATAAAATTCCTTTTAATAAAATAGGTTCCCTACATAACACTCTTTTTCATAAAAACTATTTTAAAATGTGTATAATTTGTAAATAAAACTAGGTCAAGGAAAAAAAAAACTTTAGCAAGGAGATTTAAAGAAGTTTTTGTAAATAAATTCATGATTCAAATTTGAGTCACTGGATTTCATCTTTCATTACAAAATGTTATTATTCACAAAAATAACTTTTACTTTTCACAAAATGGGCCCCAAGAATAAAAACCTGCATCGACCCCTGATCATACATTTCTGCAAAGACTTTTTCCCGAAACCGCATAGGGGACTGTCAACAGATTAAAAAAGAATGAATATCTTTTTTTATAACCCTGTAAAAACTAATGTAGCAAAAGCATTAAAATTCTAGAACATGATTAAGAGGCCTATTGAAATAAACTGTTTACATTTTTATGAAGATAGCATGTATACTAGTAGAGAAATGAAAGTTTTTCAGGGGTCTGTCCAATGGAAAAACTGAGTCAGTTAACAGACTCTTCACAAAAAAAAAAAAAAAAAAAAAAAATGCCCTTTCACAAAAAAACATTGAAAAAATTGAATGATAACTGATTTTAGTCTTGGACATTTTTTTGAGTGATAGTAAATTATACTTTATATACATAAATAGCACTTTTGCTAGCAAAAAACTTTTAATCTATAATTATTATTGCATTGTTTATACTAATCTGAACATTCTGTTTGTGGATTGTATGGTATAATATAATCACAGCAAAAAAAAAAAAAAAAAGATTGAACAAGAAACTAAAAAAACTATATTAGTTTATTTCTGAAAAATTCAAACGTCCCCAATTTTAGACGAGACTAGGAATAAATGGGTTAACTAATGTTTTGTGAAATTACTTTTTCCATAAAAATAAAAATAATTCACAAAAATAATAATTAAATTCTCAAAAATAGGACCCTGGAAAAAAAAAAAAAACCTGATCAGACCCTTGTTTTCGTAAAAAAAAAAAAAAAGTCCCAAATTTTGCCAAGTTTTTTGCTTATAATTTGCAGAGTTTTAATATAAAAAAAAGTTCTTTTCAGAAGATAGGACACACAACATTGTACATAGTACCTTGCAATCAAAATTAAAAAATAGTAAAAAATGGGATGAAAAATGAGCAGGTTTACTAACGAATGTTTCTCTGTGCATGCACGAATGCAATCAAAATATAATGTGCATAATGTATTAGCTAAGTGTATAGAGCAATTTTTGTGAAAGTCTCAAAAACATAGTTTGAAAGTTCTGAAAATTTTCGTAGATAAAATAAGCTCAAAATCCGTTGTTCCCAAAAGCAAGCAAAAAGATGAGGGGTTGTAGCCAAATATAGTAGTACATACAATATTGTGTTGGCACTCATCGAGAGATATTTGGATACAACTCCTCATCTTTTTGCTTTCTTTTGGGAACAATGGATTTCGAGCTTATTCCGACAATGATAAATTTCAGAATTTTCAAGCTATGTTTTTGAGAATTTCGCAAAAGTTGCTCGATACACTTAGCTAATACATTATTTATGCACATTATATTTTGATTGCATTTGTGCATGTGCAGTGAAACGTTATTTAGTAAACCTGCTCATTTTTTATACAATTTTTATTATTTTTTTATTTTTGATTGCAGGGTCTTGTGTACAATGTTGTTTGTCATTTTTTTTTAAAAAAGAACATTATTTTTAATATTAAGAACTCTGCAAATTATAAGCAAAAAACTTGGCGAAATTTGGGACTGTTTTTATAAAAACGTTAATTTCTCTACGAGTATACATGCTATCTTCATAAAAATGAAAACAGTTTATGACAACAAACCTTGCAAACATGTTCTAGAGTTTGAATGCTTTTGCTACATTAGCTTTTACAGGGTTATTCAAAAGATATTCATTCTTTTTCAATTTTTTGATGGTCCCCTATGGGGTTTCATGAAAAAAAATCTTGGAAATATAGGACTTATGCTATTTTGTTTACACACCAGGAGTTTCAGGATAATTCCTCATATATTTTTCTATATATTTAACAAAACGTCTATAATCACAAATGACTGGTCATCATTGGCCATATAGCCTTTCACCAAATAAGATGGAACAGTGCAATTTTATATAGGAATGACCAATAGAAAGCTCAAAACTAGGATCAAAGTACCTATAGCAGACATCCAATACAACAAGAAAACTACAGCTCTGGCCAGACTCTATAGCAGAGAACCTTTACAAATAGTAGAGTAATTTATCCATCAAGATCTTATTGCCATCAGAGAATCACTAGAGATCTTATGCAAGGAGAATATTTGCAATGATTTAGCCTCCATGGAGCTCCCTAGAATTTGGAAAGAAATGCTACACAGAATCATGAAACAATTATGTGAAATAATTCATGTTCACACATTTTCATTTTTAATATTGAAGTTTTAATGGTCCCACAGTCCTTGTGTTCCTGTGATTTTTGTTTTTGCTTACTGTTTTCTCAATTTGAATTTTTGCAAAAATATTTTTATCATTTTATTTTCTTGAGAATGTTGCCGTCTGATGCAATGTAACAGGCTGAAATGTAAATAAAGATATTTTGCCTTTTTAAAAATTTATGATTATCATTTATAGCAATTATGGAGTATTTTGATATTTTGAAGTGATTTTTATATATAGTTTAAACCGTTTAACTTTCTCTTAATTTTTTTTTTTTCAAAGTGATACTATGGGCAACAAAGGAGCATTTATTACTATGAATGGGAAAGAGATGAAGCCTAATTTTGTCACTTATTCAGCTGTGGTAAGTGTTTTTTAGTTACTTACTTTGTTCTGAAAATAGTTTTGTCTGTTCCAAATACTAAGTAACATAACATGATTCTAACTTTTTTTTAAGACTATGTAAAGCATTCTCTGTGTATCAGAATGGTGGACCAACCATTCTGATAGAGTCAGAATGGAAAGTCAGGGAAAATGTTGGGATTTGAATCCCAATAAAAAGGCGTGAGTAAGTGATAAATTGTAAATTAGGACTTACCTTTCTTCAGGATACTTATCCATTTCGGTGTAAATCCACACTTTGTTTTGATCCCATCTATATTAGTTATCTTAATTTTAATCAACCACTCTTTATAACCTCCTTTGACAAAAAAGATTGTAGAATTCTTGTTATATCAAATGAATAAGCAGCGGTAACACTTTAAGCTATTTAATTCACATTGTTTAAATTGAAAAAGAGAGAGCATTTTACATTCCTCTTCTCTGGATAAACTACATGTTGAGAATGGAAAAAATGTTTACATTATAAGATAATAAATCTGTAATAATAATATCATAATAATAATAATAAATCAGTTTAATGCAGTCTATGAGTCTTAATGCAGTCACTCAACAAGTCATTATCTTTATCAAAGGATTTTCAAGGTTAAATACATTTGAAGAGATTTATGGCTGAGTTGTATTATTTATGTAACTGAAGAAATTATCTTTAGCACAGTTATTTACCTTGATTTATGTCCATCGGAAAACTGGGAAAAGTCAGGGAATTTTGATTGACATCTGTAAATTTCAATGCAATTTTTTACTTCTTAAAGACTTAGTTTCAAGGAAGAGAAAAAGCTATCTCTTACTCTTTTTATAAAAGATGCTGCTTTACAAAAACATTTTGTCTCTAATCAACATAGATATTTTTCAGTGTTATTAAAACTATCTTTGTTTTATCAAGCAAAATATAAAATTGGATGTGTCATTTAGTTTTCTAAACTTCATCTTGTTTGTACATTACAAAAAAAAAAAAAAAAAATGCCTGGAAATGTGGAATTAAAAGATATATGGGAAAAAGGCAGCGAAACTAAGAAAGTTAAGATGCTGACCAACCTGTGTATTCGTTGTCCCTTGTCACCCACTCCCTCTTTTATAGCACATGATAGCCTCGTGAACAGAAAAGACACATTTCGGATTTCATAAGCTGCAGGGAGAACTCAGGAATATTGTTTTGATCCCAAAATTAGGAAAAAGTGACTGTATTATTGTAATCGCTGACACAAGAGTCCACCTTGCCTCTCTCTGGTTTAGGGATGCAACTAATATTCGATATTCAGCTTAAAAGCTGAATA
Source organism: Maratus speciosus (assembly GCA_963932465.1). NCBI lineage: Eukaryota > Metazoa > Arthropoda > Arachnida > Araneae > Salticidae > Maratus > Maratus speciosus. The sequence continues at coordinate 6,199,990 of OZ010789.1, forward strand.
TTCGGTTTGGCCCAATAGCTCAGTCAAATACTGAAAACAAAATCATTTATATTTACAATAAATATCTATTGATATATTTTAAATAACATACCTTAAGTTTTATATTTAAAGAAATTTAAATGTTTGTTAAATTTATAATACAATTTTATTTATATATTAAATAATCATTTGAATTTTCTTAATGTGCAATACATGAAAAATAATATTATTTAAAAAATTTAAAGGAAATTTAATTATTTGAATTTTATATATATTATAAAAAAATGATTTAATTATCCTTAAGTATTACGCATTCAGTAGAATTTGCTTTCCACCCGTTTAGTGGACATCTATTTCTAAGAGTGATTTATCAAAATAATGGCTGTTCATCCTTCTTAAAGCCTGAAATTTGTTAACTTTTTTGTTTTCATTAGTAGTTGAAATCTGCATGAAGCAATACTAAAATGGGATCCTTGACTCATTATGCACATCTTTGCTTATTTCTGCCCCATTTGCATTTGTTTTAATTTCAGGAATCTCATCGTTTAAGATGGCAGTCATAAGTAGAATGAATCAAGATTTTAACTTGAGATGATTTTCTTCAGCTTTATAAAAATTAATGCATGTTTAAAACTGGGGTCTAGTAAAGTTGAATGCAAAATGTCCGTTATCGTGAGTATGTTTAAAGCATGCATATATTTTTGAGCCAGACACTCTTTAAATGTTCCAACACCAAAAAATTCATTCCCTTCTCCTGGTTTTGATAAATGAAGTTTCTACCATTGGAATAACGTCTGAAATAAGTGATGTTGTTGAACTAATTTTTATTGAAACTTGTTCAAAAAAGTTTCAATAAACTTAAACAAGGGAACTTCTAACAGCAACCATTGATTTGAATTAAAACTAATTTAAATTTTGTTTTTTTATTATCTTTAAGCCTGAATATGTTTAATAAAAATTGTATGAAGACATTGATCAATAAGACATTGACAATAAAAATTGTATGAAGACATTTTGCTTTAAATCGGAATTTGTGAATTAATATTTGGCATCTGAATAGGCCGAATATTTGGCCAAACCACTATTCATTGCATCACTAATCTGGTTACAGCCCTGGTTTTGAGAAATACTACAGCCTATAAAGTTCACTTTATAAATAAAGCACTTTCTCAAAAAGCTTTCATCCTAAAACGTAAAAAGTATGGGCAGTAAGTGGATGGAACCTTCCTATGATTTGAAGAGATTTTACTGACTTTGGACTAGAGAATGAGTAGAAATTCCAGGTTCATAAATATTTTGTGTTTTGAGGGGGAAAAGACATCATTCAGTTTCTAATACAAAAAAGTACTACACTGTAAAAAAAAAAAAAAAAAAAAAAAATGTTCCTCAACCTAGGAAAATATAAATGTGAATGAAAATGTACATTAACCTCTTCCACAATTTCAAAAAGCATTCTTTATCTTTAGAAATTTCAGAAACCAATCTATTTTAGAGATTTAAGAAAGCATTTATAAAAACAGTTTCATTTACAGCAACTAACTTTCGGGAATGTTTGAGTCATTTTTCTAGTGTATTAATGAGTTGTTTCAACCAAGAAGCTGTCTTTCTCGAGTAAACATTTTCATGTTCAACAAGCATGATTTATAGGCAAACAAAGGTACACTAACAGCATGAATATTAAAATTAATATTAATTTATTACACTTGCCTGCATAAATTCAGTCAGGCATTAAAATGTTTCATTGAGCGTAAAATACCAATATTTTGGTTTGAGAAAACGGATTCATACACTATAAAAAGTACTTGGAAACATTTCTGAAAATGAGTGAGAACTTTGTTTTCTTAAATGTTTCTGTAAATTTAAAAAATGGAGTTCTGAGGTTCTACAGGTCGAGAAACAACCCTCTACAATGTTTTTCATAAAATGTGCTATTTTTTTTTTCTCCAGCCTATCTATAATGTCTTCTTTTTATCAGCGTAACATATTTAAAAAACTTAATTTTTTAAATTAATAAATATTAAACTTGTTAATTTTTTTAAATTTATAAGAAAAGTTATAAAAGATAAAAATATGTGGGACAAAACCAATATAATTTTTTAATTTTTCAATATTTATAAAAAAAAATGAATTTTTTTAAGGACCTATAAAAAATTATACTATACTTTCATAATTTTATAAAACTTTAAATTAGTCTAATCTCAGGGTCTTGGTGTGTGTGTGTGGGGGGGGGGGGGGGGGCTTTTCATACAATAAGTTTATTCCTGTAGTTTCCTATCATAAAAAAAAAATAATATATATATATATATATATATTTTTTTTTTTTTTGGCTAATTGATTGCAAACATCAAGGGAAGTGCGGGGAAGGGATATCCATTCAAACAATAGGAATGTTCCTTTATTTAGTATAAACATTGTGTTTTTATTAATTCAAATTTTCTTGTCCAGCTCTATTTTATGTTTGTGCGTAAATTAATCTCCTTTTTTTTTTAATGTTTACAAATAAATTTAAAATGCTGTAAAAAGATTCATCCCCCCCCCCCCCCCCTCCTCCTCCTACCACACAAAATCATGACACAGTTCAATATTTCATTTTGCTAAATCTCAACAGGTGATTGGCATTTAAATACAGTTTTCTCACAATGGCATTTTGATTTTTTACATACATTTTCAATTAAAGATAAACTGAGGGATATAGTGTAAATGTGAAATTTCACTAATATTGATTAAATAAGGGTAAATAAAACTATAAAAATATTTTATCTGTATAATATTTTTATTGAACTCATTCATCCTCTTTTAATCATGGGTCACTTTTTATCACTGTATAAATGTATAGAAAATTTTCAATGTTGATTTGTTTAAGAAAACACCACTTAAAATGGAGTTAGTCAGATTGTCTTCTGAATGCTTCAATAAATATAAAAGTTAGTATTTGAGTTTTTATGCTGTTGCATGAGTATCATTATACTGCTTTTTTGTGACTCCCAAAGAAAAAATAGAAAAGCAGGTCTAATAACTTTTATGCACTTATTAGTGTCTTCTGACAAGCACGCTGTAACAAGGCGTTATTGTGTATTGATATTAAAAGGAATATTTGGTATTTTCATGGCATTAGCATTTTTTTAAAAATGCTAATAGCAATTTGTATTTTGTGTGTGTGCAAATTAGAAACAATGCTTTCATTTTGAAATAAAATGTTTTGGTTTAAGGGCTTCGTTCTTATTTGTTTATTTATTTTTGTATTTTAAATGAAATGAGTGAAATGTTTATATTTTAAAATAAAATAAATTCTTACGAGTGATGGAGATTTGAACAGTATATGGCGATTTATTACTTGCACCCTCTGAACATAAAAGTACCGAAAATTATTATTATTATTTATTTATTTATTTTTTTTTTTTTTGGCATTTGTAATGTTACTAAATTTAACTTTCTATCCAGTAAAATATTTTTAAAGGGCCATTTTTTTATTTTGAAAAGTTTAAAATTTTTTTTTTTTTTTTTTTTTTTTTTGAATGGAATTTTGCAAAATTTTTTCTTTTATAGAATGTCATTTTGTAAAGGGGTAGCGAAACAAACTCTAATTTTTAACTTTTTCAACCTGTTGTATTTACAATATGAGAAAGGGGAATGATTTTATCGCTTTTAATGGATATTCAGGTTATAATGTTTAATAGCTCCTGATATGTATAATACACTGGTCACGGCTAAAATTCCAAAATGAGTTAAAACTCGATTTGCTTATTAAAATGCAATCGGTCTGTCAAGTCCTATCTGGGTGGAAAAGACCTGAAAACCCAATTTTAGCGGTGGACTCGTCGGTTTACCATTGTGTTTTACTGCACCTACAGCTATGAAAACAGGGAGGGACTGGCAGCAGGAAAACACAATAGCTATTAATAGTCTGGTATTAACCTGGATGTCATGCTGCTGATTGCCATTGCACCAAATCTTGACAAAATGTTTCTTCTGGTAAAAACTGAAATTTTGAAAAAGTCAAATTGTGAGAGTTAAAATTTGGACAATCTCTAAATGGATGCAAAAGAAAATATTAGATGGGTGACTAGTAATAAGCTAGAAGCAGCAGGAGTCTTTCGGTAGCTTCATCAAAAACTAGCTTATTATTAGTCCCCATTAAGGGGGAGGGATGTCTAGAAAACTTAATAATTGGACATTTTGTCTATTCAAAAACTTGGGGTTTGTTTCTGAATGGCTGTACTACCCAATCAAAGGTGAGCTTGTTGTATTATAAGCATCTGAAAGTCATGTAAATTAAGTTCTTTAACTAAAGAAAGGAAGTTTCCATAAGGTTTTTTTTTTTTTTTTTTTTAATAGAATTTTTTATTCTACTGATTAAACCCTCCTGGGTCATTTCAGTGATGCATTTTTGGAAATTTATTTCTGGAGTAAAGATCAGTTTGGCGTGCATATATTTAACATAGATTTTTTTTTTTTTTTTAAGTCAAGTTTTAAGCAGTCAAATCATTCAAAATAATACATTTATTTTGAAAAATGAATCTTTGTACTTTGCATAAGTTCATCATTTTTGATTTAATGAATTTATGCATTTATTGTTATTTTTTTTCTTTTAATACTTTCTAAGTTATAAAAAATAGTACAATCATATGTAGAGTTATAATTAATTTTGTTGTATGAGTATAATAACTGTTAAAATGTGTCTAAATTATACCAGTTTAGCCTTATTGTATAGATGGAAAAAATTTTCCACCTTTTTTCCCATTTCCTACTTTTATGCCTGAAAAAAAAAAAAAAAAAACTTTTGGCAACACTGATCGTATAAATAAACTTTTTTTTCTTGAAAAGTGTCTTGTACCCTGTGGAAGAATCAGGGTGACACAGCAAGAATACTGCAAAATGGGAAAGATTTTTTGTAGAAAAAAATCTTCATTTAAAAGAAATCATTTTTGGCAGGGAAAGAAGAACCATGTAACCGCAAAAGGATTTCCGGTATGTTTCAATTCTGCAGAACAATAGGCAATTTTTTTTTTTTTTTTTTTAACTATTTAAAGAAACATAAACCACATATTTTAATACAAACAACTATTGATGATGTATTTAACAAATATAAAAACCAATAAGTTATTTTTTAAATAAGTGCTACTGCATTCATGAATTAAAAAGTGAGTCATTTCATTATTATTAACAATCTAAATTTGCACAAAATAGGAATAAAATAAGCATGATTAAGTACACATGACATTAGTATTAAGTACACGTGACCTGTCATCTGCAGAAAGTCTCTCATCCACAAAATGCTAATAAGACAATTAAAGTTGGAAGCCTAGGTGCAAAATCTTCAGTCTTGGGACTGACTTTAGTCTTGAATTTTAGGATTTAATCTAGGAGAAAGGGATTTTTAGCGTTTTGGCTAATTGCAGCCAATAACTTCTAGCCAAATAAAAATAGCTTTAGCCAAAGAAAAAAAAAGTTTTATTTATTCAAAATTTCTATATACATGAGTATTATTTCTAGTTATGCAATATACAAACAAATACATCACTCTGTAAGATTGACCCTTCCAGATTTGGCTATATACCACACAGCAAATGCTTTTTTTAATGGAAATTCTTTTCAAAATTCCCATTCCAAATGAATTATCATTAAGTTACTCACATTCTTGATTGTCAGTTTGTTTCACCAGTCAGTTTTTGTTATATTCATGAGACTGAATTCCCCTTCACAGTCTGCTGTAGACAACAAAAGTGATGCTACAAATTTATACAAAGAAGTCACATTGGGGAACATGCCAGTAATGCCATTTTTATGAAAACAAAAACACAATAAGCTAGTTTCATTTCTTTACACGTTGTAGCCAGAACCCACATAAATTCAAGTCTGAAAAGTTTATACGATATGCATCTGGCACATTGATGATTCAAAACTAGTGCACATCCTATCCCATGCTTATACAATCTGCGATTTTTGTTTTCGCCATATGCTGGAGTCGTGTCTGGTGTAAATGACGTCACACTGTTTGAAGACGCTTATATAGAGAGCACGAGACAAATTTTGAAGTGTTGCCGCAGCACGGATGCAATATGAGATTTTTTTTTTTTCGTTTTTGTGCAGGTTTAGGAAATGCAGAACAACAAAATGGGAATGATATAGCATATTTCTTTGGTTGTCGCTATTTGGCTAATTCACTAAATGCTTTGGGGGGCAAAAAGCACTTCCAGTTAGCTTTTTGGCTATTTGGCTAGCTCTAAATTAAACCCTAACTTTATATATTTAAATAATAGCAATTTTACAAACAAGAACTTTTAATATATATATTATACATATATATATATTATTATTTTTTGTGTGAAAAATAAACTTTTGTCATAATGCAAGAGAACTAGAAACCTTCTAGCCCTGTTGGGTTATGCTCGGGAAAGTTTACAGTCTTAGCTTGGGTGGTCTTCTTGCACTTATGTTCACCCTGCATCTATTGCTAAATTTTCATTTCTCTATACTTTTTTCATTCTTGATTACCCAAATTGCAATTCAATTAATAAAAGACAGGTAAAACTCTGTATGGCCTATACAGATAACTGAAATTCTAGTAAAAATGATATATGTATGTATTAACTGAATTATATTCTTGTGTAAAAAAAATAAATGACTAACATTTATTTCTCTCTTTTGCAGCCGCATCCGAACGTGAAACCCATGGCTTACGCTAGCAGTCTGCTTGCTATTATGTGACAGAGGTCATGCTAGATCATTATTAGATTCTCAGGAATGTTTTGTAAATACAATCAAAATGAAAAAAAAAAAAAGAATAAAAATCTGTTATTCCATCTAAAATATTAAATCTGCAAAAGCACCACCCAAAGGTGTACATATTTAGTCTGTATAACAATTTTAATAAATTACTATATATACTTTTTTTAAAACTCCTGCCTCAGTTTCTTTGTGTTACTGGTACATAAACACTTCTGTCTTCAAAAACTCAGAAAGTGGATCAAACATTATTTTTGTTCTCCACGATGTTCTTCTATTGCAGTGGTTCCCAACATGGGGCGTACGTCCCATCGGGGGGGCAATTCGAAATTTGTTACTCACTCATGCGTATCAGTTTCTTTTCCTTTTTTTTTAAGTAATGTTTCAGGCTAAAAGTAAATGGAATACAAAAAAAAAAAAAAATCACTTTAAAAAAAAAAATTATTATTGAACATGAACTTTAAAAATGCTCCCAAACAAAAGTTTAAAATAGAATCAAAACCAAGGTAATTATATGAGTAATTATTTTAAATATTTTATTTTTAACGTCTTTTATCTGTGATTAAAAACACTATAATTTATCTGGTTCTTGTTGCATTTTACAATTTTTCGCAACTCTTTTGATTATTTATTGAATGAGCTTTCTACTTCTATATGGCTCTGCTACATGTCACACGAAAAAATCATTTGCATGTGACACTACTTAAAAGTACTGTTTTTAACTAAGTGTTTTAATCCCTTCTGTTTAGGTCTAGGATGAATATGCTATGTTTTCCCCCTTGTACTAGGTGAGCGTTAGGAAATATGTATCGAATTACAGTCAAAAAACACGTTTTTTTGCATACCATAACAGTATCTCAAAACAGCTAACTCTGTCAATAACATTGTCTGTACAAATGCTGTAGAGCTTAAAATTCTGAGTAAAATGAGTACCTACACTTAATACTTATGTTCAGTATTAAGGTCGCAATTTGAGATATTGTTAAGTTAACTTGGTCTCTCCGGGCTTCAAGCTCTTGATTTGAAAAAATTTGAAATAGAATTGCTACCTTAACATTGAACAAAAATATTAATGATGGTACTCATTTTATTCAGAATTTTAAGCTCTACAACATTTGTATTGACAATAATTTTTATAGAGTTAGCTGTTTTGAGATATTGTTAAGGAAATAAAAAAAAACGTGTTTTTTGAAAACAAATATGTACATATTTTCTAACATTCACCCAAGTACGAGGAAGAAAACATAGTACGTTCATTTTAGACCTAAACTGAAGAGATTAAAACAATTTCCAGTTTTCTCCTAATTAATTCTGAGGTCATCCCCCTGATGATGGGTCTAAAACTTTGAAGTAGAATTGTGACCTTAATATTCAACATAGTATTGAGTGTAGGTACTCATTTTACTCAGAAATTTAAGTTCTACAACATTTGTATTGACAATGTTTTTGACAGAGTTAGCTGTTTTGAGATATTGTTATGGTATGCAAAAAAACGTGTTTTTTGACTATAATTCTATACATATTTCCTAACGCTCACCTAGTACGAGGGGGAAAACATAGCATATTCATTCTAGATCTAAACAGAAGGGACAGTGATGCCGCTGTACTTAAAAACCTGGGTCCCCGGGACCCAGGATTTCCAAAAATCTGGGTCCCTTTTTTACAAAAGCAGGGTCCCCATCAATAATAATTTATATTTTAAAGGAATAAATGAAAGTTGTTTATTAAGATAAATGAAATGCATTAATTATTGTTTTAACAATAATTAAATAATGAATTAAAACCAGCATTATTTGCACTCAAATAAGATATTTTTAATAAATATGAAGAGAAATTTTCTTTACTTTTTTAAAAGTAAAAATGCAAGATACAATTTTAATTGTAAAATAATGTTTATTTGAGAGTAGAAGATACCAAGTTCCACTAACAAGTATCACTAATGTTCACATTCTTTTAAAAAGGGGCAAGGCGGCTTTATTGAAAAAGATATTTTTGCTGAAAAAAAAGAACACTTATGTTAAGTAAAGGTGTACTTTTCGTTGAATGAATAAGTGCTTTCATTATTATACTTCCCATTGAATTATTTTTCAGCATAGATCTGTGTTGGAATCAGACATTTTCCTTGGAAGGGAAATTTATGTCTAAATCACTAATAAGCATCAAATCCTAAATGTTCTGAAGGTGGGAATCATTTCAATGCAGTAAGAAGAAGGGGGGGGGGGGGGTTCACTGGTCCACCTACTAAATACATTATCAAAGTACACTGAAATCATGCTGTATTTTTAAGAATCTCATAAAAAAGAAATTAAATTCCATTTTATGAATTTTCTACCTATAAGTTTAGTTTGCACATCTTTTTTGGTGCTTTGACTAAATTCACGTTTTTTCCGCGTTAGTTTGACGAAATTCGCGTTTTTCCGCGATCCTTTTGTTGAAATTCGCTATTTTTTCGCGAGTCTGTCACGAAAATCGTGTTTTTTTCCGCGATACTTTGAGAAAATTCGGCTTTATTCCGCGATTTTTTGACGAAATTCGCTATTTTTTCGCAATCTTTTGTCGAAATACACTATTTTGTCTCAGCCCTTTTACGAAAATAGCGTTTTTTCCGCGATATTTTCAAGACATTTGTGCTTTTTTCGCGATCCTTTGACGAAAATCCGCCTTTTTACGTTATTTTTTGACGGCATTTGCTATTTTGGGGGGATCCTTTGATGAAAAACAACTATTTTTTCGCGATCCTTTGACGAAAAACGGCTTTTTTCCGCGATTTTTTTATGAAATTTGCGCTTTTTTCGCGATCCTTTGACAAAATTCGGCTTTTTTTCCGTGATTTTTTGACGAAATTCGCTATTTTTTCGCGATTTTTTAACGAAATACGCTAATTTGTTGCGGCCCTTTTACGAAAATCGCGTTTTTCGCAATATTTTGATGAAATTTGCGCTTATTTTCGCGATTTTTTGACGAAATTCGCTTTTTATTTCGCGATGCTTTGACAAAATACGCTATTTTTTCGCGGCCCTTTTACGAAAATCGCTGCTTTTGCGCGATATTTTGATGAGATTTACGCTTTTTTCGCGATTCTTTGACGAAAATCGTCTGTTTTTGCGTCCCGTATCCGATTTTTCGCGTAATTTACGCGCTATAGCGCGTCCGCGGCATCCCTGAGGGATTAAAACAATTTCCAGGTTTCCTCTAATTAATTCCGAATTCGGCCTTTTTTTGCTCCCCTACCACTGGGCTATTTATAAATAGTGCCGATTTTCTTTTACAAAATCGTAAAGTATATAAAAGATATAAAGTAACCTTTGTAAAAAATCTATTTTTGAACGTCTCCAGCATGGGTGCAAGTTTTCCGGCCGCAGGCCGGAATTCCGGCTTTTGAAAATTCCCGAGGACGGAAGCGGGCCGGAAAAATCTCCGAGAACGAAAAAAAAAAAAAAAAAAAAAAATCCGTATTTAGATTTCTCAAGATTTGCGCAAAATGTTTAAGAATCGGTCTTAAAATAACTTCACTTTTTGACCATGCCGTTTATAATTTTGGTTAGAATCTGAAAATCCCAGCTTATATTTTTTTCAGACAATCTTCCCTTGCCGCGGAAACGACGTGATTTCTGTCTAAAAATCGCGGGAAAAACGCTTTCTGTCAAAGGATCACGAAAAAGGCGCGATCTCCGTCAAGGAATCGCGAAAATGATACGATCTCCGACAAAAAAAATCGCGAAGATAACGCGATTTTCGTCAAACGATCGCAAAAAAAAAAAAAAAAAAAAAAAAAGATTTTGCCGAAGCATGCGGAAAAATCGGGATTTTCGTCAAATGATCTCGGAAAAAATGCTATTTCTGTGAAAGAATCGCGAAAAATATGCGATTTCCGTCAAATATTGCGTATAAAACGCGATTTTTGTCAAAGGATCACGAAAAAAAAAAACGCTTTCTGTCAAAGGATCGCGAAGAAGACGCGATTTTCGTTACAGGATCGGAAAAAAAAAATTACAAAAGAATTGCGGAAAAAAACGTGATTTTCGTCAAATAATCGCGGAAAAAAACGTTATTTCCGACAAAAGATTGCGGAAAAAACGTAAATTTTGTCATATGATCGCGGAAAAGACGCGATTTCCGTCAAAAGATTGCGAAAAAAATGCTATTTTCTTCAAAAGATCGCAAAAATGACGCGGTCTCCGTCAGAGGATCACGAAAATGACACAATCACCGCCAAAGAATCGCGAAATAGACATGGTTTTCGTTAAAGGATCGCAAAAAAAACACACCATTTTCGTCAAAGGATTGTGGAAAAAACGTGATTTTCATCAAATGATCCCGGAAAAAACTCGAATGCCCTCAAAAGATAACGGAAAAAATGCGAATTTCGTCTAAAGATCGTGTAAAATACGCGGGTTTCGTCGAAAGGTCGTATAAAATACGTGAATTTCATCGGAAAATCGTGGAAAAAACGTAAATTTCGTCTAAAGATCGTGAAAAAAGCGCAAATTTCGGCTAAAGATCGTGGGAAAATGCCAATTTCGTCCGAATATAGTGGGGGAAATGCGAATTTCGTCTAAAGATCGTAGAAAAAGCGCGCATTTCGTCTAAAGATCGTAGAAAAAGCGCGCATTTCGTCTAAAGATCGTAGAAAAAGCGCGCATTTCGTCTAAAGATCGTGGGAAAAACGCGAATTTCGTCTAAAGATCGTGGGAAAATGCCAATTTCGTCTGAAGATAGTGGGGAAAATGCGAATTTCGTCTAAAGATCGTGGAAAAAGCGCGCATTTCGTCTAAAGATCGTGGAAAAAGCGCAAATTTCGTCTAAAGATCGTGGCGAAAACGCGAATTTCGTCTAAAGGTCGTGGGGAAAACGCGAATTTCGTAAAAGGATAGCGGGGAAAGCGCGAGTTTCATTAAAATGATCGTGAAAAAACGCGAATTTTGTCAAAGGATCGAGGTGAAAAACGCAAATTTCATTAAAAGGATTACAGGAAAATGCGATTTTCATTAATTGGTCGTGGAAAAACACAAATGAAAGTTTCCTACTTTATAGAAAGAAGATATAAATTGATTTAATTCTTTTATAAATCTGGTGAATTTTGTTAAATTGATGGTAATTCCAGATGCAAAAAAAAAAAAAAAAAAAAAAAAAAAAATGTTAATGCTAGTAGAAATAAAATGAAAATATGATAAAACTGGAATAATTTCATTTGCTGTAATTTATACTTCTATCATCAGTGTAATTTGTACTTTAGTATTCTTTGAGTTTTTTAAACTTTCTTCTAAGGTACTTTTATTTAGTTTGATATTTATTCCTGAAATGATAAAGCCTTTTTTTTTTTTTTTTTTTTTTTTTTTACACTCTTGCTTCCGCATGTAGTAAACTGTAAAATTTTTGCTTCATACCAATTTTTCTGCAATTTATATGTTAAACTGCATATTGTTAATTACTAGTTGTTAAGGTAGTTTTATTTGTAATCTAAAAGTAGATATGAATGGGATATTTTTCAAACTGTTGTGTTTTGTAATCAAACATTTTAAAAAAAGAAAGAAATACAGAAATTAACAAGATTGATCTGCAGATATTTTAGGTAATATATATGTAATATATATACCGGGTGTACTAAAAAGGACTGACTTATTTTAAAATTCAATAACTTGCAAACGGTGACAGATTTTTAAAAAATTCCTGCAGGAGGGTTATGCATAAGGTCAAAAGTTTTTTTACAGTGATTTTCGGTTTTAGTTTGAATTACAAACAATAGATGGCAATGTAAGCAATAGGCGCTAAATACAGGCTCGATTTTTTGGTCGATCTCTTCTTCCATGCGGAAAAAGGAGATTAAAATGTATTGAGTGGGTTCCGAAGGACCAAATTCCGAAAAAAAGCAAATTTCGTCAAAGAATCGCGGAAATAAACGCAAATTTCGTACAAAAAATCGCGAAAAATCACAAAAAATGTCAAAAGATCGCGAAAAAACCGCAAATTATGTCAAAAAATCCCGTAAAAACCGCAAATTACGTCAAAAGATCGAAAAACGCAAATTACGTCAAAAGATCGCGAAAAATCCGTAACTTTCGTCAAAAGATCGAGAAAAAAACCGCAAATTACGTCAAAAAATCGCGAAAAACCGCAAATTTCGTCAAAAGGTCGCGAAAAAACCGCAAATGTCGTCAAAAGGTAACGAAAAAACCGCAAATTTCGTCAAAAGGTCGCGAAAAGACGCAAATTTCGTCAAAAGATCGCGAAAAACCGCAAACTTTGTCAAAAGATCGCGAAAAAACCTACAAGTTTCGCCAAAAGATCGCGAAAAAACTTCAAATTTCGCAAAAAGACCGCAGAAATAACGCATAGTTTGTGCCAGGAGTGGATTCCCCCCTCCCCCCTCTGCTGTAACTTTTCAGAAAATTTGCTGTGCATTTCAGAAATATTTTTTGACTCAGAATCACCCCTGCGATTTTCTCTTATTTTTTTTTAATTCGTTTCAACATAATTGAATTTTACTGCATATAAAAAACGCGTAGGGTTTTGTCTAGGTGGTGCGTCGGCACGTGCGAATGTGCTCATTCAGTGGGGGAGGGGGGAGAAGGATTCAAAATATTTTCAGGCTTGGCCAAGTTTCAAACTTGCACCCATGGTCTCCAGTCCTTTTAATTTGACAAAATTTTAAAAAAATTTCATTTCAGTTTCATTCAAAAATTCATTTTAGCAAAAGTGCTGTGAAACGGCTCCCATCTATAATAATAATAAGGAAAGAAGTTTGTGTGGGTGTCGATAGTATTCTGAAGAGAACGCTGCACAAAGAGCTACAAAATTTGGGGAGAACGTCTATGTATGAAGTTTTGCACCTCGAACCCCGATTTTCCATTTTTTTTTTTTTTTTAAATTAGATTTTTACTTTCTTCTATCTTTGCAAGAAGAAAGTATTGAATTCATGAAAATTTTCGAATTCTGGTTTTTGACGGATTGACACTTTTTAGAGGTCAGAGATTCCAAAAAACATGTTTTTACAAAATGTCTGTCTGTATGTGACACAAATTTTGTGGGCGCTCTATCTCAAGAATGAATGCACGGAATTTAATAAAAATTTATATTCAGTGAGTTGCTAATACAAATTGATGCTGATTTGTTTTTAGTGTAAATCGCTCAACAGGTGGCGCTGCTAGCCTGCATTTTTCACGATTTTCGCAATAGCTCTATCTCAAGAACTAATGCACAGATTTTCACCAAACTTCAGATTCAGTTAGTCCTTGATATGACTTGGTGCTGATTACGTGTCGGTGTAAATCTCCCAACAGGTGGCGCTTCTATACTGCCTTTTTCACGATTCCCGCAACAGCTCTATCTAGAGAACTAATGGACGAATTTTCATGTAACTTCAGATTTAGTTATACGTTGACACAAGTTCTTGCTAATTAGGTTTTGGTGTTAATCGCTCTACAGGTGGCGCTGCTATGAAGGAATTTTCATGATTTTCGCAATAGCTCTATCTCAAAGACTAATGCATGGATTTTCTCCAAACCTCAGATTCAGTCAGATGTTGACATAAATTATTGCTGATTAGGATTTGGTATAAATCACCCAATAGGTGGCGCTGCTAGGCTGCGTTTTGCTGGATTTGGACGATTTTAGTGATAGTCATATCTCAAGAACAAATGTGCGGAATTTCATATCTTTAGAATCCTCATGAGCTGCATAGCTTGTCATTTAATTTTGGCAGTGTGATAACGAATTTTCACGTATTAACATGTATGAGATAGCAGAAAGTTTTGGGACTAGTTTTCCGACTAGTTTTTATTTCATTTTTTATGCGATTTTTAGCACTTTTTTTAAGTTTCAAGGCGATTTTTCCACATTAGTGAAAAGAATAAGGTTTCTTTCTTTTAACCCATAGTAAATTTTGTTCTCCTTTCAAAAAAGTTTATTTGGAATTCGTACAGCGATTTTTGAATTTTTAGCGAATTTTTTGTGCGATTATTGAACAGCATTTAATGCATCTCCATACCTATAAGGGGATTACTGTAGGGGAGATACAGTTCTGTCGCCAAATGCCGCCAACTTGGCGATATGTCGCCAAATTTGGCGACCAAAATGAGTCACCAGAAGTGACGCCAACTTGGCGATATCTCTAATACTTCGCCCAATTCCCACAGACTTCCATTGTAAATCAATAAAAGCAATAGAAAATCAAAAAATTGAGATATTTTAATGCAACAAAAACTAATATTAACTTAAGGGGGTATATTAATTATATTTAAGGGAATGCAAGTAAATTAAATTATGAATAAAAGTAACATGATACAATGCTCAGCATGCTTTCCCAAACATAAATTTTAAGGACGCCCGCAGGTCAAAGGAATTAGATTTGGAACTTTTATCCAATTGTAGTAAATTTTGACTTTCGTGATTTTTGAACTTTTCGTGATTTTATTTCTATTTTTACGTTTCTTTGCGATCTGCTGCAATTTTTTGACATTCCATTTTTGACCTATAATACTAAAGTAATTTCTGCGCTCATTTCAATAAAGTTTATTCGGATTTCGTGTAGCAGTTTTCGAATTTTTCGAGAATTTTGCATGTGATTTTTAGTGTATTTTAGCGATTCCCAACCATTTTTCCACATTAGTGAAAGGAATCAACTTTCAATCTTCGAACACAATATATAATTTTTTTTCTCTTTTTGAAATTTATGCAGCGATTTAAAATTTTTTCGCGATATCTTATTGTGATTTTTAGAGCTTTTTCGCAATTCGTGCTTTTTTTTTACGTACCCGGGCAAGTTAGCTAGTGATGAATAAAACAATTTATATTCGGCGATGTGTTGGGAGATAGCAGCCACCCATAAAATCGTCCTTTAAAGTGCACTGTAAAAGTAGCATTGACTTTTGGGTAGGTTGCAGATAGGCAGCACGGTGATACAAAGGGTTAAATAAAAGCTTATGGTAACAAGTAAGCAATGGACGCACTCTGTTGAAGTCCTTCTTTCAGGAGAGTGTGTAAAGTCGAGGATGAGTTCAATTTACTTCCTTGTTTTAGTTCCTAAAATGACCAATAGAGCACGCTGCCTGCCTTGCCGTGAACTACAATACGGCTAAAATAATTAAAGAAAAACATAATTTGAAGAACAAATTAAAAAAACAAAATTTATTTCCTACATTGTTTAAGCCCGAGAAGGGACAGATATTGAGTTATTTCATTCAATTAGTTCTACATTTAATGTTAAATTTTTGTAACAAATTAGTTAAGCCAATTGAAGATTAAAAAATAAAAATAAAATTCATACACTATCACACTTAAAACACCCTAAAAAATTAGATTCCGTTCAAATGAAATCGAAATAAATCTTAGAATTCTTCCATTTTTAATTGAAAATATTTGTATTACAGATTTTGTATCATGTTTATGACAATTGTGCATAAAATGATAAGATGCGTGCAAAATACAAAACTTAAAAAAAAGTCTAAGATTTATTTCGATTTCATTTGAACGTAATCTAATTTTTTAGTGTGTTTTAAGTATTTTTATTTTTTAATCTTCAATTGGCAGTAGTAGGAAAACGAGAGTTCGGGCTCAGCAGGCGGTGCTGCGGTGCCGCACTGCCTTCCGTCCCTCCTCCGACCAGCACCCCTCCGACACCCCTCCTGTGCACCCTCCGACACCGCCTCTGGTACCCCTCTGCCATCACCCCCTAGCGGGAAAAATGGCGTTTTTAGAGTATTTTTCTACTATAACATGAGAGTTGAACGTTAGATCGACTAGATTATCATGCTATAAGATGAATATTAAATTTACATTTGAATTTTGAACAATCTTTTCCTTAATGAGTATTATTAATTATGCAAAACAATGGAAAATAACAATTTGTAAGGAAAAAAGCTGATTTCTGCAGATTTTATTCAACTGCAAGATCAGAATATCAACTTAAATGGAGAAAGTTAAACATATATTTGAATTTTGAACAATCTTTACCTTAATGAGTATTATTAATTAAGCAAAACAATGAAAAATATTAATTTTTAATGAAAAAAGCTGAATTTTTTCAAGTACAAGATCAGAATATACTCTTAAATGGGGAAAGTTAAACGCGTACATTTGAATTTTGAAGAATCTTTACCTTAATGAGTATTATTAATTAAGCAAAACAGTGGAAAATACCAATTTCTGAGGAAAAAGCTCATTTCTGTAGATTTTATTCAACTGCAAGCTAAGAATATCGACTTAAATGGAGAAAGTTAAACATATATTTGAATTTTGAACAATCTTTACCTTAATGAGTATTATTAATTAAGCAAAACAATGAAAAATATTAATTTTTAATGAAAAAAGCTGAATTTTTTCAAGTACAAGATCAGAATATACTCTTAAATGGGGAAAGTTGTACATTTGAATTTTGAATAATCTTTACCTTAATGAGTATTATTAATTAAGCAAAACTATGAAAAATAACAATTTTAAAGGGAAAAAGCCGATTTCTGTAGATTATTTTCAATTACAAGATCAGAATATCAACTTAAATGGAGAAAGTTAAACATATATTTGAATTTTGAATTATCAATACCTTAATGAGTATTATTAATTATGCAAAATAACAAAAATATAAATTTTAATGGAAAAAGCAGATTTTTTTTTCAACCATAAAATGAGAATATCATCTTAAAATGGAAATTTAAACATATATTTCAGTTTGAGAACAACCCTCACCTTAATTAATTTTGATTAACTGAACAAATAACAAAAGTTAATATGGAATAAAAAGATGAATTTTATTAACTTTTATACTAGTTTGAGATTTTAACAGACGTTTAAACACTAGTTATGTAAGATTAAAAACCTTAGACCACTACGTCCTAAGATATATATTAATTAATCAAAATAAATTCAATTTTCAGCTTAATCAATAACTGGAAATTTATCATTTAAAAAAAAAAATAAATATATAAATATATATATATTTTTTCATGATTGTACATCTACCCTATATATATAAAATCCTAATGAAACGAATTTATGAAACGAATATATGAAACGCCTGAAATGTATCAATTATTTCAATCGACTGATTAAACAACTGACTTTGTTTCACGGCGATTTCTCTTAAAATATGGAATACTTTGCGATGAAATTAACACCAAAAATCCGTGTTGATCCACAGATCTCAAAACTGGTATTAGAATTTTTAAATTCGAATTAGTTTTCGAAATATTAATTTTTTTCTAATTTTAAATATATTTTTTCTAATGATGGCAACTCATATTTTAATCATAATAGAACTTTTTTTTTCATAATTCAGAAAAGGTTACTATTTTAAATTAATTTGGCGACAGTTTGGCCTCCTTTAAATCTATGCTAAGAACAATGCTTTTTTTGTATTTCGTTATCATTTTATTAAATACAAAACTTTCATTTACAAATGGAACATTTAAATTGATGGCTTTCACTACTTAAAAAAAAAAAAAAAAAGAAAGAAAAAAAAAAAGAAAAATATTAGGCGCAGATGTCATACACGCACCGGGGTACCTAATTGGCGCACAAATGGCATTATTTTGATAGACATGGTAACTCGGCTATTGTTGTTTATTTAATAATAAATGTATATTTACTTTTATTTCTTTTTTAAATTTATATAAATTATTTTGTTCTATAGTAATTAATTTTTTTTTCCTATTTCCTTTTGGAAATAATAGAAAATAATTAAAAAATACGGTACAATGTAGTAGTTATTCCGTCACCCAATTTCGCAAATTATATAAATCGCCACACCACTCGCCAAATTGTATAGATTGACAAAATTTTTATTTTAAATAACGAAAGAACAAATAAATTAGTATAACATTAATAAAGATAAAAATAAAAAGTCGAAACAAAAATCACTTGATGACGTAAACACGTGTAACTTTCCAAAAGTCAAGTGAATGTGACATTTACCATCAACCATTATTGGCATTTAATCTTATAGTTTGGTGATAGATTTTTTGTCGACGGGATACCTACGGGGGGGGGGGGGGGGTCGGGGGACTAAGTAGTACCAAAAATACATATGTAACTGGTATTCGAAAACGAGGTTTTCGTCAAATTTTCGTAAAAAAACAAAAACAAAAAAAAAAAAAACAGAAAAAAAAAAAAAAGATGCCAAACATGCGGTGCGTATATGACATCTGGCGAAATATTAAATTATGTAACAAACCATGACATTTAATTTCAACTTCAAATCAATGTTTTAATTTACTACTCGAACAATAAAAAAAATGCTAACTGGCGAATTGAAAAAAAAGATATTGGCGAGATTTGCACCCGGCTTTTTTTCTTTCGGCATAGATGTCACATACGGCCCTATATTGGCGCAATTTTTTTCTGACGCCAATGTCATATACGCAACGGGTATTTAACTGGCGCCAAAGTTATCGTTATTTTGCTTGATTTGGTAAGCCGGATGTTGTTGTTTATGCTGTTAATGCGTTCCCAAATTGGCGTTGGAAAAAAATCGCGCCAATATGGGGCGTATATGACATTTGTTCCAAACCTTCATATGAAAGGCGAAGGGATCAGATCGTATTTGTTTATGGCATTTGATGACTTGAACTATTATAATATAGATGAAATGATGGGGATAGAATAATATTTGGCGACTTATCACCTGTGCCTGGATAACATTAAAGTATCAAAATGGTACCTAGAGTATAAAAAGCAAAGTGTTCCGCCCGGAACTGTTGATGATAGTCATATGATTTAGGCTATTGTTATAGAGATTGTTTTAAAATATCGGTTGACAAAGACTAGAAGCTAAAATAAAATGAATTAAGTATTCATACTTAATTCATTTTATTTTAGCTTCTGTTCAAATGTTTAACTGATCCGCTTTAATCAAAAACGAAAACAACCATTGGATGTCTTAACAGCAACTGATTCTCCGTTAAATTTTTGCAATCAAAGGGAATTGAATGGAAACCCGTTTACAGGGAGATCTGCACACCTTTTTCAGTATAATTTAATCTTCTCTAATATTTTTAAAACCCATTAGATTTTTAGATTCTGCGGTGTCTGAACGGGGGTTGGCGAGCGTAGCTTGCAGGGGGCAGAGCCCCCTAGTGTACATATAAAAATAAGAGTTTACAAGCTAATTTCCTTAATTTTTAGAAGATTCAATAGAATATTTTCAATAAGTCTGGTATAAGAAAATAAATACCAAATAACAACTTCCATTCCCTTCCAACCCGCACATTCCCTAAACTTGGGGGACCGCAACAATAGAGTTTTGACGTCACAAAAGCATATCAGAAAATGCTTACATCCAAGAAAAATATCAATTTTTATGCTTCTTTTCAACTGTTACATGAAAAATATAAACTTGTATTTTAGTTTTGAACAATCATTACCTTAATGATTATTAATAATTAAGCGGAACAATGGAAAATATTGCTTTTTTTTAATGAAAAAGACGCATTAAACGAATCCGGTTAACTTTTACACTACTTTGAGATTTTATCGTGCTTTTTAGACGTTAGTTATGTAATATTTAATTCGTTAGATGACTATACCCCAAGATATAGTCAATCTAATTTCCTTAATTTTAGCAGATTCAACAGAATTTTTTCGATAGGGCTAGTGAAAATAATTCCAGATCCCATTCACTGCACGCTATACCCTTAGTATTCTTCAAACTTGGGAATGGATCACAAACCTTCTCTGACGTCATATTCGAACCAATTTTTAGTTCGTGTTTACTGCACCTGGTAAACTACAAAGCATAACAGGAAATGTTTCCGTTCAAGAAAAATATCAATTTTTAGGTAAAAAGAGACTGAATTCTTTACAACTGTTACATGAAAGATATAAACATTTATTTTAGTTTTGAACAACCATAACCTTAATGAATTTTAATAAGTGAAAAAATAACAAAGGAAAATATTATATTTTAATGAAAAAAGACAAATTTAAACGAATTTGATTAACTCTTACACTAGTTGGAAACTGTAAATGAATAAAATTGTTTTATGAGTTCATTTGATCATTGACACATTCGAGATTTTGTACATATAACCGAATTTTGAATGAACAGCATCTTAATGAATATTAATAATTAAGTAAAACAATGGAAAATGTCAATTTTTAAGGAAAAAGATCAGAATATCAGCATAAAAGAGGAAATATACGAGGATTTCAACTTAAAAGGGAAATTTAAACATTTATTTCAGTTTTTGAAAAACCATTACCTTAATGAATTTTAATAATTGAACAAATAACTAAGGAAAATATTATTTTTTAATGATAAAAGACAAATTTAAACGAATTTGATTAACTTTTACACTAGTTTGAGATTTTATCCTCCTTTTAGATGCTACCTATGTAGAATTTTAACCTTTCAACGAGACACACTTCAAGAAATACTCATTACTAAACAAAATTAATTAATTTTAATCTAATCAATAACTGAAAATTTCACATTTTAAAAATATTTTCATGAATGTGCATAAAAATACGAGTTTACAAACTAATATCCTTATTTTTATTACATTTAACTAAATTTTTCTACATTCAAGCTTAATTTTTATACACAAAGCATTATTTAATCAAATCCAGTACTTAGTCCAGATTTAACGAAATTCACCGATTTTCACTTTTTAAACCAATCCTATGAGTTAAAAAACAAGAGCACCTCCTATAATTTTATAGCTTTGGGTGAAACGAGACGAATTAGCAGCACATTAAAACTTAAACATAATCAAACAAAAAAAAAGTTATTAAATAATTGCTTAGTGCGTAACTTTTCCTCAAAGTGAAAAACAAATGAATTCTTGAAACCTCCAATCTTACTAAGTAAAAAAAAAAGAAAAAATAATAATAATTCGCCCTTGGACGGATTCGAACTGCCAACCCCATGGTTAACAGCCATATGCGCTATCCAATTGCGCTACAAGGGGATCGAAGATTTTTGAATTATTGCAATACTCATTAGGGTGGGCCGAAAAAACTTTTTTTAGAAATTGATTTTGGCATAGTGCGCAAAAGTTGCGTAATGGGTCGGTTAGAACTCACAAAAATTTTCATCAATATTGCTCACTTTTTAACCGCGCCCCTCTAACTTTGAAAAAAAAAAAAAAAAAGAGAAAAATCGTTTTTTGTGAAAAAGTATATTTTGAAAATTTTTCGAAAATTTTTATTAGCATAAAGTGAAAATGTTACATAATGGTTCAGTTAGAACCTACAAAAAAAATTATCAATTTCTATCAATATTTAACCGCGCCCCTCTGACATAAAAAATTGGAGAAAAATGAAAAATATATTGGATTTTCTAAAAAACTGTTCTATGAAAATTATTTTACGAAATTGGTACTGACATTAATATTTTTCATATTAATTTTAATTAAGCATATTTTTATTGAATTGCACACAGACGGAATACAGATGAGAACAAAATCTATAAATTTGAAGTGAATTTAATAATATCGTACCTCAAGTAGAGCAGTGGCCAAAATTATTACAGCAGTACTGGCTGATTTCGATTTAGTTTCACATGAGAAACAAACTCATATAGTTGATAAAAACAAAGTGAGAAGAGAAGGGAACTAGAGAAAAAAAGGAAAGAACTAAGGAGGAATGATTTAAGGGCTTTTGAAGTGTTACCTCTTAAGAGTTTGCATTTTGATAAACGCAAAGACGATATCTTTTAACAAGTATCTGGTCATCGAAAATTAACATCAGAAGAGCATGTAGCATTAATAGCGAAGCCAGGTAGCAATTATATAGGACATATATCGTTAACTGCTGGTGAATATTGCTTGGCAATAATTGGTGCTTGGTAAAATAAATAGCCCAAATTATTATCACATTTACAGAAACGTATAATTTGAGTTTGTAGAACCTATTGGTTATCAGATGTGACAGAACAAATGTGAATGCAGGATGGAAAGGCCGAGTAATTCTCCTTGAGACATACATTGGCAGACCATTACAATAGAATATATGTATGTTACATACTAATGAGTTGCCACTAAGGCGCCTTATCCCGGAAATGGTCGGTTGCACAAAAGGACCGTACTCATAATCTGGACCTATTGGATTGCTTCTAAGAGGCTGCGAAGAAAATCCAGTGGTCAAATTTGATCAAATTCACTGTACTCTTCAGACTATGGATGTGAAAGATATCCAAAAGCTAAGTACTGACCAACAATATTTGTATCGCATCTGTCTTGCCAAATTTTACCAAATTCACAAGATGGTAAAAAATGGTACTTATCCTTCTAACGTGAGTGACAGTAATCCAGGTATCAATCACGAAGGCTGACTACTGCAAACCGCTTGTTACGGTTATACATTAGCACTCCAAGACCGTCACAAAATCATATAATACTCGTGAAGTATGTAATGAAGTATGTATGCTCCAATGTGGTTTCAGATAAAAATCAAATCGAATTGCTTGTATGGTGCCCAGCAAATTATTTACAAAGTATTATCAAACAATGCCTATTTTGCGCATCCTGAACACAAATTATTAGCAATGCTACATGATTCTAGAAATCACACTCGGGAATTAGCAGTTAGGCGTATTCTCAGTGCGCGAGATACGAAGACGAAGAACTTGGGTGGATTGCGTTTTTTCAAGCTTTTCAAACTCAATTGTGAAGCAGCTGATTATATTGATTTAATTGATTGGTTAAACACTGTTGTAACAGAGCCACATCTTACAATGCATATAAAGGACAAAGACTTGAAAGAAATGTGCAAAGAAATCAGTTTCCAGTACTAACATTTGAGGAATTTCCATATCGCATGCAATCTGTTGAACGATGTGTTAAACTAATATATGAAGCTGCAATGAATGTTTGTGATTAGACTGCAAGAGATGGATATATTCGAGCCAAGCTTCAATCAAGAAAATAGAGCTTCTAAAATTCGACAACGAGGGGCAACATTATTCTAACACCTAATATTCAATTTGGATCAGGTATTATTAAATACATTTCAAATTTGTAGATTTTTGTTCGAATCTGTATTCTGTCTGCGGGTAATGAAAAAAAATATGCTAGTATTAATTTCGTAAAAAATTAATAAAAAGTTAAATTGCGTAATAATTATAGAATATTATTATTTATAGTACTATTTAATTAATCAATTAATGTCAATACTAATTTCGAAAAGTAATTTTCTTAGCACAGTTTTTTAGAAAATCCGATATATTTTTATTTTTCTCCAATTTTTGATGTCAGAGGGGCACGGGTAAATATTGAGAAAAATTGATATAATTTTTTGTGGGTTATAACTGACCCATTGTGTAACATTTTCACTATATGCCGGTAAAAATTTTGGAATATTTTTTTAATATATTTTTTCACAAAAAACGATATTTCTCTTTTTTTTTTCTCTTTTTCAAGGTCAAAGGGGCGCGGCTAAATATTGAGCAATATTGAAAAAAAAATTTTTCAGTTCTAACTGTCCCATTACACACCTTTTGCGTATTATGCCAAAATCAATTTCGAAAAAAAAATTTTTTTAGCTTATTTCGGCCCACCCTAATACTTATCTACATCAAACTCGATTCTTGCTCCTATATATATTTTACCATTATATAATTTTAAAAACTGTTTTTTTCCTTTATCAGAAAATTATTAAATCACAGAACGATCACACATCAAGTTGTTTCAAATATGAAAGCTATCTTTACAGTTTTCTAATGATACAGGGTATACATGAATACAAACTTTAATTTTCAAACATTTCATATTTCAAATAGTCTATATTTCAAACCAAACTATTTACGTAAGAGCAAATATTACTTAGATCTTTTCACTATTACCTTTAAAAAATAGTAGATAACTACTTTTGAATTAATTTTCCAAGAACTGTAACTGAAATTACATCAACTCTTTATAGAAAACCCTGTTTTAACACAATTTCTTGACATTCAACAACGAATTGACCTTTACAGCAATACTTATCTACATCAAACTCGATTCTTGCTCCTATATAGTTTAACATTACATAATTTTAACAAATTTACATCGAATTTGTAAGATTTTAACACTTTGGTGACATACAATAATTAAACAACAACAAAAAAAAATAATAATCTTATCAATAACTGGAAATTTCACATAAAAAACATATTTTCGTGATTGTGCACATAAAAATAACAGTTTACAAACCAATTTCCATAATTTATCACATTCGAACTTAATTTTTACACACAAAACATTATTTAATGATATTCTATACTTTATGATTCAGTGAAATTCGGACTAGTCTAGGTTATTCTGCTCATATTATTATTAATCAAATTGTCTTATGTTTCACCTTGCATTTCGAAGATTTCCGAATTATCATCCATCAAGTTGCGTAAAACATAAATACTGTCTTTATAGTTTAATGATACATAGTATACATGATTAGTCTGAGTTATTCTATCCATATTATTAATCAAATTATCATATGTTTCATCTTACACATAGAAGATTTCTGAATTTTCATCCATCAAGTTGCTTAAAATATTAATACTACGTTTATAGTTCTAATGATGCATAGCATACATGAATGCAATCTTTAATTTTAACACTTCATATTTCAAATGACCTATTTCAAAGCCACACTATATGAATTTTTACTACAACGCTTATCAACATCACAGAACAATTTACGCTTCAGACTTTTCTAATAATTATTAGATATGTATGCCTCAGAAATATTACTACCATATGAATAAGTAAAGAAAATGTAATATATATATATATATTAAATAACCTCATACACAAAAAGTATCACAGAAGGAAAATACTAATAATCAATTAAAATAATTAACTATTACATAAAATTCCATCTATTACATATAAAACTTCAACTGATGAATGAAAAATATGCAAATTAGCAAAAATATCATTGAAAATTTAATTAAAAAAAATAACGTTTAAAATTGCAAGTTTAACTCCTACCTTAAATGTCATTACCACTATCTCTTCACAGAATATAATAATCTATGGTTTGCTATAACAGAAATTCTTGATAACATTTATTATACTACTGATTTGTACGCATGCGTGAGTTGTCACGTGATCAAAACGTTTGAGAATAATATAAATTTTCGAAAAGCAGCGCAGCATTTCTCATTTCAACTGTTAGACTTGAGGGAGAAGGTAACTTTAAGTGCACAATTCTGTTAAATTTCCAGATTTTAATTCAAGTGGGGAATCGATTTCTTTGTTAGTGAATAAAGTAAGTTTTAGTATATCATTGCAATATATAATAATAAAAATAAACAATAAATAAATGATTATTTATATATTAAACCTTTCCTAAGTATATAAATATATTTCTCTTATTGTATAGATGTTGCAACAAGATGAATCAAAACAGCAGCAATCCTCTTTAACAGAAATGAATGATCTGAATGATCTGCCCTTAGCACATGTAGAGTTAAAGAATAATAAATATGTGAGTCTTATATATGAAATACTATAATTCATATATGAAACGTAATTAGAGTAAATTTAAGGTCAAATATTTTATTGTTTATATTTTAACAAGTGCTTTTTATCTATATCGATGAAGAAAATTCTAAATGTTTACATTTATTTCTCTTACAGATGTGTTCTATTTGCTACAAACAATTTTTAAGTAAATGGAATTTAAAAGAACATATACAGATCCATTCAGATGAAAAAGCCTATACTTGCGATGATTGTCAAAAACCGTTTTCAAGAAAACATGAATCTGAAATGCCTACTACATCAAATAGTGTATCACCAGTTGTATGTAAACTTTGTGAAGATATTTAAAATATAACCAGACGTTTGAAGAATTTAACAATCAAGGGAGAGATTTAGACTATGTACCAAACCTAATTGCATAAGATTTACTACAATATCCCAAAATTAAAATTTGGAAGGCATAAACACTGCATGTAAAGAAATGTTTGTTATCCGTGAATCTTCTAACTAACATGAATCTAGATATTATTCACAATGTATTCCTTACATAGTCATAATAAATATTCTTTTATCTACTCATATCAACATGTTTATTTTTCTACAGTCCATTTCATTATTGGAATATATCTCCTAGCATTTCAAACGAAAAAACGCTTTCTCATCTTAAAAAATTTCATAAGAAGAGACAAAAATTAACAGATGAATGAAATATATATAAGTTTACAAAATAATTTCAAAGTTTTCTAGATATATTTACAAAATAAAAAAATTTCAAAAAGAAAAAGAAAAAATCCTAAATGTAAAAAAAAAAAAAATAAATTACAACATAAGTTTTTTTTTTTTCCAAATGTGTTTTTTTAGAAAAGTGAAAAAAAAATTACAACTAGATTTTTTTTTTTTTCAAACCTGAAAAAAATATTTTTACAATTTTTTTTTTTCAAAAGTGAAAAAAAAAAAATTACAATTTTTTTTATTTTTTACAAATGTGAAAAAAAAATTACAACATAAAAAAATAATAAAAAAAATTACAAAAAATTGCAAAATGTTTGAAAAAATGTACAAAAAAGTTATGAAAAAGTTTTTTTAAAAAATGGTATTTTAAATAGCATTATAATGGTTCTTATTTACCGGGTTTTTAGAAATGGGTTTTTAGAAAATGGTCAATGGTTTTTAGAAAATGTCTGTCTGTCACTCTGTGAGTCTGTATGTGACAAAATGTTTTTGGGCGCTCTATTTCAAGAACTCATGCACGGAATTTCACAAAACTTTAGATTCAGTTAGACCTTGATATAAACGGGTTCTGATTACTTTTTGGTGTCAATCTTCCAACAGGTGGCGCTGCTGTGCTACATTTTTTACGATTTCCGTAATAGCTCTATCTCAAGAACCCATGGACGGAATTTTATAAAACTTCAGATTCAGTTAGTTCTTGATATAATTGGGTGATGATTACATCTTGGTGAAAATAGCCCATCAGGTGGCGCTGCTAGGCTGCATTATTCATGATGATCACATTAGCTCTCTCTCAAGAACTTATGTACAGATTTTCATCCAACTTCAGATTCAGTTAACATGTACTGGGTGTCCCAAAAATGACGGATGGATTTTAAAATTCCATAACTTGCAAACGGTGACAGATATTAAAAAAATTCTTGCAGACGTGTTATGCAGTATGTCAGGAATATTTTTACAGTGATTCTTGATTTTAGTTCAAATTTCAAACAACAGAGGGCGCTGAGAGCAATAGGTGCTCAGTCCAGACCTGATTTTTGTATTTCGGGGTCTATTCAATACATTTTAATCTCTTTTTTCGCATGGAAGTAGAGAGAGGCCGAAAAATCGAGCCTTTATGGAGCGGTTATTACTTGCAGCGCCCTCTATCGATGTTATTTGTAACTAAAACTGATAATCGCAGCCTAAAAACTCCTGACATCTTACATAACACTCCTGTAAGAATTTTTTTAATAGCTGTCGCCGTTTGCAAGTTATTGAATTTAAAAATTCATCCGTCATTTTTGGGACTTGGGACACCCGGTATATGAATCTGTGCTCAAAAACGCATATTTGCTTATTTCCCGTTGCTCGAAGTATCTCCTAAAGTAAGCAGAAAACGTACTCCGATTAAAATGCTGGATTTTAAATGCTTATTGAAAAAAAAATTGCGAACACATAGTGAAGGAAAGCATATTGCAATCATGATTGTGAGTGTGGGTAAGTGTGTTTGAGTGAACACTACCAACTTTCAATTGTCTACCATTCGGCCCATCACTGTCAGAACTGTATAAACGAATCGGCCGAAGGATGAGGTGTTTCAGGGGGCTGGTATGTC
Organism: Maratus speciosus; assembly: GCA_963932465.1. NCBI lineage: Eukaryota > Metazoa > Arthropoda > Arachnida > Araneae > Salticidae > Maratus > Maratus speciosus. The sequence continues at coordinate 6,228,421 of OZ010789.1, forward strand.
AAATACCTTCAAAAAATCGATTTTTCCAGTGGTGGCGTAAAAAATAGAGCAGATTACAAATATATATAATTTAGATACTTTTTAACTCTCCCACACTGATTAGGCTTTAAAATGTAAACAAACATTGAAAGGGACAATTGTTTTTTACATTTCTCTCAAATTGTGATTGGTACAGTTTGTTCACAATCTGCACCCGATCGGTTACGCAATCCAATGCAGGACTCTCATTCGAAATGCATCGCTATTTTCCTGCAACAGTGCAGAGAAGGGTGGGGGAGGCGGAGAGTTGCATAAAAAAAGTCCTTCCGGCCAGTGCCGGGGGGAAGAGGTAGCTTTCATAGTCCTTATTTTAAAAAATCCAACTAATATTATTCAAACACAAGAAGCTCAATTGGGTGGAAACCGAATATAGGAGATTCAATACTAAATCATTATGAATGAGAATTTAGCGAAATGAGTCAGCTTTATCCCATCTGCTTTTATTTAAAGTAACTTATATTTGGCTGCTAATTCGGCGATTTCTTAAAGTGCCTGCCATTTTAAGACAACATGGTGGATGAGGCTAACCAGTGAACTTGATCGAGACCTTAGTAATGGCTGTGCGCATGCTCACTCACATCGGAATAGATTGATATATACGAGTGCTTTCGCAGGCAAAAAATCAGATTTTTCAAAATGTCACCCACATTAGATATTGAAATTGCTATATCTGAGCCATTTTCTTGTTAGAAAAACTAATCTCTTTCAGAATTGGATAAACATTATCAATCAAGTCAGACAAACTAATCTCTTTCAAAATTATATAAACTCATCATTAATCAAGATAAACTGTGCATTTATTATAAAACCGCGCAATAACAAAGCGTGGATAGTTGACAGTGGCAGTTCCAATCATATAACAAATGATCAACATTTATTTACAGAAATTAAATCAAATGAAAAAACTAATGTTGTAATTGCAAACGGAAACAAATTAGTTTTTTATGGATCAGGAAATACACTAATAAATACTTTAACTTCAGACGGTGAAACACACAACATAACACTAAAATATGTTCTATTTGTTCCAGATATTGAATCGAACCTATTTTCCGTTAGTAAAGCTACAGAAAATGGATGCGAGATTTTATTCAAAAATGATAAATGTAAGTTAACGTATAACGGAATAACCCGCCTAGAAGCGGTAAAGAAAAATAATTTATATGAAATTATATTAGCAAATGAAAGCGCAAACGTAAACTATGTAAATAAAACTTACAACTGCAACAATATTAATTGCATAGAATTATGGCACAGAAGATTCGGCCATAAAAATTTTGCATCTATAAGACAAATCGAAGAAAAACACCTAGCGAAAGGAATACAAATTAATAATTGTAAACATAACACAACTTGTGAAACTTGTATCAAAACAAAGCTAACAGATGCACCTTGCCCAAAATTAGCAGATTATAGAGCCACTAAACGATTAGCGTTGATACACTCTGATGTATGTGGGCCTTTCCAGACACCGACCATAGGCGGAAAAACATACTTCTTAACATTTGTAGATGATTATTCTAGATTCACAATTCTGTATTTATTATCAAAGAAATCAGAAGTTTATGAAAAACTTAAGGAATTTGTTGTCTTAGTTAGTAATAAATTTGGCGAAAAGCCGAAAAATATAAGAACAGACAATGGAGGGGAATTTAACAATGATTTAGTGGATAATTATCTCATAAGAAACGGCATAAAGCACAACACACTATTCCGTACTCTCCAAGCCAAAATGGCGTAGCTGAACGTAAAAATAGAACTTTAATTGAAATGACGAGAGCTTTGCTTAGCGAAGCAAACTTGCCTCAAAAATTCTGGGTTGAAGCTATCTGTACGGCGAATCACCTGCAAAACCGCTTGCCAACAAAAGCTAATGAAAAGTCCCTGTATGAGCTTTGGAATGAACGTTCACCAAACTTGCATTACCTTAGAGTGTTTGGCTCTAAAGCCTTTGCATATGTGAACAAAAATAAACGACAAAAATTAGATGATACGGCAGTTGAAGGTATTTTTGTCGGTTACGACAATTACTCCAAAGGTTACTGCATCTACACAAGTGGTAAAGAAATAATAATAGCAAGAACTGTGAAATTTCTAGAAAACAAAAATACACACGAAAAGGTAGAAACACAGTTAAATTTGAGAGAAAAACAATCCGATGAAAATGACAAATCACAGAACAAAAACTTAGTAGAAATTGAAGTGACAAACACTGAAGAAACACCAAGTGAGTCAAAACAATTAACACCAGAACCAAGGCGGTCAGATAGATCAAATAAAGGAATCCCTCTAGACAGATTCGGTTACATGACAACACACGAACATATAAAAGAACCAGAAAATTTTCATGACATAATGAATATTGAAAATCCAGAAGAAAAAAAGGAATCGTTAAATGCGACACAAGAAGAGATAAATTCTCTTAATAAAAACAAAACATGGACACTTGTAGATCCCCCACAAGGTAAAAATATAATTGGATCCAGATGGATCTTTAAAACCAAATATGATGATCAAGGAAGAACACAGAAATACAAAGCGAGATTAGTGGCAAAGGGATATTATCAAAAATATGGCGTAGATTACGAAGAAACTTTTGCCCCTGTTGTTTCATATACACACTCAGATCTTTTATAGCAGCAGCAGCTTACCACAAATTAAAAATTAATCACGTTGATATCAAGACTGCTTTCCTATACGGTAACATAGATGAGGAAATTTACATAACTCAGCCAGAAGGCTATATTATTCTAAATCAGGAAAACAAAGTATGCCGCTTAAATAAATCCATTTACGGGTTGAAACAAGCAGCCAGGGCATGGCACACTAAGATAACAAAATCGTTGAATGATTTAAATTTTAAACAGTCTAATTCAGACCCATGTTTATATATTTGAAATGAAGGAGAAAGCAAAACGTATATTATTGTTTACGTAGATGACATTTTGATAGCGGGAAAATATGACGAAATTAAAGAGATAATAGAAAAACTTAAGCAAGAATATGAATTAAAAAATCTAGGAGAACTAAGTTATTATTTAGGAATCAAAATAGAGAAAACAGCAGAAGGTTACGAATTAAATCAAATGGGTAAAATAGAAGAACTAGTAAAAAAGTTTAATTTAGAGGAAACTAAACCAGTCGGTACTCCGATGGAACCTAATTTTAATAGATTAGAAGATGATGAGAATTTACTGCCGAATAATATTAAATACAGACAGGCGATAGGTTCATTGCTTTATATCGCATCCGTCAATAGACCTGACATTTCTGCTGCTGTGAATATATTGAGTAGAAGAAATGAAACCCTCCGTCAAAAGGACTGGATGGCAGCTAAAAGAATAATACGATATTTAAACTGTACTAAACAATTAAACTTGCGCATTGACACTAAATCTGAACCGATTTTAAAGGCTTTTGCGGATGCCGACTGGACAGGTGACACTAGTACAAGAAAATCAACCAGCGGCAACCTTTTTATCTTAGGAAATAATCCAATTCAATGGATTACAGAAAAACAGTCATGCATCGCCCTTTCATCAGCAGAGGCTGAATATGTCTCAGCCGCAAGTGCAAGTCAAGAAATTATTTATTTATTGAAACTCCTGGAAGATTTAGACTTAGCACAAACAAAACCTATCTGTTTATATGAAGACAACCAGAGTTGTATTAAAATGATTGAAAGTGAGAAGTTTTCAAAAAGAAGTAAACATATAGATATTCGTTTTCATGCTATAAAACAACTCAAAGAAGATGGAATAATTGAATTAAAGTACTGTCCATCGAAATATATGATTGCTGATGCACTAACTAAACCAGTGCCCAAACCTGAATTAGTGAATCACAGAAATTCAATGAACTTGTTTGCCTCACCAATCTGAAGAGATTAAGGGGGCATGTTAGAAAAACTAATCTCTTTCAGAATTGGATAAACATTATCAATCAAGTTAGACAAACTAATCTCTTTCAAAATTATATAAACTCATCATTAATCAAGATAAACTGTTTTTTCCTGTCATTCAAAAACACTTTAGCTGTCATAAATGAAGACTTGTTTATTACTTTAAAAGATTACTTCCTGTTTGTGGAATATGTGATTAAGAAACAAATAAACATTCAAATTAAATGACTATTATTATGACACATGAAAAAACTATTTTCATAATTTATGACTTTAAGTATATTATTCATATTAGTAATCAAGAAATTTTTTTATTTGTTATTTTTAATTATATATCAATAATCCTTTTTGTAAGTTATAATTTTTTATCAATGTGTTTTCAGAAATGTAATAAGATAGGAGCAAAAATGTATGCTCCAGTTTGTAATTTTTAAACATAGATAAAATATAGTATTTTAAAACTAAATTCTGAATAATCCATTGGATAAATTATGCACAAAATAGCACACATCAAAATAAAAGAAAACAAAGTTGTTTTACAGGTTTAAAACTAAAGGATACTTAAAAAAATCAATGTATAAAAAAGAAGAAACTTACCTGTATCGAAGTGGACGACATACAATTAAAAGGTAAGGAGCTTTACCTTATCTTTATTTTGTGATTGAATGTGAATATTGTTATTTATCTCCAGTCTCATTTTTTATCTAACATTTTTAAGATAAAGACAAACAAAAAATGCTCCTGAATCCTTATATCAAGGCCAAATACTTAAGAAAGAAACCTTTTTCAATTTCTAATTTTTTTGCACCTCACTTTAAATATATATATTTTTAATTTAATGGCCGCCATTTTGAAACAAGATGGCTGATGAAGCTGGCCAGCGAACTGGGTCGAGATATTGATGTATACTATCCACATGCCTTCTTACATCGAAATAGGCGAATACGTGTGTTATCGCGTGACAAATACAAGATCATTTCAAAATGTTAGCCATGCTAGAAATTCAAAGTGCTATAATTCAATCATTTTTTAAGATATAAACAAAAGAACAAATTTTCAGAAACAAAAACTGCTCCAGAATCTTTGTATCAAGGCCAAACACATAAAAAAAAATTTTTACATTTTCCAATTTTTTAATACCTCATTTTAAATTTTAAATTTAATTTTTTTTAAAATGGCAACCCTTTTGAAACAAGATGGCGAATGAAGCTGGCCAACGAACTCGGTCGAGACATTGGTATGTACTATGTACAGACCAAGTTACATCCAAATCGGTTCATAAATACGCCTGATATCGCGTGACAAAAATCAGGTCGTTTTAAAATGTCAGCTACAATAGAAATTCAAAATGCTATAACTCAGCCATTTTTTTAGATATAGACGAAACAAAAACTGTTCCGGAATCTTTGTATTAAGGTCAAACACATACGAAAAAAATATTTTACCATTTTCAATTTTTTGGTACCACATTTCAAATTTTAAAGCTTTTAAAATTTTTTAAATGGCCGCCATTTTGAAACAAAATGGCGGATGAAGCTGGCAACGAACTCGGTCGAGACATTGGTATGTACTATGTACACACCGAATTACATCCAAATCGGTTCATAAATACGAGAGTTACAGTGTGACAAATGTCAGATATATATATATATATATATATATATATATATATGTCAACTTTTGAACGGAGGGTGGTTTCGGGGTCTAGGGGGTGATGATCGATGAAAATATACCAAAATTTTTTGAAATCGCTTTCCTCCGAACGGCTGCAATAGGTAGCTTTTTGTAATGAAAGCTACCTAATAATTGAGGTCTCCAAAGGTAAAGAATTGAGTGAAGTAAATAATATTATTTTGGAGCTTACAAAGTTCAAACCTTGTTTTATGTTAGAAGAAGAGAAAAAAAAAATACGCTCCGAAAACTGCAAATTTATAAATGTATTCTAATTTAAAACAATCTATTTCACGCTTCAAGGTTGATTCTAATGAAACATTCCGTGCACAAATTATGTAACGGGCGATACACATGACCCGTATGTAAGTGTTGCGTAAAATGACATCCAGTTGGCTTCTATAACTCACAAAACAAAGCTACCTGGGCGTGGTATTATCGACAGAGTCTATTTTGCACAGGAATCGCAAATAATACATAATTACTCGTTGAACGACCCTAAAAACCATTTATTTAAAAATGGAATTATTTTTAAATGTTCATTGAAATGATTGAATTAAAAATAAATTGCTATAAATACAAGAATAAATTAAAAAAAAAAACGAATTTCATAAACATTTTAAATATTTTTTAAGTAGGGTAGACCGGGGCTAGTTGGCCAGCCTTTTCTTTTAATAATTTTTAAAAATTCTAATTTAATATTTTAAATTTCTTTTCATGTTACCACTATCAGTGTATTTTCAGGAAGAAGTCACAATAGTAAAACTTGAAAATATTAACTATAAGTATTAGTTTAGAAGCTCAAATTGACACCAAGTCGCTTGGGCCAACCTGCCCCGATTGCGGGGTAAGTTGGCCCACGTCCCTTTTTAATGTTCTGATAATGTAGAAGTTTAAGAAATGATCAAAATTTTACCAAATTTTAATTTTTATTTCTTGCGAGCGAAAACACAATATAGCCTCCTAAATTAAAATGACAATTTTAAATATTTAAACTGTGAGTTATTCAGATCATTAACTTCGAACAAAAATTGATTTTTTATTTTCTCAAAAAAAAAAAAAAAAAAAATGTCGTTAATACATTACGGAACAGTAATAAATTTTAATAAAGGCATGCTAGGTGTTAAAACACCGTAAATCTTAGCGTACAGTGATTTAAGAAATCATTCATCTTTAATTAGGTGATTTATTATAAACACTAGATGATAAATAAATTGTTTCAAGTCCTCTGTACATCTGTTAAGTGCAATAATTCTTTTATTTCGTTTATTGTGTTTTTCTAACGCATCATTCCCTTCAAATTTCTGTCAGAAAATGTAATTTTGCTTCATGATGTTTTGGGGTAATGCCAGCGTCTTTGAAATAATGATAATTTTCGTTTATATAAAATTTTAATTCCTAATCAGGTATAAAAAAACACAGTTTGTTTATAATGAAATATATATATTATTGATTACATTCATGATTTATTATTGGTATAATGAGGTTTAGATAATCTAATAAGCTAGGATAAAGCAATGTGCTTGATATAATTATGTTGGATGATATCATTTTCTTATATTTTTTGTTTGAACTGCTCATCTTTATTAACGGTTCAGGAAGTGTTGTGTCTATATTCTGTCCTACCCCATTCTGTCTGTGGAAGGGACAACATGTCTCTTAAAGGAAAAGATATTTTTTGATTATTAAAAAATTGTTTCCTGAAACTACCCTTTTTATGGATTATGAAGACAGAAAGGATTATTTAGTTTCAACGAATAACTACACAGGTAAGAGCTTTTCACCTCATAAAATGTGATGTTATTAAAGCATTATTTGTGGCAAGCTCTTCTCTGGACGGGGGAACAAAGGGATTTTATTAATAATTGAGAAATATCGGAGTCGGGTAGATTTAATTGTTAGATTTGTTACTTTTAGCGGTTGTTACTTATATTATTATATAATACTAGGGGATCGTACCCGGGTTTCCCGGGTTAAAGAATATAGGTAAAAGGATATTTTTTAATTGAAAACTAATATTTTTTTTATATGCAATAAATTTTTTAGATTGCCCACTTACATTAAAAGAGCATTTTTCGTATGGAAAATGCGAATTATACAATCAAATAATTTTTGAAATTTATCAAAAGCGATATTTTCTTATTAAGCGCATGCTAAGAGTTATTTGACATAGATTTTGCTACTTACGGCATTCTTTTATATTCTGATAATTTCAGAGCTTATACATGTCTGTTAAATTTGTGTTTTATTTATATTATTTTATTTATTTATGCATAGGGAAGTTTTTTTTAAATGGATATTAGCCGTAAGAAAATGATGAACTCTTTATTTTGTTTTAAGGGCAAACGGATTAATCTTTCGCAATCGAGCTCCGCGCGATATGGATAAATTAAAAAATATTTCATGCTTTAAAATTGTTTTTAAAACCATAGACAATCAGTAAACTGAGATGAACTTTGCAAACAAATTCCATTTGAGAAAAAAAATCCTACTTTGTGATCTAAAAATTTAAATTGTACGATTACAAATATGTTAGATTTGTGTTTTTCAATACTATTCTTTTATTTGTTTGTAAAAGAAGTATTAATTTCGTTAATTTATCTTTCACAAATATGTTAGATTGGTGGTTTTTTAAATATTATTCTTTTATTTGTTTTTAAAGGAAGTATTAATTTCGTTATGCAAAAGTAATCAGAAACAAATGCTGAAAAATGTTTGTTGCTTTATGTGAAAAATGTTTATTATTATTATGTATTGAAACCGGCACGTGATAACATAAACTTAAAAAAATTCATGTTTAAAAATTATTTTGGAAAATATTACATCAGTCAATTAAGATACAGTTTTTAAAAAAATTGCATTTGAATATAAATTTTTTCCCTATGCGACGAAAATTGAAAATGTACGATGGTCAAAAGATTGAAAAATTACAGTAGCGAAAATTTCAAGACCGAAATTTGATCGTGAAGTGTTGACATTTGCAAAATGACGTCAGCGTTACACACAGATACGTTTGTTCTTTATAATATAGATACTTAATCAGTAAAATATAATAAAGATCAGTTATTAGGCTGTGGTTATCAATTGAGGCTCTTATGCTTGGTATTCCGGAATGAAAAACAGCACTTTTTACCTTCTCAAAATTTGCGTACGCACTTCTCATATTCATATTCATCATTTTTAAAAAATTTGTATTTTGTTTGATCTTTTAAAAATCATTTTAACTCAAAACTTGAAGTCACGATTGTCAGCAACATCTTGTATGTGAGCAGATGCACTCTTTACTTGAAATTCTAATCTTAATTCCGGAGAGTAAAAATGTCCGTAATTTATGTTTGGTAGACGCATTTGTGTTAAAATGTTTAATTTTATCTAAGAAAATGGTCGTTTTCTTTTAAATATAGCTTCAATTTCATTTAAATAAGCATTTTGCCTAGTGTCTGAAACTTAGTATGAGTACACATGCAGAGGGACAAACAATATAGAAAATGTATGAGGAAAAATGCGTGTTTTCAGAAGCAGTATGTCATTTTCCGTTATTATACCCTTAATATAATATTCTGCTCCTAATGGGATTTTGCCCCACTAAACCCTATACAACAATTTTTATCAACAATTTTGAATTTTTCTCAGAAAATAGCATGAATAAAGATAAAATACCTCATTATTTCTCTCTTGTCTGCAATAATGAAAGCTATCTAATTTTCACCATTTTGAAGACATTTCATAAAATGCTTTTAAAGTTAAAATATAAAAATGGGAATATTTAAAAAAAATCAGACAGATAGTGCTATCACATCTGCAAATGAAGAGCTTTCATTTAAAAAAAAATATTAATAAAATTGGTTCAGCAGAAAGGTTAGGGCAGATGACTAAAAAACACACTTGTGTTTTAAATATATAGATTATATAAAATTAGGAAAAATTAAATTAAGCAACTTATGTTATTTTGATAAAATTATTGTAGAATGTCCTAAACCGTAGCATTAAAATTTTATTATTCGAGAGAATTTTGGACAAAAATTTCAGGAACATGATATTATTTTGTTTGCTTGCCTAACTCATCGAAGCAAATCCATACAGGCGAGAATCATCAATTTCTGTAATATAAATCGCTGTTATTTGCATGCCACCTCTCTTTTATAAAGACCCTCTAAATTTTTGCAAAACCTTGCGTTTTATCAGTGTGTGATTTCGATTACATTATTTTCAAAAGTGAAGCAGTTTCACCTATGCAGAATTTCGAAGCAGCTGGGCTGTGAAAACGACGCACTTCTACAAAACATAATTCAGGTTTAAGAATTAAAATACACACTTTTTTATAAAATGACGTCATTTGCATACGCTAAATTAATGCACTTTTACAATCCAGTCATAAATTCCGTCTGTAGAAAAGTATGCAAATGACGTCATTATCACGCGATAACTGACAATATTCTTGACATAGCCCATATTTTAATTTCAACTTTTTTTTCAGGTTTTATGAGAAAATGGCAATAGAAAGATACAGTATCTCCTATTTACTTCGACTATTTACCGTTTACTTTCAATAGAAATGGGATACTTTTGTTGCCACGATAAGAAGAATGGTATTAAAAACTACAAAAAAATTAATATCTCAAAAATAAATTGAGGTACAGTTTTCAAACAAATTGCATTTAAAACAGCATTTTTTTCCTTATACGACAGTGTAAAAATTTAAAATGTGCGATATTTAGAAGTTTAAAAATTTGCAGTAGATAAAATTGCAAAACCAAAATTTCATTTCAAATTTCAAAGTGTTGCCATTCGCAAAATGACGTATACGTTACGCACAGATATGTTTGTCCTTTATAATATAGACTAGGAGGACGAAGTTTTAGGTAGATTTCGTAAGAAATACTACCTATTGCAATCTCCCATATGTTTGAATTTTTGGAAAACTTTTGCAGATCTACACCGATCATGACCCCTAGAGGCCAGAACCACCCCCAGTTCAAAATTTTATCTATCGATCTAGCTATATATTTTACTTTTCAATGGGCACGATAACATATTCAATCAGTTTAAAGTTTTCAAAACTTCTAGGAAAAGGGTCAAAAATTTATGCATGACAGATTTTTGATGTAATTAAAAATGGCTTCAAGGAGTGCAAAAATAGGGTTTCAGAAGGAAAAAAATTCATAACTTCGTCAATTCACAAGGTATCAAATTCACTTAAATTTATCATAAATTATCTTAATATTATGTACAACTTTTGTATTGACAAACTTTTGATAGGAGCAACTCTAACAGCAAAAATAAATTAAAAACAAAAAAAGTATTGTTGGGGGGTGGGGAGTGGGGAGGAGGTTGTATAATAAAAAGAAATCACATTGCCCTTAATCCGTTAAATTCTTGGTGAAATTAGTACTCAACTTCGAAATGTACCTGCGCCTGTAGGCCATTCCAATAGGGATTTTTCTATAATTATGAAAGTTATAAATGCTTTTGTACAACAGGAGCAGCTCATTTAATATGGGGACCCTCATAGCATGCATGGTCACAGTGACGTCATTGTGACGTCACTGTAAGTCACTGTGGTCACGTCACATCTGTGACCAAAATGCCACCACTCAGTGATGTCACATTGTGACTGAGATGTGAACTTCTTAGAAAGCTTTAAAAAATTACGAAAATTCTTTAAAACATGTTATTTACTGTAAAATTATATTTTTCTGGCAATTAAGAAAAAATGTGACGTCACTGTTATGTCACTGCTATGTAACGTACGTCACGTCACATATGTGACAAAAAAAACCACTATATTGTAAGTCACAGTGTGACAAAAATATGAACTTCAAAAATCTTTGAAAATGAAGAGAAATATTTTAAGCAGTCACGAGTTATAGCGGCATAAGGAATGAAAATATATTAGTGGATAGCAAATGGTAAATTCTGTCACTAAAGGGGAGAGGGGGGGGGGGGCTAATAAATAAAGTGCACGATACAAGCATTAATAAACTAAATTTTCAGGCTATATTTTATCCATTTGATATCTAAGACAGTGAATGTATACTTTTTCATGATTTCAATTTTATCTAGCATTTGGATAATATATTTAGAATTATGATTATTAAATTTATACACTTTACATATTTAGTTTGCTGGGAGGAAATTTCTTTGTTTCTTTCTTTTTTTACCGACCAGGATTATTCGAAACACTTCTGTGGTTTCAAACTAAAAATTTTCTATTACAGTTAAATCTGCACCTTTTAATGAGCACGTAGAAAGAGTCTTCAGAGTTTAGTCATCTATGCATTTCTTGCTTTAGAATATTTTTATAATTTGTATTCAAGTCATAAATTCTACTTCTTTCAGACTTTTTAAATAAAATTAGCATTTTCCGAAAATAAAAGAAATATACAAAATTTGTGCAAAACAAACTTTACTTTAAAAAAAAGAAGAAGAAAAAAAAAGGGGGGGGGTCGTTAATACCATTAAATTTATTTTTACACCTTTTAAAAATTTAAACAATGTTTTATCTAATAAACTCTAATTAAGAATATTATTATTATGATTATTTAGAAAAAAGGAACTTTACAATACATTTAACTTGAATTATTTGGTACGGATAAAAAGAAAAGGTTAAATATATAGGACATGTCTTCAAATACAAAATTTTAATTAACGATACTTTCAGAAAATTACTGCGCATTCAAGTTCAATATTTCTTGTATACAAAAACAAATAATCTGTAACAGAACACCTGCTTGAAAATCGTCTGCCCACAGAAAAATAAATATGAGAAGACGCGGGAAATTGTTCACTGTTTTTAGAACATCACCAAGTCTACAACACTTTAAGATAAGGAAATGACCATTTTAGGATACACGGATATTAATGGAACGTATATGTAAGTGTTATTTAATTTAAATATTTTGTTCCTGATTTGTATATTATGAGTTAAATAGTTTTATGTTATATTTGTAAGAGACTGATCTTTATGTCAGAAGCGATATTTTTCAATTCGATAACTGTAAAGAAAAATATCTTAATCTGCCATCGCTTGAAAAAAAAAAAAAAAAATCTGCGCAGAGACTGATTCAGGCTTAAGTTCATACTGGAATTAATATAAACATTAATTTACTCTTACTTGAGATTGAAAATGTATGGAACGACAATGATTTGGAATTATTTTATCGGCTTCTTACTATTTTTTGATTACTAACACTTATAGTTATTATTATTTTGGGGTTAAATATGATGTTCGATTATCATGAGATTACGAAACTGTTTCAGATTAGAAATTAACATTATACTGGGAAAATATATTTTTACATATTACAGTAGTGAAACATTTGAAAGAATTTTCTTTTAGTGCTAATAATATTTTAAATTATCTTTTTAAATCCTAAATCTTCAAACCAATGTTTTCAGATTTAACATTTGCCAAAATTATGAAATAATAGTAATTCCTTATACCATACGGAAATATTTTTGAGATATTGTTAAATCTAATAGTGCATTTAATTTATTTATTGTATTTTGCTGTTGTTTAATAGTACAATTATAAATACTAATTATTATTTTTAGTGTTTTTCAAATTGGTATATTTATTTTTTTAAATTGTATGTAAGAATTTTTGTGCTTGTGATTTTAATCAAACATTTAATTATAGACATTCTGAATCGGTTATTAAATTTTCTTCTATTGTAAATTCATTTTCTACGTTTATGATACACATAATTATTGGCACTAAAAAGTAAAATATGATATTTAAGCATTGAAATAAAGTGTTTTTCATGCCTGATAGGAAGTTATAGATTAAACTGCTTTAGTATATATTTTTTAAAAGTTCATATAATACAGGATACATAAGGACATAAGTTGAAAAGTGCTTATGACTTAGGTTTGTCTCTGCGTCTAGCAGTCTGTCCGCACTCTAACTCCCGAAAATATACTCGGATTGCCCTGAAATTTTTGGATGTTATTGACGTTTACTATAGCACGGTACCTATTTGTAATGAAGTTTGTAGCATGCTTTGTTCATTTACAGGGCCAGCCAAAAGTTTTCCGTTACATTACGGCCTATGGAAAAAAATCGTTTCAAATGATTTTTAATGACTTTACGCACGCTTTCAAACATAATAAAATTTATATGCATTTATGAAGGGCACTAAAATATGCATTCTGTTGACTATGCGATGCACAGAATAGCTATTGTTCATTTACAGGGCTAAAAAAGGAATTCAAATACATAATGATATAGGGGTGGAGGGAATTGTTTGCAGCATACTTTAATTATGTTAATCTATTTCATATATAATGAAATTGATGTATGTCGCTTAGGTTTACATACTATAAATTATTTCATTTATAATACGAATAATACGTATATAGCATTTACAGGGACACCCAAAATATTTCAGATACTATATTGTATCCGAAGTACTGTTCATTAGCGATGTTTGCTGGAAATGTATTTTTAATTATGATATGCGCTTTTATGATTCACTATATTTATGCATAGTATCGTGTATATAAATGCTATAATTCCTATACAAGGCTACACAAAAGTATTCGTAAGGATTACTGGGTATGGGCGCAAATTGCTTAAAGGTGGTTTTTAAATGAGTTATGTTTTTTTTTCGCTGAACTGCATTTAATTTACCAATAAATGTTTGTAGAATATGGATAAAATGTTACACAGGATCACGCAAGGAAATTGATACAAGGCCGTCTATAAATGATAATTTCTGGAAATGTGATTTCAGCAGTTTTAAGAGTGTCTTAGTTTGAATTAAATTTTAACTAAATAGTAGCGTGTAATAAAGATTCTAGGTAAACTACAGGGTTGTACAAAAGTATTCAAGTATCTTTCCTTACATTAGTATAAATTGCTGAAAAAGAATTTCAACCTGTTAGGCGTTTTCTTGCTAAACTAAATTTTCCCATTATATAGTATATATACACTTAAAAAATGGGTACTCAAAATTGAGTAAGAAGTACCCAATTTTAAATGCGTCACATACTCAAAATAGCTCCGATCCAAATGTACTCAAAGTTGAGAAACACATGTATTCATTTTTTATTCCATGGTTGTGATGAAATATGAATCGTTATGCACTCCCCCCCCCCCCCCCCCCCCCAAAAAAAAAACAACCTAAAATTTAAAGTAAAAATGTACTGACATTTATTTCCCGTTCAAAGTTCTTAACAAGAAATGTTAATTGATTATTTATTAAGAAAAACAGCAAAATTCTTAGCAAGATACTCAAATCGAATATTTTTATGACAAGAGCATTATTGCCAAGTACTTTTAAATTATTTTTAAAATGTTGTGCATAATTTATTATTTACATTAATAAACATCATTTATGCCGCTATGCCGCTATAAATGAAATGAACCATTACAGGGTACAAAACTATTCGTTTGTTTGGGTTTTATAACATGTGATGTTTCAAAATAGAGAAAGCATAGGTTCATTTTTGATCCAAAAATATTCAATTCGATATGAGTACGTCGGATTACTCATTTTTGAGTACTTCATTTTTTTTTTCAGTGTATCAACCTACTGATCAAATACAGGGCTGTTCAAAAGAATTGGAAAACATATTTGGCTATGGACGATAACTGTTGAAATCAGTTTTTCAAATGTTTTATGCGTTTTCTGAAATGTTTACTTAGTTATCTTATTTACGTCATTTCCCTAAATTACGATGTCTTGTTAAAGCATTCAGAAAGTGTTGGAAAGTATTTTATAATATATGCTTAACGCATGATTTTTCTTAATCGTTTTTTTTTTCTATTTCCTAGATCAGTCTTTTCCTATAAAACATACCAAATCTATTTAGCTCATATTCACAAAATACAATATACACGGGAATAAAAAATTTAAATAAATATCGCTTATCATGCCGCTCTATAAATAATAGTTGTATTAATATCCGTTAGTCTCCATGTTCATATTTAATAAAGCAATGACAAATAACAACAAATTAAAAAAACTTACACATTCTAAATATCAAGCTTGAACTCAATATCAAGCATAGAACTTAATAAAAAAATATGGCAGTTGATAAGCATTATTTTTTAAGTGGAAAAATTTAAAATGTTTTAGAAGAATAGGACTCCAAAATAGCGATATTTTGCTAAAAAGTACGGTAAAAAGATAAGATTTTATATTTACAGCAAAAGTTTATTTTAAAATTCATCGCTGTATTAATACTTAGAAATTTTTCCAGAGAGAATCATTCGCCTTATATACAATATTTCAAATGAAAATCAAATATCAAATTAATTGCTTAAAAGGCGCAAAGGAGTGAAAAAGATTCCATGCCGGGACTCGAACCCGGGCCATCAGTATAGCACACTGACATTCTACCGACTAAACCACATGGAACGACGCCCAGCCTGTAAAATTTCTCACTATTACATGTTGGCAAGGCTACAAACGCAGCACAAGATGGAATATTTATCGTGAGCCACCGACATGGGGTAAACACGAAACTTAATTAAATCCAGCATCGATTGAAACTATATTAATAATTGGAAATTTTTCCAGGGAGAAACATTCGCCTTGCATACAACATTTCAAATTAAAATTGACTTTTAAGCAATTAATTTGAAATTTGATTTTCATTTGAAATATTGTATGCAAAGCGAATGGTTCTCGCTGGAAAAATTTCCAAGTATTAATATAATTTCAATCGATGCTGGATTTAATTAAGTTTCGTGTTTGCATCATGTTGGTGGCTCACTCTAAATATTCCATCTTGTGCTGGGTTTGTAGCCTTGCCAACATGTAATAGTGAGAAATTTTTCAGCCTGGGTATCGTTCCATGTGATTTAGTCGGTAGAATGTCAGTGCACTGTACTGATGGCCCGGGTTCGAGTCCCAGCATGGAATCATTTTCACTATTTGCGTCTTTTAAGCAATTAATTTGAAATTTGATTTTCATTTGAAATCACAGTGTTTATGACAAGTTCGTCACAAATGACACATATTTCACAAATTGGTCACAGTGTGACTTCAAAGCATTGTCGCTTTCGTCACAGGTTCGTCACAAAGTTAATGCCAAAATAGTCACAAATGACACACTTTTCACAAATTTGTCACACCGTGACTTCACAGAGTGGTCACAATGTGACGTCACAAACGACCTCTAAAACGGCCATAACGACCTCGCATTCTAGTCACTATGACGTCACATCGACGTCACGTGACGTCACATCGACGGTCACAAAGTCACAGTGTGACTTCACAACGACGTCGCCGTGACGTCACCATGCCTTACGGGGAGGAGGTAAACAACATTATAACTTCTTTTTTTTAAAAGATTGACTGGAATAACCAGGAATTCAATTAATAAAATAATTCCTTACTATTAATTAATAATTAATTAATTAAAGTAATAATAAATGTTTATTAAAGTAATTCATTAAAACTATCAAAATTCCAACAACCCAGAACCAAATTCCTACGGGGCATGTTGGCCCGCCGGGCCAATATGCCCCGCGCCAATTGGGCCAACTAACCCCGTATTGCTATTTTTGTTTTTCATGACTGTAAGGAATTATTCTGAAAGTATTTCAATAAAAAACATGCCCTACAATAACTACGAAAAATCATTTTTCTGAATTATTATATATCAAAATCTAAAATGTAATCTACTAACAAATAAACTAGTCGTTGGGGGCCACCGTAATACTTACCCATCATGGATATAGATAATATAAAATATGAAAATAAAACATGTGATATTTGCTAAGCATTGTACCATGTTACTTTTATTCATAATTCAATTCATTTAGACTCCCTTAAATATACTTAATATAATCCCTTAAGCTAATATTACTTTTTGTTGCATTAAAATATCACAATTTCTTCATTTTCTGTAAGCAAGTAAACGCTATTGGTTTACAATGGAAGTCTATGGGAATTGGGTAAAATATTAGAGATACCGCCAATTTGGCGTCACTTTTGGCGACTCATTTGGGTCGCCATATTTGGCGATATACCGCCAAGTTGGCGACAAACTTGGCGGTATTTGGCGACAGAACAGGTCCCCCTATGGTAAACCCCCTTATAGGTATGGAGAGGCATTAAATGCTTGACATTTACGATAAGCCATTATTGGCATTTAATCTTATAGTTTGGCGATAGTTTTTGGGGCGGCGGGATAATCGAGTAGTACCGAATTACGTAAAAGAAACATTCTTATAACTCGAAAAATGATAATCGTATTAACTGACAGTTTACTGCGTCGGATGAAGCGTCTCATTTCCAATTAAAGTATAACTTTGAATTAAAATTTGAATGAAATACAGGGTCATGAAAAATCGAAGAGTGTGAAAAATAGAATTAAAAATATCTCGGCAGCACATTATCCGATCGAGTTCATTCATGATGCAAAATTTATGGTTTTTTATTGTCTTTTATATTCACCCCTTCAAATAAACCATTTCGAAAATTTTTGCATACCTTTTATCAGAACGAATATTTCAAGAGTCCGAAAAAAATTGTTCCGGTTAATCGAGGTTACTGATATTTAATAAGCTTCTTTCCATTATTACATGCTAAGTACACACCGAATTTCAAGTCTCTATCTCAATTTGTTCGGCAGATAGAGCGATTACAGACACACAGACATACAGACGGACGGACAATTTTTTTTTTTCTAAAAATATGTTTTTCGGAATCTCCAGTGTCTGAAACGTATAAATCCGTCAAAAAATTTTTTCGATTTTCAAAACGATTACAAGACTTACCCTATACTACGTATGATGGGTAAGTAAAAACGATTTAAAGAGAGGAAAGAACGTTTTGTAAGAGAGGAAATTTACTCACCTTTGCAAAATTTTGAAAATTCTCAATAATTCTTTAACGGACGCCCCGATTTCAATGGTGCTAATGTTGGAAGAGGAAAGCGAAGCAACGCATACTTGGCTGGACTGACAATGTCACCTAACGCAAAGTTTAAAAAAATATCGCGACTGGGCCAACTAGCCCCGGTCTACCCTATCCCTCTCCTCTTTGATGTGAATACATGTATGAGGGAATTCAAGAAAACTTTGTCGGCTCTTTAAAAAATTGTCTATTTTAATAATTCAAAAATGGACTCGATTCATTTTCATTTTTCATTTGCTTGAACAGTTTCTGATATTTCTATTTAGGTGTCTAAGGATAGACATTTCCCTTTATTTTTTAAAAATCCTTTCCTTTTATTTATTTACTAGCTGACCCGCCCGGGGTTGCCCGGACCCATTCTTAAATAAACCTTAAATTTGTATGATTTTTACGTCTGCTGCGACGCGCTGCTCAACTGATTTATCAAACAGCTGCCAGATAAAAACGCTTGAAAAATTAAAATTGCTAATGAATGTCTATTCGTTCATTGCAATCGGATTTCAAAGAAAATTAGATACTTGGATTCGTTGTTAAACTAGTATGTTGTGGCCATCACAAAACTTTCTTCTATCTCATACTTGTCAATATTTCAAAATTCATTATCACAGTGAATCTATGCTCATCATGAGGATTCTAAAAAGATGAAATTCCGTGCATTAGTCCTTGAGATATTAGTGTCCCTAAAATCGTATAAATCCATCAAAATGCAGCATAGCAGCGCCACCTATTGGGTGATTTACACCAGAAGCTAATTATCATCAACTTATGTCAATGTCTAACTGAATATGAAGTTTGGGGAAAATCCGTACATTAGTTCTTGAGATAGAGTTATTGCGCAAATGATGACAAATGCAGCATAACAGCGCCACCTGTTGAGCGATTTACACAACCACATAATCAGCATCAACATTTATCAAGGTGTACTTGAATATGAAGTTTGATGAAAATTCGTGCATTAGTTCTTGAGATAGAGCTACTGAAGAAATAGTGCAAAATGCAGCACAGCAGCGCCACCTATTGGACGATATTCACCAACACGTAGTAAGCATCATTTCATATCAAAGAGTAACTGAATCTGAAGTTTGATGAAAATGTGTCCATTAGTTCTTGAGTTAGAGCTATTGCAGAAATCGGGAAAAATGCTGTATAGCAGCGCCACCTGTTAAGCGATTTATGCCAAAATGTACAAAATGTCAAATCATATCAAGGATTAACTGATTCTGAAGTTTGGTGAAAATTGTTGCATTCGTTCTTGAGATACAGCTATAATGGAAATTCTGAAAAGTGCAGTATAGCAGCGCCACCTGTTGAGCGATTTGCACCAAAACACAAACAGCACTAATTTATATCAAAGTATACTTGAATCTGTTTGTTGATTTTCCAAGCATTAGTTGTTGAGATAGAACTAATGCGAAAATTTTTAAAAATCCAGTATAGCAGCGCCACCTGTTGAGTGATTTACACCAAAATGTTCAAAACTTCAATTCATGTCAAGGACTAACTGAATATGAAGTTTGATGAAAATCCGTGCATGAGTTCTGGAGATTGAGCTATTGCGGAAATCGTGAAAAAGGCTGCATAGCAGCGCCACCTCTTGAGAGACTTACACCAAAAACTAATCAGCACTCATTTATATCAGGGACTCACTGAATATAAATTTTTATTAAATTCCGTGCATTAGTTCTTGAGATAGAGCGCACACAAAATTTGTGTCACATACAGACAGACTCACAGAGTCACAGACTCACAGGCAGACATTTTGTAAAAACATGTTTTTCGGGTTCTCTGACCCCTAAAACGTGTAAATCCGTCGAAAACCGGATGTCGAAAATGTTCACGAATCCAATACTTTCTTCTTGTAAAGATAGAAGAAAGTAAAAATATGCATAGGCGTGTTCATTTCAAATCCATAAAAGCAATATTAAACTAGTCGGATGTATCAATCCCAAAACTTTCTTCTATCTCATACATGTTAATACTTCAAAATTCGCTATCATACTGCCAACATTAAATGGCAATCTATGCATCTCATCAAGATTCTAAAGATATGAAATTCCGTGCATTAGTTCTTGAGATATGACTATCGCTGAAATCGTCTAAATCCAGCAAAATGCTACCTAGCAGCGCCACCTATTGGGTGATTTATACCAAATCCTAATCAGCAGCAATTTATGTCAACGTCTGACTGAATCTGAAGTTTGGAGAAAATCCGTGCATTAGTTTTTGAGATAGAGCTATAGCGAAAATCGTGAAAATTCCTGCATAGCAGCGCCACCTATTGGGTGATTAATACCAAAACCTAATTAACAACAACTTGTGTCAACATACAACTAAATCTGAAGTTAGATGAAAATTCGTCCATTAGTTCTATAGACAGAGCTATTGAGCCAATCGTGAAAAAGGCAGCACAGAAGCGCCACTTGTTGGGCGATTTACACCAACACATAATCAGTAGCAAGTCATATCAAGGACTAACTGAATCTGAAGTTTGATGAAAATCCGTGCTTTAGTTCTTAAGATAGAGCTATTGGTGAAATCGTGTAAATCCTGCAAAATTCATCATAACAGCGCCACCTGTTGGGCGATTTACACCAAAACGTAATCAGCATCAATTCATACCAAGGACTAACTAAATCTGAAGTTTGGTCAAAATCCGTGCATTAGTTCGTGAGATAGAGCTATTGCAAAAATCGTGAAAAATGCAGCATAGCAGCGCCACCTGTTGAGCGATTTACACCAAAAGCTAATCAGCATCCATTTGTATTAGGGACTCACTGAATATAAATTTTTATTAAATTCCGTGCATTAGTTCTTGAGAGAGAGCGCCCACAAAATTTGTGTCACATACACACAGACAGACAGACAAACTCACAGAGTCACAGACAGACATTTTGTAAAAACATGTTTTTTGGAATCTCTGACCCCTAAAACGTCTAAATCCGTCGAAAACCGGAATGCGAAAATTTTCATGAATCCAATACTTTCTTCTTGTCAAGATAGAAGAAAGTAAAAATATATAACGCCCTTTAAAAATTCCTAGAGTACTTTAAAATGTGGCAACATGGCCCTGGCGAATTACAAATTCTGTTAAACCCTCTTTCTCTTAAAGAACAAATTGAGAAAGAATTTTCTTTGCGGCCCCATTAAAATCTATGCTTTTTCCTTCTGCAAACCGCTAGCGTCGATGCGATAGCAAGGGGAACGTGTTGATTGGACAGTCGTGCGCTACCCTTACATCAGGGTTCAATTCCAGTCAGCTTGTGGTTTTGAAGGAAAAAAACTTTTTTTAATGGGGCCGCTTGATGAGTTTTTAATGAATATCCCAGCTAATTATTATAAATTTAAAATTCTGAGTCTCAGGTACATTAGGAGAGGCTTTGGACTACCTTTGCAAAAATTTTCAGTCTCGTACGTGCCGTAGATTTCTTTAGAAATTGCAGACACGCACACAGACAGATACACAGAGAGAAACTTTCTTTTATTAGTATAGATTTTTTTTTGCACCCTTTTATTCCTCGCAGTCTATCTCGTATTCACACGAAATGGTGGTTTTTCGGATGCTAATTTTTTTCATTCTATACTTTTCATTCATTTCATACTTTTCATTTTCATTCATAACTTTTTTCATAAATTCTGTCTAACAGAATTTATGCATGACAGAATTTATGAATGCAAAAGTAAAAAAAAAAAAAAAATAATAATAATAATATCTAGAGACACGGCAGTGTGTCAGCCGAGTTCGCCTGACATAGTCGTGTGTTATTTACACGAACCATTTCGAGCTGTTTTCGTCAAATTTCGTCAATGCTCTAATACTGAAAATCTATGAGACCTACGTACTTGTTATACGAAATGTGTAGTAAGGCCACCCTAATTACCTAAAATCCAAAATTTTATAAATAACGCATAATTAGTTTCCGAGATAATGACATTTGAAAATGTCTGATAATCGATAATTTTAACACTGACACACTCACTCACTCACTCATCAAAAAGATCTCGTATATCTACTGCAGCTACAGACTTCAAATTTCGTGCGAAGTTCGTTTACACTATAAAACTAAGGAAAAAAATAAAAAAATTGAGAAAATCGATGAATTACCCACCTGGGGGTGCCCATTTTTACTTTAACATTACGTCTATTAGGCGAAATTTTAATTTGCCTTAGGAAGGGATTCTGTTCTGTCGCCAAATACCGCCAAGTTTCTCGCCAACATGGCGATATCTCGCCAAATTTGGCGACCAAAATGAGTCGCCATAAGTGACGCCACCTTGGCGATATCTCTAATATTTCGCCAAATTCCCATAGACTTCATTGTAAACCTATCTACTTACTGGGGGTTTATCTGGATTTACTTGCTTACAGAAAATCAACAAATTGATATATTTTAAAAATTGAGATATTTTAAACAATTCTTTCTAAGTGAGCCCCTAATTAGGTTGGAGGAGTGAAATTTTGCATACTGATAGTTGAACACCTCACATCAAACGACAAACAATAAAATTTTGAAAAAGTCGTACATTTAACCCTTTGGGCTCCCACATGTGCATTTTAAAAAATTCTTTCTAAGTGAGCCCCTATTTAGGTTGGAGGTGGAAAATTTTGCATACTTATAGCTGAACACCTCACATCAAATGACAAACCATAAAATTTTGAAAAAGTCTTACATTTAACCCTTTGGGCTCTCGCATGTGTATCTTAAACAATATTTTCTAAGTGACCCCCTAATTAGGTTGGAGGAGTGAAATTTTGCATACTTATAGCTGAACACCTCACATCAAATGACAAATCATAAAATTTTGAAAAAGTCGTACATTTAACCCTTTGGGCTTCCACATGCGTATTTTAAGCAATTCTTTCTAAGTGAGCCCCTATTTAGGTTGGAGGTGTGGAATTTTGCATACTTATAGCTGAACACCTCACATCAAATGACAAATCATAAAATTTTGAAAAAGTCGTACATTTAACCCTTTGGGCTTCCACATGCGTATTTTAAGCAATTCTTTCTAAGTGAGATCCTATTTATGTTGGAGGCGTGAAATTTTGCATACTTATAGCTGAACACCATCATGCGACAAATCATAAAATTTTGAAAAACTCGTACATTTAACCCTTTGGGCTTCCACATGCGTATTTTAAGCAATTCTTTCTAACTGAGCCCCTTATTAAAAGGCAGATTTGAAATTTTGCATACTTATAGCAGAACACCTGTGGCCAGGCGGCAAATCATAAAATCTTGAAAAAGTCTTACGCTTAACCCTTTGAGGTACCACATATGTACTTTAAGCATTTCTTTCTAAGGGAGCCCCTTTCTAAGGGAGAAGTTGGAGACATGGCTTTTTGCATACGTATAGCTGAATACCGCAGACCACACGACAAATCATAAAATTTTCAAAAAGTCTTATATTATTTACTCCCCCGGGCTGCTTTTTCAAGAAGGCTCACGTTTTGAGCACCTTATCGCCAGAGTAAGGGTTGGCGCGGGGATGCATTCAACGCTACGCACCCTTTTTTGTTCGTGACGTCGTACGCGTAGCGAACAGCAACCCCATTCCTTTGCTGAGAGGAAGAGATGTGCTTTTTTTCATTTGTTTTTTCCGCAAATGTAAAAAGTTAGACGAAATGTTATTTCACCGTGGTTTGCAATTAGAACCTTGCTTAAAACAAAGATCTTTTTCGGATTAAAATAACTTTTAATTGCACAAATATATATAATTCAAACATAAGTTATTTTTCAGTTCTATAATATTCATTTATTTCATTAATTCGCTATATGTTCGAAGAAATTGAGAACGTATTTTAAAAACAGACGTAAAAATTTTCTTTAATAAATATAATTGTATTGATCATGTTTTTATGACACAATTGAACATAGTTTTATTAGTATTATTACTGAATTAATTTAGTTTTTTTTTATTATTAAGCGGCATAATTATGTGACGTGTTGATTGCATTAATAAAACACATTTTCACTGAAATAATTCATTAAAAATTGTTTTTTATTTAATTGCGATTAGAAGTTAATAGGAAGTTGAAACTAAAATCAATTCGATTATAATTAGATTGAACGATAAAGCATAAATTATTTAGCCGTATCCTGCAATTAAATCTATCAGCTAAAATAACTGCAAGTTGATGCATGGAATCAAATCAAATACTATTACATTTTAATATTGTTAAAACTTTATCATTATTTGAGTTTTTATGAAAAAGACATTGGTCTGTCCCTAGTGCACAAAATTAAAAATCTTTAAAATTCTTCAGTTTTTTATTTTAAAATTTTTGCCATATTTTTAAATATTATTTCGCCTTAGTTGTTTTATTTATTATTTAAAAATAATAATTCGTCATATTTGAATAAATCATGTAAATTCTTCTCTCGAATGAAATCCCCCCCCCCCCCCCACACACACACTTTATATTTCGTCATTCTGCACACATATTGCTCTATTCATTAAGTTGAAGTGGCAATAAAATAATGCTCAATCGTCTGAGGCAACCTCCCATTTCGAATTTTCTCTTCTCACCCCCCTCTCCTCCATCACACTATTTTTTGCCCATTTAAAATTCATTGTTGCCTTACAGAAAATATTAGTTAAAATTGCGTCTGAAATGTTAACTATTCCTTCGCTTATCCATAACAGTGCATAAAGTTTACTGTTTTGCTCTATCTGTTGATTTTTAAATAACAAATAAATGATTTACCATAAAAAAAGATAAGGAAACAAATAGAATGAAAGATTTAAAAAATAATAATAAGGATTAACCTTTTGTGCGCACGCTTTCATTTTTTTTTTTTAATTCTTTACAGTTTTTTAAATTTTCTGTCCTATTTATTACTTTGAAGTAACTATAAGTAAAAGACCAATTATTCAAATTCTGCGCCCCCCCCCCCCCAAAAAGTTAACTATTCCAAGTTTTTAATTGTTTGGTTTGTTTTTTCTATTTGTTAATTGATAAATTTAACTATTTAAATCTATTAGCCCCTCACTTCCTCACTATCATATACAGTTAAAAAAAATTCTCTAATGATTTTATTTGTTACTTTGAAGTAACAAAAGATAGTCATTCAATCTTCCTTCTACCCCACCTCCCCTTAAGAATTTCATCTCACATTGAAAAGGCAATTTCTAAACATCCTGTTTGGGGGTGTGAAAGTTTTTTTTTTTCTTTCTTGGTTTGGCCTATTTTCACTCGACTTTGGGGGCTGTTTCTGCAGAATGATTTGGTATTAAATTAATTATATAAGTTCATCGCAGAAAATATAGTAATTTTCTGCCACAGGTATTTTTTAAAATCTGTGTTTATATATACATCAAAATGCACTGAAGCTGCATTAATTCATGATCCCCATAAATCCATCTTTATATGTAATCAAATATCTATCTTTATATGTAATGAAATATCTAAATATATGAAGGTAATGAGTTTTTGTTTAAGAGGCATGGAATTAATAATGCTCAATTGAATGAAAATTTAGATTTTTGAGGGGATCAAATAATCAAAATTTTAGTCTATATCATCAAAAGTAATAAAGGCCTTCGATAAAACAGAGTATAAGAATTCGTAATACAATTTCTTTCGAAGAAGATTTCTTTTCATCTAGAACACATAACTGAAAATATTTCTTTAATTTAGGTAGGACTAAAATATGCTAGTTCGTCTTCCGCCATTTCGGTTCAAAACAAAACACAAGACGACGATTGGCGTTAGAGCTAGCTGAACGCTCTCGCTTTCGCCAACTCGCGAAGGCTGGTGCTGAAAACGTGAGCCTTCTTGAAAAAGCCCCCGGGCTCTAACTTGTGTATTTTAAGCAATTTTTCTAACCTCCACCCTTTTCACCCGAGGAGCACTTTTCCAACTTTTGCCGACACCCCTTTGACCATTCTTTCATATTATGCACCATAGCCTTACATATTTTAGTTCCACTTTTTACCGCCAGGGGCACCTACTTATCTCGGGTGCTATGGGCTCAATCCCCTCGACTAATATATCTACGGATAGTATGTAAAACGGAGTTTCGTTCGGATAGAGGATTGTTTAGAATAGAGTGCGCCCCTGGTTGCGAAATGTGGAACTAACAGATTTTTAAAAAGAATAAAGTGTTTTTAAAGGAATATTAAACGAAACCCTCGGTGCAATCTGTGATCACACTTACCCACTTGTTATTTTTAAAATCATCAGAGAAAATTTAGTTAATTAAATTTGAAAATCCAGGGAGGGGCAATGTCCTTCCTCTGCACTGCCTCTTTGCCGGCAACCATGGATGAATGATACATAGTGTGTGGCATAAGCACATAACTTTATTTTTCACTTTCAGTACAAAAAAACAGGCCCAGCTATAGGATATTTAATTGGAAAATTTAATAGGAAAATTTAATATAGAAATTTAATAGGAATTGTTGTTTCAGAAACAATAAAAATTTCGAATCAATACATTTCGTTTCAAAACATGCATTCAATGTAGCAGTATTAAAATATAGATTTCTGCCGCAAATTGACAGCCAAATAGTTTGTTGTAGGAAATTAAAATTAAAACTGAATGTTGCTTGGTGAATAAAATAGTCACATGTAAACACATTAAAAAGCATTAAGTAAAGTGTTTAAATATATTGTAACTTTACAAAAAGTAATGATATCTAACAAAAACATAGCTGTGAAAAAAGGGAGCCAAGTTCTGTAAAGACAATGTCAAGAAAATAAGTGATATCTAAGTGGGTGCCAAGTTCAAATAAAATTCACTCAAACTTACCTACTGAAGTATTATAGCATTTTTAAAATTGTTTAGAAATAAAAATTATTGATAGCATATTAATAATAAATCTAGAACTTGGCAAGTTTTTGATAAATGTTATGCCTATCAATTTCATGTCTTAATAAAATGGTGATGTTAATATTAATTTCAATGACATTACAAAATAAAAAAATAATGTAGTTCTATAAACAAATGACTCATATTAAAGATTTGATAAACCAATAAATACACAGATACACTTCCGCTCGTCTTTGGACCCACTCTAGCACCCACCCTCCAGAAACCTCAATGCAAACAGACTAAGATGCCTCACAAAGAGACAGGTATACTTACGCTTGTTCTTGGTCATCACTCTAGAGACTGCACCCCTTTAACCCTTTCAGGGGCAAATATCTTTTATTAGTGAAATGCTGAAATGATTGAATCACACCAGAATTTAAAAACAAATTTATTTCAAAATGGGTGAAAGCTTCTTTTCACGTATTTAATAAAATTAAACTTTTTAGTCCTGAATTCTGGTGTCAATATGGCATTTTGCAGTTAAATTAGGTGGGCTATATTTTATCCCACCGTCCTTCAAGGGGAAGGAGCTCACTCAAATTAAGGCTTCCAATCATGAAATAACAAGATTTGATATAATAATGTCATTATTAAAAATAAATGACTCGTAGGTAAAAACTTGCCAAGTTCTAGATTTATTATTAATATTGATTATTAATAAGATTTGCTATCAATAATTTTTATTTCTAAACAATTTAAAAAATGCTATAATACTTCAGTAGGTAAGTTTGAGTGAATTTTATTTGAACTTGGCACCCACTTAGATATTACTTCTTTTCTTGCCATTGTCTTTACAGAACTTGGCTCCCTTTTTTCACAGCTATGTTTTTGTTAGATTCATTTTACGCTGAACGGCTTAATACACCCTAAAAAGCTACTTAGAAACGTTTCCGAAAAGGATGGGCAGCAAAAGAAAACTTTTGCTTCAGAAATGCATCTTTAAATCTCGCAAATCTATTAGTTTCTGCGGTCAAAGGTTCAAAGGTTAAATATTTTTCGGAGTGGTGGGGAACTCGGAAGAGTATTACATTTTCGTAAACTTTCTTAAGGTTCAAGAAGACACTTTTCTTTTTAGATCACAGGCTATCAAAGCCTGAGAGCTAATGAGCCGGCCGGTTCTGTATGTATGTATGTACGTAACGCGATAACTCTTGATAAAAATATCCGATTTGCTTCAAATTTTATTTCTAGATTCATTCTGATAAGGCGCTTCCCCGATTAGTTTTGGGGATTCATTGGTTAAATATAAAGGGGAACGGGGCTAATTCCCCCTTTAACTTAGATAAATGGGTTTTTCATGCAGAATTATCAGATTTTCTTCCAGTTTAGTATACCGGTTAATTCTGTTAAGGCGCTTCCCTGATTAGATTTGAAGGCTCATTGTTTAAGTCTAAAGGGGGAATCGGGGCCCCTAATACCCCCTTAAATTAGATAAATGTGTTTTTCCATCCGATTTGCTTCAAATTTTGTACACCGGTTCATTCTGATAAGGCGCTTCTCTGATTGATGTGGAAGTCATTAGTTAAATACAAAGGGGGCTAAGACCCTCCCCCCTTAATTTAGATAGATGGGTTTTTCTACCCTATTGCCTTCTAATTTAGTATACCGGTTTATTTCGATAAGGCGCTTCCCCGATGACATATGGAGGCCATTGGTTAAGTATAAAGAGGGGAAACCAGGGGGGACTAATACCCCCTTTGTTTATTTTTCGAGGGGCATTATTCTTTGAAATAAGAGTATAATAGTACAAATAGTGTGAATAGCCTGTGAGCTCAATGCCATCAGTTTAACTGGGCACTTTTTTTTTTCTTTTTTTCTTTACAGTGTACTTCCAGAGTGACCACAATTAGCAATGGATTGCTCAGAGAAAATTAAAACGAAAAAAAAAAAATAATCATAAAGTCAGATGAACCATAAGATACTTTGGCGGTAAACAATAATCTGTCAAGCGAAAAAACAGACTTGGAATTAATGTTAAACATAAAATTAATTTAAGACACAAAATCCCGACTTTCCCCAAAAAGTTCGAAATAATAACTATATTTAATATTTTCATATACATGGGGAAAATGAATAGGTTATAGCCCTATTTTATTCATCAATTTCCATCTGTTGTAAAAATAGTAAATTAACCTTGAACTGATGTTACCGGTCTCACAGACCGCTGATTTTTTCAATTTTTGTAGTTTAATTATTTTTAGTATTTTGTAGTTTTGTACTTTCAGTTTAGCTACAAACAAACACTACCGAAATTTTGTTTCATTTGGAACTTTAGTACTATCACCAGAGACTCTTGAATATGTGAATTTTATTTATAACAGTCCTGTACAAAAAAAAAAAAAAAAAAGTGCAAAAACATTATTTTATGAGTTAATCTCACTTTTTATTAATCTTTGGATGGAGCGGTCTAACAGGCCACATCACAGTCGTTATGTGACAATTTCTCTCACACCAGTTAAAGGTTAAATTGCATAAAAAAAATTTTCAAGAAGAAAAGCGTGCCTTTGAGTTAGGGTGGCCCCTACGATTTCGCCAAGATTGTGACAAAACTATATATATGTATACTCTAACGCATATATGCTCCATATACGTCATTATATATTACATATTAATTACGTCTTATACGTCCTATGCATATTATACACATGTCATAGGTCTATAACTGGGTCCTATGCCTCACGAAATGCTATAAATCTTATTTTATTGTAATGTCATACATGCTTTACAATTTGGCGATTCATTCTCTCCTCGGGGGCCCGCTCTAACTCAAAAGTACCGAGAAGCGAACTCACGAAATAGAACCACTGATTTTTCTCTTGCCTTTCGGGGATTCTAAATAGGGCGCGACCAGGCAAGGGCTTGAACGATAGGTTGCATTAGAATAGGCTCGGAATTATATTTCAATCCGTTTTTTCTCGACCCACTGTCCATTTATTAAACATTTTTCCTGAAATGTGTCAAACGAAATAATAGTACGTTGTATTTAAATCGACAATTTTTAGATACAGGAGAACTTCATATGTACAAAATAAATGGTAATACGTGAGATAGGACACACACCTTACAATAATGTCGGACATGGCAACTACTGGCCATGTGTGAAAACGACTCGACACCGGCCACGGTTGAAGGCATCCAATCTCGGTTTGCCCCAAATCTCTCGGCGTAATCGATCACCGGCAAAAATTGCTCTTTGATATATGAAAAGTCGAAATAAAAAGGCATCCAATTCGCACCCTCCCCCCCCCCCCCCCCACACACACACAGATGGCAGGATGTCATCTTATCTTATTCTCTGCAGATAATATTTTATTTTCCCTTGCTGCAGACCTTGCTGCTGCTGTAAACGGGTTCGGATCCAGTTTACATCGATACTCTTTAATGCAGTTCAGGTTCGAGTCGAGTTGAATTTATTTTTATTTTCTTCTATCTTTACAAGAAAAAAGTATTGGATGCATGAAAATTTTCGACTTTCGGTTTTTAATGGATTGACACGTTTTAGGGGTCAGAGAACCCGAAAAACATGTTTTTACAAAATGTTTGTCTGTGAGTCTGTCTGTGTGTAACACACATTTTGTGGGCGCTCTATCTCAAGAACTAATGAACGGAATTTAATAAAAATTTATATTCAGTGAGTCCCTGATATAAATGGATGCTGATTAGTTTTTGGTGCAAATCGCACAAAAGGTGGTGCTGCTAGGCTGTATTTTTTAAAATTTCCGCAATGGCTCTATCTCAAGAACTAATGCACTGATTTTCATGACACTTCAGATTCAGTTATTCCTTTATACGAGTTGATGTTTACTACGGTTTGGTGTAA
The DNA here is from genome assembly GCA_963932465.1 of Maratus speciosus. Taxonomy (NCBI): domain Eukaryota; kingdom Metazoa; phylum Arthropoda; class Arachnida; order Araneae; family Salticidae; genus Maratus; species Maratus speciosus. The sequence goes on from OZ010789.1 coordinate 6,259,540, forward strand.
ATCGCTCAACAGGTGGCGCTGCTAGGCTGCATGTTTTGCGATTTCCGCAATAGCTCTATCTCAAGAACTTATGCTTGGATTTTCAACAAAATTCAGATTAATGTATACCTTCATGTGAATGAGTTCTGTTTACGTTTTGGTACAAATCGCTCAACAGGTGGCTCTGCTAGGCTGCATTTTTCAGACTTTCCGCTATAGCTCTATCTCAAGAAGTAATGTACGAATTTTCACCAAACTTCAAATTCAGATGCACTTTGATAGGAATGGGTGCTAAATGGATGTAATTTCTTGTACTATTTAAATGATTTAACTGACGTGATTTCTATAGAAGAAAGTTTTGTGATGGCTACAACATACTAGTTTTCGTTACTGCGGATCGGGCTGAAATTGAGTTTATTTTAATACACTGCAACAGATCGTGTTTAAATCGGATTCAAATTAAACTAATTACTGTGTTGCGCTTAGCTTAACTGCTACTGAGCTTAAACTAATTACTGCGCTACGGATCGGATTGGGATCAAGTTTATATTACTTTACATTGCTGCGGATTAGGTTGATTTTTTTTTTTTTTTTTTTTTTATATCGCGAAACGCGTTAGGAGAGAGTTTATATAAGATACGAGAGAAAATATTTTACGAGAGAAAATCTCGGTTTTCCCAAATCTCCCGGACGCAATCGATAATCCTCTTTGATATGTGAAATGTTGAAATAAAAATGCATCCAATTTTCGTCTTTTTTCCCCCTTTTCATACAAAAGAGAGAATGTCATCTTCTCTTATTCTCTATAGATGGATAACACATCCTCTCCAATCAAACGAATACACGCGATAGGGGGTGTACTTTTATTTTTCCTTGATATATCGTGTTTTACTTCTGTCTGTTTTTTAAGAAAAATGGCCAGTTTTAACAGACGGGAAAAACGGAGATAAAATCTTTGTCCCCACTCACACATCTCAAATACATTCAGATTTTATATCTAGTATTTACTATTCAGCTGGTTAAGTTAAGAATTATAAGTATAAATATGGGTATAATTAACGATCGTGGGAAAAACAAAAAAAACGTAAATTCAACAGCAGGGAAGTTGCGTGTTCTCCATATAATATATAAAAATGAAAATTTGTCTGTCTGTCTGTAATGCTATACAAATCCATAGTTTGGAAGCCAGGAATGTGAAATGTGACGTACATGTGTATTAAAATCCGGCCGAGGCAACTAAACTAATCCGGAATCGGAATAACTTATAGTTCATTTTTAAATAATAAAAAACCACAATTTGTACAGCAATTTCCAATCAAATTTAAACATTTTTCGTTATAGCTGTTGCCAACCATTAAAAATCCACAATAAAATTCTCACCACAATAATTACTTTTCAATTGCACGATTTCCACGTGAAAAAAAAATGAAATAAATGGTTTGACGAATTAAAAAAAGGGGAATATTACATCATAACTTTTCTACTGCAAGATTTCCGCATGAAAAATGAAAATAAAATAAATAGTTTGCCGAATTAAAAACAAAAGTGAATGTTACGTTATCATTTTTCTGTTTTATGATTTCCATGTGAAAAATTATATTTAATTAACTTGACGAATTTAAAAAAATGGAATATTACGTCCTAATGGAAATATAAAGGACGTGGTGAATACAGAACGTCCTATAAGTATGAAAAAATGTATTGAAGCATGATAAAACATCGATTATGGAAATATGGGCGTATTTTAACATGATTGCTCCAATGATGAATGGAAATAAGTTCATTGATAGCTGCATTATTTTGCATCTGTTCTATAAATTTATACATTTTTTTATTGTGTTTTCATTTGTTCATGTGTACAATATTTCAACGGTTTAAATATATATATATTTTTTAATGTTTATGTTAAATTTTGAAATTGGTCTTTCAAAACAAACATTCTTAAAATTCCGGGCAACGCCGGGTACTTCAGCTAGCTTTTATATAAATCCGTTTTCAAAATGAAAATTTCTGTCTTTAGAAATAAATAGCAGCAATAGCGCAATGTATTAAAAAAAATCAACATACTAATTATAATTGAAGGCAGACTGATTCATATTTACACGGATCAGGTATTTGAATTGCATATTATGAAGCCTTTGATGATATGAAAATACATAAATGCTGACTTAAACCACATTTCGATGTCTGGATATGAGTTCCCAGAATGATCACGTTTCAGGGCTCGTACACAAAACAATGAAAGAAAACAATGATGACGAAAGAAAACAATGATTACGAAAGAAAACAATGATGTCATAAATAAAAAATAATTGTGCTATTTATTTTATGATTAACCCCTCGCACACTTTGTTTAAATTTGTCTCTGCAACTTTTTATGATAAAATGCCGAAATTTTGTACATGACAGTATTAGTGTAGGGGGCTCATTTTGCTCATTGGGAACTTTTTTTTTTTTGTACTGGGGACGTATAAAAATTTAAATTTTGTTTTTCTTTAAATTGAATCAATTTAATAAAATTCTGTATCTTTTTTACGTAACTTTGTAATTTATAACATACCAGCCTCCCTTCGCGACCCGTTCTGTCTCCCTTAAAATTGAGGTTTGGGAAAGCATGCTAAGCATTGTATCGTGTTATTCATCATTTTATTGACTTGGACTCCCTTCAATAGGATTAATAGAATCCCTAGAAGCTAATGTTAGTTTTTGTTGCATTAAAATACCTCAATGGGTTGATTTTCTGTAAGCAAGTAAACCCTATTGATGTACAATGGAAGTCTATGGGAATTGGGCGAAATATTGGAGTATCGCCAAGTTGGCGACTCATTTGGGTCGCCCAATTGGGCGATATATTGCCTCGTTGGCGACAGAACAGGGTCCCCCCTAGGGTAACCCCTCCTTATAGGTAGGGAGATGCATTCAATGCGTTTCATTCGGGCGTTCCCATTAAACATCGAACAAATAATCGCGATTTCTGTGCCACGTACGATAGCGTAATATATATATAGATGTCTATGATCAATAGAGAAGGAGTAAAAGCCGAGGTCAATGGTTTTAGGACCCTCTGTATATGTGTGAGTTGTGGTTATTTGATTTATACTTAGTGTCATGATAATACACTTCCACTTAGCAACAAGATGTGGCCAGCGAGTTCCCAAGAGAAAGCTCTGACATAAGAGACCCAACCCAAGGGATATGCTGATTCATAGTTTGCGAGCCAATCTGGCCTTGGAACAGATTGTTAATTTTAGATCAGAGTTCGATTTCGCGTTGGAATGGACAGACGGTCCAACCAGGCTCTCATATCTCCGACGTTGTAATGGCAGATAGATTTCAGCAAAAGCCCCATTTCCTCCTAAATTTGTAAATATTAACTTGTATAAAAATTGTATTGAAGTGTAACATTAACATGAATTAAACTCTTATTATTACTATCGAGTAAGTGTGTCTCCTTCTCATATACTGAAGAGCTTCATCTTAGAGCTTCATCTATCTGAAGAGCTTCAACAAATTAGGGGGATGATAGTACACATGAAGACGAACAAAAAATGCAATGAAACATGGGGTCGCAAATGACGTTTAAAGGGCAGAAATCGCAAAACTAATAAAAATATCGAAATCTCGCATGCTGCTTTTCTGCAGAACTGGCTAGTAGCACGAAGCTAGTTTTCCTTTCATTTTGTGCTTATCCGGTCAGAAAGAGATAACAAAAACTTAGAAGAAAGCCAAACAAATCTGTGAGCAGGAATCCACGTATGCAAAGCCACGTAGTCTTCGAGCGTGTCCGCCAGTCGTTCCTCCGTAGATGTACTCTCGGTAATAATGTCCGCGGTCGACACTTTGAACAATGGTTGTAAAATATCTGTTTTCTCAGGACATCACGAGTTGTGTTGTACCTATTCTGTGCAATGAATAATTTTCTGGAGTGTTTCTTTCTTGTCTCAGTTTGTCCATTTCCAGACGCATTTTCTCGATTTTCCTCCTTTAAACGTCATTTGCGACCCCATGTTCCATTGCATTTTTTGTTCGTCTTCAGGAGTACTATCACCCCTCTAAATTTCTTGGAGCATTTCAGATACACCCTGTATCCGAGGGTGAATCAAAAAGTAATGCCTCCATTGCTCTAAATTTTATTCCTTTCACAGCTACTATCAATGCATGATATTATAGAGGTAATCTTACTCTATTTATATAGTATTTATATAGTATTTATATAGTATTTTTCTATAGTATTGAAGAATGCTTATGGGGACGCTGTAACTAACATTAGCAATGTGCGGTGTTGAGGGAAGAATTTGTAAACAGAGATACTGAAATTCAGATAAACCAAGAAGCGGTCGGCGAGGCCGACAACTTCAGTCGCAGATCCAAATCGAGAACGAGCCGATGAATGGATTCGAGGAGACAGACGCTTTACAGTTCCGAATGTTGCTGATGCATTGAACGTCTCTTCCCAAGGAATACTAATTGCAAAATCCTGAAAAAAAGCAAAACACTATTAAAAGCAAAACTGTGAAATTTTCCAAAATGGTTTCGATGCCTGGGTTAACCGGTAGCGCAAATGTGTGAAAATGCTATATTGAACGGTAGATTTGTGTAGAAGACAGTTCAGGCTATGATCTATACTAACTTCTGCTGTTATATGTTTATTGATGAAGTTTTTAAGGTACATGAGGCATTACTTATTGATCCACTCTCGTATTCTACGTATAATGTGTATACATATCCAAGTCACACTAGTCGGATGTACCAATCCCAAAACTTTCTTCTATCTTATGCATGTCAATATTTCAAAATTCGTTACCACAGTGCCAAAATTAAATGGCATCCTATGCTCATCATGAGGATTCTAAAAAGATGAAATTCCGTGAATGAGTTCGTGAGATAGGACTATCGCTGAAATCGTGTCAATCCAGCAAAATGCAGCCTAGCAGCGCCACCTGTTGGGCAATTTACACCAAAATGTAAACAGCATCCACTCATATCAAAGACTTACTGAATCTGAAATTTTATACAAGTCCGTACATTAGTTCTTGAGATAGAGCCATTGCGAAAATCCTGCAAAATGCAGCCTAGCAGCGCCACCTGTTGGGCGATTGACACCAAAAACTAATCAGCACCCATTCATATCAAAGACTACCTGAATATAAATTTTTATTAAATTCGGTGCAGCATTAGTTCTTGAGATAGAGCGCCCACAAAATTTATATCACATACAGACAGACAAACAGACACACAGCCTTACAGACAAACATTTTGTAAAAACATGTTTTTTGTAATCTCTGACCACTAAAACGTGTAAATCCGTCGAAAACGTTCACGAATCTAATACAGTAATCCGTTAACATTCGCGAGGGTTAGGTTCTCGGAAACTTCCGCGAATGTTGTGACTATCAGTGCACAAAAGGGGGTTAGGTTTCATGATTTTTTTAAATTGAAAAAATACATTTATTAAGCATTAATAAGTACATGCTGTAAATAAAATTGAATAATTATAAACATATTGTACAAAATTTAGTTGCTAGTGGATGGCTCAAAAACTATTAATATACAATTGTTTGGAAGAACCGATCTTTTGTTTGTGAACTTCCATATAAGGAAAACTTGCGGCCTGGATTTCTCTTTTAAATTTATGATTCCTCACCAGTGAAGAATCGCATTCTATTGATTTCTCAACAAGTTGCGGTCGAAGCTTTAAAAGTCCCCATGCAAATCTTGCAGAAAATTTTTCGCTTGTAACAAAAATTTTGAATTTAAAACAATTTAAGATTTTTTTTTGTGTGTCAAGTCATGTCTCTCGGAATTACTGATCTATATTTTGCCGTAATATAAGTATGCAATTCTCGAAATATAGGTTATACAGTAAAATGCAGCTCCCCAGTGTCTACAATAGCTTACGGAATCGGTAAAACAAACGGAGTTTGTAAAAAAGTATTCTTTACAAAACAAATTCGCGAATAACCAAGTTAAGTATTCGCGTATGTTCAAATGGTTTTCATTTTTACTTTCTTCTATCTTCAATAGAAGAAAGTATTGTAATCGAAATTTTTTCGACGGATTTACACGTTTTAGGGGTCAGAAATCCCAAAAGATATGTTTATAGAAAATGTCGGTCTGTATGTCGACATTGTACCATCGAAAATTACATGAAGTTATGCATAGAACTGAACCCAATTTTTTTTAAGTTTGTGACTATGGCAAGCAGGTCCTCCATTAATTTTGAAAAAATCCACCGGTAGGGGGCCCTGCAATAGCGATTTATGTGCGATTTTTGTGGCATTTTGAATATTGTACCATCGAAAAGTGTATGAAGTTATACATAGAATTGAATGAAATTTTTTTTAAAGTTTGTGGCTATGGCAAGCAGTCCTCCATTAATTTGGAAAAAATCCGCCGGTAGGGCGCGCTGTAATAACGATTTTTGTGCATTTTGAATAGTGTACCATCGAAAAGTGTATGAAGTTATGCTTAATTCTAATAAAAATACTAATATAACTAACTATAATGAAATATTGACATGAGATAGAAGAAAGTTTCGGGATTGGCACATCCAACTAGTTTAATTTGCGAACAATCAAACTCGCGAATGTTAAGGGATTACTGTACTTTCTTCTTGTAAAGATAAAAGAAAGTAAAAATTAGAATAATTCATTTCATTTGTATTTGGAATTGCATTTAGCTTTTTTTCAGTGTAGTAAAATTGAAAAAGAACAAGGGTTGATGTTTTAATAAAGAAAATTAAAACTGTAAAAGATTAAATTTTCGGTTAACATTGTATTTTTGTAAAATTATCTTCATTATTCAAAATATTAGGATACTAAAATAGGTGGTTCAAAAAAATTAGAATACTTATGAATTTTCCTGATTGGTTCAGAAGGTTGCATAAATTAAGCATAAAATTAGCTTCTGCGGGACTTCTTCTTAAGTTATAAAAACGCTTTGCATCTGTGGAGAATCATATGTTTTGACGCCAAATGGGTGATAAAGGGATGGCAATGGCTCTATAGTTTACGTAGGGTGACTCGCAGGGTTCGCAAAAACCCGGGTTTTTCTGAAAAAACCCAACCCACATGGGTTTTTTCGGGTTTTTTCATGAAAAACCCAATTTTCCCCGGGGAAAATCGGGTTTTTTCAAAAGTATAATATATGTGCAATTACATTATTGTATACTATGTTTTCTATATATTATATACACTATACATAAAAAAAAAAACATTTTTCTCTTATATACAATATAATTGTAATGCTATTTTACAAGTTATAAGTTGTATAAATTATATTTAATTAAATGTCAGTGTTTCTCACAAATTTGTTTTAAATATAATAGAAGATATAAAATTGTTAATTTTCTTTAAATCAAATAATGAATAGAATATTAAAATTTAAAATGTATAAGTAGGAAGAAAAAAAGGGGTAAACTAGTCGGATGTGCCAATCCCTAAAGTTTCTTCTATCTCACATGTTAATAATTCAAAATTCGCTATCACAGTGCCAAAATTAAATGACAATCTATGCCCATCATGAGGATTGTAAAATATAGATTCGTTGGATTGGATGCATTTAACAAGGAGATATAAGTATCACTTGTTGTGCAATTTACAACAAAACCTAATCAGTAACAGTTTACGTCAACATCTGACTGAATCTGAAGTTTGATGAAAATCCATGCATTATTAGTTCTTGAGATAAAGCTATTGCAAAAAGTGAGATAAATGCAGCACAACAGCGCCACTGTTGGGCGATATACACCAAAAACTAATCAGCACCAGTTTATATCAAGGTCTAACTGAATCAAAATTTTTATTCAATTCCGTACATTAGTTCTTGAGATAAGAGTTATTGATGAAATCGCGAAAAAAGCAACATACTAGCACTACCTGTTGGGCGATATGCACCAAAATTTCAATAAGCAACAACTTAACTTGTAACTGAATCTGAAGTTTTATGAAAATCCGTGCATTAGTTCTTGAGATAAAGCTATTGCAAAAATTGAGATAAATGCAGCATAGCAGCGAAACTTGTTAAACAGTATACACCAAAAACTAATCAGTACCAGTTTACATCAAGGTCAAACTCAATCTAAAGTTTTGTGAAATTCTGTGCATTGGTTCTTGAGATAGAGCACCCACAAAATTTTTTTCACATACAGACAGACATTTTCTAAAAACCATCAAATCGTTTTCAGGACCTTTTGTACGTTTTAAGTACAAATCCATCATAAACCGGAATTCAAAATTTTTCACAAATCCAATACTTTCTTCTTCTAAAGGTCGAAGAAAGTAAAAATACATATTTTTTATTTCCATGAATATAGTTGATTTGAATTTTTTATATAAAGACATTCTTATGATATAACCTTTACCTATAATTATGTACTATGTATGTTGCCTACTAGGTTCTATGTTAGTAAAGTATTTCAATGTGCTGAAATACATTTTTATTTTACTTCATATGTGTATGTAATGGCTTTTATATATTAATATTTTTTTCAAAATTAACTGAAATGACTTAAATTCATTAAATGTATATGTTGTTTAAATTTTAAATTATTTCTGTAAATTGAAAAAACCCACATTATGGGTTTTTCAGTGGTTTTTTTCAAGTGGGCCCATTCTGAAAAAAACCACCGGGTTTTTTCGAACTGGGCCCACCTTTGCGAACCCTGGTGACTCGCCTCCTGGGCTCATCTCTCGCGCTCTCTCTGTACGAGGTGGTGTGTTTTGAAAGAATGTTTTTAAGAACACGTTTTCGTTTTTACTGTAAATAAAATGTATCATAGTGTATTATAGCTGTAAATATGTGTCTTCCAATTAAAAGAAAGAGAGAAAATGATATCCCGTGGACTTCACTGAGTAAGTGCCAATTCATTTATTTTAAGATAGCGTTTGTTAACTAAGAAATCCACTGAACCATAACCGGTCGCCACAGCATCATCATTGTTTTCATTTTGTGTGAAACATGGTTCATTCGTCCGACATAACGGAGTTTACAAAGCATTGTATTATTGATTTGCATAAAGAAGGTCGTAATCAGCAATATATCGCCAGTTACTTAAAATGTTCTCAAGGTACATTGACGAAAATATTAAAAATAAGCATCTGAATAGCGGCCGAAATCCAAAAACTGCACAGAGAGATGATAAAAAGTTAAAGAGTACTGATAAAAAAAACCCCGTTTATTTGCATCGAAAGGGGAAAGAACATGGTGTTGAGGTGAGTAATTCTACAACACTAAGGCGTCTCCATAAACTTGGATTTCAATCTCGTGTACGAAAGATAAAGACCCTCATGACTGTTAAACATAAAAGGAAAAGAGTGAATTAGTGAAAAAAAAAAAAAGGCTTTCATGGGGTATGGGTGATTGGAAAAAGATATTGTTTAGTGATGAGAGTGTGTTTTGCGTAACATAGGGTGATCAAGGTGTTCGTGTATGGCGAATGAAGCAAGAAGCATATGACAAGGACTGCATGAAAAGATCAGTGAAATTTCCAGCCAGTGTAATGGCATGGGCTTGCATGACTGCAGATGGTCCTGGAAGACTATGTACCATTAACGAAAGGATTAATTCTGAGATATATCAAGGAGCCCTTGAGCATTTCATGATACCATCGTCGGAAGGTCTGTGTGGTGACGATTTTATTTTCCAACATCATTTAGCACCTTCACACAGGTCAGTATCCACCGAGAACTGACTTAGTCAACACCCAATTAACGTACTTCCCTGACCGGCTAATAAGCCATATTTAAATCCAATAAAGAATTTGTGGGAAATAGTAATGAAGAAAAGACTGCAAGATATTGCGCCAAAAAACTAAGTTGATCTTCTTTCCAGCTTAAAGTCGACATGGTCGTGTCTGTGCAGAAAACACAGTGAACTACTTGTAGCTAACTTGGCAAAGCGAGTTCGTGCTGTTATAAAATGTAAAGGTGATACTACAAAATATTAAAGAATAACTATTTTTCCTTTTTTTAAAAACACTTATTATTTACAATGCATTATTCTAATATTTTGAACCAGGTAAATGGTTATTCTAATATTTTGATTTTTTAAAAGTGTGAATAATTATTTAAATTTTTCTATTATTTCCTTTAACTTTTATGCTAAAAGATTCTACAATGTAGATTCTTACAATATTAAGTTTTATCTTATATTACTTTTTGTATAAGCGATACATAAAAAACCTTTTTTCACAATTCCTTTTTAACACTTTCCAACAAAGTTGAAAAGTGTTTATGACTTCGGTTTCTCTGGCCATCTGCCTGCGCTCTAACTCCCGTAAATATGCTCGAATTGCCCTGAAATTTTTGGATGTTACTGACGTTTACCCTAGTACGTTCCCTATTTTAAGTGAAGTTTGTAGCATGTTTAGTTCATTTACAGGGACAGTCAAAAGTTTTCCATTACATTACGGTCTATGAGAAAAAATCGTTTAAAATGATTTTTAATGGTGTTACTCGCTTTCAAACATAAAAAAATTGATATGCATTAAGGAAGTGCTCTAAAATATGTATTCTGCAGAATATGCGGTGTAAAGAATAGTTATTATTCATTTATAGGGCCATACAAAATAATTTCGTTACATAATAATATAGGGGTGGAGGGAATTGTTTGCGGCGTATTTTAATTATGTTAAATTATTTCATGTATAATGAAATTGATATACGTCGCTGAGGTTTACTATAACTTATTTAATGTATAACATGAAGTGCATAGCATTTACAGGGACACACAAAAGATTTCAGACAAGTATATTCTATCCGAAGTTCTGGACATTAGCGATGGATACTGAAAATGCATTTTTAATTATGATATGAGCTTTTATGTTTTACTATATTTATACATACTATACGGTGTGCATAAATGCTATCATTCATATACAGGGTTACATAAAAGAATTCGTAATGGTTACTGGGTAGGAGTGCAAATTGCTTAAAGGTGGTTTTTAAATAAGTTATGCTTTTCTACGCTGAACTGCATTTAATTTACTAAGAAATGTTTGTAGAATATAGATAAAATTATATACGGGGTCACGCAAAGAATTGGATACATGACCGTCTATAAATGATAATTTCTGTAGTTTTAAGAGTGTTTTAGTTTGAATAAAATTTTAGCAAAATAGTGGCGTGTAATAAAGGTGCTAGGCTAACTACAGGGTTGTACAAAAGTATTAAAGTATGTTTTCATCTATTGGCATAAATTGTTGAAAGAGAAATTTCAACCTGTTATGCGTTTTCTTGCTAAACTAAATTTCCCCATTATATATAGCAATCTACAGATCCAACACAGGGCTGTTCAAAAGAATTGGAATGCATATTTGGCTATGGACGGTAAATGCTGAAATCAGTTTTTCAAATGTTTTATACGTTTTCGAAAATATTTACTTAGTTATCTTGTATACCTTATTTCTCTAAATAACGAAGTTTTGTTAAAGCTTTCTGGAAGTGTTGAAAGTGTTTCATAATCTATGCTTAACGCATGATATTTCTTTCTTGTTTTCTATTATTTTAATTTTTTTATTCTGAGCTGTATACATGTGCGAAGTATTTCAGTCGACTTGTGTGAAGTTTGTTGGTAACAGCTAATATCTGGTCGAACATTGGAGCTGTGTCATCGTGGCTTAGTTATTTAATCGATGCGAAGAATATTTCGATGTATTAAAGTATAGCTACAAGTGAGACCACATGGTGATTGTTTGCAGTCGTATTACTAATTCATACGGTTATGGCGTAAGTGTAACAAGGCAACGGATTCAAGAATCCGGTGATTTCTCCATAAAAGTAAACGATGTCAGTTTGTCGTTCGAAGGTGTTTATTCATCAGACATAAAAACTTAAACAACTCCCGCATTATAATGAAAAATCCATAAAGTATTCGGGCTTTGGCATGAGTCTCTATGTCATGCTCTAAGATCTTAAGGAGCAATTTAGAAAAATAGGAGACTAATAGACATCAGATAATATTTTCTTGAATATTTGAAACAAAACAGAAATCTGAGCTCCGAATTCTGTGCATCTGCTTTTTGTTAAACTCGCGGAGGAAAACAAATAACAACGTAGCACGGAAATGAACCTATCAGTGAAAAGCGCACTCCTCTAAGGAATTCTAAGCTAATGGCGCGAGAGGGAAGTGGCTTAAGGCGAAAGAATCCCGTACCTAGTAGAGTAGTGTTTTTGAGGTAAAAAACCTAGCGTCGAAAAGGAGCGGGAACCTAGATTCGTGGATTGGAAATAAAAATAACAAAATGGCATTTTAAAACATTCGAAAATAAAAACTAGCTTCTCTCAGAATATTATACATTGGATAGTTGATAATAATTTATGAAGGGACTAAAATGTTTAAATTAGGATTTTGAATAAGATACTTATTAATACACGCGTTTTAAAATTAAAGTGAAATTAAATAGGAATAAATAATAGATATTATTAAGAAATAGGGAGATAGTGAATATGCCGGAAAATTAGAATAACTTAAATGGATATCACGAAGTATATAATAATATATAATTACACATATATAACATATATATATATAAAGTGCTTATAAGTATATAGATAAAGTATACTTAAGTATACATACATATATATACATATATACAGTAAAACCTCCCTAAAGCGACCGCGTTCCGTTCCAATAAAAATGGGTCGCTCCGAGAGGTGGTCTCTTAAAGGAGGTCATGTTTAAAACTAGATTTTAATTGTTAAAAGAAAAAGTAACAATGAATGCTACTAAAATTTATTTTTCATATTATGGAAAAATATGAAAATTTAAGTATCAAATCAAAAGTTAAATACATAAGTTAATGACTGCAGAGTTTAAACTAGTTGGATGTGCCAATCCCAAAACTTTCTTCTATCTCATATTATTTTAATATTTCAAAATGTACTTACAGATGTCAATATTTTGTTTTTATTAATTCAATGCTATATCAACTTTGATTTTCATCTTCAATTTCTGCTTCAGTCAATGAATCCGAGTCGAGACGAGTTCATCTCGATCATGATATTTATTAAAATCGCGAATAGTCGGCTTATCAGGATGGGAAGTTCCCGTCGATTCATGAGCCACTGATGTACAATAGAACTACGAAAAATTAAGAAGATTACACAAAAATCTCTATGACACCGCCCCTTCCGGCAGATTTTTTTTTTCAAATTAAGGGAGGTCCTGCTTGCCATAGCCAAAAACTTAAAAAAAAAAATTGTTTGAATTCTATGCATAACTTCATACACATTTTGATGGTACAATGGCGACATGGCCAAAAACTTAAAAAAAAATGGTTCAATTCTATGCATAACTTCATACACTTTTCCATGGTACAATATTCAAAATCGCACAAAAATCGCTGTTACAGCGACCCCTTCCGGCGGATTTTTCCCAAATTAAGGAAGAAACTGCTTGCTATAGCCAAAAACTTTTTAAAAAAATGGTTCAATTCTATGCCTAACTTCATACAGTTTTCGATGGTACAATATTCAAAATCGTTATTACAGCGCCCCCTTCCGGCGGATTTTTTCCAAATTAAGAAAGAAAACTGCTTGCTATAGCCAAAAACTTAAAAAAAAAATGGTTCAATTCTATGCCTAACTTCATACAGTTTTCGATGGTACAATATTCAAAATCGCTATTACAGCGCCCCCTTCCGGCGAATTTTTTTCAAATTAAGGGGGGGACCTGTTTGCTATAGCCAAAAACTTGAAAAAAAAAATCGGTTCAATTCTATGCATAACTTCATACACTTTTCGATGGTACAATATTCAACAGGGGTCGCTGCTATGCTACATTTTTCAGAATTTCCGCTATAGCCTCTATCTCAAGAACTAATGCACGAATTTTCATTCAACTTCAAATTCAGATATACTTTGATATGAATGGGTGCTAAATGGATGTAATTTCTTGCGTTATTTGAATGATTTAATCGACGTGTTTATATTGAAGAAAATTTTGTGATGGCCACAACACACTAGTTTTTCTTTGCTGAACATTCTAAAAGCTATTTTGTCAGATAAAAGTTTTGCAATTAGTCTATATTTTTTTAATTCAAGTCTTCAATTTCGTTTTCCCAATAACTGGCTGCAGTTTGAAAAATACTAACGGCATAAATTAATCTTTAGTTCGTTAAAAATTCAAACAATTTTACCTATCTATATTATAAAGGACAAACATATCTGTGCGTAACGCATACGCCATTTTGCGAATGGCAACACTTTGAAATTTGAAATAAAATTTTGGTTTTGCAATTTTCTCTACTGCAAATTTTTAAACTTCTAAACATCGCACATTTTAAATTTTTACATCGTTGTATAAGGAAAAAAATGCTCTTTTAAATGCAATTTGTATGAAAGTTGTATCTCAATTTATTTTTGAGATATTATTTTTTTGTAGTTTTTAATACCATTTTTCTAATCGTGGCAACAAAAGTACCTCATATCTATTGAAAGTAAACGGAAAATAATCGAAAATAGGAGATACTGTATCTTTTTGTTGCCATTTTCTCATAAAACCTGAAAAAAAAATTGAAATTAAAATATGGGCTATGTCAAGAATATTGTCTGTTATTCAGTGATAATGACGTCCTATGCGTACTTTTCGATAGACGAAACTTAAAACTGGATTGTAAAAGCGGATACAAATGACGTCATTTTATAAAAAAGCGTGTATTTTAATTCTTAAGCCTGAAATATGTTTTGTAGAAATGCGCCATTTTCACAGGCCAGCTACTTTGAAATTCTTCACAGGTGAAAAAGCTTCACTTTTGAAAATAATGTAATCGAAATCGCACACTTATAAAACGCAATATTTTACAAAAATTTAGAGTGTCTTTATAAAAGAGAGGTGACATGCAAATAATAGCGATTTATAATTATATTACAGAAATTGATGATTCTCGCCTAATTGGACTTGCTTCGTCGAGTTAGACAAGCAAACAAATAATTCGAGATTTAAAATAATATCATGTTCCTGAAGTTTTTGTCGAAAATTCTCTCGAAAAATAAAATTTTAATGCTATTCTTTAGGACATTCTACTATAATTTTATCAAAATAACATAATTTGCTTAATTTAATTTTTCATAATTTTATATAATCTATATATTTAAAACACAAGTGTGTTTTTTAGTCATCTGCCCTAATCTTTCTGCAGAACCATATTTACTTTTTTTTTTTTTTTTTTAACTGAAAGCTGTTTATTTGTAGATGTGATCGCACTATCTGTTTTTTTTTTTTTTTTAAATATCCCCACATTTATATTTTAATTTTAAAAACATTTTATGAAATTTCTTCAAAATGATGAAAATAGATAGCTTTCATTATTGCAGAAAAGAGAGAAATAATGAGGTATTTTTATCTAAATTCATGCCATTTTCTAATAAAAATTCAAAATTGTTGATAAAAAATGTTGTATACGGTTTAGTAGCGCAAAATCCCATTAGGAGCATAATATTATATTAGGGGCATAATAATGAAAAATGACTTACTGCTTTTGAAAACACGCGTTTTTCCTCATAAATTATCTATATTGTTTTTCCTTCTGCATGTGTACTGATACTAAGTTTCAGGCACTAGGCGAAATGCTTATTTAAGTGAAAATAAAGTCATATTGAAAAGAAAACCATCATTTTCTTAGATAAAACTAAACATTTTAACACAAATGCGTCTAAAAAACATAAATTACAGAATTTTTTACCCTCCGCAATTGAAATTAGAATCTCAAGTAAAAGAGTGAGTCTGTTCCCATAAAAGATGTTGCTGGAAATCGTGACTTCAAGTTTTGAGTTAAAATGATTTTAAAATGATCAAACAAAATACATTTTTTTAAATGATGAATATGGATATGAGAAGTGCGTACGCAAATTTTGAGAAGGTGAAAATTGCTGTTTTTCATTCCGGAATACCAAGCATTAGAGCCTCAATTCATAACCACATCCTAATAACTGATCTTTATTGTATTTTACTGATTATGTATCTATGTTATAATAAACAAACGTATGTGCGTAACACTGACGTCATTTTGCGAATGGCAACCCTTCACGATCAAATTTCGGTTTTGAAATTTTCTCTACTGCAATTTTTTAATCTTCTGACAGTTGTACATTTTCAATTTTCGTCGCACAAGGGAAAAATTTAGTTTCAAATGTTTAAAAACTACATCTTAATTGACTGACGTATTATGTTTTCTAAAATAATTTTTAAGCATGATTTTTTTTAAGTTTATCTTACCACGTGCCGGTTTCAATACATTATAATAATAAACATTTTGCACATAAAGCAACAAACATTGTTCAGCATTTGTTTCTGACTATTTTTGCATAACGAAATTAATACTTCCTTTATAAACAAATAAAAGAATAATATTAAAAGAACACTATCATATTTGTGAAAGACAAATTAACAAAATTAATACTTCTTTTATAAACAAATAAAAGAATAATTTTGAAAAAGCACAAATCTAACATATTTGTAATCGTACAATTTAAATTTTTCGATCACCAAATAGGATTTTTTTTTCAAATGGAATTTGTTTGCAAAGTTCATCTCAGTTTACTGATTGTTTATGGTTTTAAAAACAATTTTAAAGCATGAAATATTTTTTAATTCATCTATAGCACGCGGAGCTCGATTACGAAAGATTAATCCGTTTGCCCTTAAAACAAAATAAAGAGTTCATCCTTTTCTTACGGCTAATATCCATTTAAAAAAAAACTTCCATGAGAATAAATAAATAAAATAATATAAATAAAACACACATTTAACAGACATGTAAGCTCTGAAATTATCAGAATATAAAAGGATGCTGTAAGTAGCAAAGTCTTGGTCAAACAACTCTTAGCATGCGGATAATAAGAAAATATTGCTTTTGATAAATTTCAAAAATTTATTTGATTGTATAATTCGTATTTTTCATATGCAAAATGCTTTTTTAATGTAAGTGGGCAGTCTAAAAAATTTATTGCATATAAAAAAATTATTAGTTTTCAATTAAAAAAATTGTTTTCACCTATATTTTGTAACCCGGGAAGCCCGGGCACGATCCCCTAGTTTTCATAAAGTTTACTTTTATTATGTAAAATTAAGACAAATAAATTTTTATTTTCCTGGGACATTCGACAAAAAAAAAAAAAAAAAAAAAAAAAAAAAAATCAAAGCTTACACAATTTATTTACTTTTATTATAATCTCGAATTAAAAATAGCGAGAGAAAACATCGCCTTGTATGGGAAACCTCAATTATACCGAAAAAAGTGAACACTTTCCATTTTTCATAATGCATAAAAAAGAGCTATTAAACAACAATAACAACAAAAAACTCTTTAAATATTGAACTAAAGAAATGCAGTTGTAAATTGTAATATCTTTCCTCCGCAACATGGAACAAAGAAGCGTAATTAAAGAATGAAGCAGAAAAAAAAAGAATTAAAATTACTTGAAAATAATTATTTCGAAAGAGATTTTTTAAGCTGTTGCCAAAATCATTAGAAAAAAAAGTAGAAAAAATAAAATTCTGACGAGGAATTTAAAT
Organism: Maratus speciosus; assembly: GCA_963932465.1. Classification (NCBI taxonomy): domain Eukaryota; kingdom Metazoa; phylum Arthropoda; class Arachnida; order Araneae; family Salticidae; genus Maratus; species Maratus speciosus. Next base: position 6,277,033 of record OZ010789.1, read on the forward strand.
TTTATTAACTGAAACGTTTTAAAAAGAGATTTTTTTTTTAAGGTCGTGTTCCAGAATTTGATGTGGAATTTTTTTTGTAGATTTAGCAAATGTATAGGCGAATTTCGTTTTGTATTGTGTTGGGCCGAAGAGTGGCCCTGACATTAAATAGGCTGAGATAACAATACATTAAATAGGATCAAGAATTCAGTGTGATCGTAAGATAAATTAGTTTTAGTGGAAATAATTTATCTTTACTGGGACGTTGTGATACCTAGCATAAAATAAAGATAAGAGGGTTTGAGTGCTATTACTGCTTGAGTTAAAAGAAGCATCCGAAATATTTAAAATTAACATTATAAAATTATGCGCGAACCTGTAAATTGCGTGTAAAAAATAAAATACAAATAAATGGGAAAAAGAAAGAAAGTAGAAAGAATATGAATTCAAAGTGATAGATTCCTTGTTTAAATAAACAATGTATTTTAATATGAATTTCATTTTGCTCTTCTTTTACTACCATTTGTTCGTTTTCATTTGTATATTCATAAAACACATGTTTTTATGCATCTCAGATATTATATATTGTATTTTTTGTATCAAAGAGTATATTTTGTATGTACATTATGCATGTTTCGTGTTTTTGTATCAAAGTGATACTATTCCTTGTTTAAATATATATATCTCAGATATTGCATGTATGTTTTGTGTTTTTGTATCAAAGTGACATTATACCTTGTTTACATATATATATTTAAGTAAACAATATATTTTAATATGAATTTCGTTTTGCTTTTCTTTTACTACAATTTGTTTGTTTTCATTTGTATATTAATAAAATACATATTTTTAAGTATCTCAGATATTGTATTTTGTATGTACATTATGTATGTTTTGTGATTTTGTATCAAAGTGTATATTTTGTATGTACATTATGTATGTTTTGTGTTTTTGTATCAAAGTGATATTATTCCTTGTTTAAATATACAGTCGGACCTCGTTATCCCAACACCCGGTTTTCACGTCACCCCGCTTTATCACGTCAGTTTTTCAAAGTCCCGATTTTCGGTATATGATTGTAAAGTAAATAAACTCCCGATTTTACGTCGTTGAACAATTTTCAACTCCGGATATCTCGACAGTTTAGGAAAATTCACCATTTTTCACAATCCATCTTATAAGCACGGAAATTAAGCGGTAAGAAATGTCTTAGCCAAACTTTTCACAAAAGTGTCTAAAATACCCATTGAGATAAATGAGAAATTTTACTTCAATCCTTTATACGAATAAATAAACCCACATGAATGACCCATTAAAGCTCCAAATAGACGATTTAGTCTACTCGCGGTCTTTTTGTTCTGGCCAGGCGGCGCTTTCTTGTAGTTACACGGCGTTTTTCATCCGTCTAAAACCGAAATATCGCATTGCATTGAAACGATCAGACATTATCTAACATCCATTTCTAAACAACGAATATTGATCACAATTCATTGCATAATATTGAAAAAAAAAAAAGAATTGTAGGAAACACATCTAAGGAGACAAACAAACCTTAATTCATCAATATTTCATGTAACAATAAAAAATGTCATCATAAATCTGACTTTTATTATTTTCAATTTTGTTTTTGTTTTATTTTGTTTAACAATAATGTTTTATTGCTTAAAACTGAAAGAGCAGTTATGAATTTAAAAAAGGTCCTTCCGGCCGGTGCCGGGAGGAAGAGGTAGCTTTCATATTCCTTATTTTAAAAAATCCAACTTATATTATTCAAACACACGAATTTCAATTTACTGGAAACCGAATATAGGAGAATCAATACTAGTTTTTATCAATACTAAATCATTATGAATGAGAATTTCGCGAAATGAGTCAGCTTTATCCAAGCTGCTTTTATTTAAAGTAACTTATATTTGGCTGCCAAATTCGGCGATTTCTTAAAGTGCCTGCCATTTTAAGACAACATGGTGGATGAGGCTAACCAGTGAACTTGGTCGAGACCTTTGTAATTGTTGTGCACATGCTCACTCACATCGGAATCGGTTGATATATACAAGTGCTGTCGCAGGCAAAAAATCAGATTTTTCAAAATGTCACCCACATTAGAAATTGAAACTGCTATATTTGAGACAATTTTTAAGATAAAGACAAACTAAAAATGCTCCTGAATCCTTATATCAAGGTCAAATACTTAAGAAAAAAACCTTTTTCAATTTCTAATTTTTTTGCACCTCACTTTAAGTATAATTTTTTTTAATTTAATGGCCGCCATTTTGAAACAAGATGGCTGATGAAGCTGGCCAGCGAACTGGGTCGAGATATTGATGTATACTATCCACATGCCTTCTTACATCGAAATAGGCGAATACGTGTATTATCGCGTGACAAATACAAGATCATTTCAAAATGTTAGCCATGCTAGAAATTCAACGATTTTTTTAAGATATAAACAAAAGAACAAATTTTCAGAAACAAAAACTGCTCCGGTGTCTTTGTATCAAGGCCAAACGCATAAAAAAAAACTTTTTCATTTTCCAATTTTTTAACACCTTATTTTAAATTTAATTTTTTTAAATGGCAACCCTTTTGAAACAAGATGGCGAATGAAGCTGGCCAACGAACTCGGTCGAGACATTGGTATGTACTATGTACAGACCAAGTTACATCCAAATCGGTTCATAAATACGCCTGTTATCGCGTGACAAAAATCAGGTCGTTTTAAAATGTCAGCCACAATAGAAATTCAAAATGCTATAACTCAGCCATTTTTTTAGATATAGACGGAACAAAAACTGTTTCGGAATTTTTGTATTAAGGTCAAACACATACGAAAAAAAAATCTTTTTCATTTTCCAAATTTTTGGTATCTCATTTTAAATTTTAAATTTTTTAAATTTATTTAAATGGTCGCCATTTTGATACAAGATGGCGGATGAAGCTGGCCAACGAACTCGGTCGAGACATTGGTATGAACTATGTACACACGAATTACATCCAAATCGGTTCATAAATACGAGAGTTACAGTGTGACAAAGGTCAGATATATATATATATATATCAACTTTTGAACGGAGGGTGGTTTCGGGGTCTGGGGATCATGATCGATGAAAATATACCAAAATTTTTTGAAATCGCTTTCCTCCGAACGGCTGCAATAGGTAGCTTTTTGTAATGACAGCTACCTAATTGTCATTAATTAATTAAAAATACAGTTTATTATAAATATATTTTTCTCCAACTCCGGTTACCGCGACACTCCGCTTATGACGACACTTTTTTCTGGTCATTAGAGTGTCGGGATAACGAGGTTCGACTGTATATATTTAAGTAAACACTATATTTTAATATGGATTTCCTTTTCCTTTTCTTTTACTACAATTTGTTCGTTTTCATTTGTATATTCATAAAATAATATTTTTTAACTATCTCATATATTGTATATTTTATTTTTTTATACAACCGTTATATTAGACAACCGTTTTAGCATCCACTGCTGAATGTAGATCTCTCTCCCAGTTTTCTCCATTGTTTTCTGTCTAGAGCTTTGTTCGTCCACTTAGACTCCGGCCATTTTTCCCAGCTCCATCTTATCCTTCTTGGTCGTTTTACATAGGTATGGCACCATTGCAGGCTGTTTATACCCCATCTATTGTCTTTTCTTCTTGCAATCTGTCAAATCCATTTCCGTTATTACCGTTTATTTCTCTCGATGATTGTCAAAGACTTTTGTCTGATTAGTTATCTAGGCTAATCTTTTTCTGTCTCTTCTAGTTATGCCTAACATACGCCTTCCGATACTTCTCTGTGCTGTTTGTAATCTTTGTATCATCCTTTTTGCGAGCGTTTATATTTCAGATCTATAAATTAGTGCCCGCATTTTTTAAATACTTCCCCATCAGAAAGAGGTATCGGCTAAATTTCACTCTATTACAATAATTGCCCATAAATGAACAGTCCCAGCAAAGAAAGAAACAGTGGGCCATCAGCTGGAAAAAAGATGGGAGCCAGCACTGCCAACAGCGGTGCATTACTTAAACCTGTACAAAATTGTCCGAGCGGAATGCAGCTGGCCCATCAGTGATGGCCGACAGCAGACCAGCATTGGTATGCCATCATATTACTTCAATCCGGCACTTTTCCTGCACCTATCCCACTGCTATTCCTTTGCTGGGCCAGCACTTTCCCTTACAAAAATTTCTTATAGAATTCTATAAGCTAGTTTCACCAAGAGCTGTAGAAATATCTGTAGAAGTGCCTATAGAAACATTTGAACTTGCAGCAATTTCCATGTGGTCACCCTCCCAAGTACTGACCGCGCTCGATGCTGTTGGGTTTTTGTGATCCTACATGAAACATGAACACGTACTTTCAGCGTATGCTATGGCCGCTCTTCGTTTTCAAGCTCTCATTACACTATTTCAAGTTTGTTCTTTTGTGATTTACGTTCCCAATCATTAAATTGGTATAGAAATTATTGTATTGTATAAAAATCCTACATATTTTATACGCTTTTTTTTATTATTGATTCTGAACTGTGTAAATTATGAAAACCGAAATCCTTTGTAACTTAGTAAAACAAGATTTAAGGAGAAAAAAAAGTGCGTTGAAATAAAGAATTTATTTATTTATTCATTTACTTCTTTATTTTGTTGGTGGCAATGGTGCTATATTGTTTACATTTAAAAAAATAGCTTCACAGCTTAAATTGTGTTAAGATATTCATTTCAGATTTGTGTTCAAATACTCAGTGTCTTCGATATTCGCAACGCCACCTACCATAATGGTTCCCAGCAATAATACTGCAAAAGTTCGTGCACTTCCATGTAGTGGTGGGCCAGCGCATGAGATAAAACGGAAGCCCACAAGAATTTTATCGGATGATTTCCAACAGCAAAGTTTCCTGAAGCTGTCCAGCAGTGGTCATGCAGTGGTAGACCATTAGCCAGCACTTCTCCATCATTGCCAGCACCTATCTTGCTGCTGGCCAGCAATTTCCTCTTTGCTGGGGTATACCTATGGAGAAATTCATACAACATCGCCTTGAGAAAAACTTAGTGATTTCCCTTGATAACGTCAAAGGCAAACGGCGGCAAGAAATCAAATTAACATCGAAACCGATTAATCGGCAGAATATTCCAAGTATGAGATCGTTCGTAATCGCGAAATGACTAAAATTGAATCCTTTCACTGAGGCGTGGTTTGTCACCACAGTGACCCTCCTCCCAGCAGTGAAGATAGAGGAAGTATGATACATGACTAAAACCCACCAACACGTTCCAAGATCGTATCCGTATCACACAACCCCTTAAAATGCTTTTTCACACCTCAAGGACACGTCATTCTTAAACGGGCAGTCGAAGGAAGCACAGGAAGAAAAAAATATTTTTGAAGAAATGTTAATTGTCTTGTTAGGCATCTTTTTTCTCCAGGTAGTGAGAAATTTAATTTTATGCCTTTTAAAAGTTTAAAAAAATGACTGAACAAAGTATTCATTAAAATAAGTAATTAGTCATTAAAAGAAAGAATAAATGCTAATTTTTAATTAAACTAAAACGAATTTATTTACGATTTAATTAGTTCGGTAATAGAAATGTAAATATTTCTGCATCGTATAGTTGAAAATATTCCAATATTTCGGCAGTATAATGTTGATTATAATAATATTTTGAATTATAACGAACTTTCTTATAGTTTAAATACTATTTTTCCATCTTACAAAATTTTCTATACGATATCATTAGCTAATCGGCAAAAAATCACACATCACGATGCTTTCGACAAAAGATTACCAAGTGACCAAGTGATAAAAAATTAATAAGAAAACGCTTCGAAATTGGTTTATTAGTAGTCGGAATGCGATGGTCGAGAGGGAATTTGCCAGACGGACAAGACGTTTTTCTTGTCGACCCCGGATAGCGAGGTCGCCAGGACGAAAAGTAGCTGGGTTAGGACAGTTTGGCGAAGAATTATTTGCTGTTTTAATGCAAAGAGGCATGTTAGTCTTCGAGAATAATATTATTCTCCCCCAAAGCATTCCATCCATTTTTAGGTGCGTTCGTAATTATATAAATACGTAGCACCTATAGTCGTCGTTCAGTCCGTCCGTCTGTCCGCATGTAACAGAGCAAAAACTACCCAACCGAATAGTCTGAAATTTCAAATATGTGATTGTTGCAAAATTTTGTCGAGCCATTTCAAATTTTATGAAAATCGGATGTATAGTTTAATTACAGGGACAGTCAAAAGTTTTTCTTTACATTACGGCCAATGGGAAAAATTATTGCAAGTGGATTTTAATGATATTAGAGCCGCCCGAATGATCTGAAATTTTAAAGATATAATTGTTGTAAACTTTTGTCGAGCCATTTCAAATTTTAGGAAAATCGGACGTATAGTTTAATTACAGGGACAGTCAAAAGTTTTTCTTTACATTACGGCCAATGGGAAAAATTATTGCAAGTGGATTTTAATGGTATTCGAGCCTTCCGAATGATCTGAAATTTTAAAGATATAATTGTTGTAAAATTTTGTCGAGCCCTTTCAAATTTTAGGAAAATCGGATGTATAGTTTAATTACAGGGACAGCCAAAAGTTTTTCTTTACATTACGGCCAATGGGAAAAATTATTGCAAGTGCATTTTAATGATATTACAGCCTTCCGAATGGTCTGAAATTTTAAAGATATAATTGTTGCAAAATTTTGTTGAGCTATTTCAAATTTTAGGAAAATCGGATGTATAGTTTAATTACAGGGACAGTCAAAAGTGTTCCGAAAAAATTATTGGAAGTGCATTTTAATGATGTATCAGACTATGCACGTTATGAAGTGCAAAAAATTATACATTCAGTACAATATGGGGTGCAAAAAATAATTTTAAAACTAGTTATAGTACGAACGCACCTCATTTGCCCCGTTTGACGAGCAATTTCCAACTTGTTTATTCTTCTACTGATTTCATGCATGATGTCATTTAGTTATCTGTCCAACGTACAGATAACTCTACACTTCCTTTATCTCAGTATTGCTTCTGCGAAATCTCTTAACATTTCTTCAGGGCTGTTACTGAAAATAAAAATGTCCCCAGCAAACCACCGGAGATGAATCAGGTATTTTCCATTGATTCTAATCCCGTTATTTTCCAAATTTATCCTTTTTAGGTGCGTTCGTAATTATATAAATACGTAGCACCTATAGCCGTCGTTCAGTCCGTCCGTCCATCCGTCTGTCTGTCCGCATATAACAGAGCAAAAACCACCCAACCGAATGGTCTAAAATTTTAATGTATGATTGTTGCAAAATTTTGTCGAGCCATTTCAAATTTTAGGAAAATCGGATGCATAGTTTAATTACAGGGACAGTCAAAAGTTTTTCTTTACATTACGGCCAATGGGAAAAATTATTGCAAATGTATTTTAATGATGTTACAGCCTTCCGAATGGTCTGAAACTTTAAATATATAATTGTTTCAAAATTTTGTTGGGCCATTTGAAATTTTGGGAAAATCGGATGTATAGTTTAATTACAGGGACAGTCAAAAGTTTTCCGTTACATTACGGCCAATGGGGAAAAAATATTGCAAGTGCGTTTTAATGATGTTACAACCTTCCGAATGGTCTGAAAATTTAAATATATAATTGTTGCAAAATTTTGTTGAGCCATTTCAAATTTTATGAAAATCGAATGCATAGTTTAATTACAGGGACAGTCAAAAGTTTTTCTTTACTTTACGGCCAATGGGAAAAATTATTGCAAATGTATTTTAATGATGTTACAGACTTATGAAGTTAAAAAATATATATATTCAGTACAATATGGGGTACAAAAAATAATTATAAAACTAGTTTTAGTACGTACGCACCTCATTTGCCACGTTTGACGAGCAATTTCCGACTTGTTTATAAATATTTTCTAAGACACCGGTAAAAAACTTCGTCGAAATGGGATCACCTCGTCTAACTCTTCTAAGCTTAGTCTTTGCAACAAATTCATTCTGGCGAGTCTGACATTCGACTGGAAAAATTACCAGCTAAAAGCCCACAGTCCGATGCTGTGAATTTAATAAATGTATAAAAAATTATTGCTTTGTATCATTTTAGTTTTCTTTATATTTGTCTTTTTTAATTTGTTTTCTTTTAATGTTTGTTTACCATCGACGTGATGTACTTAATACAGGTTAAAAAGAGATGGACATCAAGCGAAAGGATTGGTTAATTCTGCTTCAGAAAATGCTCTGTGCTGACTTCCCTTTTTTTAAATTCTAAAATAATTTTATCTACGAGGGCTGTTCAATAAAGAAGAATCATAATTTCTATATATGTTTGTATTTGTTTGTAACGAGTGATAGCGTTATAAAGAATAACTAAAACGCTACCCCCCTCCCCCCCCACACACACTTCTTACGATAGATTACTGTTTTCAAGACAATCAGCGATTGACAACCCTGTTCGGCAATCTATCTTCCTGCAACGGATAATGCGCAAAACTAAGAAGAACCAGAACCAATATGTATCGAAGGATCCCAAATCTGAGAAAAAACCAAAAGTGAAGTCTTATCGAATTAACAGCAACCCCGCAAGGAACGCACGCCATCGGACGGACGGACGGAACCGGGAATGCACCGGCACGATCACACGGACACACATGGCAAGCATCCATGACCACCTCGTAGAACAGAGACTGCTTTTAGGGAGGACCCGAATTTTCGTTACACACAAGGATAAAACCTAAAAAACAAACAAACAAACAAACAAACAAACAAAAAAAACCCTTGTACGGTTAAAACATTTGAATCGTGTCTTAACAACGACCTCGAGCTCCCGACGTAGTGATCAGCAAACTGACCACGAAATAGCGTTTGAAAATTTCGAGATCTGTATTCAAAGACCTCAAGAAAAAAGACAAGGAAGGACTCAGGCTGCTTCACAACCAGCAACCCGATCAAATGCCTTTGGGAGGAGATCACTGAGAATAGAAACGCCCCCCCCCCCCCTCCTTCCTACTGTTTGATCACGGCAATATGAAAATCCCTGGGAAAGGGCCTTTTCCTGACTTACATAGGGGGCAGACTTAGATACAATGTCTGATCGTACCCACCAGCGGAAGCACGTAAAATTGCTTCTGAGGAAATAAGCTTGTTTACTCATCAGAATCTTGTTAATATAGAAATCTCCTTGAATCTGCTACGTACTATCTCTGGAAAATCGCATACGTCACGACTGATCCCACAAAAATTGACATGATAGTCCAAGAGCACACAGCAAAAAAACCTGTGTTATCAAGTACAAGAAAAAAACCTTTATTTTATGGGAGAGTAGAAGTAGGGGAATCTAATGATCCATGTCTGCCGGAAGTGAAGTGGTGCACAAGCCAAAAATTAATAACACCGGTGGTTGACTCGTAGTGTCATTGTGTTTGTCCTACAAACAAAAGTATGAAAACATGGAGGATATTTGTAGGGCAAACACAATGATAAACCTACGAGTCAACCACGGGTGGTATTGATTTTTGGCTTATGCACCACTTCACTTCCGGCAGACATGGATCATTAGATTAAATAAAGGTTTTTTTTGTGCTTGATAACATAGGTTTTTGTGCTGTCGGCTCCTGGACTATGAGGCAAGAGTGCGGCCAAAGAGCTCTTTTTTAACGCGTTGAATGCCACGTCAGTTACCGGTGACTGACACCGATCTTTACGTTTAGGCCGCGATAAATTCTGTAACGGGAGTCTTATTTCGTGGCCTAAACGGAAAGACAGAGAAAATAGACTTGGCATTCAACGTGTTAACCTAAAGGCTAGACAGGAGAATCTACGCGTAAACTCTAGAACGAGCTGCATCTGCTTTCGCTAGAACATCGGCATTGTAGGCATTGCTAAACCTGTCTTAGGCATTGCCACGCCATGCATTGGCCAATCCGGTATATATGTATATATGAATTCTGATTCCGCTACTTTTAGCCAGGTTTCTAATATGTGCTCTGTGGCGTGCCGCCAAACCGAAAAGTGCTTGAAGCGCCCATCTCAAATCTGAAAAGCCATCGAACTCAGGAAAGGAAAGATGCCTCGGAACAAGGGTAGGTTCCGAGGCAATACTCAGGAGGAAGGGGGGGGGGGGGGATAAGGCATTTAAAGTCAAATTTTGCGTTACAGTTTATAATGGGGTGAATTTACTCATTCGGCAAGCGGGTCAGTAGTGGCGTAATTGGCAGCCTATTGGATTCGAGAACTTGAGTAATTGAACGTTTTTGAGTTCGAATCTCTGTCAGACTTATTTTTCGCAACGAAAATTTTTATCCATTGTTTTCGAACCGTAATTGAAAAAATATGTATCATAAATGAAATTTACGAAAAATATAAATTAAATATATGTTTTATAGCATAAAAGAACAATTTTAACTAGGAAATTTTCCATGTTTAAATATTTAACGAAAAAGAAAAGAAAATAGGTAATTTATATTTCTATAGACCGAAAACTTTTGTTGTTATTTAAAATTATTTACAGTTATTTTAATGAACAATCTACTATTTTTCACAGAGAAATAATTTAAAATACCGAATAAATATATTATTTTTATTTTGTTTCATTATGAAAATATTTCGAATATTCAAAGATTTTTTTTAAAATACTCTTTAAATTCTCAGTTTGATTTTCCTTTTTTAAATTTCCGATTCTTGGTTTTGTAGTTAATGTCTACGTAACAACTACTTTTAGAAATTCAATAATTGTTAGAACTTATTTTTAAGAACATAGACTAAATATTTTGTATGACATTGTCCTATACCGGGTATCCCAAAAATGACGGATGAATTTTAAAATTCAATAACTTTCAAACGGTGACAGATATTAAAATATTAAAAAATTCTTGCAGGAGGGTTATGTAGGATATAAGGACTTTTTTTACTGTGATTCTTTATTTTAGTCCGAATTTCAAACAATAGATGGCGATGAGAGCAATAGGTTCTTAGTCCCGATTTTTGGTACTTTGGGATCCATTCAATACATTTTAATCTCCTTTTTTCACATGGAAGAAGAGAGAGGCCGAAAAATCGAGCCTGGATTGAGCGGTTATTGCTTGCAGTGCCCTCTATCTATTCTATTTTTAACTAAAACTGATAATCGCAGAATAAAAACTCCTGACATCTTACATAAGACTCCTGCAAGAATTTTTTAAATATCTTTCACCGTTGCAATTTTAAAATCCACCAGTCCTTTTTGGGACACCCGGTACATTGACATTGAAATAATTCGTTATAATTAGAATAATATTCATTCATAAAATTCATTATAATTAGAAGTCATTGTCATTGACTTCTAATTATAAGCAGATTAAAAAACTTAAAAAGTTTGTTCTTAAAGAAAAAAAAAAAAAAAAAAAAAAAAAAAAGATACAATTTGAAATATATTATTATAACAATAGAAAAATTACAATTTAAAAAATAATTATAGCAGAGTTTGATAATTTTACATAATGTATTTTAATTTATTTCATTGTGAAAAATAGTCGCTTATTTATGTAAATAATCTATACTAATAATAGAAAGTTTCGCTCGGTGTGTGTGTGCGTGATGGCTAGGAAAATCTACAGCACGTACGAGGTTGAAGATTTTTTTGAGTGTAGTCCGAGGCAGGTCTGAGACTCAGAATTTTAAATTTCTAATAATTATTTGGGTTATTAATTAAAAGCGCGAATTTATGACTTTTCGAAAGGATAACAAACGCACCCGACATCTGTTTTAATCGCTCAGAGCGGAAGAGAGTTAGGTGTTTCACGAAATCGTCTGACTATGATATTTTAAAACATATAGAAATTTCAAATTTTGGATACAGATGCAAAAATAATATTCTACTTCATAAATTCGAAAAATCAAGAAATTTGGACAACGACTTTCGGAAGTATTAAATAAAATTTATTTAATAAACGTTATTTTTTAACTTTCCAAGGAACACCTGAAGGTTTGTATTACATTTATTTCTGCTTCAGGAATAGGCATATTCAATTAAACTTTTTATTTTATCAAAAAAGCGATTTTTTAAAGGAAAAAGAAATGTTATCTTATCAGATTTTTTTTTTAAAATCTTAGTATTTTTTCCAATAATTATTATTAAGTTCGAAAGAAAACTAATCAAGTTATCGATTTTCAGATATTTTATAACACAAAAATTTTAAAGGGGGGGGGGGAGAGGTAGGGGTTAGTGAACAATTTTTTAAAATCGTAGTGTTTTCTGCAATAAATATCCTTATTTTAGATCTAATTTTTTTTTTATGGAGCCCTCGGATACACATTTATTTATAACATATAACAATTTCGAAAAGGAGGTGGGGACTTGAAAAAGAAATGTTTCGACAATGGCCTTATAATGAAACGTTAATATTTGTTATATTTGCGAGATTGGGAGGCGGGAAGAAGTACTTTTGATTAAATATGGCAATTAGTCCACATGACAGATATTATTATGATGGAGACTAGCGGGTTTTGACCGCTTTGGGTTTTATTTCATTTCAAAGTGTCTCTGGGTCTATGGGCCCGATAACCACACGGCTTGGCTCATTCAACATGGCTTTTTTCGATGGCTTCGTTCGGAAAGTGGTTTGTTTAGAGCAGAATTAGTCCTCTGGTGGTGGAAAGTGGAATATATTTTGCAGAGCGTGCGCAGCACGCCTGCTGTACGGTGCTGCATTCAAATTCGTGTCGGAGGTTCATTTAGAACATATTTTACCCCCCTGCCGGTAGAAGGTAGGAAATACAAGATTTTACGGATATAATATAAAAAAGAAACAAGTTTGAAAAACGTTCGAAAGACAGTTTAAATTATATAATTTTTTTCACTCAAGATTTCGATGTGAAAAAAATGGTTCGCGTAATTCAGTGATTTTTACAATTAATTATCAATATTTTAGTACGAAAATTACGCAGGTCATCGGAAACACATCGCTCCACCCCGAGTTGAATCAAGTGGCAGTTATTTTGAGCCATTTTACCGCTAAATATAAGTTTTTTTTTCATTTTTACCGGCTTTTCACACAGTCAGCGGGCACGTATTTCAGACAAAATCGATTTAAATGTATAAAATCATACAAATTTAAGGTTCATTTAAGAATATTATCACGGGCCCGGGCAACGCTAGCCAGGCGGGTCAGCTAGCAGTAATTAAATTTTAAAACTAGCAAATTTTTGTGGCCTATAAAAGTACCAACTGCCTATTAAATTTCTAAAAATAGTTATTATGTAGGCAGTAACTGCAAAACTAAAATCTCAAATTTAAAAATGAAAAATCATATTAAAAATTTAAAAGAATATTTTTAAAAAATCGTGAAATATTCGAAATATTTGCTAATAAAAAGAACTAAAATAATATATTTATTCACGTATCTATATAACGTAATTTCATTTATTTCTCGTTAAAAATAATAACTCGAAATAATTTTAAATAACAGCAAAAATTTATGGTCTATAGAAATATAATTGGCCTATTTTTTTCCCTTTTACTTTTCATTAACTATTCAAACATGCAAAATTCCCTAGATAAAATTGTACTTATATGCTACAAACACATATTTAATTAATATTTTCCGCAAATTTCAATTATGATACAGGTTTTTCCAATTACGATTCGAAAATAATTCATAAAAATTTTCGTTGCGAAAAATAAGTCTGACTAGGATTCGAACTGAAAAACGTTCAATTAGTCAAATTCTCGAAGCCAACATGCTGCCAACTATGCCACTGAGTCGCTTGCGGAAAGAGAAAATTTATCCTATTATAAATTGTAACGTAAACCTTGGGACTTATTTTCACAATATTATTGCACTTTATGACTTTCATATATTTATTTAGTAACTATACTCTATCGATACACAAACGTTCATCGCACTATGTGAGACCGACCTTTGAACCTCCGCTTGTGAGATCTTTCCGAGTAGTATTCGAGATTATCTCCTGGATCGCATGGACCTCGGCTGTCAAACGGTCGCCCCATTGGTCAGTCGGAACTCGCTTTCCTCAAAGATCTCATCTCTGGTATCGAGAAGGAAAGCGCAAACCATATTTCCAATTCTAAGCTTAGGTTTCATCCGTATAATTTGTATAAGGTAAGGCCTTGTTTACAAACAAACACTTCCGTCAACCAATCTACTACTACATTTCTATCTTAGCGATCATTGCAGGAATCACACTTGGCGACGTTGGCGAATCATATCATTGATCTGTTAAATCAATCTGTTAAAGACCAATCAAATTCCCGGAGTTCATGGGTATAGTAGGAGTAATAATGAATGAACAGATTTTTCTTGCTGACCAACAGTAATTCTACCGACAGTGACGTCAGCTGCCCTTTCCTTATACGGGGTCTTGCGGACGACATCCGAAGTCCATGGGATCCTCCAGAGATCCTTATGACGTCATGGACTAACGTCATATGGACTAGACTGGATTCAGTGTGAAATCGGTTCTTCCAAGGCTGTTATCCCACCGATTGAGGGCTTCGAAAATACGAAGTTCCAGCGGCGGAATCCTAAACAAGACGTCCAATGCTTTTATTGATACCGCGCTGTACTGATACTGTAGAAAAAAAAGTCCCTTGATTTAAAAAAAAAAATGTTTAAAATAGACTGTTTTTTTTTTTACTGTCGTCCTAACTAACAGTTTATTTTCTGTAAATTCAGCAGGTATATATATATATATATATATATATATATATGTATATATATATATATATGTAATGGTATCGCAGTAATCGACGAGTAAAGTTCTCCATTTTAGCGAAAAGTTAATTTTAATAAGGTGAATTTAGAAGCGGAATTGGCACACCTTACGAATCAGACATTCACTGATTATTTGTGAGACCGCTCCATTGAAAGATGAATAAAAGGCGCGATTAACTCACAGGATTTTGTTTTTGTACTAAACTTTTTGTACAGGACTGTTATAACTAAAATTCACCTATTCAAAAGTATCTGGTGATAGAACTAAAGTTCCAAACGAAACGATATATCGGTAGTGTTTGTAGTTAAACTGAAAATCGCAAGTTAAACTACAAAAATTGAAAAAATCCGCGGTCTGAGAGACCGGTAACATCAGTTAAAGGTTAAAGAGCGAATCTGTAAAAGCAGATCGTATAAATAATTCAACAGCAGCATATCGCAGTTTAAAAAAATAATCTGCCGATCAAAGCTAGTACAATCATTCTATTTGTGTACCGAGTGAAAAATAAATAATCATTGCAACAGTAGAATCTTTGGCGTTTCCCAGATAAATAAATACCACACAGTTGTAATCTAACTTCTTTATTTACAGGATCATCGTTGAGAATGGTGCAGTACTCTCAAAAAAAGATGTTAGTTTGAAAAAGTTTGAATGGACCGTTCATATTTCGATGCCGCAGTTACATTTCAGCAGTCAAAATCACTAGTTCTTCTGAATCAGGACTGAAAAGATTTATAGTGAGTGCGTAAAAATACAAATATCTGCATTATGACAAGGCAACTAACCGATGACAAAAACGGAAAGAGCGGATTGAGAAAATCGTTGCGATTCGGTTTTACTTTTGGCAGGAAGAATGTTCCAGAAAAAGGTCGATAGCAAAATATTTGAAGGGAGAATTAAAAGGGAAGAATTTTAAGAGGGAAGCTTGTACTGGCGCAATGCCAAAATGAAAATAAATATGTATAGTTTATTGAAAAGGGAAATAATTTAATGATATTTGAAGAGAAAAACATGGAAATTAAAAAGGGAAAAAAGTTAGAATATTCTTTAGTTAAGCTAATAATTGAAATACTTTACACACGCACACACAAATGTATATATATATACTTATTTACAGTGTAGCATTTGGTGACGCAAAGCATTAGACGTCTTTGAATACGCATAAGTGTTCAGCAAAGTACGACTTTATACCACATAGGACTGGGTAGGCGTATGACCGCTGAGAACCTCTTGCATGACTTGTATGATATGCGAAGGTGGATTTTCCATCTTTCCGTTAGGTGGAATGATTGTGCACAGGCACTTATCATAACTGAACTCCAAGCTGAATTCAACTGCCCATGCGTGGATCTCTTCGGAAATCTCTCTGACAATTTCTGCAACCCTTTAGACTTTAGACAGTGGGTCTATGTGCCATGGTAAATATGTCATCGGAAAATATCAATGCGTAAGAACCAAATACGTTTACTGGGTGCTCTTTCTAATGAAATAGGTTGAAACGTTCAAAATTTTGAGTTTATCTGCTTTATCAATTCAGAGACAATAATCATAATGATAGTAATAATAATTTGAAACACTGCATGATATGAATTGCATTGTTTCGTACAATTTTCCTAATTTTATACCATCAGAGAAATTTGATGAATGAGTCATTTTTGTATGAGTTTCTTTCTAAAAAAGAATTCGTAGCTTGTGTGTAATATCTTCTTTTCATTATTTAAAATCTGAAACTTTTCTAAAAACACGAGTAAAAAGAAATAATCTGTTTATTCTAGAAAATTATAATAACATAACTTATAATAATATATTTTATAATTATATATTTTAATACATATACCATAACATATTTTTAGTTATAATAATATATTTTATAATAATATAGAATTATAATATATACTTCTATAACGCTGCCACTGCTGAAACTGAATCTAGTGTGACCTTTTCACTTTCTCGGCTTGGCCTGCAAAAACGAGCGCTTAAAAAAATATGAAAATTGATAATTTTACAAAGAAATATATAATAAATAGGCAGAAGCAGACAGTTTTTAAATCAAATAACTAATTTAAGCTCTATTTAATTGATAACGTTATATATATACAGCCCTATCCAGTTATAAATGTAAGCCATCGTTCATTTTCAGCTCATTAAAAAGTGAAACAAATTGCCTCATCATGACCGAACACGCATTTTTCACAAAGCTGACTTGTTATGAATTTACATTGAGAACCACACTTTTGATTTCGTGAGAAACAATTAAAAAAAGAATAATACAACCCATTTTAAAAACCATTCTAATCACGACCTAAAAAATTACGAGGAAACACACTAAACCTAAGCACAAAACACCTACTGCACAAAAAATTAATAGTGTCTGTGTTTCATAAAATGGTTATAAAAAAGAACTATTCAATCAAAGATACATTAAAAAATTCAAATACGGAACTAAAAAAAAGAGGCAGATGTAAATGGTATTTTCTCTTCCTCCGTAATACGGAACAAAGAAGCGTGATGAAAGAATGATCTTGAGGAAAAAAAAGGAATAGTAATTAAAATATCGAAGTGCATAATTATGACGGTACCAATTATGACGAGAGAGGTTTTTTAAACTGTTGCCAATTTCAAGGAGAAAAAAGATGAAATACCGACCTATCATTTTAATAGTATTGGCTCTTCTCAACGCGTCTGTTGCTATCGTGAAAATTTATAAGGCGGCTTATTTAAAGATTTTTTATTTTAACTTTGACACGCTTTTTTCAGTTTGTCTGTCTGTCCGTGCTTTCACTCACTTCTATAAAGTCTGTGGCCCTCTATTGGATATATCGCAGCCTTGCTTCAAAAGTGGCATAACTCAAAAAACTTCGTTTTTCAGGAAATGTGAAAAACTGTTTCCGGAGTGCTTTCAGTGCACTATCTGGTACTTTAGGGGATGGGTAGAGGCGTAAAAACCAAGTAGAATGGCAGGCATAACTCAAGAAAAACCAATTTTTGAGTCGTGACACTTTTGAAGCAAGGGTGCAATATGTTATTGGAGTTTACTATGGCTTGTTCGATATTGAAAACGGTTCGTGGACACTCCAAAGAATTTGGTGACGTGATAGCCTATGGTAAAAGATCGTTTGCGATATATTCAGGGCCTTGGGGCAAACATGAATTTTAGCCTCCCCAACCTCTGCACAGAAAACTTACGAAAAGAATTTTGCTAAGTTTCTCAGAGCCAATTTATTTTAAAATGTAAAGTATGCAATCATTAAATACGTAATACTGAACTACGTAATCAGCTTCGAACATTTATTCTTTTAATCCATGAAAGGAACTGAAAATTATTCTTCTCTATACAGGTTTCCGTCTTAGCAGGTATATAATTGTTGGTATTCTTTCTGTTGGAAATCTATATTTTCTTCATTTAAGACAGGATCTGTTCTTAATAGTTGTTATATATAGGATATTTCGGATAGTTATATATTGGATATAGGATATTTATAATAGTTATAATAGGATAGACAGATAGATAGACAAATAAAATATAGACAAATAGACAAATTATATACAAATTATAGGCAAGTTATAGACAAATAAAACATTATCTAGATGCTTAAGGGGTCTGCTCACTCAGCTTTCGATTTCCCCTCACACTAATGTAAACTCACTATGGGTATTGGATGCATTCGTTTATTATATTTATTAATATCTCCACGGGAAATCAAAATTTTTAACTTCTATTTTTTGTGCGCACTCCCTAAAAGAGGTCTCTTTTTTTCCTTTGTTCTCGAACTATTTCTAAAGTATAGACTTCATTTTATAGGAAGTGTTCAAATCTGACACCCAGTTCGCTCGCTTTGAATACATAAAATATTAAATTTAGCCTAGATTTTAGAAATCGTTTGAAAACTAAGAAAAAGAGAGACATCCTTTAAGAAGAGTAAACAGAAAAAAGATGTTAAAAATAGGAATTTCCCGAGGAGATATTTTAAATATGCGTATGCATCCAAAGTCCATAGACTTAACATGACGGAGGAGAATTCCGAAGCTGAGTGACCAGCCCCCTTAACATATTATCTATCTAAATGGAGACATATAATGTTAAGCGAAGGCAGTTAATGGCAAGCTAATGTCAAACCTATGGGAGCGTTCTTGACAAATATCTCTCTTGCATTGGATACATTTTTGTAGCAAACGGCAAACAAAATCTTCATTGGGTGCCCTCTTCGCCTTTCGTTTTGGCGTCTGGGGCACCTCTTCTAGTTTCGGCCCTGGGTATGTTTTAAGGATATTGCACTGTATTAAACCTATTGAAATGGATATACATCACTGAGGTGTACTACAGGGTTCTTACTATAGAATAGGGTGTGCCTAGGGCTTGTCGTTTATTAACAGGGACACACAAAAAATTGGGGCTACAGAAGAAAATAAGTAAAAATTGAACTATTGAAGTCGGCGAACCCTAATGGGCGAAAGTGCGTTTTCAGTGGTGGTACGCGTTTTAAAATTGGACTATTATTTAAATAGGGCTGGGTGTGTATAGTTTCTAGCGAAGCTATACAGGGCTACACAAAAGATCATTTCTGTTTATTCACGGAAACGGCTGAATGGGAATTTTCAACTGTCGTTTAACTGAACTCACTTTTAGCACACTAAGTGGGCAAAAGAATTTGGATATTTTTCCGATTAAGAGCTCACTTCAGTCACGGGAAGAAAGGAAAACGCCAATGCTAAGTCTATGGGAGCGTTATTTTCAAATTTCTCGCTCAAGTTTTAATATTTTTGAATGATTTTTTTGCATAGGATAGCTGAGGACGATCTACAACCGGGCTAGTTTTTACTTTTTCGATTTCGGTTTCAGATTCTTTTTAAAAAAATTACTTTTACTTTCGGAACCGGTTGGAACCGGCTCTGAAATTGAAACTATCCTAATATAAAAATCTATAACCAAAATCAAAAAAGTAAATTTAGCCCGGATGTAGATCACCCTCAGCTATTATATGCAAAAAAAAAAAAAAAAAAATCATTAAAAATATTAAAATTGAAACAAGATATTTGAAAATAACTTCCTCATAGGATTAACATTTTCATCCGGGTCTTTTTGAGTGACTAGTGTGGCCTCTTAAAGGGTCTCAGAACTCTTAAAATTAAAAAGAAAAAATGAAAAAGAGAGACCCTCTTCAACATTTAATATCTTAAAATGTGTATGATTTAAAAACACAATTTTTATTTAGATGAAAGATATAAGTACGTTCTTTCATTTTATGCATGTAAAAAAATTCAAGATGCAGAATTAACATTTAATGGGGGCTCCAAACTGTCAGACATTGGACGAGAAGACAAAATAAATATCTCAACTAGAATGAAAATTTGGGTGCCTACTTATACTTCAGATTGTAATCATGACCCTGAACCTAAATAAATTTCTATTTAGAACATTTTTAATGCAAAGTTGTATTGGGCTAATACAAAATTTTGAAAATTTCAACAACATAATTACTTAAAAAATATTTTTACTAACCATAAGATTAAAATTTTAGGTTCAGTTTATACAGACTAACATGAAACATATGTCTTGAAAATTTCATGAAAAAATATTCAGAAGTTTTTGAGATATCGTGCTCGTTATGCCCAAAAACGTCATTTGGAGAAAGATACGGAAACGCCGCTTCAGCTATGGGGTGGATATATTTCTAATAGCCATTACGAGAATTTTAAGAAAAAAAATTATATTAAAATGTTCAGAATAGAATAATAGTTTAACATTAAAAAAAAAAAATCGAAAATTTTGAAGCTTTAAGAGTCCTGAGACCCCTTAAGTGGCTACTTCAGTCAAACGAAAAGACCCGTTCGCTCATGCTAATCCTATGGAAGGCATTTATAAAGATATCTCGGTCGCATTTCAATATTTTTAAATGATTTTTTTTTGCATTGGATAGTTGAGATCGATCTGTATGCAAGCAGTTGTTTCTTTTTCGATTTTGTTTACAGGTATTTTTAATTAGGACACTTTCATTTTCGGAACCGGATTCGAAAGTGAAAGCATTCTCATTTAAAAAAAACCTGCAATCAAAATCGAAAAAGTAAAAAACGGCCTGCATACAGATCGATCTCAGCTATCCAATGCAAAAAAGAAATCATCCTTATTGATGCCATTTTCACATTACAAATAAAAGTAACTTTTTAATAATTTTTGAACGGAAAATGATGTGACATTAAAAAAGAACACTAATTTTTCTTCATAAATCAGTTACATTTCAATATTTTTACATTACGCTGATACTGAGTTTGAGACGCTAGGAAAAATGATTCAGTGTGTAAAAATTATGTCGTATTTAAAACAATACGATCATTTATTTTGATAAAACTAAATATTTGACCGATACTAAATGGCCAATATGACAACTAAAGGCAAATTTCTGAATGTTTTTTTTTCGCGGGTATTGAGATTAGAACTTAAAGTTCACATGGAAAGTTTTATCGGACAAATGTGACTTTAAGTTCGGAAATACATTCATTAATAATCTATTGCGCGTTAAAATACTTTCAAATTGTGAATTTGAGTGGTGCGTATGTAAATTATGAGAATGTGAAAATAACGTACAGTTTAGATTTTATGGGGGGAAATTTTATGATGTGACAAAGCGAAATACTTTTTACTGATTTTTCATCCCGTAAAAACAAACATAAGAGCCTCAATCGATAAATTCATCATAATTATTCATCTTGATTACGTATTCTAATAGAGGCTAATTTTTCAATAAATTA
The DNA here is from genome assembly GCA_963932465.1 of Maratus speciosus. NCBI lineage: Eukaryota > Metazoa > Arthropoda > Arachnida > Araneae > Salticidae > Maratus > Maratus speciosus. The sequence goes on from OZ010789.1 coordinate 6,298,461, forward strand.
AGCAGCTGAAGTTTGTGGAAATAATATTTTGAAAATATTATTTGTTTTAAGAGTGAGACAATCAATGTTAGAGGAATTTTTTATTGTAATTATTTTTGTAGGTTTATTATAAATTCGATCTGAAGTTCCTTTCTAACATTTTAGTGCGTCGAATTTCGACGGGTTCCAACTCGTATATATAAAATCCAAACGGGAATTTCGTTCCGAACGCCTAGATTTCGAGTTCTGCTGCATGGAGTTTTACGGAACTTATACCGTTAGATAGGTATCGTTTCAGGGAAGGTTTTAAGCTATAACACGTCATTCTACCTATATTAGTTATAGAATTATGACGGAAAGTTCTGTTATTTTGAACGATAAGGTTTACCATTTTATTTCTTGGCGAAATTTATCGTTGATAAAAAAATTGAAACAGCTATTACACCTCGAAACGAAAAGAAAAAACTGTTACTAATTTTAATTTAAAAAGAAGAATTAGAAAAAAATTCGTTTTAATGAGTGATAATATTAAAAAACGAAAATATTTAATTTAAACATGAAAGGGAATGTTCGTAATGCATAAAAAAATTACCCAGTTAAAATATCGCAATTGAAATAAGATTTGGCTCTTTATCTTTTGCGTCAGGTTAAGAAAAATGCATCTGAAAAATTGATAGGATGATATCAAGGAAGTTTCGATAAGTGCATGATCAGAAATATTTGAAAAAAATTATATAATATTCTTCTCATGAGGAATATATAGAATATTCTTCTCGTGACATATAATATGTTTATAAAAAAAAATCCGCAGAACCTCGATTTAGCGTTTGTAAAAAAATAATGAAAATTTAATTTTTTTTGGCGATTTAATGCTGGTTGGCGGCACAATAAAATTTTGAATGATACTTTTTTTATGATAAATAAATTTTAAGTAAAACCTTTTTCTACTCTTCATACGAAGATAATTAGATTAAGTTTAACGTAATGAATACATTTTTATTACTACAGTTTTGTCATGTACCTTTATATGTGTATATATTAAAATTTTATTTTCGTAATTATACGATTTAAAACAAAATTTCAGTTTATTATATTTTTTCCAAATTCAAAATTAATGTCCGATTCGGAACATTGGCAATTTGACTTCGATATTGTTAGTGTCAGAAACAAGAAATGAAGGTTATTGTTGCTATGGAAACAAGTATTTAATATAAAATGTTTAATGGTAGCATTTTTAATTAGCCAGCTACTTTTAAAACAAATTTAAAACGGTACTACTTGATTATCCCATCGACAAAATAACTATCGCCAAACTATAAGATAAATGCCAATAATAGCTGATTGTAAATTTTACATTCACTTGACATTAAACACGGTATACGTGTTTGTTGCGTCATCAAGTGATTTTTAATTTCACTTCTATTTGTAATTTTAATAATGTTTACAAATTTATTTATTCTTTCGTTGTTTAAAATAAAAATTTTGTCAATTTGTATAATTTGGCGAGCAGTTTGGCAATTTATATAATTTGGCGAAGCGTTTGGCAGTTTATATAATTTGGCGAAATTGGTTGAATGAATAATCAAATAGTACCCTTAAAACATTTCCAGCCGGTGAAGCCATGTAAAATTAAATAACTACTACAACACGAAATTTGTATATATTATATACGCTTAAAGATAAAAAATAATACGCTAGTCCTTAGTTTAAGTTTAAATTCATTGAGTTTTAGGCATTTAAACACTTATTTAACAAACAATTTTCAAATGCATTTAAATATCTTGCATTTGGGATGGAAATCTGTTGCCTAGCCAAATAGCGTGGAACGTTCGTCTTTTTTTGCGCCAAATACTCGAATATATATAGATTTTTTTTCAGATTTTTACTGGGATTCCGCCGCCAAATTTGACTGATGTTTTACTACACGCATGAGTAGTTTTAAAAGCATTTTTCTTCTCAAAATAATTTGAGTATGCTCTTTAAGGAGATCTTCCTTGTGGTAACAATTTTGTTTTTCATTTGTTCTTTTTTATTTCTAACTCTTCCATCATGTGACTTACAGACGAAAACTAGCAGATGTAATTGTAAAAATGATGGATGATTTACATGTTATATGTTTATTTGTGATTTTTGAGTTCATTTTTGTCGCCAAACAATTTGATTTTAAGCCAAAAAGATGTAAGCGTGAATTGTGTTCAAACGATGTTTACAATAAAGGTGATTTTGCAAGTGTACGAAAGCATTTTTTGAGTATTTTTTAAAATTCAAATGTACAATATATAAATAGCAATTAATATTTTAAAAATGGAGTCAGGTATTTTAATTTTAGTATAAATGTCTCCCACACACGCACATACATACTGTAAAATAATTTAATTTTAGACATTTAAAAAATTTCTCATCATACTTTACTGCGAAAGCATGTCGGTTTGTTTTCCCCAAATTTGTGACTTTTATAACCTCGAAGCCAGATTAGCTAATATTGTCCATTCTTTTTTTAATAAAAAAACACATCGCCAATTTCCCTTATACTAACGTTCAATGCTTGCAATGTTAGGTAGTAAAGATTATTCTTAAGAAAATGTAAGTAATTATGCGTTATTTCTATCACGAAAAAAGACTGCTTTCTGAAATCACTTTTCGATATTCCATTCCATTCGTCAATTTTTTTTTCATATCTTCCCTTCTTTTAGAAATGTTATAAAAAGATATTGGATGAATCTTCCATAATCAGCCACCTTACAATTGGCGAATTTACTGTAAAGTGTTGGAAGATTCGTTTATATTTGAAAGGAATCGTGGACGGTAAATCCGATTTCAGAAGATTACGCGAAATTTGTACTTTTAGTAATTAGCGATTAGTAAATTTATGTTTTTTTAGTATGGAGCAAACGGACAAAAGAAGATTTACTAATAGATATTTTTCATGTGCAGTTATTTTACTATCATTAAAAAAGAATTAATTTGAATGTACAAAAAAAGTTTTTCAAATGCCAAAGGTGGCCAATGGAACAATATTTGTTCATTTAGCTTAGGTTTTTTAAAAAAAGTACCTCAAATTCAATTAAAATTTCAATCATTATAAAATTTTGGCTGATGCACAGCCCGAGCAGCTGATCGTACTGACAAATTTTAGGTTTATTTTACTATCACTAAAAAGCATTACTTTAAATGCACCAAAAAAAAAAAAAAAAAAAAAAAACTTTCAAATGCCAAAAGTGGCCAATGGAACAATATTTGTTCATTTACTCTAGGTTTAAAAAAAAAGTACCTCAGATTCAAATAAAATTTCAATCATTATAAAGAATTTTTGGCTGATGCACAGCCCAAGCAGCTGATCATAGCCACAAATTAACGTTTTTAGTTTTATTTAGGCAACAAACTGATGAATAATGACGTCTTGAAAATAAAAGCATGCTTATTTCTCCGCCTTATTACGCTCATTAGAGAAATGCGAAAAAAAATCTTCGGTTTGCCAAAAAGATCACTACTAAAAATTTTGCATAACTAACTTTACTTATCATTTGCAAAGAGTTTTGATAGTGAAAGATCTAAAAATCAATCAACAGCAATTTGACATTATTGAATGGAATGTAGTTTGGAGCGTAATTAACCCTCTTTTGTAGCTAACTCTGGTACATTTTTAGCCATACCGTTAAGAACATTTCTAACGTTTCACATCAAACTTGGTTGTGGATCCGATTACGGATGATTAGGAAGATTTTATTGAATGAAAACTAGAGGTTTAGTTTTCTATTTGAATTAGTTATCGAGGTTATTTTCCTAGGTTAATAGTTGCATGATTAAAACTGGTATGTAAAAAGAAACGGCCGTTAAAATGACATTATTTTAATTTTATTCACCACAATTCCGCTTTAAATATCCACTTTTACATGATTCCCATATTTTAAAATATAAAAGTTAAATACTGTTTTGATTGTATTTACTCTACTGGAAATCGAAGATAAGAAACTGTAGAGAAAACCTGCCAAAAGAAGACGTATATTACCAAATATAATGTAACGTAGAGAGAGATTGTATTTATGTTATCAGATCAGCACAAAGTACCAAGCTGAGAAGCCTGGAGCAAAAGACCTAACAAACGAAAGTGAATAACCCGAACGTTCTTTAAGTTAAATGGTCAATCTCTGCAGTCATTGTAATTCTCTCTTTTTTAGTAGTGTGGTGATATGATCGTAATGGCCGCATTTCCCTCCCAAACTCTACATGATGTAGTAAAGAGTTGCTTCTGAATTGCCCGTATTTCGTCTAACGCATCAGATAATATAATAGCGCAATTGCGTCCGATGCGTATTCAGAAAATGCGGAAGGATCTTCCAGGTGAAGGTCCATATCAATTTAAAATACAGGGTCGGATTTTCCATTTCGTTTGATTGAAGGTTTATTTGAAGAATGGTCCAGCGCAGCGGGCTCAGCCTGCTAGTCTATCTATATTATAAAGAACAAACATATCTGTGCGTAACGCATACGTCATTTTGCGAATGGCAACACTTTGAAATTTGAAATAAAATTTTGGTTTTGCATTTTCTCTACTGCAAATTTTTAAACTTCTATGCATCACACATTTTAACTTTTTACACCGTCGTATAAGAAAAAAAAATTCTCTTTTAAATACTATTTGTTTGAAAGCTGTATCTCAATTTGTTTTTGAGATATTAATTTTTTTGTAGTTTTTAATACAAATTTTGTAATTGTGGCAACTGAAGTACTCCATTTATATTGAAAGTAAAGGGAAAATATTCATGGTTTATTATTTTTATTCATTATATTCTTATTGATGCCATTTTCACATTACAAATAAGTAACTTTTTTATAATTTTTGAACAGAAAATGATGTCAGACATTAAATAAAACACGCATTCTTCTTCATAAATCAGCTACATTTTAATATTTTTACATTACGCTGTTAAATGAGTTTGAGGCCCTCGGCAGAATGATTCATTGAGTAAAAATGATATATTTAAAACAAAACGATCATTTTTTTTTTATAAAACTAAATATTTGACCAATACTATAAATGGCGAATACTATGACAACTAAAGTCAAATTTCTAAATTTTTTTTCGCGAGTACTAAGATTAGAACTTAAGGTTTGTGCGAATGTTCACATGAAAAGTTGTATCGCACAAACGTAACTTTAACTTTGGAAATGCATTCATTAATAATCTATTCTTTTGCGCGTTAAAATACTTTCAAATTGTGAATTTGAATGGTGCGTATGTAAATTACGAGAATGTGAAAATAACGTACAGTTTAGATTTTATGGGGGAAAATTTTATGATGTGACAAAGCGAAATCCTTTTTACTGATTTTTCCTACCGTAAAAACAAACATAAGAGCTCCATCGATAACTTCATCATAATGACTCATCTTGATTACGTAATCTAATACAGTTTAATTTTTCAATAATTTAAGCAGTTGAAGTTTGTAGAAATAATATTTTGGTAGTTTTGGGTTTAAAATATTATTTGTTTTAAGAGTTATACAACCAATGTAAGATGATTTTTTTGTTGTAATTATTTTTGTAGGTTTATTATAATTTCGATCTGACAGTTCCTTTCAAACATTTTAGTACGTCGAATTTCGACGGGTTGCAACTCGTATATATAAAAGCCGTTCTCTGTGTGCATGTCCTTTATACAAATCTTCAAAATTTTTGACGTATTTGCACGAAACTTCATTTACATAGGCTTTAGAACGTAGAAAAGAGCACTGTCTACTTTAAAAAATCATCAGAACACTATTTATCCCTTTTTTCTACCATCTACCATAATTTAACATTATAGAAATATATCTTTTTAATTATCTAATTAAATCGTTACTTACCCGTTGCCACACCCTAAAAAAGGACACAATAATGTGAAAAAAGTAAGGATAACGCGTTGTTATATTTTTGCATTTTTGAAATTGACGTCATTTTTAGCAGAAAATGCACATTTTTTATATATAAAATAAAAACTTTAATTACACGAGCGGTAAAATGATGTAGCACCTTAATTTGAATGTTTTTCTTTTAATTAAAATATCTACTTTAATACAGACAGTCAAATTTCATGAAAACAATTTAGGAACAAGAAAAAAAAAAGGTTAGATATGACATCACTTTCTATCATATCTTTTCAATGTGTAGTCAAACTCACTACAGCTATAATCTGTTAAGTTCGTGTTTTATTTTATTTTATTTTTGGCGTTTTAATTTCGTTTGCCAATTTAGTTATCGAATATTACACGAAAACAAGCAAATCCTAAATTATTTACAATGTTTTTGAGCAATTGAGTTAATATTTTGTAATTGGGTTACAAGCATATTTACAAAATATGCATGCTAGAAAATTACTTTAAAATCCATTAAAAAAAATCTGTAAACTGAGATAAACATTACAAACAAATCTTACTGAAAGTAATTTGTTTTCTATAACACGTTGAAGCAATCGAATGTGCGAGGTTTAGAGGTTCAATTGCAGTAAAAGGGAAATTAATTGTTGTGACCGAAAATATGATACCAGCGTTACTGATAGACATGTCTTTTCTTTATACTATTGCATTAAGTGTAAACAGGTTCATTTTTCGTAATCGGGTTGCACGCACCTTTAAAAATATCCATGCTTGAAAATTACTTTAAAATCCACTAAAATCAGAAATTTGAGGTAAAATTTTTAAAAGAATTTCATTTGAAAGAACTTTTTTCTATTCGACATTGTAAAAAATGAAATTGTGTGATGTTTAGAAGTTAGAAAATTGCAGTAAAGGCACAATTTATGGGTTACAATTTATGGGCACTGACATAGTGTTTGTACTTTATATATGTACCATACAAACGAGAATTTCACTAAATGTTGCGAGATTTGATGGATTTTTTTTTTCATATTGTGAGGAAAAATCACATATTTTTCTCTTACATAACGCGCATCCTGTTATTAAAGCTCAGGGATTTTACTGTGGTTGCGAGACAATAACGTCATGTTTTCTGATTGCCTTTTTAACGATTTGTGGATGGGAATGCACAAGTTTCAGTTATTGTAATTGTCGTGTTACTTCGTTTTAATTTATTTTACTTGGAAGGCTCCTTATAATTGACACGGGCGAAGCCGGGCAATTCTGCTAGTAATTCCTAAAATAATGAAGCTGTAAACAAAACTGGTATGGAGGCATAGCATAACTCGTCTGTTTACTTTTACAAGTCTGAACGTATCCCTAGACAATTTCCCTTTCATTTTCAATATCTATTCTAGGTGCGTGTATGTAATTATATAAATACGCAGCACCTAGATTCGTAGTCTCGTCCGTCCGTCCGTCTGTCCATAGAAAAGCGCAGAAACGTTTTCTTGAGTCCTTTCCAATTTTATGAAAATCGAATCAAAACTTAAAAAGATACTCATAAAAGTTTCCTTCATTCTATTCAGTCCTGAATTCAATGATTCTAGGTTACCAGGATGATGACGACCTACTGAAGAGGTTCTGTTCCTTAAATCCTATTACTCTATAGAATCTTCATAAATTTTGTATTCATGCCTTTTTGCATAAAAGTGCAACCGCTATTGAACCAAGTTCTGACTCTTTATAAAACGAGGATACGAAACCACCATTGGCCACTTTTGACGTACCATTTCCGACTTGTTATTGTAAATATCGTCTTAGCGTGTTATTAATATTAGTTTTACTTTTTTACCCGACTGCCAAGAAGGGTTATGGTGTTTCGCGCGTATCTGGGTATGTGGATTTCTTTATACCCTCGAAACCCTCCCAACGGCTGGATGGAGTTGAATGAAGCAGGTCTCTATCGATTCATCTTAACCGTCCGATGGTTATAGGATAAGTTTTATTTTTTATACATTCAAAATGGCGGTAGAGACGAAAAAAAAATTACGCACCCTATTGAGTGGCCTAGCATTGGATATGTCTTTCAAAATGAAGACGATGTTTCATGGACTCTTTTACAGTCAAAAGCTCCGTTTCAATAGGACACAACCTGGAAGTTGTGTAGGTAGGATCTCTAGCTTGACTGCAACTCTAATCTTCATCTACGGGCCTCATCAAAACAGTGTTTATAGATAGGAACTAACCATTAAACACAACTTACAAGTTATTCATACAAGTAAATAAAAAAAGTAGGTAAGTAATATAAAAAAGTCTCACATGCATAAGAAATAATAAATGAGTTCGCTTTTTACACAGTCGGGTTTTTTGATTATTTAAATGTAATTAATTATTTGTTTACGCAACGAAAATTTCGTATTTCCACCACTCGAAAAGCCTCAGCCCCATGTCTTTTTGCCACAAAATGATGCACCCCCGCACGGGGTACTTTCGGTTCTTTGAATGTCCCTTCAACAGGAAGGTGGATGGGGTAAGAGGGCTCCATTCCTAGGCCACCCAGATCGCCTGATCGAACGCCGCTGTACCTTTTCCTTTGAGGATTTGTAAAGGACATCGTTAACAGGAGGAAAATGTCGAACCTGGATGACCCAAAGGCCACGATGACAACCGCAATTACCGTTGTGGAGGCCTACACGCTTGCCCCTACCTGGCGTGAAATGGCGAGGGAGAGCTCACCTGTGGAAATTCGTTGACAAGGGTCCTAAAACTTTTGGAATCTATCTCACCATGAGTGTTATTCATTTAAATTTATCTGCATTATTGAATGAATTATGACACATCAAAATGCGTCCCACCCTTTATAGGCACTCTCTATCATAGAGTCACGATTCAAAATAGGCAACCCCCTCATCTGAGTGACCCATGATTCCTAGAAGCGCTCTTTATCTTTGAAAACCCCAGAAACCGATCTAGTGTCGAGATTCAGAAAAGCAAAGTTTCTAGGACTGCCCCTGATTTTCGGAAACGTTTCCAAGTCCATTTGAGAGTGTATTAATACGTTTTCTCTAACCGGAATATCGGTTTTTATAGGACGCTCGTATTTATAAACCGATTTAGATGAAATTAATTGTATGCGTAGTACATACCAATGTCTCGACCGAGTTCGTTGGCCAGATTCATCCGCCGTCTTGTTTCAAAATGGCGGCCATTTAATATTTTTAATTAAAATTTTAAAAGCGGTGCAAATAAATTAAAAACTGAAAAATATTTTTTCTTAAGACTTTATTCTTAATATATGGATTCCGAAGCATGTTTTGTTTCGTCTTTCTGTTAAAAAATGGCTGAGATAGAGCAGTTAGAATTTCTATAGTGGGTAACATTTTCAAACAATCTGATTTTTGCCTCGCCTTGTAACTCTCGAATTTATAAACCGATTTGAATAAGATTAACCATCTGCATAGTACATATGAATGTCTCGACCGAGTTCGCTGGCCAGCTTCATCCGCCATCTTGTTTCAAAATGGCGGCCATTATTTTTTTTTATTATTATTGCCGCGCAATGCTTAAATATTATTAATATCCATTAGCTTCAAATTCTCACCAAGCTTGGCGACAGTTGGAGAAATATCACCAAATTTGGCGACCCAAAATAAGTAACCCTAAATGATGCCAACTTGACTGTAGCTTACTCACTTGGCGCAATTCTCATTGAAATTCAGTATTGACGAATATTCTCTTATCGGGATCGTCGCGTTTTCGCTTCTTAAAATTTGAGTAAAATGAGCTTCGAGTAAAATTTTCAAAACTTTTAAAACCAAGAAATATGAAAGCTACCTTTTCCTCCCGGCCCCTGCCGAAATTTCTTTTGTATTTGGAGTGGCTCCGTTTGTAAGAAGTTTCGATTGTAACGAAGTTAGATTGTAACGAAGACTTTTAAGTTCCAGCTCAAAGTGCCTTTCAGCGTATTGCTATTAAGGAGGCTTATGCGAGTTCCATCTTTAATATTTCTTAATAAATTTGTGAATGCTCTCGCTCGTTCTCTAAAATAGTCTTAGGCTAAACTTGAGGGAGAAAACTCTATCCATTCCCTGACCGATTTATTTAAGTAAAGGTGTTTTCCAGAGAAAAGAACTGCATTATTCCGTACCGACCTTGCCTGGGTCGTTACAGGTTTACTATTGTGTTTTCCTGTTCCCGGTCCTCTCTGTTTTCATACACGAAAACGCAATGGTTAACCTACCGATCCACCCACTAAAATCAGGTCTGCAGGGGGTTTCCACCAAGATTTGACTTGGTAGACCCGTTACATTTTAATATGTGAATGCAGTTTGCACTCATCGAGGAATTTCAGCCTTCCACTCTCTGTGCATACGCCTCCCGGTTGACTTGTTTCGATCTAAATATGTTGTGAAGAATCCAATGTAACTCACAGAAAAGCCTCATATATATATAAAAAAACTCTATATAAGAAAACGCACGTATAAGCATCCTAGCTCAAAATATTTCTAAGTCTCAAGGTTCTGCAGTAGATGATCAAAAGAATCGATTCATCTCAACCAATCTTACCTTTTGACTGAAAAGAAGGAAGGACATGAAAAGAGTAGGAGTTACGGAATCCCTTTTAAGTAGAAAGCTTGCCGATATTTTCCCAGGACGATTTAAAACTGAAACTAGATGTGAAATTTTCTCACGCTAGAAGGGAGGGTCCCTCTTGACCTATGATATCGAAGCTTGTTAATGATGTCACTCAGCCTAGGCTCTGAATGGGCCTTTGCTTTAAGAAAGGCGAGTTAACGAGCAGAGGAAGGGAGGCTAAAAGAGGGAGACGTGTTTGTGATCCCAAAGAGAGAAGTTTGCTCTCAGAGTGGGGCTGCGACAGGTCCGAAGGAAATAAAAACAGTCTGCCGACTCAGGCAGGATAATATTTCTCCGGTAGAAACCGCGATGTAAAAGAAGTTGACAGCAGATTGTTGTAGACAAAGAAACAGAGGCAGCTGTTTTCGTACGAACTAACGTGAAAGGACTCTAATTTTATATTGAGAAAGAAGCCATTAGAAGACTGGATGCTAATCCTATGTTTGCTGAACTTGTGCTTTTAAATGAACATTGTCGTAAGCTGTAACATACCCCAAAAATAATATAGTTGTATTTCAAGTAATAACTAAGAAATTTAATTTATTTTATGTCATTTCGATAAAATATTTGGTTTAAATTCTACTTGGGCCTCCGCTTGACTGAAGTTCCACGCTACCACTTCCACCCTTAAGTCGAAGGTTTTACAATGTATAGTTTAGGGCATAAAATATTTTTCCTGATATGTGTTTTTTGAGTAATTAAAAAAATGCTAAAATATTGGATCCCTAAATGTCAAACGTTGCTGAAATCCAAAGAGTTGATCACAGCGACATCTGCAGGATATTTTCTAAAACTCCAAGACGATTTGGTCCATAGATTAACATACAAGATGGAACACTTCCGTAGAGCGTAATGGTAATGCGATTGCGATAGTAGCGCCTTTAGTGACAAAGGGGAAGAAACTCCCCACCCTTGTAATATTTTTATTAGTGAGTATCTACATCTACTTTATTGTGATCTTTCTTTTTTTAATGTTGCATATTTACGTTTTCAACAGAATCTTACACCGATACATGAACATAGAATATATATCCTATTTTATATACCTGATATCTGTTCTATGTTTATTCACGGATATATGCATTTTTTTTTTTTTACACGATGAGTGAACGATTTAAGTGCAACGAAAATCAAGGTAAAATTTCGTCTTGAATGCTATATATCAAGTAAATATGATGTAATTGGATTTAAAGCTACATAAAGCAATGGTGTCATGTAAAATTATACGAAATATTGCACTCTACAAGTCCCAGAAAATTTCATAAATATTCCCATTGGGTAGGAAAATTTTTTATAGCCGATGTTTCATTAATTTATGAATTTTAACGTATTAAACAATCGTTAGAAAAATCTTTTAAAATTTACTCATTTTCACTTTCTCATAGATAAAATAAAAATATTGTTTTTAATGTAAATAACGTACAATCAATTCAATAATATTTATAATATTAACATATAAGAAATAATAATAAAATTACAGATGGTGAAAAATCCTTTCGACAAATTTTTTAAATTATATAAATCTAAAAGTTAAAAATAAATAGAGGTACTGACATGACACTCAAAAAATTTTCATTCGATATGAATAAATTAACACAATGCCTGAATTTTTTACAATTTAATCTCATAAACTTACATATTTACGTTCTTAACAGAATTTTCTAGGGTTTTTCTTTCATATTATTACTCTAATTATCATTTTGTAAGTTAAAGGTGAACGATACAAGTACGATAAACAAAAAAGCAGCTAAATAAATAAGACATAAATACAATATCGCCTTCCACTACTTCGTTTTAGGAAAAGAATAGATATTCAAAACATAGAGCGTAAACATATTTCTTTAACATTCTTTAACATTCAACATAACTTTAATTTCGGAGGCTTGTTCATTTCCCCCCTTGTCGGTAGTGACGCTAGTACTGTTGCCGTTACAGATTTTGCCGTAAATGTCACATCTTGTATGTTAATCTATGATTTGGTCTATATGCTGTAATAATACGATGTTTGCTTTGAAATTTGAAAATATATCGCAGATGTCGCTGCGATAGGTTCCCTGGATTTCAGCATCATTGCACGTTTAAGGGATACAACTTTTTAGTGCTGTTTGGATAGCAGATTTAAACACTATATATTCTAGACGCTGTACTGTAACCAAACTCTCTCTGTGTTCAAACCAAACATAACATACTCCATTCAGCTATAAATTTCAATTGGTCAAATGTTGAATCCTGTGATAAATAGATTTAAATCCCGGAAAAGACACCCCCTATACGACTCTATAAAATGTTTTATATTTTTTGATCTAATAACTCTATTTGTAAGGGGTATGCATCATTTTTTTCAAAAAACTTCAGAGTAGCCGGTTCCCAAACTTAGGCGATTCGTCATACAGTTTACAAATTTTTCTCTCTCCACTTAATGTGTAGTTTTATTTATAAAGACGTTTTCTTAAACTCTATCCTATGAAAAAGACTAAACTTTACACAAAGCTTAAAATCGATAACATATACATGAATCTCTTTGTGAAAATGGAATAATCATAAAACAAATCCTTCTTTTAAGGAAGGATTTGTTAAGGAACGTATTGTAAAAAAATACAGTTTAAAAGCCAATGCAATTAAAATTTGTTAATCTCAAATCGTTCTTAAGACAAAATTTAGCTAAATTTATTCATCTTTTTTACCCCTTTTGCTTTCTTATCATACGCAGTATAGGGTAAGTCTTGTAATCGTTTTAAAAATCGAAAATTTTTTTTGACGGATTTACACGTTTTAGACACCGGAGATTCCGAAAAACTCAGTTTTAGAAAAAAAATTGCCGTCCGTCTGTGTGTGTGTTTCGTTCGTGTTTGTGTAAACGTTCTTTCTCCCGAACAAATTGAGATAGAGACATGAAATATGGTGTGTATTTAGTATATACAGTCGAGTCTCTCTATGACGAAACTCCATACATCGAATTTCTCTATATAACAAATTTTTAGTAGGAACGGTCCCCTTTTCCCATGATCTCATTAAAAACAGTCTCCATATAGCAAAATATCTATCTCCATATAACGAATTTTTTCATAAAATGTTCTTTATTTATGTAGTTTTTAAAAAGCATCCAAATCACATGAAATCAATTTTCCATCACTGATTCCTGATTTATCGTTCAGTGCTGGGTGTTTTATATTAATTTTCTGCCTTGAATCTCCTTGTTCTTTATGCCCAACGAATTCATTTCACCCCCCTCCCACACACCTTTCAACCTTTTTCTTAAAACAGTGTCAATTGGATTGTTACACATATAAGAGCGGTATCAGAGAGGTAATTGAAGTTTAAGATGAATGAGATCAAAGATCATTCAGAAGGTTAAATTAGAAAAATAAACTCTCTTTTAATCAAGCACAACAAGTCGATATTCGTAATATTCACTGCCAGAAAGCTCTCCCGAACAAATTGAGATAGAGACTTGAAATATGGTGTGTATTTAGTATATACAGTCGAGTCTCTCTATGACGAAACTCCATACATCGAATTTCTCTATATAACAAATTTTTAGTAAGAACGGTCCCCTTTTCCCATGATCTCATTAAAAACAGTCTCCATATAGCAAAATATCTATCTCCATATAACGAATTTTTTCATAAAATGTTCTTTATTTATGTAGTTTTTAAAAAGCATCCAAATCACATGAAATCAATTTTCCATCACTGATTCCTGATTTATCGTTCAGTGCTGGGTGTTTTATATTAATTTTCTGCCTTGAATCTCCTTGTTCTTTATGTCCAACGAATTCATTTCACCCCCCTCCCACACACCTTTCAACCTTTTTCTTAAAACAGTGTCAATTGGATTGTTACACATATAAGAGCGGTATCAGAGAGGTAATTGAAGTTTAAGGTGAATGAGATCAAAGATCATTCAGAAGGTTAAATTTGAAAAATAAACTCTCTTTTAATCAAGCACAACAAGTCGATATTCGTAATATTCACTGCCAGAAAGCTCTCCCGAACAAATTAACATAGAGACTTGAAATATGGTGTGTATTTAGTATATACAGTCGAGTCTCTCTATGACGAAACTCCATACATCGAATTTCTCTATATAACAAATTTTTAGTAGGAACGGTCCCCTTTTCCCATGATCTCATTAAAAACAGTCTCCATATAGCAAAATATCTATCTCCATATAACGAATTTTTTCATAAAATGTTCTTTATTTATGTAGTTTTTAAAAAGCATCCAAATCACATGAAATCAATTTTCCATCACTGATTCCTGATTTATCGTTCAGTGCTGGGTGTTTTATATTAATTTTCTGCCTTGAATCTCCTTGTTCTTTATGCCCAACGAATTCATTTCACCCCCCTCCCACACACCTTTCAACCTTTTTCTTAAAACAGTGTCAATTGGATTGTTACACATATAAGAGCGGTATCAGAGAGGTAATTGAAGTTTAAGATGAATGAGATCAAAGATCATTCAGAAGGTTAAATTAGAAAAATAAACTCTCTTTTAATCAAGCACAACAAGTCGATATTCGTAATATTCACTGCCAGAAAGCTCTCCCGAACAAATTGAGATAGAGACTTGAAATATGGTGTGTATTTAGTATATACAGTCGAGTCTCTCTATGACGAAACTCCATACATCGAATTTCTCTATATAACAAATTTTTAGTAAGAACGGTCCCCTTTTCCCATGATCTCATTAAAAACAGTCTCCATATAGCAAAATATCTATCTCCATATAACGAATTTTTTCATAAAATGTTCTTTATTTATGTAGTTTTTAAAAAGCATCCAAATCACATGAAATCAATTTTCCATCACTGATTCCTGATTTATCGTTCAGTGCTGGGTGTTTTATATTAATTTTCTGCCTTGAATCTCCTTGTTCTTTATGTCCAACGAATTCATTTCACCCCCCTCCCACACACCTTTCAACCTTTTTCTTAAAACAGTGTCAATTGGATTGTTACACATATAAGAGCGGTACCAGAGAGGTAATTGAAGTTTAAGGTGAATGAGATCAAAGATCATTCAGAAGGTTAAATTAGAAAAATAAACTCTCTTTTAATCAAGCACAACAAGTCAATATTCGTAATATTCACTGCCAGAAAACTCCCGAGATCCACTGGCATGACACATGACCTGATGCGCTCCACAAAAAAAGTGGTCGAGAAAGAAGGCGCAAGCACACTATTGGTCGAATGGCAAATTATCCCTCGACAGCCGCGAGAGCAGATCACTGTTACCATTTAAAATACGTTTTCATCTATCCAAACCAAAGCTCTCAACCCTTACAGTTACAGTAATGTTTATTGTTTCTGGCTTTCTTTAGTGTGAAAGATTCACAAAACTTAATCTGTTTGAGTGCGTTTTTTTACTACTTCTGCAAAAAATGTCTCCTAGGAACTGCATAACTCTCTGTGATAAAGTGACGATTTTGAAAAAAATCGATAAGGTATTGAAAAAAAAAAGATGTGGCAAAAATGTTTGGGATTCCGGCAAGCACTTTGTCAACAATAGAGAGTCAGTCACCAAGCAGAATTCGGACCTTGGTTCGGCGCGAAAAAGAAAGAGGACGTGCCAATACGAGGACTTAGACGAAGGAATGTTTAAGTGGATTATAGGGATAAAGGACTGGTATCTAGTAATTTCGGAACCAATGATTTTAGAAAAGACTCTAGAATATGCTTCATCTCTTGGGAAACTCTGACTTCCAAACCAGCATTGGTTGGCTAGAAAAGTTCAAGAAGAGACATGGGTTATTCCAGAAAACTATCTGCGGTGAAAATGCAGATGCTCCGGTGACAACATGTGAGAACTAGAGTCTTAAAGTAGCAGAAATTCTAAAAGAATTCGATCCTGAGAACATTTTCAATGTTGACGAAACAGGTCTCTTTTACAAGTGTCTCCCAAATAAGACTCTGGCGTTTAAAGAAGATAACTGTTTTGGCGGCAAACAAAGGATTACTATTTTGTTGTTTGCTAACATGTCAGGGAAAGAAAAATTAAAGATGCCAGTCATTGGGAAAAGTAAATCTCCTCAGTGTTTTAGAGGGGTGAAGTCCTTAGAAGTGGACTATGATTTTAGTAAAAAGTTCTGGATGACCACTGAAATTTTTGACAAATGGATAAAAGCACGTGACAATCAAATGAGAAAACAACGTCAAAAAATTGCTTTGCTTATTGATAATCGTCCAGCTCACTCTCAAAACTGTGGAGAAAAACGGCAAAATGTTGAAGTTATTTTCTTATGACCCAATTGCACATAAAAACTGCAGCCCATCGGAATAATAAAAAATCTAAAGCTGCTTTATAAAAAAAGAATTCTTAAAGAACTGATCATAGCTACTGAAAAAAATGATTCCACCCAAGACGTCATTAGTCTTAGAAAGTGTATTGCGGAACTTTATAAAGCTTGGAGATTTGATGTAACTGAAAAAAAAATTACAGTTGCTTCAAAAAGTCGGGCTTTTCTAAACTGAAGAATAATGCAGATTCTGAGATTGAAGAAGATGTGGCTTTAGCAGATTTAAAAGAGAAATTCAAATTAATTAAGAAACGCGGAAATGTCGAAGAAAATGTTATTCTGATTTTTTAGAAGTGGATGACAATCTCACTATTGCGCAATACCCTACTGATAGTGATATTTTAAGCAGCGTTATGAACAATGATGCTGGGGAGTATAACGGCGTTACCGTTATATATTCATTATTCCTCCTTTTCCCTCAAAAAATCAACTTTTAACTTTACTGGTTTATTATAAATGGTTATTATTCTCCCCCCCCCCCCCTTCAAATAAAATATTTAGTTTAAATTTGACATTTTAGAGTTAATTTCATATGTCTTTATTCATTTTCTTCCCCCCCCCCCCTACCACTACTGTAAGTTTCGCTTTTACTTTTTAAAGGCTTTTCAAATGCAGACATCATTTATCTTGGTTCCTTTTTCTGTCTTTCAAATTCACACGATAGAAAAAGATCTTAACCGCAGTTATTTTCCATTGAAATAAGGTAAAAGAATAAAATACAAATGAATCTCTTTTCGCTTTGCAGCCAACGTTATCTAATGCATATTTTCCCAGCCTCTGGGCTTGCATTAGTATTCAATTCTCACCCTTGTACTCTGTCGGATACAAACCATATGCCCATTGCTGACTAATTTGCAGCTGCAGTTAGATCTGTAACATGCATATAAAAATCACGTGTTCCTTTCTTTAACCACTTTCCCTTACCGCAAGAATGTTAGGACACGTGTAACCATAAATAGCTCGCCATGGCGTAAGTTTGAATTCTATGTAATACTTCGAGATGCCTCTGATTCCTTTGTCCACGCCACCAATATTCATCGCCAATACAGTACAGATGTTGCTATTCATCTCGCCAATGAGTGAGTGATTGTAATGAATATTTTACCACTACTGCCTCTGAACTTGAGTGTGACAGACCTCGGCTCTCTGCCCTTCGGGGGGCTGCCCCGTCGGGCAGTCTCGTCTGACTTCTCCCGCCCACTGTACCATCATGGCCCTTCCTTTAAAAAGTTTCATAATAAAGAAGTAAGTCCTCGAAATCCTCGTGTTGGAGTTTTTTTTTATTCATCCACGAAGCTGGACTCTCTGATCTAATTAAATCTCCTCTACACAAATTGGGACGGGAGAAGTCAAACGAGAGGCTGCCCGACGGGGCAGCCCCCCGAAGGGCAGAGAGCCGAGGTCTGTCACACTCAAGTTCAGAGGCAGTAGTGGTAAAATATTCATTACAATCACTCACTCATTGGCGAGATGAATAGCAACATCTGTACTGTATTGGCGATGAATATTGGTGGCGTGGACAAAGGAATCAGAGGCATCTCGAAGTATTACATAGAATTCAAACTTACGCCATGGCGAGCTATTTATGGTTACACGTGTCCTAACATTCTTGCGGTAAGGGAAAGTGGTTAAAGAAAGGAACACGTGATTTTTATATGCATGTTACAGATCTAACTGCAGCTGCAAATTAGTCAGCAATGGGCATATGGTTTGTATCCGACAGAGTACAAGGGTGAGAATTGAATACTAATGCAAGCCCAGAGGCTGGGAAAATATGCATTAGATAACGTTGGCTGCAAAGCGAAAAGAGATTCATTTGTATTTTATTCTTTTACCTTATTTCAATGGAAAATAACTGCGGTTAAGATCTTTTTCTATCGTGTGAATTTGAAAGACAGAAAAAGGAACCAAGATAAATGATGTCTGCATTTGATAAGCCTTTAAAAAGTAAAAGCGAAACTTACAGTAGTGGTAGGGGGGGGGGGAGAAAATGAATAAAGACATATGAAATTAACTCTAAAATGTCAAATTTAAACTAAATATTTTATTTGAAGGGGGGGGGGGGGAGAATAATAACCATTTATAATAAACCAGTAAAGTTAAAAGTTGATTTTTTGAGGGAAAAGGAGGAATAATGAATATATAACGGTAACGCCGTTATAGGGAGAGTGACAATGAGCATGAAAATAAAAACGTACAACAAGAGAAAAAAAACATCACGCAGTGAGATTATGAGTTCTTTTGATCTTATAAGAAGTGAACTTCAAATGGAAGAAAATGTTTCAGATACAATTTTTCATTCTTTGCTAAAGTGTGAACATTTTTTCAAGAGTGTAACAATTTTGAAATCAAAACAGCGAAAAATTACAGATGTTTTCTTCTAAAATTAATGCAAGCTTTCCTTATGTGATTTTTATTATGTTTTCAAATAAATGTCTGTTCTCATTTTTGAAACTGCTTAAATCATTAAGAAATACAATACTAGGTTAATATTTATAGTTAAATATTTCAAATTCTTAATTAAACACCTCAAAAATAATTTTTATTCAAAATTTACACATTAAATAGGAATTTTTAATCATTCTCTATATAACGAATTTTTTACTGGAACAATGGATTTCGTTATATAGAGACTCGACTGTAATAATGGAAAGAAACCAATTGAACATCAGTAATCTCGATTATCTAGAACTATTTTTTTTTTTGGACTCTCGAACTATTTGTTCTGATAAAAGGTATGTAAAAATTTTTGAAATTGTTTATTTTAAGGAGTGACTATAAATGACAATAAAAAAAAACATACATTATGCATAAAGAAGGAAGTCGATCGGATACTGAGTTGCTGAGATATTTGTAATCTTATTTTTCACACTCTTGACCTTGTATTTAATTCAAATTTCAATTCAAAGATGTATTTTAATTGGAAATAAGACGCTTCATCCGATGCAGTAAACTACTAATTAATACGATGATCATTTTTGGAGTTATAAGGATGTTTCTTCTACGCAATTCGGTACTACTCGATGATCCCGCCGACCCCAAAACGATCGTCAAACTATAAAATTAAATGACAATAATGGCTTAAGTGTCACATTCACTTGACATTAAACAGGTTAATGTGTTTGTTACGTCATCAAATGATTTTTAATTCGACGTTTTATAATCTTTTACTAATTTATTTGTTTTTTCGATATTAAAAGTAAAAATGATGCCAAACTGTATAATTTGGCGAGTCGTTTGGCGATTTATACGATGTGTCGAAATGGGTCCACGGGATCATCGAGTAGTACCCGCAATTCAGTCATAGAGCATGACTATGTATTAAAGATATTTCAATATACGTTTCAATTTTATTTTGGAATTGCAATGCATTTCATTAATAGTTTACACACATGTTTTATTTTCCTATTTTATATTATGCATATCCATGATGGGTAAATACTACGGTGGGCCCCAACGACTCGTTTCTCTTTTTGGCCTTTAATATTGTAACCTATTGACTGTCTAAGGCTGACCACTCATTTTGGGAACCGGAATGTAGAGATTTCACCCCTTGGGTACATTGGACGACTGAGACACGTCATGCATTTGACCACTGGCGCCTACTTTTATATGCTATTTATACCACTATTTAAAGAAAAAAAAATTGTAGTATATTTCTCTTGCACATGTTGTCAAAGTGTATAGGAAAAATTTTTGTTTTGAAAGAGTGGAATTAAAAAAGAAAAAAAACGCCACTGGCAACCTTGAAATAAATGTGTACCCAAGCGGTTAATGCATTTTTTGAAAGCTGTAATTTATTTGTGATCTTTAAATTTTTACAGCGATGACCACCTCGGGAACTCAGCTTTCGCTTTAGAGTGTTAGTGCAATCCCGGGGGGTAGACCACATCCACTCCTCCCGACTCTCAACCAGAGTCTGATATAGCTCGTCCCTGACCCACCAGTGGGTCTCAAATGAGTTCCATAGTTTGGGAACTGGTGTTTTAGAATACTTAAGTAAGGCAAAAAGTAAATTTAGCAAACAAAAATATGTTTGTTTTTCTTTCGATATTGCTGCGTTCTGGAGAGTGTTGACAAATCTAACGGACTGTTTTATTCAGAAATTCCGAATTCATACCAGAAGAATTTGAATAGTCATTTCCTTTCACATTAACTGCTGCCGGAAGGCGGAGCGCCGTCCCCCAACTGAAGGTTTTTTTTTTTGCATAGATTTTCATTAAAAAATATAAAATCATACAAATTCAAGGTTGTACACTGCCGAAGGCAACAAGGACCCGCCAGCATTAGGATCGTTTGAAAATGTTTTCATTTAAATAGCATATAAAATAATTAAACATTGATTATAGGTATATTTAAGGTTATTATCATGGGCTTGGGTAACTCGGGTAGGTCATTTACATAAAACAAAAGTAACTATTCAAACTTTCTGGTGAGAATTCAAAAGTTTCGGTAACCCGTAAAGTGAAAATACAAATAGGAGAAATAAAGGAGAGCCACGAGATAAGGGTTATAACCAAGCATTTATTTGTATAATACAATGTCAACAGATAGAACAATTAGGCTTCCAGTTTTATTCAATGAACGTAACTTGGGAAGTAGTTAACAGAATAGTTTTTTTATAAATATTTACCCTTAGCACCGATAGACAAATCCTTCTTTACAGCAATAGAAACAGCATGCAGCTTAATTTGTTATTTTATTTTTTGCTTGATATGATTACTTATAATTTCTCTCTCTTTCTCACTCTGTTTTTTAAATTAGACTCTGTGGGACATCCTAAACACAAAAACCGTATTTGGCATATTTATAGGTCTTCAAGGAGTAAGAAATAAGTGAAGGAAACCTAAGAAAGAATGTTTGAAGCTTGGGTGAAGTATACTTAACTGATGTGCATATTTTCTTGATAGTGTCAAAGGGGACGTCAGTGGAAAATAGGGAAACACTGAATCCGGAATAGGAACAAGAGAGCTGAATTGCTGAATCTGAGAAAATGAAAATGGCTGGATCAAAAGTGACCGAACGAGGAAATATTACAAAAGAAGTCGTGCTATTTTAACCCATTGATGCCTAGCGTCCCAATTTTTGGGGCGCTTCAAATTTTAATAAATTTGTATAATTTTCTTCTTCTGTATAACATGAAAGTTGCATGAAATAATTATCTATAAATGTCTTTATCTGTTAACGAAAGATGCCTGCATAAGATGGCTATTTATTTGCTTAATGAAGGCTTTTATCATTTTTCATTTTTCAAGATGATGGTATGTAAAAAGTAAGTTTATTTGTGTTTTTTCAAAAAAGGATCTAAATAAACAAGTCCTCCTCTTAGCTTGCAGACTTCTTTGAAATACGGATTTTTTCAGATTGTGAAATTATAGGTTCAAGCCTATTTTTTATGCATTTTTGTAACGTACAAAATAGAGGGCGCTAAGCATGAATGGGTACCTATTTTTATGAGCCATTTAAGGAACAGTTATTGATGTAAAGTTCT
This sequence comes from Maratus speciosus, assembly GCA_963932465.1. Taxonomy (NCBI): domain Eukaryota; kingdom Metazoa; phylum Arthropoda; class Arachnida; order Araneae; family Salticidae; genus Maratus; species Maratus speciosus. The sequence goes on from OZ010789.1 coordinate 6,320,702, forward strand.
TTTCAAGATGATTATGAAACAATTTGTTTTTAAGCCTCCAATACGATTTATTCTTAGTTTATTATTACTAATACTTATAATGTTATTAGTCTCTGTAAAATAATAAATATATTTTTGTAGTAGGTCATAAGAATAGTATTTATAGTATATAATATGCAATTTCAAACGTTATTTTATATCAATTTAGACAATATATATATTTATTCATATTATACTATTACAAATTATTATATTTAGTACGTTTATTTTTTAACAAATAAATACAAATATATTTCACTGCAATTTATTTTAGTATTCTTCCACTTCACTTTAAAGTGATTTTACCAACAAATTTGAGAAAACAAAAATTCAGGTACAAATGGGTTAAATGTTGGGACAAAATAGGATAGATCCCCCTGTTACAGCGGCCTCCCGAACAGGAATCGCCACTTGATGAGATTGCGCCTATCACCAAATTAGGGTGTAAAATATCGTCAAATGATGATTAATATAGTGTACAGTGTTGTAAGAGTGCACATTCGTCATAACAACATACTCGCGTGAAATATGTTGCTACTAAGTTCAATTCGGTTTCAAATGGGATCGAGAATGATTTGTGTTCCAGAAAAAAAAAATGCGATTACATTAATAACAAGTGGCACAACAGATGAGTTAAAATTTTTTAAACACTTCAGATCCGTTTATTTTTCTATTTGAGTTTTAAATATTTTCAATAATTTCCTGATTATTTTGAACGGCAAAATTACGAAACTGTTGGAAACGAATGAGAAATCTCCATAGTATATTGTTGTTACTGTAGTAAGAGGACACTGATAACTCCATTTTGCAAAATTAAAAATTTATAAAAGTGCGAATTTTCTCCTTCTGATTTTTTTTATCATTATTATTCTTCTTAAATGTTTCTGGTAGTTTGTTAGAAGTTTAATAACAAATACAAATAGTTTCGATACATTCATTCTTTTATAATCAGATGTTCGAAAAATGTGCACTCTTTCACTACTCGACGCTATAGGTCAATTCCATCGTAACTGACGTAACACTTTATCATCGAATTTTGTTTTCAAAACTGTGTAGAAAATTAACTAATACAGCTAGAACAGATTTTTACAATTTAAAATATTTCTTGCTTTACTTACCCAAATACCTGCAGATTATTTAAATCTCTCTTTGAGTCCCCAAAATTGCAATTCAAAATTCTGTAACTGACGTAACATAAAATAGACAAACATTTTTTCTGCCTTCATTGAAGTGTAAAAATGATCAAAGCTATCCCGTTAAAAAAAGTGATTTAATGTTTTCAATAACACTAAGTAATGGCAAATCGTAACAGTAACTTGTTTAATTATCTCTGAACAATAAAAAAGAAAAAAATGGCATTTACACGTGTAACTGACGTAACTTTTATTGTGTAACTGACGTAACATTATGATTTTACAAAGACAATAATGGTACTTAACTTAGTTTGTAAACAGTCATTTACAATGCCTTTTTATTAGGGTTTTATTATAGAATATAAAAATATCAAGCTTTTCAATCATACCCTTAAAATAAACATATCAAAATTTTTATTTCCCCCCCAAAATGAGATTTTTCTGCGGAATTGCCCTATAGTTAAATAAGACAATGTATCCAACACTGGTAATTATGTAAAAAGTACCAGAAGTCAACTTTCCTGTTCCTGTTCTATCTCAGTGGTTCCCCATTAGAAAACAGACTGAGCTTCTTCGCGGTTACCCTGTTGGCAACAAAAATATGGCTTGGGTCCTACGACTTCACTCCGATTCCATAATAAAGTTGGTTCTCCGGTCCGTTTCTTACTCCTTGGTGTTTTTCTAACGTGCCGTAGCCTAGAACTGATGGTCAGGCTATCCTATACGGCTCTAAAATTTAACATAGACTCAATCGCGTAAAAATAGAATCTGTATCATTGAGAACATTTATGCCTGGAACTGGATTTGAACTTTCGAGAAAACGGGAACTGAAACTACGGTAAACTCTGGGCGTCGAATTGGGGCTGAAACACGTAGCAGTTCCTTCGTTGTTATGCATCGTTTAAAGGAAATTATATATTTATATCAGTTGTTCTTTCAGTATATTTTTGTTATTTTTTATTTGCTGCATATTCGTTAATTTATTTACAAAATAAACGCTGTAAAATTTGACACTTTGTACTTTTAAAAATCATCACAGCAGTCACTTTATGGTTTTGATTTTATTACAAATTGGGTCGGTCATAAAGATTTTTATTTACTTGTTGTCATTGAAACAAAAGATGCTCTTAAAATAAGTTTTTACTATTGCAAAATAAACTCTAAGTCTTGAATAACTTCATGTTTAAAAAGTATTAAAGAAAATAAATATTGATAAAAACCAATTTTGAAATTAAATTTTGATAAGTATTGAAATAGAATGTATTTGGCAGTAAGTACCTTGCAGATGTGGCGAAAGTGATGTCTCATCATGTGACCTATGTGAGCTTTAACGTTGTGTTTAAGGTTTTTGGTTGTTTTAGTGTTGCTTTTTATCTCTAAAAGACGGTTTCTGTCTTTGTCAAGAACTGACACCAAATTATTCCACAGCCTTCAACACAAATACCACGATCCCTTCCGGTCACGCAATGTGATGTCACTTCCGTCACACGAGTACACATATTTACTACTATAGTTAAATAAGACATCTTTTTGTTCATTAGTCTTTATACAAAGAATACATTTTTACATTAGATTATCAAAGACTTCAGAGTAGCGTCTAAGCGAATCATAACGGATCCACCTAACGCCATAACAATAACTCAGAACTGTGATGTTATGCTTTTTTCTTATCTATGATAATATTTGTATGAATACCAACATCTACATCAATATACACCTATACATTGATGTTTCTTAGTCACATCCAATAAGAATATTGTTTTGTACTTTTACGTATTTTGTTTGGGGAAAATGCAGTCGATTTCAGATGGAAGTTTGACTGATATATTGTAATGTTAATAACCAAAATGAGCATTCTAACATGTTAGCTGCCTATTGTCCCCGACTGGGGAAATATTTTTCAGGCACTTTCGTAGGATATTTAAAATGGAGTCAATCGAGTATTTGTTTTTTTTTTCAAATTTGATTTTTTGTTTTCGTTCTCATGCATTATTTAATAAAAAGGGAAGCTTACGGATTCAATGTGAAACTAGTTAAATGTACACCAAGCTCAGATAACAATTTTACAGTGAGATAACATTTTTTTAAGTGCATGATTACTTGAAAAAAATTTCTACTTCTAGAACATTGACCAACAATAACAACACCATCGACGGTTTTCCAAAATAGTTCTTTCAATTTAAATACATTTACTAAACTTATTGGTTATTCTGGATCACATTTTCTTGGCGACCTATTTCGCAGCAAAAAAGCGACATCCTTCTAGTTATTTGCATTCATTACATTACTTTGACGTAAGAAAAAACTGTTATTCCATTGTGAACATTTCATATAAATTATTCTTGTTATTATCAAACAACGATTTATGTGCAGTATAACAGAAACAATTGAATCATTTTAGCGAAAAGAGCATTGAAATGCAGTATTATAGAGGGTGTTTACAAAACTCGTCCAACAAAAAAGGGAGTCATAATTTTGGAGGGATTGTCATTTTACTCTTTCTTAAGAGTGCAGAGCAAAATGGCCATATTTGTTTGTAACCAACTGATTCAGTCAAGCACTTTGAATGTCTAAGATCAATCCTGACGGGAATTTTCGTTTACAGCAATAGCGAAGATATGCGACGTATTTTCAACAGTCTTAACTTTGCCTTGGGATACATTGGGTGACACGACAAGTGATGGAAGTTTCCGACAACCGCGTTCAAATAACGCTAATCTAAATGCTCTCTATAATGTAATGACGGCGACAGTACATACAGTGCCTCTGACCGAACCAGACATCCTAAAAACTTGGATATGTTTTCCTATTCAGGATAACCGATATCCCCTGGATGATTCAAATTGTCCTATAGATCAAAACGCCGATAGATGAATTTTTATGTTTTTTCCTTTTTTTGGGGGGGGGGGGGGCAATTGTATGGTTTTTTTTTCAATTGTAGGATGTAGATAGGCGAAAAGAAATAAAGGAAGAAGTCTAAAGCGCGTAGGTGTATCTGATGAGAAGATCCAAGGGATTTTCTAAGGATAATGTAATTGGACTCCAATTGTAATCCATATCCTTTGGATTGTTTTCATAGGAACGGCAAAATTTGTAGGCTCATTGCAAGACGCCCGGTGGTTTTTAGGCGGAATGGCCGCACATTTTCCGCAATTCTCTTGTTGTCATCTTATTTGACGGAAAGCAAAGAAAGCCTGTTGAAAATAGCATTACACCCTCTTTCTGACTGTTAAAGGTATTGGCGAAAAACTGGATTCAGCTACGAATGAGACACCCTGTATTCCTCATTGTATAGGTGGATTATGAACCTAGTTTCTATAGCAAAGAGTACTCGTCTGTATGGACATTATTAGCTCTTTTGTTGTTGCGGTAGTTTCATGAGTCCTATTAACCCCTCGGGAACAAGCGACCGGTATTCGTGCCGCTTAAGGTGCTCAGAATCGGGGATTATTCTCAAAAGTAAATTTTTATTGTAAATTTTGCCTTATTTAATCCGAGCCTTTTCCTGATTCAAGTAGGCAAAAAATTCTGTTTTAAAAAATGGGTGATTGAAGATTAAAAATTCTGTATAAGACGCTCGTCCCGAAGGGGTTAAACCAGAAAAATAGTTTGATGAATTTTTGAATAGATGCATAAAGGTTTCTCAGTTCTATGTTAATGAAAATATAAAAAAAATCTTCCCGTTAAAAAACTTTTATGAGTAGATAGATCCCCCAGTGAAATATTCAACATAAAATAAATACCACTTCTAAAAATGAATTAATATTATTGATAAATTAATTTTACTATGAATATAATTCTTTTTACTAATGCATTCTCTTCGGACAAATTGCCAAGGAAATGTGACCCACGTAAAGGTTCGATTTGAAAACATTAACTTTGCTTGTAAATAATAACTATCTCTTTGAACAGCTATTTTCTGGAAAAGGAATTGCGGACAAAGACTGCGATCGCCGCGTCGTTAAAAAAAAAAAAAAAAAAATCATTAGACAAAAAATTCTTTTTCATTTTCAAATGACATAAATTTTAATAGGCTTAAATGTTTTTTTTTTTTTTATGACTGGAAAGCATTTTTTATAAGCCGCTGCGCCATGAAATGTGTTGATTCACTTGCGCCACCTTAAAAATGACTTATTTAAAGCATTTAAATGTGTAAATTTCTAATGTAAATAAAAATTGAAAAACTAACTGAAAAAGGATTATCTTAATTATTTGATATTTTTTGTTCTTAATTTCTAACTTAATTTAGGTTTAGCATTATTTGGAGTATCGCTAAATATAAAAATAAACTTAACCGATACAACGTTATAAACATTATTGAAAGGCTTTTTTAAATGTAACATTTACAACAGAGTACAGTGAGGCACTATTTTTATGTTCTTCATTTGTATGCTTCAATGCATCCTGATGGATGCATTGAAGCATAGCTGTCAACTTTTATGCTTTTTCTTACCACTAAAATTTAAAAGAAATTTTCGCAGCATTTAATCTTCAGATTTCGTCGATTAAATAGGAAAACATTTACTATTAAATTTTACTGGTGAGAAAAAAGCGTAATAGTTGGCAGCTATGATTTAATGAATAATAATTTATGTATTTCTCAAACTTGATCTTAATTTATTCTTATGTATAATGAAACATAATACTGATTTTATGAAAAGAAAAACAATTTTAAACAATGACATAGAGTCTTTAACTATTAAAAACAGATTTTTAAAATAATAATAATAATATTTTTCCATAAAATAAGATTGAAATCTAAAACTATCAACATCTTTACTCTAAAAATCAGAATTATTTGTGTTTTATTTAATTAAATACAACATTTTGCATACATAGCAGAATAGCTTCTTGATTTCCTTTATGCATTTTCATCCGTAGAAACTCGAGTTAGAAATTCTTTTTAAAATAAGAAATTTAGCTTCCGTTCCATTTTGCTGTGTACCTTTATTTCCTAAACGAATTTCCTAAAAGAATTTATCTTTATTTCTTGAAAGAATTTCCCAATGATTTCTTATTATTTTCCAGTTCTTGATATAAGTTTGATCAAGAATTATAGGCCGTTTTTGATAAATATATATTTCATAAATATATATACCTAATTAATATAGCTTTAATTATAACTTACACTGGAAATAAAAGTTGTTGATGTATTTTGTACCCTTTTAATAGATACATATTATAAACATAAAATATAAGAGAATACTTGAAAATATTCATGTTATATATAAATGAAAATTTGGAAATTATCTGCTTAATTGCGCATGCAGGTATATTTGACAAAGTTTAATAATTATTAAAAGTTTTATCGAAACATTATTTTACTGTATACATAAAAAGTTGAAACCTCAGTTAAACACACATTATAAAATAATAATAATAAATTATTTTACAATGTATGATAATAAACGAAAAAAAATAATAGGAGTTCACATAAGAATACATTAGGACCAGCCTGAGGAAATGAAGAACATTTAATAAGTATTGCGTTTTTTTTTATTGTACTTCTACTCGAAAAGTGTAAAAATGTTTACATTTTTTTGTTAAGGCTTCAGCGTTTCTCCTTAATAACGGAATCTAAAAGTAATCCATGGGAAAACGGAATCAGTTGAACACTTATGAGTTAATATAATTATCAAAATGCTGTTTTAGCCGCCTAGTGCCGACGTAGTTCGTTTTCAAAAAGAGTCTCTTTCAATTTTAAGGGGTCTTGTACCTTTTAAATGCGACGAAATTTAACGAAAAACTTCAAAGTTTGAAAGAGTCTATCTTCGAAACCTTTTCATGTATAAACATGAAATTTTGGATATCGATGAAACAGATTATGCTTTGTAATATGCTATCATTAGAAATTTATTAGCCTTTTACAGAATTCGAGTATTGTTGAAATCAAAATAGCTCTTTCTTTTACTCCATAAGTCATTGCGCGCATGATATCTTGAAAAAGTATGTATGGGTTGTCATGAAATTTCGTAAATATACTAAACATATATGTGTGTTTAAAATGAACTACTCTTAGGCCAAAATTATTTTATTAACTATATATATTTAAAAAAAAAAAGAAAAAAAAATTATATTTTTAATGAATAAAAATAGTCATAACTAAAAATATTACCATTGTAAATACTTAAAAGTAGTTCATTTTAAACACACATATTTGTTTAGTATCTTTACGATATTTGATGACAATCCATACATACTTTCACAAGATATCATGCGCGCAATGACTTCTGCAGAAAAAAAAGAGCTATTTTGATTTCAACATCACATAAATTCTGTAAAAGGCTAATAAATTTCTAATGGTAGCATATTACAAAGTACAATCTGTATAATCACTATCAAAAATTTCATCTTTATGCATAAAAAGATTTTGTGGACAGACTAATTTAAACTTTGAAGTTTTTCGTTAATTTTCGACGCGGTTAAAAGGTACAAGACCCCTTAAGTGTTTTTCAAGACGATGATAAACATGAAAATTTTATACGCGTAGAAATTTAAAAGTTTATAAGATTTTTAAAATAGTTAAAATGGTACTTTTCGGTCAGCCGGGCGCCAGTATTATGTATACATAAATATGTATATATACATGTATGTATATATACATATTTATATACATATATATGTGTGTGTATATGTAAAACATATGCATATATATATATATATAATGTATATATGCATACATGTATATATACATATTTATGTATACATAATACTGGCGCCCGGTTAATCGAAAAGTACAGTTAAAATTTAGCGAAACATTTTTTTGAAAGTGGTTTTGGATGGTGAAAAACGTATTTCGATATTTATATTAGGTCATTCAACCTTCCCATAAGCTAACATGAGGGAGGGGAGAACCTGTATCGGCGAAGCGTCCCCTTAATTACTAAAACCACTTTACATAAAGAAAATGTTTTCACTAAAACGAATGCCACACAAAAATCCTTTATGTATTCCGTTTTGTATTGAGGCAAGACAGCTTTAGCTATAAATTTTGAATCTGGAATTTTATTGCAAATAGGTAAGAAGTAGAAAATGCTGTGGCAGGCAACTGCATTTTCCCGCATCTTTCAATTAGAAGACTACGGACTGTTTGCCTTTCCTATTATAAACGCTACAGCAAAACCAGTAGCGAGGCCCAATAAATTAGAACTCATCTCAGTACACTGGTATCCATAAATTAAGGGACAAACATAAAATTCTAAATTCGTACCTGAAAGCTAAATGTCAAAAGTAACTCCATGCGAAATACTAAGTCATTTTTGACTGCTGCTTTGTGACGAGTCACCCAGTGACGTTATCTGATGACTGTTATGGGACCTACTTTTGGGAATTTGTTTGTAAAAATCACTATGACTGTTGCTTTGTGACGAGTGACTGTGATACCACCATGAAGTCACCCGTAGACTCTCAGCTGACGGTCATTTGGAGACTCCGATGTCAATTCGCTATGACTACTTCTTTGTGAAAAGTCACCAAGTGACTTCATTCGGATAACTGTTGAAGACTCGTTACAAAGTAACTGTCATGATGACTTCATCATATAGTCATCCAATGACGGTCACACAAGACTCATCCAGCGGCATCATTACAACGTCACCTGGTGATTTATCAAAGCAACAGTCAGTGTCACTTTACAGTGAAGCCCCAGAGTGTCACTTGGGACGAATAATAATGGAGCGAATAAAAGGTATCACATTTCTGTTCGTCTTAGTAACTGTGACATGTTTGTGACGTCCCATTGATCTGACATGGAATGGCTGTAGAATTAGGGTAGTCCTTATATCGGCTGCTTATATTAAGTGTCAATTTATAGACACTAGTGTACATCGATGGGAATCCACTAAATAAAACCAGTGTAGGAGATAATAAAGGAATCATCAACTTATGCATAGGAATGAAAGAAAGTTATAACGGAGGGAAGTTTAAAAATAACGAATAGTGCTACGTATAACAACACACCTTTAAACTCTGAAACTTTATTCTTCTGTTTTATGGTGTGTTTGCTGTAAGACGTGAATCCTCCTTTTGTTTGCAAAAAAATTTTAATGAGAAATGGAGCATAAAATTACAAGAAAGAAAATTGAAAAGTTTAATTGCTAGGAAATAAAGCACCCATGTGAAGCAAAAGCATACAATACTGACAAGTCCATCTGGCTACTTTTGAATCTCCCCAAAAGGACTGAAATGGGCTATAAATAAGAAAAATTAAAACCTTATACGGGATTAAGTAGATTAAGTATATGTATTATGTATGTATATATTAAGTACATGTTTTTATTATACGGTATATGTAAATATAACTAAAATCACCGAAAGAATTTAAGGAAGGTTGTGATGATGAATGTCTTGGCACGATTATAATCTATAAAATAAGATGATATAAAATAATATAAAATTTCAAAATAATTTTAATAATGCTTTATAATAACATTTCAGCAATAGCGTAGGAAAGTTTAAGAACACAGGAGATATTATAATAAGAAAGGCAAACAGTCTGATAAACGATTTTCTATGCCTTTCCTTCTTACTTTTAAAAATACAATTAAATGGGTCAATTAAATAAACTATAACGAGCATTGTCATGTTATTATTTTGAATGGAGAAGGTACAAAGAGACTAATAGAAAAAAAAAATACGAGTTTTGTTACTTTGGATAACAGATTTTGTTTCCCTGGCGATAAACTTAAAATTTCCGTTGCGAGTCTGATAAACCATTAGAAGCATGTATGGATCAATCTATTACTTTTGAATAGTTATTGATGACTTTGAATAGTTTTGGACGTTAACGTTTCATGGCAATTCAATGAAGTATCCATAAGTTTTACTTTCTGAAGACGTTTTATATCTTTTAAGGGGCTTAGAATGACATAAAAGACACATAGAATAGCAAATTTAATTTCACTGTTTCAAAAAAGCTTCAAAATTTGTTAAAAAATTATCTTTAAATGGGTATCGTGTTAGAGTGAGACTTTTTTTAGCGTTAGAACTACCAACTCTATTATAATAAGGAGTTTGAGAAGTTTTTACCACTTTTTCAAGGTAGAGGGGGGCGGGGGGGGGGGGTATAATTCTATGAAGTTACAAATTTTAATGACGCTAAAGAAGAGTTAATTAAAAAATTTAAATATAATATAATATTAATATTATATTATTAACATTTTAATAATATAATATTTTTTGATTCCTGTATGCAAAAAACTAATATTTATTTTTAAAAATAACGATAGTTGTTTGTTGAGATAAGAAACGTTCGTTTTTACCTTACGTTTAATTATGTTATGGTTTTCTGTTTTTGTAATACATTTTCTTGTGAGCAGAAAACAATTTAGAATAAAACATTAAAAAGATCATCTATCTGAAAGCTTCTCTTTGTTAAATTAAACTTGTCATTAAAAATCAAAACATACTAGGAAATACATACTGCATTTTTATATTCAAATGAATGGTTATGATAGGTGCACATGAAGCAGTGATGCCAATAATTATGAGTTCCCCATAATGGTCCCCTTTTTTTCACTTAAAATGAGTACCACCCTCCCATTTGTATCAGAAAAATTGGATCCTCTTAGATGACTCATTAAATTACTGAAAAATCTGTGAGCGATTATTGAAAATTAAGTTTCCTAATAATTAAAGTTTAAACTCAAATTAAATAGGGTTACTTTCTGACACTTTCACGAAGTCATTTTTAATCTTTGACGCATTTAACTGGTAGATTTTTTATCCAGAAATTATTAGACCAGGAGCCGGCAGCACAGACAAACACCTCATCCAGTTCACGGATGAAATTCTAGCATTAGTTAAATTTTGATTCGCCTATTAAAACGCAATCGGTCTGCCAAGTCCTGTCTGGGTGGAAAACACCCGAAAACCTGATTGGAGCGGCTGACTCGTAGGTTGACCATTGTGTTTTCCTTTTCCCAGTCCTCCCTGTTTTTATACTTTTGGGTGCAGCAAAACACAATGGTAAACCTGCGAGTCAAACGCTCAAATCGGGTTTTCAGGTGTTTTCCACCCAGACAGGACTTGGCAGACCGATTGCGTTTTAATAGAGCTGTGCAAGGTGACGTCACGAACAGGTTTTTGCTGCTGCTGTAGGACAGCTATCTCTACCTTTATCAATGCATTTTCTGTTTGTGTGTCCTACAGCTTTCTTCATTGTTCTCGGGTAAAAGTCACGTGATGTGAACTGCTCTATAGGCGAATCGAGTTTTAACTAATCCTAGAATTTCATCCGTGAACTGTATGAGGTGATTGCCTGTGCTGCCAGCTCCCTGTCTATTATAAAAATTACTCACAAATCCTCCCCTCCCCCTCTCTCAAAAGAAGTTGGCATCTGTGATTAAATACTGATAGTTGACTAAGAGGTGGTAGTTCATCATCTCATCGAGCTGACGGCTGAAATTCCAGGATGAGACAGAACTCGATTAGCCTATTAAAATGCAACGGATCTGCCAAGTCCTATCTCGGTGGAAGTCACCGGCAGATCCGATTTGAGTGGTTTATAGGTAGGTTTATCATTGTGTTTTCCTGCACCCAAAGGTATGAAAACAGGAAGGACTGGGAACAGGAAAACACAATGATAAAACTACCAGTTCACCACTAAAATCGGGTGTGCAGGTGTTTTCCACCCAGATAGGACTTGACAGACCACTTGCGTTTTTATATGCAAATCGAGTTTCAATTCATTCAGGAATTTAGGCCGTCAACTCGATGAGGTGCAGCCACTTCTCGTCTATAGTTCTAATGTGGTGAATGTGGTGTAATCTAGGTGCAAAAAAAATGCGAAATCTGCGTTTTTCTTCGGATTGGAAAGTGTTGCAAAAGAAGTATTATTCCAAATAATGAATGGTGCCTATCGCTTTCTTTGCACTACTACATCTTGCCAGTGGAAATAACTGCAATGGTGTCGGTGTGGAATTTCACAAAATGCCTGATCCAACTTTTAAAAGCGTTCATCGGGCTCACGTGTAGTAAGAGAAAAGTATAAACGGGAATTTGGTGGTGGAGTAGTTAGTTAGTTTGTTTGTTTTTTATTTCCAGTTTGTGTGAATGAACTATCCAGGCACTTTCTTGTCTTTGGCTTATTGGAAGACAAGACGACGTTTTTTGTGTTTTTAAATATATATATATATATATTCTTTAAAATCCACCACAATCGACTGCAATGACTGACTGCGGATGAAAAAGACTTCTGCCCGAGTTCCAGAGAGAAGGGCGCACCTTCATGGACCCTGACAGGTGATGTTCTCTTGCATCCTTTCCATTTTCATCCTTCACCGATAGTCTCCCCATTCCAGTTCCTGTGAAGTATACCCTTTTGTTTCTGTCCCATGCACTCTGAAACCAGCTATGTTTTATTTTCGTTCTTTCGTTTGCGAAGCGCACACGCATTATAGTGATCGCGGCTTTAACGAATTTCGTATTTTTCGAGTTTCATATACAGCCAGTTAACTGAATCTGTGGAAATTTATTTATTTATTTATTTATTGCGGTATAGGATCGCGAAGCGTTCATAAAATTATAATATACAATTTTATAATGATCACGGTTTTATATTTTCATATTTTTCGAGAATTTTATATAGCGAGTGAATGGCTGATAAATGTATTATTAATTACTATGACATACTAATACCGTATTACGATTACTTCGGTTCTAAAAGCAGAGCGACGAAAAACAGACGAGTTTTTTTTTCCATCGTATTCACATTTCTCGAGCGGCAATTTGGAATAAAAAGAGAAATGACCTTCTGTAAGATTAATATAATCTATGTTTCAATAAATGAATAATGAAGATTAAACAAAATATACAACCGTTTCTTTTTTTTATAGTTTTTTGGAAACACCTTAGCTTTTCTATAACATGTATTTCTTAGATTTTATTCACCCCTATTTCCTCTTTTACTGTTTTATTCAACAATAGTGTGAATGCCGACTCGACTCTGAATAAGACATTTTCAGTATAAACAAATCAGCACTTACGTATCACAGCATTGATAATATTGCTTTATCAGCCATAATAAATACCATCTGCACAAAATTGTGCTGCAGCTGAAAGAAAGAGATAATAAATAAATAATTTTATTCCCAGTACCTAAACTGAAATAATAAAAAATAAAGACTACGAGGATACACGCGGTTTTATTACCCCTTGAAACAAAAATATGCGAATCTTTGTTTTATATTACCCAAATTTTCTTTGAAAGGTATGGTCGCAAATACGGTCATTCGTATTCTTAAATGTAACATATTGGATGTTTAAAAGCCTCCGCTGGAGAGCAGAAGTCTTTAACACTACTATTCCCAAACTTAAAGCATGAAAATGGAATGGATGAATCTGTACCTAAGTCCCCTTACCAAACAGACTGACTCAGCTGACGTAGCTCCCTTGTTTATGTTTAATTTTTTGGACGTTATTTTTCGTGGAACGCCAAACGCCCATTGATGACTTCAAAGTGATCCTCGATTTTCAAAAACTATGTGCGATCGCCTAATTGTGTTTTAGAAAACACAATCCAGCTCAGCCTCTCGTGTAACTGACTCTGTGTGTATTTGGCTCCAAACGTTTTTCAGTGCAAGTTAACGTGTAAGTTTTAATCTATCATGAATTCTGCTATGTCCTTCCACATATTTTCTTCTAATACTATTCTACACATCAGTGGTTCACAGACTTTTCTTCATCGTTTCTCCTTAGCCAAACATCACTTGCAACCCCACCCTCCTCTGCATGCACATGTTTATTGTTCAATAATCAATGGCTATTCAGTTTCAAAAAGTAATGCTGGAATGATTGAATATGCTAGGCAAAATTATAATTGTGAAATATAAAAAAAGTTTCAATTGAAAATTAATCACCTATAGCATTTTGTACAAAAAGTGGATAATACATGTACACAGTATTTTACAAGGAGAGAATTTTTCTTCATCAAGTTATAATAATATAGATTGAAGATTTATTTTTAAATTTTTCATTGCTGTCTGTCATATGCACGGTAAACCTGGCTTTGTTTTTCATAAACGATCGATATTTGGTTTTAACTATGTCAGATGGAAACGCAAGTCGTTTTCCAAATTAAAATGATTTCATTGACTCTAGTCCTTATCACTGTTTTATTGCTACTCGTCGATGATTCTGGTCAGCAATAGTTTATTTTTCTGGATAATTATAATAAATTAGTTGCACATTTAAAAATTCGTTACTTGGTCTTTGAAAAATCTCTGATTCCTTTTTTTAACTCATTGGTCAAAAACGTTAAAACAAGTATAAAGACAGCACAAATAAATAACTCACGTGTGTAATAGTTTCAGGCTGAAGAAAATCAATGGAAGGACCTCTAACATAATTCCCGATAGTTTAAAAAAATGACAAACCTTAAAGATGGCAACAGTCAAATACATTCTACTGTACCTCATGAAAGTTAATGAATTAAAATTGGTCCAATGAATAATTTCGATTAATCTGGTATGTTCTTGGCTCCAAACAGCTGTCATTAGTATGATAATAAACTCTGTGCAAAGGATCATCTGTTTTTGCTTGCTAGCAGCTCGATAACATCCAGATTTGTTAATATAAATAGTGAAGGGGAAGTTTTAGAAAACACAAGTATTTACAAGGTGGCCAAATTAAAGATGAGATATTTAGAGATCGAATATAAACAAATCGTCTAATTCAATGTTCATATACTTTAAAGCATGGGCAACAATTAAAGAGAAAAAAATAGTTCGGAATTTCGCCACCAGCGGTGTAAGCTTTAACACCAAATTTTATTGCGTTTGCCCCGGTGGCTTGTTTAAAATTGATTTCTAGACACATCTGCTTTGATTCCGACAACTTTGTATTTTAAAGTATGATTTTTAAAAATGGACTACTGATTATTTGATATTTAATTCCAGCACTTAGTGATCCATCAAAAATATATTTAGTAAAACTGGTTCATTAAAAACTGAAACAGAGGAAAAACCTTTTTCTCATAAATTAATAACAATCGACTAACAGCTATTTCTGATAATGGAAATGCCTCTAGCTTTAATTTCAATTGATTATACTATTATTAACCGTACAGTCCCATACTGCTGACAAATCTTTACATTTAGATACGCAAATATTAAATTTTAGCCTCTAAGTTTGTTGAACCTGAAAATTTTTGTATTAACCTGTTGTTTTTCTTTTTATGATTTTCGGGCCGATTCAAGAGTGTCCACAGAAACTGTTGCTTTGACTCTCTGATTCAGCAGCTAATAAAAAGCGTGCATCTATTAACACTGGAGGTTGTGTAGTTGCTGTTTAAAGCTTTAATTGTATACCGTTCACTAAGCTGGACAAAGGACCCGCTACAAATAGTGTTATAAATGAATATGAGTTTTGTTATTCTCTGAGAAACGGCTTTTATGAACATCTTATTTGCAGAGACCGCCAAAGGACAGGGAGAGTTTTGTTTCGAAGTTTAATTTGTTAAAGACAGCTGGCTAAAAAACAAAAACAAAAGACATCCTTTACACACAGCTGACGCGTAGATTGCAAGTTTCCTAATGCACCGTTGTAGAAAAGAATATTCGACCGGTTCGCGCATTTTAACCCAATTTCAGTTGCTTTTCCTTTTTTTTCATTGCGTGCGAGCACTGGTCGTCCAATAGGTTAAAAAAAAAAGGAATTTGTCTCACGGGCATATTGTTCACCTAGCGACAATAATTCGCAAAATATGCACCGTGTTACTTTATATTTAGATTTTTTTCTCTAATGATATGTTTTTTTTTTTTTGCTTGTCTTGAAAAATTCCATCCCTTGATACATAAATAACCCTTCTCTGGGACTGTTTGGAGTCTCCTTCGTTTAGGAACTCGGGCAGATCGTTGATAACAAAACATGCATCTACTTTCTACATCTGTTTGAAATCTATATCTACATATATTTATACATACATACACGAATATATTTTACGCATCTGTATGCGCGTGTACATGCACGGCATATACACGTGCGTACACATCTTTGTAAACCGATAGGATAAGAGTGCGTTGTGGAAAATCGAAAATGATGAATAAAAAGTTCGAAAATACAAAACTTTTACAAATATTTCTCCTAACAGTTTTCACCTAAAACTAGCGAAAAATGAGTGTTCCTTTTGTTCAGAAATGATGGGTCTATTTCTAAAACCAGGCTTTACATCGAAAGATCGCAAGTCTTGCGATTTCACATTTTGCAATAGAAATAACTGGAACGTGCACGCAAAGTTTGAAATGAATATTAAAGTTCAACGCTTTTTTGTTTCTGCAAACATTTGCTTGACCCCACGATGCGTTTTGTAAAATCGCAACTCTTTAAAAGACAGATACAGACAAAGGCGAGAGAGTTGGTTTCGATTCCCTAACACCAAACGCCTTTAAAAAACTGTTTTGTTCCCTCATCGCAATAAGAGGCCCATGATAAGGGAGAAAATTGTTTCTATAAAGCCTTTTTAAGGACATTCTCTAATTACGTCACACAAACTTCATGTTTTTAAAATCCTTCCTTTCCTCTTACGTCACAGGTCATGACACCCCCTCTCCTCGTGGTTGTGACATCACATTTTTTAAAATTAATTTAGAGCTAATTTTTCTTTAAAAAAAACACTGCGATTATTTTTATTTTATGT
Organism: Maratus speciosus; assembly: GCA_963932465.1. Classification (NCBI taxonomy): domain Eukaryota; kingdom Metazoa; phylum Arthropoda; class Arachnida; order Araneae; family Salticidae; genus Maratus; species Maratus speciosus. The sequence continues at coordinate 6,337,487 of OZ010789.1, forward strand.
TTTAAATCTTTTTTTAAAGCAACCAGTAAAAAAATCTGTCGCTTTCAGTAGCTGTAATGTTGAGTCCACGTCTCTGGTATTATTTACCATAGACATGAAACACACCTCGTTTTGTCATCATTAGGAGGAGCATTACCGTATTATTTTCGCATTTAAGATGTGATGTCACAACGTGTCAATTCACACCCTCTCTTTGTCACAATGTGTCACACTTTGTGGATTCATTCCTGAAGTATGACCTAACTAATCACAAACGATCCGTTTCTTGAATGTAAGCTAATAGAGATTTTTACCTCCCTTATCACATTTATGCTGTTGATCCATAAAACACGAACACCATGATTGAACACTTATCATGCTGTTAATGCTTTACTACAGCGTCTGCTATGTTTTTTCATGGAGGATAACTTTCATAGAACTCAAGCCTCTCGCGTTTGCACGGCACCCTCAATACCTAACCGAGACCTTGTTTTAGAAATCGGCCTGAAAAGTCCTCTAGTGCTTAGTTTTTGTTGATGTGGCAGTTCTTTTGTCGATACATTTGTACAAGTCCGTGAATTTGTCGTTTATTTGAAAAGTATCTTTCTGAAAGCCTTGCGGAAGTCCCTGTTGAAGATGGTGTAGATGATGGGATTGAGGGCCGAGTTGCAGTATCCCAGCCAAAAAGCGACCGCGAACCCCGTCGGCCCGATGTCACAGGCGGCACACAGGGCTTCCAGAACGTAGAGAACGAAGAAGGGAAGCCATGCCAAAATGAAAGAAGCCATAATCAAGCCTAAGATGAGAGTTGCCCGGCGTTCTTTCGCCTTGGCGATGCGACGCCGCTGACGTTCCGCTTCTGACGCCTGGTACTGTGCGGGGGGTCGCTTTATAGGGACATCTTCCAGCTTTTTCTTGCGATTCTTGATGTCACTGACATCTTCCTCAGAACGTCCAAGATCGGCCAGAGACAACGTTGACCCGAAGGGAGACTTGAGGAATTTAGGTGCCCTCAGCAAAGAAGGACGTCGGGCTGCCTGTGCCTCGGCTACAAACAGTTTACAGCGTTCAGCAGAGCTGTTGTCTCCTTCCCCTATAGGCTCTTGCTGAGAGGTCTTTTCGGTGGTTGTCTCTTCGATGACTATTTCTGGGGTTTCAACCACAACCGCCGGAGGTCCGTCTCCGTTGCTCTCGGGTATCTTCTCGAGCTGAGACGGTGGTTGCATAGACGGCGGTTGCATAAGCGCAGGTGCATCGGTCCGCGTCGGACTCGCGTTGCTGAAGCTGGTGCAGGTGGTGGTGGTGGTGGTGGTGGATTTGGTGGTTGGATCGCAAGCAGTGGTTGTTAGCTCTGCGGCGGCCTTCTGTCTCTGTTTGAGATGACGCCTCGCCCTGGAGCGTGCGGCCACGAAGATGCGGCAGTAGACGAACACCATGACGAAGGCGGGAACGTAGAAGGAGCCGAAAGCTGAGTAGAGGACGTATCCTACATCGTCGCTGAGCAGGCACTCTGGGTAGTCCGAGGGCTTTTCCGGCTTCTTCCAGCCAACGAGTGGCGGGAGGGAGATTATAGCTGACAAGACCCAAACCCCGCAGATCATAGCCAACGAGCGGCGGGGAGTGCGCTTTCGGAGGTACTCCACGGCGTGCGTTACAGACCAGTACCTGCAGGAAAGAAGAGACAGAAAAAAGATTAATCAGAGAAGTGTTATGAGCTTAGAAAACATCATGAAACATCTCATTAGATGCGACAATTTCATCCCGTTAGTACAGTTATTGGACATCTATGCTAATATTCTTGCTTGTAGAGAAAATCTTGCATACAGGGGAACACATGTGAGCAGTTCACATAAATATAGCTTTTTTTCAGAATTGAGTCAATTTCCATTTACAGAAACTACTCAATATAGTAAACAGAACTTTTCCTTACACGTGATAATTTTTAAAAATCAACTTTACAGTACTTCTTACTTTTTAAACAGTTTTATAAATTAAAAAAAATTGTTCACATGTGTCCCACTGTTGGTGTAGCTATAAACAAACGCGGGGCACATAGGATCACAGGAAAAAAGTATCCTTTTAATTCTGTTATTAGTTTGTCATCCTAATTATTAGCTCTATTATCTGTTAAATTCATCATAAAGAAAGAAAATATTTTTCTCTAGTTTCTGAGTGATTTCTTTAAGCAAAAGAATATAAAATGAAAATAAGTAAATACAAAGCTGTTCTGACCCCATACCCAAGAATCTCATTAGTCATCCATTTGAAAATTTCACTTTTTTAGAAAATTTAGCTGTTGTTTTAGAGATGGAAGTAAGAGATCATTGCAAGTTTGGAACAAGTAATAATAAAAATGCAAAGTTGTTTAACATAATGCTTTTGTATTAAAAATGCATAAAAAATAGTGTTGTAAACCATTTACTAAAATAATATATAACAGTTATTGCATTTTAGAAAACATTAAATTTATTTAAATTACAATTGAATTTCAGCGAGCTTTCGTGTAGTTCCTGGCAAATGTGATTGTGGAAATTACAATACAACATCACATTTTGTATGGCGAAAATGTCTTCTATTTCAGAAAAATTATAGGTATTGGAGCTGATATTTTTTCTCATGAATTTAACTGAAAGAACTAGAATTACAGAATGATTATGTACTGTTCATATCTACCCCTAGTCTGTTCACAAGTGCCCCGCATGGCTGCTGGAGTTAAATTGATAAATCATTAACGTTTCTCAATTTTAGAAGGAAAAAACTTTATCAAAAATATTTATTACTATTCATAGTATATGTTAAAACAGTAAAATGCAAATAAATAAATAAATTAATCACTTACAAAGTTGTAACTAAGATTTTACCTTCGGGATTTACAAACTGTGTTTTGGCTACTAAAGACAAAAAAAAAATGACAAAGAACTTTAAAAATTTATCATCATATCGCACCCTTGCTACAAAAGTGTCACAACTCAAAAATTGGCTTTTTTTGAGTTATGGCTGCCATTCGGCTTGGTTTTTACGCATCTACCAATCACTTAAAATGTCAGATAGTGCAATGAAAATTCAGCCACTAGGTAGCAGTTGTGTCGTTTTTTATGTTTGCAAGATGGCCACTGACCATTCTAGAAAAGTACCGCATCTTCAGTTATGACCTAACCTTCATACGCAAACGTGAGTTCAAAAGTGCATTATTTTGAGTTGTAGCGTTTTTAATGATTCAAGTGGTGATGATCTTCCAAATGATTTCGAATTGTGACAGTCTAGATGATTCGTGTTTAAATATGTTCTGTTTCCTATTTTGAATTGTGACATTTTTGGTTATCAAGTTAGGTACAATTGTTGGTTGGAACTCTAAATGTGTCTCTTTTGATGTTTCAAACTAAGAAAATTATCAAGACAGGAAAAATGTCGGAGGGCTGTTTTTGTTAAACTCGTTGTAGCTACACAATATGAACTTTAAAAAGTTTTCGGTTACTTAAAAGATAACTAACAAAAATGCAGCTATTTCAAGTTTAAAATATACATTTTATTTAAATTTTCGAGTAGTTTCGGTCTGCAATCCCGCAGCCAACTTCAAGGAATATATTGATTAAATGCCGTTCCATTCATTCAAATACGTCACTTCGTTTGAAATGGGAGATTCTACTGGTGTGTTCACGGCATAGATAAACATACAAGATAAGACATTTACAGCAAAATCTGTAATGACACTGTTAAGATGCGTCACTAGCGACAAGGGGGAACAACTAGCAATCTTCCAAAATTTTCCAATGTTTGTGAAATTTCTATATGCTTTATTCTATACTATTAACACATATTCTTTGATTCGATTGTATTCTTTTCGAGGCAAACGATTCTCTCGAAATTTAGCGTTGGAATTTAAGTGTCTTTTTATTATTAAGGAAATTTTTTCAAAACTTTTTAAAATCTTAAATATGTCCGGCTATTGTCTGCACATAAAATCGAAACATTATTTCGCCGCTTGGATCGTTTTAACACCCACCTGAGAGAAAAAGAAACTCTTTCATAAAGAAAAGAATGCTGACAAATATTTCAAATGGAGTACAGATCGCTGCTTACGATATGCATGCAGTGATGTCAGCGCTGAGAAGGTTTTAGAATCGTCATTCTACTACAAAAGTAAAATGAAATGTTATAATTTCACGATAAGTGGTTTGCGCGCAAAGAATGTTGTGGAATGTTACTTCTGGAATGAAACAGAAGGTAAACATGGTGCAGTCGAAATCGGAAGTAGTGTGATTCGATATCTTAAATCACTGGTGGAAACAGCGCAAAACACTGACGTTGATGTAATAGTGCGATTCAGACAATTGTAGTGTAAACAGGAAAATAAGTATTTGCCAGCTGCATATGCATACACAGTACAGTGCTTCGGAATCTGAAATATAACACACAATTTCTACTACACGGACATTCTCAAAACGAGGGTTATAATTTCCATAGTGTCATTAAGAAGCAGATCTCAAAGAATCTTAAATTCTCACCAATATATGTAACAAAGCAATACGTCACATTGATACAGATGGCGAAAAAGAGAGGACCCACTTACCATGTTAATGAGCTGTCTATTTGAGAATTTTTATGATATAAAGTTGCTGCAAAAAAATGGGGTAACAACTTCAACGTGGACATAATTAAAATGAATATGAAATGGCAAGAAATCAAGATGCTCCGTGTTGAACGGGATCGTGCATTTTTCTATGAAACATCCTTAAGAGATGAAAATTTCAAGAAGGTGAACGTGTACATTAAGATCTCAAGAGGATTTTAATTCTGTTGCGCTAGTTCGGGCCTATATTCATGCAAAATTCCCTTATCCGACAATGCAAAAAGTTAGTCAAGACCTCATTAATAAATATATAATCCCGAAATTTTATTTTAATTCGTTCCTCAAAAATGTTTTGAGATAAAGCAGCTAAATAAACCGGAAATTAATTAAACCGGTTGCTGAGTAAATCCGCAACCAGACCAGAAAACTGACTTATGTTTGTTATTTATAAGTTTTTTTAAACTGTTGGATTAAAATTTAATGCATTTAGTTATCATTTAAGGATAATATTGTATTAAGTACTATGTGCCTAGTTCATTTGCAAACGTAGACTCGTTTCGTAGTTTAATTTTATAGGTAAAAGCTATTAAGTTTTTAATACATTAAAATGTTATTCAAAAAATCCTTGGTGGGTTATTGATTTCGTGTTGAATCCAGTGAAAGCAGTTTAATAATTAGCTGGGAGCTTACCTTTCACTTATGGAACACTCAGGAACAAATGAAACAAATCTGTAAGCTCAGTAGGTACTGTATACTAAATGTTAGCCATTTATCTTAATGTTTCTAATTGAACTGTTTTGTTTTACTATGTTTAGAGTTAAAATATCGCAAAGGAATACATTTCCTTGAAGTTACGTAAAGTCAAAATAAAATAATATTACTCAATCATGTTTCCAGCTTCATTCATTGACCCAAAATGAAATGCTATCTAGAGATGACATAAAATAAATACATAAATCCTTGTTAATGAAACGTCATAACTCAAAACCCAATTTTCTGTCGAGTCACCAAAAGTGTCACATGTCCAGAAAACAAACAACAAAAGTGTCACAACTCAAAATGATCACGCATTCATTAGACAGTGTTGGGCGACAATAGAGGCATAACTCAAAAAATAATATTTTTAGTTGAAAATGCGAAAAATCTGCAAGAATGGCAGTCTATAATATCATTATATGCACAGTTCTTCTGAGTGACATCACTAGATCAACTAAAATGTACCTATACAGCCCGAAACAGTTTTTCGCATTTTCTGAAAAACGGAGTGTTTTGAGTTATGCCACTTTTGTAGCAAGGGTGCGATATGTCTACAGGAGTTGCCATCTTTGGCAATTTTTTTTTCAAATAAAAAAACAATCGAAAAATTGTGATGTTCACATCTGCCCAGTGCTCACATGAGTCCCCCTCTCCCCTAATGGAATGCTCATGCAAGTTAGAATACAGCTTAAGTATGCCTGTTGTTGTAAAATTTACACATGCAACTGGAATGCCTCGTGGCGCCCGAACCATAGCCAACAAAAGAAGCAACTGTGATCCTACCCTTGTTTGTCACGTGATCAAGATAGGCTTTTTTTTCACTAACAGTTGAATTTCTGCTTCATCAAGATAGGCTGAAAGGTAACTGAGATCAGTCACACTTTGTCTCTTTCGTTGACTGCTGTTCTGAGCGCATCTACATCTTATAGACCGGGAGCCGGCAGCACAGACAAGCTTATCGAGTTCACAGATGAAATTCTAGGATTAGTTAAATTTTGATTCGCATATTAAAACGCATTCGGTCTGCCAAGTCCTATCTGGGTGGAAAGCATCGGTGTAAACCCGATTTGAGCGACTGACTCGTAGGTTGACCATTGTGTTTTCCTTCTCCCAGTCCTCCCTGTTTTCATACCTTTTGGTGCAGGGAAACGCAATGGTAAACCTAGACAGCCCTTAAAATCGGGTTTTCAGGTGTTTTCTACACAGATAGGACTTGGCAGACCGATTGCGTTTTAATAGGCGAATCGAGATTTAACTCATCCTAGAATTTCATCTGCGAACTCGATGAGGTGATTGTCTGTGCTGCCGGCTCCTGGTCTATTACGCTATATTCAAACTAATAGAATTTACATAATACATTTGCAATTCATATTATCATTGATTACATTCTTTCAGTCGATAAAGTGTCGTCGGAAGAAAAAAAAAGTGGTCGGGAATCGGACCTACTGACCTGTCCAGGCTGATGAGGCAGAGGCTGTTAATGGAGGCCGTACACAGGAAGACGTCTAGTGCCGAGTGCATCTCGCACCAGAAGCGGCCGAAGATCCAGTAGCCCATTACCTCCTTGGCTAGCGAGAAAGGCATGATGATGAGGCCTACCAGGAAGTCCGACACGGCCAGCGAGGCGATGAACCAGTTCTGGACCGTCTTCAGTGACTTCTCGGTCGCAATCGCGATGCACACCAGCATGTTGCCCACCACGATCAGGATCATGATCACCGTCACGAAGAATGACGTCAGGATGATACCCGTCCGCGAATAACCACTCGGGTATTCCCAATCATCCGATCCTTCGAGCATGGGTCCCCAATCGTAGACGGGGGTGCGATAGGTTTCGTTATTGTACGTCGCGTTCCAGTCCTGACGGTAGAATTCGTAGTCCACTGTCAACAGGCTGTAGCTGCTGTTGAGGAGGCGAGTGCCGTTGCCTTCCATTGATGTGTGTTGGTTGGTTGATGGGTTGCTTGAGAGGAGAGACGAGAAACTTCACGTTGGGCACTCACTCTCACCTGAGGTACCTTGTATTGTTTTTCTTCCTGGGTGATGGTTTTTCCGCATCGTTGGGCTCAGTTTTCTTCCGCCTGCGTTTAGACCTATGGAGAATAATAAACAGAAGTTATTGCAAACATAATTTAAGGCAGGATATGAAATTTCAGTTCAAAATGTGCTCGCCAGACTAAAACTTTTGCTCGCCCTTATTTTACATTCATTTAGACAGCAACGTTAGTCAACACATTTGCCCAGAAATTGAACTATTTGTGACAAATTGAATTTAAATTGACCGTTGTTAGAAGTAGCTGTCGGTTAAATCTGGAATTCATGAGAAATGGGGCATTCTCACAATCTTTTGACTTTCGGGAATAAAAATCTGGTGAAATTAAACTTGCTAAAATAACATTTTAATCTGATAGACGAATGCCTTAATGATTCAAAATAAAGAAAAAAGGGTCAGCAGCGAAAATTTTTTTATTTAACTGAGGTTTAAGTTAAACTAGCGAGTTTCATTTTCCTTACCATTTTACCCCTATAACTTTTTATTTTCTTCTAAATTTTTACTTATAATGAATTTGCATAGTACCCATAGGACATTCAAATAAGAAATAATAAAAATGTAGTACTTTTAATACAGAATTTTTGTATAACATTGTCTTAAAGGGGTGTTAAAGAAGGGACGGTAAGGTAAAAAAAGGGAACGGTGTAGGAAAAAAGGAACGAAATGGGAAAAAAGGGGACGGTAAGGATGGGGTTGTAAGGAAAATTACCACCTATTTTTAGGGAAATCATATTAAGACTATGTGATAGCCACAATGTTCAGTGATTTTTAGAAACAGTTGTTAACATTGGATTAAATTAAAAAAAAAATTCTAATTTACCTCGAAAAGTGCAGGAATAAACCTTGGGGACGGTAAGACTACCCATAAAGCCACGATGCCACGATCTTGAAATTGATCTTTAAATGCTGATTTAAATTCTGCAGTAAATTTCCTGTCAAATAATTTTAGACATTCTTTCTCTAGCACACTTCTGCATGAGAAAAAACTTTAAAAAAAATCTGTGGCTGCATCTTAAGTGATTTTCTGTATAAGTTTAGCAAGAGGGACGGTAAGGATGAAAAACCCAGGGACAGAGTTCAAAAAATAATATCAACCGTAAAAATGTGTGCGGGTTAATTTTTTGATACATATTTATATAAAACGATTGTCCCAGTTTCGGAAAACAATGACATCGAATTACTTTTATTGAAACAATTTTATAGAGACAGCTCCAAATTTAAAAAATCAGCATCAGGGACAGTGAACAGTATAGGAGTTTTCCTGATATTTGGACCCCCAGTGTCGTACAAAACTTATTTATCTCGTTAATATTGTTATGCAGTCGTGCAATGGTATGTTCCCCAGTATATGAAATTAAAAAAAAAATGTATTAAAATAAAAATTATTATTCAGAGACATAAAAGTCAAAAGATTGTGAGAATGCCCCAAATAGTATGAACAATTTTTAAAGTGTTAAGTGATGTAGTATGAAGAACTTTCTGGCGACCGAAATCATAAAGCAATGCAGAAATTGAAAAATCGAAATATATTTACTGAAAAAGAAAAATAATAATATTAACTCAAAATAAGGTTGCCATAAGGTTTCAGTGGTTACAGAAATTTTCACATACCATAAAAACTCATGAAAAAAAAATTCCTGTAGCGTTGTATTTCGGCACTGAAATACCACTTATCAATCGCAGCTGTAGGGTCAAAATCTGTCAGGGTGGATCCATTAATAGAAATTCTGAGTAAATCATCCAGTGTCTCAGTCTTCAGAGAGTTTCTGCATGTAGTCTTGAGTCTGTTGTGACAGTTGAAGCCTCTAGTACGAAGTTATGCTCACTAGCACAAATTGTTAGAGCCTGAGGCGAATTGGGGAATCTTACTGAGTACTTTTCACTGTAAAAACTTCTCCAGCATATCTTTCAGTGTTAGTGAAGGGAATATAAAACTTGAATTCGTCCCACCCTGCAAATACAATATCCACTTTTTCATTAAAGAGTCTTGGGTTCAAATACATGAAGAGCTTTTTTATTTCTTCTAACCCAAACTGAAGAATTTTTTCTTCGGGAGGCCACCCCAAAGTGTCAAAAACATGCAGATATATGTTTACACATCTGTTGACATAGATTACAGTCTTTCTGTGGTGTATATATTTGCATGCTTAATTAATCTCCCTCTTAAAGTCTGAAACTCTCGCTCCCCATTTTTAATATTTGCCAGCTGTACAACCTTGATTATCGCTGAGATGGATAGTTGGTCCAAAAACCCCTGCTCTTTTGGCCCTAGATTAGGGATGTGTCAGAAATGACATGCAATGTTCAAAATTTATTTCCAGATGAAATGACAAGGTTCTTGTTTTTTAATGGCACACTTAAAGGGTTCAATTTCCTGTAGAAATCCAAGAGGAAGTACAGAACTTAAAAAAATTTTAAATCCTTCAATCTTTTCAGCAAGCCCTTCGCTTTAGCACTATCATTGTCTTTTCCGTGGGTTCAAGAAGGCTTGCAAAAGAGCTTTCCCAGTACTTTCTTTGATGGATAAGCATCTAATAGTGTAAATACCACTCAGTTTAAGTATTCTTTCTCCTAGAATTTCTGCTGTTTCTTTTAACATATGAGGTCTTTTAGCTCTTTTAAAAATACTCCTAACAGATATTCAACTTGAATGTTTATTAATTTAGCACAAATAGATTTCTTTTTCATAGCCAGTCCTGATATGTATCCAACCATATTTGGAGCACCATCAGTACTCTAGCCTATAATATACCACCTGTTTCTATATTCATTTGGACCTGAATTCTTATCTATAAAATCAGTTATAGCTGTAAGGTATAGCTCTTAAGGGGTCTCAAGACTCTTAAAGCTACAAAATTTTCGAAATTTTTATTTTTTCTGATGTTAAACTCCTATCTTTTCTGAACATTTTTATATAATTATTTTCTTGAAATTCCCATTAAAACAGAAGTTATGGCTTTTAGAATGATACCCACTCAATGGCTGGAGTGGCATTTCCGAAACTTTGAAGTCATTTTTCTCCAAATGATGTTTTTGGGCATAACGCGCAGGATACTTCAAAATCTTCTAAATATTTTTTCATCAAGTTTTCAAAATATATGTTTCTTGTTAGTCTGTATAAACTGAAGGTAAAATTTCATTTTTACTGCTCAAAAAATATTTTAGGTAGCTTTCTTTACAAAAAGCTACCTATTGCAGCCGTTCGGAGGAAAGCGATTTCAAAAAATTTTGGTATATTTTCATCGATCATGACCCCCAGACCCCGAAACCACCCTTCGTTCAAAATTTATATATATATATATATATATATATATATATATATATATATGACCTATGTCACACTGTAACTCTCGTATTTATGAACCGATTTGGATGTAATTCGGTGTGTCCATAGTACATACCAATGTCTCGACCGAGTTCGTTGGCCAGCTTCATCCGCTATTTTGTTTAAAAATGGCGGCCATTTAAAATTCTTAAAAAAATTTTAAATTTGAAATGTGGTACCAAAAAATTGAAAATGGAAACATATTTTTTTCTTATGTATTTGATCTTTATACAAAGACTCCGTAGCAGTTTTTGTTTCGTATATATCTTAAAAAATGGCTGAGTTATAGCATTTTGAATTTCTAGCGAAGCTGACATTTTGAAACGTCCTGAATTTTGTCACGCGATAAAAGGCGTATTTATGAACCGATTTGGATGCAACTTCTTTTATACATAGTACAGACCAATGTCTCGACTGAGTTCGTTGGCCAGCTTCATTCGCCATTTTGTTTAAAAATGGCGGCCATTTAAAATTTTAAGAAAAATTTAAATATGAAATGTGGTACCAAAAAATTGAAAATTGAAAAAATATTTTTTTCTTATGTGTTTGACCTTGATAAAAAGATTCGGGAGCAGTTTTTGTTTCGTCTATATCTTAAAAAATGGTTGAGTTATAGCATTTTGAATTTCTAGCGTGGCTGACATTTTGAAACGCCCTGATTTTTGCCACGTGATAACAGACGTATTTATGAACCGATTTGGATGTACCTTGGTGTGTACATAGTACATACAAATAACTCAACCGAGTTCGTTGGCCAGCTTCATCCGCCAGCTTGTTTCAAAATGGCGGCCATTTAAAAAAATTAAAAAAAATTAAATTTAAAATGAGATACCAAAAAATTAGAAAATGAAAAAGATTTTTTTCGTATGTGTTTGACCTTAATACAAAGATTCCGGAACAGGTTTTGTTTCATCTATATCTAAAAAAATGGCTGAGTTATAACATTTTGAATTTCTATTGTGGCTGACATTTTAAAACGACCTGATTTTTGTCACGCGATGACAGGCGTATTTATGAACCGATTTGAATGTAACTTGGTCTGTACATAGTACATACCAATGTCTCGACCGAGTTCGTTGGTCAGCTTCATTCGCCATCTTGTTTAAAAAGGGTTGCCATTTTTTTTTAAATGTAATTTAAAATTTAAAATGACGTATTAAAAAATTGTAAAATGAAAAAGATTTTTTTTTGTGTGTTTGGCCTTGATACAAAGATTTTGGAACAGTTTTTGTTTCTGAAAATTTGTTCTTTTGTTTATATCTTAAAAAGTGGTTGAATTATAGCACTTTGAATTTGTATCATGGCTAACACATTGAAACGATCTTGTATTTGTCCCGCGATACCACACGTATTCGCCTATTTCGATGGAAGAAGGCATGCTGATAGTATACATCAATATCTCGACCAAGTTCGCTGGCCAGCTTCATCAGCCATCTTGTTTCAAAATGGCGGCCATTAAATTAAAAAATATATATATTTAAAGTGAGGTGCAAAAAAATTAGAAATTGAAAAAGGTTTCTTTCTTAAGTATTTGACCTTGATATAAGGATTCAGGAGCATTTTTTGTTTGTCTTTACCTTAAAAAATGGTCCAGATATAGCAGTTTCAATTTTTAACGTGAGTGACATTTTGAAAAATCTGATTGCCTGCAGCACTCGTATATATCAACCGATTCCGATGTGAGTGAGCATGTGCACAGCAATTACTAAGGTCTCGACCCAGTTCACTGGTTAGCCTCATCCACCATGTTGTCTTAAAATGGCAGGCACTTTAAGAAATCGCCGAATTTAGCAGCCAAATATAAGTTACTTTAAATAAAAGCAGCTTGGATAAAGCTGATTAATTTCGCGAAATTCTCATTCATAATGATTTAGTATTGATAAAAATTAAAATTGAATCTCCTACATTCGGTTTCCACTTAATTGAGCTTCGTGTGTTTGAATAATATAAGTTGGTTTTTTTTAAAATAAGGAATATGAAAGCTACCTCTTCCTCCCGGCACTGGCCGGAAGGACTTTTTTAAAGTCATTATATTTTTGGCATTTTCAAAATTTTTTATTAGCTCAATACAAATTTGCATTAAAAATATAAAAATGCTTTCAATACAAATTTATTTAGGTTCAGGGTCATTATTACAATATGAAGTATAAGTAGGCACAAAAAATTTCAGTATAGTTGCGAAATTTATGTTGTAATCCTGCGCGTAAGCTGTTATACCCATTTTCTGCTCGATAAATGTCTGAGAGTTTGGAGCCCCCTGTCAATACTAATTCTGGATCTTGCCATTTTTTAAATGCATGAAATGAAAGAACCTACTTCTATATTTCATCCCAATTAAAATTGTGTTTTTAAATCGTATACATTTTTAGATATTAAAGGTTGAAAATGGTCTTTTTAAAAAAAAAAAATTCCAATTTTAAGAGTCCTGAGACCTTTTAAGCAAGCAAGGATTAAAAGAATATTTTATAATGTGTTTTTATGTTGTTGTCAAAATGTTAAAAACACACTCCTTTAAAATAGCGCGCAAGATAAACTATATAAAATTTTTACGTGCAAATGTTTACGGTTGCGCAGATGAAACCAACATCTCAAGAACGAACCTAAATTTGTTTGACTCATGCTACAAAAATGAAAAATTATGCATTGATAAACTGAAACGAAAATATGCAATATTTTCAACTGTATTTTTAAAATGGATATCTTGCAGAAATATGCAAAAAGCTGGGTACTTAATGAAATCTCAATAAAATTTAATTCAACGTAAACAAATGTCTTCAAAACGTAATCAGTTCTTATCTGAATTAGGATCATTGTTCGCGACCCATTACCATCTATCTATAATAATAAGGAAAGAAGTTTGTGTGTGAGTGTGTGTGTCGACGGTGTTCTGAAGGGACCGCTGCACGTAGAGCTACAAAATTTGGGGAAAAGGTACGTCTATATATGAAGTTTTGCACCTCGTAGCCCGATTTTCGATTTTTTTGATTAGATTTTTTATGCGATTTTTAGCGCTTTTTTTAAGTTTTGAGGCGATTTTTCCACATTAGTGAAAAGAATACGGTTTCTTTCTTTTAACCCAATATAGTAAATTTTGTTCTCTTTTAGCAATTTTTGAATTTTTAGCGCATTTTTTTATGCAATTACTGAACAGCAGTTAATGCGTCTTCATACCTATAAGGGGTGTTACCGTAGGGGGGACACAGTTCTGTCGCTAAATACCACCAAGTTTATCGCCAACTTGGCGATATCTCTAATATTTCTCCAAATTCCCATAGACATCCATTCTAAACCAATAGTGATTACTTGCTTACAGAAAATCAACAAATTGAGATATTTTAATGCAACAGCATTAATATGCAACAAAAACTAATATTAATTTTAAGGGGTTATATTAATTATATTTAACGGAATCCAGGTAAATTAAATCTATAATAATAAGGAAAGAAGTTTGTGTGTGAGTGTGTCGACGATGTTTTGAAGAGACAGCTGCACGTAGAGCTACAAAATTTGAGGAAAAGGTCCGCCTATATATGAAGTTTTGCAACTCGAAGCCCGATATTCGATTTTTTTTATTTAATTTTTTATGCGATTTTTAGCTCTTTTTTAAGTTTTGAGGTGATTTTTCCACATTAGTGAAAAGAATACGGTTTCTTTCTTTTAACCCAATATAGTAAATTTTGTTCTCTTTTCAAAAAAGTTTATTCGGAATTCGTACAGCAATTTTTGAATTTTTAGCGCATTTTTTATGCGATTATTGAACAGCATTTAATGCATCTTCATACCTATAAGAGGGTTTCTTTCGTAGAGGAGACACAGTTCTGTCGCCGAATGCTGCCAAGTTTGTCGCCAACTTGGCGATATCTCTAATATTTCGCCAAATTCCCATAGACTTCCATTGTAAACCAATAGGGATTACTTGCTTACAGAAAATGAACAAATTGAGATATTTTATTGCAACAAAAACTAATATTAACTTAAGAGGTTATATTAATTATATTTAAGGGAATACAAGTAAATTAAATTATGAATAAAAGTAACATGACACAATGCTTAGCATGCTTTCCCAAACATAAATTTTAAGAGAGCCCGCAGGTCAAAGGAATTAGATTTGAAACTTTTATCCAATTACAGTAAATTTTGACTTTCGTGATTTTTGAACCTTTTGTGATTTTTAATTCGATTTCTACGTTTCTTCGCGATGTGCTGCAATTTTTTTACATTCCATTTTTGGCCTATAATACTAGAGTAATTTCTGTCCTCATTTCAATAAAGTTTATTCGAATTTCGTATAGCAATTTTTGAATTTTTCGGGAATTTTGTATGTGATTTTTAGTGTATTCTAGCGATTTCCTAGCATTTTTCTACATTAGTGAAAGGAATCAACTTTCAATCTTCGAACACGATTTATAATTTTTTTTCTCTTTTCGAAATTTGTGCAGCAATTTAAAATTTTTTCGCGATGTCTTATTGTGATTTTCAGAGCTTTTTCGCAATTCCAACTGTTTTTTGACGTACCGGGCCAACTTCGGTCAAGGTAGCTAGTAAATAATAACTTAGTTCCGAAGTACGACTGCAAGCTCATCTTACTTTATGCGATGTACAGTCGTGGGAAAAAATAGTAAACACCCCTGCTAACTCCCCAACGAATTATTGTAGAAGAAAGTGACTGGTACCGAACGATTGGAAACAAAGTCTACTTTTAAATGATGCATATAAAATTTGCTTAAGGGGCCATCTACCTATTAAAACGTACCCTAACTTCATTTTTTTAATGGCAATACCCGATTTTAACAAGATATTTCAAATCGATGCCTAGAAACCAAATTGCAAGTCATTGGAATGATAAGTTTTTTGAATTATAAACATTCAAAATTGAGTGCTTCTCATGTTAAATTACATTTTTATATTTTTATTAATATCTCCTGAAATTTACTCCTAATGTGATATTTTTTTGTATAGCAAAAATACTAAAATACCCAAACATAAATACGTTGAATTTTCAATTTTTATAATTTTATGCTAAGAATTATGAATTATGAAAGTAATATTCGAAAAAACTATGAATTGCAACCTACAATTTCTTTTATGGATTTAGATTTATAAATTCCTGATTTATGGAAATCCAAAATTTCACATTTTTCTTCCAAGTATTTTTCAAATGATGCTTAATAAACGGCAAAATGACGGTCTAAGGGGCCGTCTAGGATAGAAGTGACTCGATATTTTGGAATTTCTGATGCTATCCTGTAATCTAGCAGTCTCCAATGACTGCTTGAGTGGTGCTTAAATGCCTTGATCAAGATCAATCTCTCTTGGTCAACCATCGAGTACCGGACTTCCATTTGGATATAGCTCCTAAAATACGCTCGTTTTAAAACAATTCATTTCTTGGAAACTTATCGTACGAATTGAATAAAAATTTGTTTTTATGCTAATTGGAGGGTGTAGAGTTCATTGATGCTGTCAGAATTGTGTATTGCTATTGAAGAAAACAAAGTTAGGCTTCGTTTTAATAGGTAGATGGCCCCCTAAGCAAATTTTATAAACATCATTTAAAAGTAGACTTTATTACCCATCGTGTGGTACCAGTCACTTTCTTCTACGATATTTTTTTTGCAGAGTTAGTAAGAAGTGTTTACTTTTTTCCACGACTGTACGCTCATTTTAATTTTGACCCTTTCAGGGGCAAGCCCAGTGGCGTAGTGTCAGAGCATCTGACTGCCGCTCTGCAGGTCGAGAGTTCGACTCCCGACTGGGCAAAGTTTACCAGACTTTCATCTCTTCGGGGTCGACAAAATGAGTATCAAGATTGCTTGGGAACTAAACACTGAGGCTCCGGCGTTAGCTCGCCGGGACACATCGAAGCCTAGAGTCAAGAAAACACGGATGGACATTGTCGGTCCGGATCCTTCCTGGATTGTATAGCCACAGAGTTTAGTTTAGTTTTTAGGGGCAATGTACTTCTATTCGCAAAATGCACAAATGAATGAATGACAGCAGAATTTACAAACAAATTTATTTCAAAATAAGTAATAGCTTTTGTTCCTAAGTACTTGATCACTCTACCAGGGAGTCAACCAAATAATGGCAAAAGCCCTGAATTCCTGGCAAAAAAAAAAAAAAAAAAAACGCCTTCTACCATCCAACTGAACCCCAGCCGCTGAAAGAGACCCGGAATCAGCGACAATTAATAAAACTAAAAAGTCACAAATAATATGTCACACTATGCCAGGCAAATAAAATACAAAAATTAGTCATGTACAAGTTTTAAACATATGACTATAACCCTAGTTACTAAAGAAAAAAAAAAAACTAAAACTGAGTGAAACTGCAAAACAAAATTTTAAGTCATTTTCCGTTACAAATGACTGTATAAAGATATCTTAAAACTAAGTACTATTTAAACTAATAATCAAGACAAGATAAAACATTAAGACAATAAAACAGACACTTTAGATCAATTCAAGTTACAAAAGACCATCAGACCCTGAAAGTCCAGAAACAACTCAAAAATGCGTGAAGGCAGAAAGATTAGCAAAACATTATGTGGATAACAGTCCGGCAAAATCCACCAAAAATACTTTAATTATACCAAAATGTTCAAAATCTGTACTTTATGAATAAATACAATTTATTCAGTTCATTATAAATAACTGTCAGTTTATCATGATTCGATCTCGGCAAAAGAACATTTTGCAAATTCCAAAACAGAGTTCAATTTCGCACAAAGTTAAAGAACAGATGCATCAGAGGACACTTGCCGAAAATAAAATGCTTAACGTGGCGGACGTTACCGCAAAAACACTTATTTGTTAGACGCTTGCCAATCTTAAATACATACAATGGAAAAGCACAATGCGAGGAAATGAAATAGGCTACTACCCTTGAATAACACTAATAAGAAACGTCTGGTGAACGCAAGTTGAGGAAGGTATCTCTACCCTTTTCACTAATTTTCCATTGTTCGTAAGTACGTAATAAAAGGAAACTTTTCTTTCCAATATTCTGGTGTCAGTGTGGCATTTAGGGATTAAAACAAAGTGGTCCAAAAACGAACCACCGCCCTCGAAGGGGTTAACTAATATATTTTTAACTCCTTCAGCACCAGATTACTGTAGCTTAAGTGTGCGCCTATACTAGATTTTGCGCAAAATTTTATTTTTATTCATTTTGGCAGCTATTTCTCGCAAAATAAAGCAACACCACACACTTCAATATTATACATGACGTACGGGCAGTACTTTCAGGCAGTGGTGAACGATGAAATCATGACGTAGGCAGTGTACGTCTGGTGCTGAAGGAGTTAAGAGAATAACCGAACCGATTTTAAAATGCTGTGGTTTTATTTCGTACTTCTCCCTGGATGGTCAGCGTGTAAAAATAGAGAGATACATTTTATGACGCCATCATCTTAGAAATCTGAAGCTAGGGCTTCTGAAACAAGGAGGAAAAAATACATAAAAAATCATCCCCCACACTTCTCTCTATATGCTTTAGATTGATCGTTCTTCAACTCCGACTTTCCCTCCACTCCCCCAACCCCCGCCCCAACTCTCGCCTGAATCTTTCCCCGTTTTACGCAAGCATCATCTGGAGAAAAGTAAGTTGCTATGCAATCATAAATGCAATCTTTTTATATTTATTTACTTGAAACGAGGAACACTTCACTTGGCGCCCCCTTCTTACAGATGTTCTTTTTTCTTCTTCTTCTTTTAAACCACCCTCTCCCCCTCTTCGCGACTTCATTCTCCAGAATTCGAGAGAAAGAAAAATATTTTATCTCAAAGATATTTCCAGCCCGTTTCGATCCCAGACATAAGCCTCTTTCTAAGTAGTTCGGGAAAAGAAGGAAAAAAAATGCAGATGCTTAATTCTTTCTCCCGCTTTTAATTGCGAAGCGCTCTGTAAATGGAGTCCTGAAAGTATATAAGCTCTTATTTCGTAAAAACGGAACCCCATGCAGAATCTTAGGATGAAGCATTTTCTTTCATTTTTTTTGGAAAGAATATTTCTGAAAAGCTTGTACACCACAAGTACTCTCTTACTGCGCAGTTTCAGCCGCTCTTGTGTACACGATAACTTTAAAAAGATGACCTCAGGCCATTAAACGTTTCAGTATTTAAGGCAAAGTTTATGTTGAGCCTTGTATACATGAGTGATTGTTAAGAAAATAATGATGAAACCTATTTTAAGGGATTATTTCTAACATTATTGGCAAGCCATTTTATTGCATCTTATTGCAAGCCAGTTGCCATATTTTAGTATGAATGGTTCGTCACAACAATTTTTTTAAATTTCTTTTATATTACTTTACATCATTTTAAACCTCCATTGTTGCCCAAATCGCTAATTTTGACCATGATGTATTACAATTTTAACGTACATTACAATTTGAAGGGAAGCAATTCCAGAAAAAAATTCAATATTTTTCACCGATCATGATCCACAATCTTAAAACCAAACTTAGCTTAAATGCTGATATCTTTATATTAATATCCGATTTTTTTGCCGTGCGATAGCACTCGTACACATGAACTTATTTGGATGTGACTAAGTATGCGTACAGGACATACCAAGGTCTCGATTGAATCCGTTGGCTAGCTACATTCACCATCTTGTTTGACTGCCTGAGTGGGACCATATTACATGATCACAAGGATCTGGTGTAGACCCTATAAAGTCCCACCCACAGACTCCCTTACACGCATGGTCTCGTTTAGTAGAACCCAGACCAACCGAGAGAGAGAGAAAAGCGCACACCAGAACACCCAATGCAGATCCGAGCAAACCCGGACATCCAGGGGCAGCACAGCCTAAGACCTCCGCTTCCAGGGAACACCAGGCAAGACCGACCGGAAAAAAATTTAATGAAGGGAAGAAAATAAAACAGATTAAAGTTTCAAAACTAATCCGCCAAAAAGCCGCCAAGGGGCAGAGACATGACAAGGAAAATAGCAACCAAAACAATCTGCAAGCATAAGATGATGAATTATTAAGTTCATAGTTCGTAGATTGGGTCAGTTAACGTTCAAAGTTTTGTTGCAGAGACTAGTAATACTAATTACAAGCATAACAATACTGCCAACGCCATCTGCCCATAACGCGATAAAGGCTAGTGTAGAAGCTTACTGGACTAAGTTCGTTGAAATCGTGTGATAGAAAAACTATGCGAGACATCTCGTAATACAAAATGAGAACACGATGACTACGAAGAGGTACATTTAAACAGAGTTCGTAGAGACCGTGTGCTCGGATAAATGAGAATGGTATGGAGATTGTAGAATTTGGAACCTGAAAAAAGAGATGAGTACATGATGAGGAACACAATGTCTACGAAGCCCTAGATATTATATCTGGGCTTGTTAAACACTAAATATGTTGCAGCTCAACTCATGAAAGTAAGTGAGTCACATGAGGAAGAAGGCTGACTAAAAGGAGGCAGATAGTTGTAAAAAGGTCTAGTAGACTGAATCTAAGGATCACACTGGGAAGCAGGAATTGTTTGTTGGTTTATTTCATTACAATCTATCAAATACCGAAACTCGTTGTAAAATCGTTCTGCGAGATAGGCGAGTTCGTAAGTGCGACAATCAGAATCAGAAGATTTATGAGCCGGGCGTGACTGGTATTGAATTAACTATTGTACTTAATACAGTTGATAATGATCACAGGCACGGGAAACGCCGGGCGGGTCAGCTAGTCAAACATAAAATCTCAGTTTTCCTTTCAATATAATGGTATTGTATCTTTAAAAAAAAATCTGCTATGTTCAATTTCAGTTAACAATGTTTATTGATACTGGTAGAGTACGTTAACATAATATCTATATATATAAATCCTGTGATGTATGTGAGTATGTCAATAAAATATATGTATATCAATAACAAGTTACATAAAAATTTTGTTTTTAAAGTCAATTCCTACTTAGGTCATCCAAGAAAAATTTAATAGAATCCCTTAAGCTAATATTAGTTTTTGTTGCATTAAAATATCTCAGTGGGTTGATTTTCTATAAGCAAGTAAGTTTACAATAGAAGTCTATGGGAATTGGATATTAGAGATATCGCCCAGTTGGCGTCCCATTTGGCGACTCATTTTGGTAGCCAAATTTGTCGATATATTGCCAAGTTGGCGACAAACTGGGCCATATTGGGCGACAGAACAGGGTCCCCCCTAGGGTAACCCCACCTTATAGATATGAAGATGCATTCAATGCTGTTCAATATTTTGTGTCCCGTATAAAACTAAAATTAATTAATTAAAATTTAATTAATGAAATAATATTTGAAAGACTGTATTAACATCAATTGACATCCAGTAGAAGTTTAAAAAAATGTATTTCAACTTGATAGACGAATAATAGGTATTTTATTAACGATTGAAAATTTGAACAAGATATATAGAGGGAGAGTGTGAACTAATAGTAGGAACTGAAAAAATGAAAGAAAGGGAAGAAAGATTACGCAGGAATCATTAATGAGATGAACATAATTAAAGAACTTAAATTCACAATCCGTATCTAGGCGGCAGCACAGACAATCACCTCATCGAATTCACGGCGGAAATTCTAGAATGGGTTAAAAATCGATTCGCCTATTAAAAGGTGTCTACCAAGCCATCTCTTTGTGGAAAACACCTGAAAACCCGATTTTAGAGGTTGACTCGTAGGTTTACCATTGTGTTTTCCTGCCCCAAAAGGTATGAAAACAGGGAGGATCGGGTGCAGGAAAACACAATGGTAACCCTACGAGTCAACCTCTAAAATCGGGTTTTCAGGTGTTTCCCACCCAGATAGGACTTGGCAGACCCGTTGCATTTTAATTGCTGAATCAAGTTTTAATCCATTCTGCAATTTCAGCCGTGAACTCGATGAGATAAAGCCCAGGTGAAGAATCTGGATGACATATTCGCGGTTTTTGTGTCAAGCACAAAAGTGATAATTTATATCGCTTTCAAACAACTCACTTAAAAAATATTTAATTTTATATTTCGATTAAAAAATATAACTGTTCTTAATTACCTCCCGAATTTTATTAATTTTACAGTTACATTTCTTAGCGTTTAATAAATACAGCATTCTATTTTACAATGTGATGTAAAATCGAAGAGAGTTATAAAAACAGAAGTATATAAAACCCATAAACATTTTAAGTAAAATACAGTTAAAAATTTACGAATCTTTAAATTTTCAGACCCAAGCTCCTTCGCTTTGATACGTTCCGATCGGTTATCTTTGTATTCGTAATTTCTTGAAGTTAAAATTTAAACCTGAGTTATATCTGTCTATGTACAGTTGTGGAAAAAAAAAGTAAACACCCCCTACTAACTCCTCAACAAGTTATCGTAGACGAAAGTTACTGGTACCGGATGATTGGAAATAAAGTCTACTTTTAAATGGTGTGTATAAAATTTGCTTAGGGGGCCATATACATATTAAAACGAATCCAAATTTTATTTTTTTCAATGGCAGTACTCAAATTTAACGAGATATTTCAAAACTTCGGTTCAAGATATGCCTAGAAACCAAATTTCAAGTCATTTGAATAATAAGTTTTTGAATTATAGACATTCAAAATTTAGTATTTCTAATGCTAACTTACATTTTCATATTTTTATTTATATCTCCTGAAATTATGCTCCTAATGAGTTAATTTATTGTGTAGCAACAATACTAATGTACCAAAACATAAATACGTTGAATTTGCAATTTTTATAATTTTATGATATGAAATATGAATTATCAAATTAATATTCGAAAAAATTGTGAATTGCAACATACAATTTTTTTGATAGATTTAGATTTATTAAGTCCTGCTTTGTGGATATCCAAAATTTCACATTTTTCTTCCTAGTAGTTTTCAAATGATGCTTAAAAAACGGCAAAATGATGGTTTAAGGGGCTGTCTATGATAGAAGTGAGTCAATTTTTGAAATTTATTCTGCTATCCTGTAATCAAACAGGTTTCATTGACGCTTAAACGTGCCTTGATCAAGAAGGCGGCTCTCTCGGTTAACAATCCAGCTCGGAACTTCAATTTGGATACAGCCCTTAAAATACGCTCGTTTTAAAATAATTAATTTCTCGGAAACTTATGGCACGAATTGCATAAAAATTTGTTTATAGGCTAATTGAAAGGTGTAGAGTTCATTTGTGCTGTCAGAATTGTGTACTGCTATTGAAAAAAACAAAGTTATGGTTCGTTTTAATATGTAGATGGCCCCTTAAACAAATTTTATATACATCATTTAAAAGTAGACTTTATTTCCAATCGTTCGGTACCAGTAACTTTCTTCTACAATAATTTGTTGAGAAGTTAGTAGGGGCTGTTTACTTTTTATTTTCCACGACTGTACGTACATCAGTGTTGCGAGATGAGAGGGATTCTTTTTCCTAATCCCGAATGCTACCACGTTCCGAAGAGAAATATTCCCCGGAAGGAATAGTGGTCTAATAGTCTCAGGAACAGAAATATAAGATGGGTCCTAACGACAAAATAAGTAAGACAAATGTTACTATTCAAAAACAGTGATAGTATTCTGAATTAAAAAAAAAAAAAGCACGTCTCACTGACAACACTGATACATATGTTTTCAATGTTTGCCATCTTTAAGGGGGTCCGGGACACAAAAATCTTCAAATTTTCTAAAAAAAATTATTGCATTAAAAATTTCTGTGCCCTTTTTCTGCTTAAAATGACGCTTAAATCACGTTTCTATCTTAATAGGAACAGGACATATCAATTTTTTCATTTTTTTTTCAAAATCTAGCTTTCAAGCAATGGTTGTCATTCAAATGACTTCTTGAGAAAATGCGTTTTTCTTCAGGATGGTTTTTTTTTTTACCGTTTCTCATATTTAAATTGTTATAAGTCAAGAACCGTTAAAGCTAAATGGTTCAAACTTGGAATATATCTTTTTCAATTGTTTTACTTTCATTTTGATTCAGCAAATTTGAAAAAAAAATATTTACTTTTGAAAGTATGATTTTTTTTAAGTTACACCCTTTTTTTACAAATTTTAACTTTAAGTATTTTTAATTTTTATTTAAAATAATATTTTAAAAAATGCTGAATCAAACTGAAAAGTTATGTATTTCTGTTTATTTAAATGAAAAAAAAAATTAAATTCTACAAATAATATTTCGAGTTACAACGATTTTAAATTACCTCACTTTTTTTAAGAAATTTTAAAATTTAAATAAAAAAAAATTAGAAGTTTTATTATGTGATTTTGTTTAGAAATGATATGATTAACCATCACAAAAAATTTCAAAACTTTAATTCAATAAATAAAAATTATTTTAAAATGTGTTCCGGACCCCCTTAAGGCCACGATGTGCTCATGTAAAGTGTATTTCCAGCTTGCGCGTTCGAACAACTGTTTGGAAATAAGGTAAAATGCCAAAGCCTTGGCGGGCCACAGAGAAGGTGTCGGTCAGTTGTGGCTCGCGGGCCACGTGATTGATGTAAAACATAACAGAATAGATATACACCGGTAGGTGGCTGCGCAGACCATCACAAGTCGATGGCTGAAATTAATAGAGTTAGACAGAACTCGATTAGCCTATTCAAATGCAACGGGTCTGTCAAGTCCTGCCTTTGTGGAAATCACCTGCAGATCCGATTGGAGGGGGAAAACATGATGGCAAACCTACCCGTTCACTGCTAAAATAAGGTTTGTAAGTTTTTTCCACCGGGATATGAATCGACAGACCCGTTGCATTTTAATATACGAATCGAGTTTTAACCCTTTATCTACTGCATTGTGATCTACTGAATTTTTCTAAATGTAATTTTTTTTTCAGTTACGACAATGAAAATTAAATGATAAACATAAAAAAATGACTCATCCGTGAGAAATTTAATTACTTAGAGGTAATTAATTAAAGTGGTACTTTAAAGTGCCGTCAGTACACTATGACTAAAATATCGTAACAAAAAATTCACATGATATTTCAAATCGCACCAGAATTGTGGTAAAATAGTTTCGATTTAAGTATGTGAAATATAGCCTTTTTCTCATTTACAAATAAACCGTTTGGCAAATTCCGGTGCCAATCCATTATTTCAACACTTTAGCATTGTAAATGCTTTGCTCCTGAAAGGGTTAATTTTTTTTTTTCTTAGGTTTCGATCTTGTTAGCAGTCCTTTAGTTAAGCAACTCTTATATTCCAGGGAGAACATATTCTCTCGCTTCTCCACATATGCAATGTATGAATTTACACATGCCATTTCTAGCATAGCAAAAATGAGCCGGTGCCACATTTTTCGATATCCTATATAAGATAGTAATGAAACAGAAAAGAAATGTTAGGGAAATTATGACTACACTACATTTTAGTAATTACATTTTAAAGCAGATGAAAACGATGGATAACTACACAGACGAAAAGTAAACACGATGCTTTTCTCCAACACCCAGTGTACTGACGGTACTTATAAGTACCGTCACTGTTCAACTGTTCAGTTCAACTGTTCGTCAGTTCAACTGTTAAATCAAATTCATACACCGTTCACCTAAAATAGCTAGTCACGTTGTATTCTAAGATCATAATGAACACATAAAAAAAATCAAACACTTATCTTATATCCTTTACTGTGTTTGAAGCCATAAAAAGACGAGCGTGACAATCTGTACAAAATGTCGGCACAAAACACACCGACTGTTTCAAAGATAGCCTCCTTTCTCGCTAAAATAACAAACCTAGAATTATTGCTGCCATGTATCCGGATAAAGTGGAGTTAAAAGAGTATTTTTGCAAAGTACGGTCGGAATATTAGTAACATTCACTATGGGATGAAAGTTTAAAGTGAGTGGTACTTATAAGTACCGTCAGTAGATAAAGGGTTATTTATAGCCGATGAGATGATAGTTTGTGCAACAGCCCCCCAGTCTAATAGTGTTCCGGAGCACTGTGTTCTGTGTCCATTGGGCTCGTTTGAAATAAGATGTTTTAAGCCAGAAACCTTACTTAATCAATGAAATCTAATCAGTTACTATCCCATAGAAACAAGACACTTTTCATTCAATAAATTTTCCTATTTCAAAACGGACTTATTGGGCTCGGGTCCAGTGGACACTGTTTTGCAGAAAAATTTTGGTAACAAAGAATTCGTATCTCTGTTTAAGTTCTGTTCTAAGAATGAAATCACCTCACCCCATTTTGCCGAAATTCCAGGAATGAGCTCCAAGTTTTCTGTGTCTTCCAGGAAACTCCAGAATCGTTCATGTCTCTGAGGATGGCTGAAAGAAAAACGGTGACATTAGCATCGAATCGAAATGACAAGACAATCTAAGTTTATGTATGAAAATCATTTAAAATCATCCAAACAAAGCTAATAACTGCTAAAAGTGATAAAAAATACACTTAAAATAAAATACACCTTTGTTCAGGTCGACATATGTTTTATCGCTCAAACGACAACATTCCCAATAACTTTATTGATAACAAATATGAAGTATTTGTAATGATTTGCAATTATGATTCAATTCATGATTTTTTGAAGTAATTAACATGTATGAAATTTTTCGGATAAAGTTTTGAAATTAGCGCATACGACTCGTTCTGAACCATGGCCAACGACCCATCATGAATCGTTGCAATCGTGTTTGCAATGATTCAGCCTCCATTGAGTTTCTTAAAATTTGGAAAGAGATGCTGTGCAGAATAAGAAACAATAGAAGAAGTTAATTCACGTTCACAAATATCCACTTTTATTAACACTTTCCAACAAAGTTGAAAGTGTTTATGACTTCGGTTTGTCTGTCCGTCTGTTCGCGTGGCCATCAGGCCAACTGTCCACGCTCTAACTCCCGTAAATATACTCGGATTGCTATAAAATTTTTGGATGTTATTAATGTTTACCATAGCACGTTCCCTATTTCAAATGAAGTGTGTAGCATGTTTAGTTCACTTACAAGGACAGTCAAAATTTTTCCGTTACATGACGGCCTATGGAAAAATATCGTTTAAAATGATTTTTAATGATGTTATATGCTTTCAAACATAATAAAATTGATATGCATTTATCAAGTGCACTAAAATAGGCAATCTGTAGAATATAGTTATTATTCGTTTACAGGGCCACGCAAAAGAATTCCGTTACATATAATGATATAGTGGTGAAGGGACTTGTTTGCGGTGTATTTTAATTATGTTAAATTATTTCATGTATAATGGAATTGATATACGTCGCTGAGGTTTACTATAACTTGTTTCATGTATAATACGAAGTGCACAGCATTGACAGGGACACACAAAAGATTTCGGATACTATATTGTATCCGAAGTACTGTACAGTAGCGATGATTGCTGGAAATGCATTTTTAATTATGTTATGTGCTTTTATGTTTCACTCTGTTTATGCGCAGTATAGGGTGCGTATAAATGCTGTAATTCCTATACAGGGTTACACAAAAGAATTCGTAATGGTGACTGGGTATGAGTGAAAATTGCTTAAAGGTAGTTTTTAAATGAGTTATGCACTTTTACGCTGAACTGCATTTAGTTTACTAAATGTTTGTAGAATATAGATAAAACGATATACAGGGTCACGCAAACAATTGGATACAGGGCCGTCTATAAATGATAATTTCTGGAAAATGTGATTTCAGTAGTTTTAAAAGTGTTTTACTTTGAATTAAACCTAACTACAAGGTTGTACAAAAGTATACAAGTATCTTTCCATCTATTAGTATAAATTGCTGAAAGAGAAATTTCAACCTGTTATGCGTTTTCTTGCTAACCTAAATTTTCCCATTATATAATATGTATATATCAACCTACAGATCCAATACAGGGCTGTTCAAAAGAATTTGAATAACTATTTGCTATTGACGGTCACTGCTGAAATCGGTTTTTCAAATGTTTTATGCGTTTTCTAAAATGCTTACTTAATTCTCTTATATACCTTATAGTCCAGGCAATAGGGAATTTTACCTAGCAAAATTAATGGTAGTTCTGGAAATCGGCTTACTTTATGTTTTTTGGGTCGCTGAATCCGAATTTGTAACTTCCCACCAAAATTTCCCCTGGCAACCCCCCAAATTTTGGTAAAAAGCCCCACAAAAAAGTTTTTATTAAAAAAATAAATTTTTTTATTGTTTTAGGGGAAAAGTATCTAGAAATTCAGAAGGTAGACAAAATTTGCAACAAATTAGATACATGACTTTATGACTTAGGATGAAGGGGAAGAGGGGATCTGCCTCGGAACATGCGCGCGGTGCTGCGTGGACTAAGTTGCGCTATTCCACTTAACCACTCACACGTTTACATTCGCCCTCCCATCTACACTCCGAACTTTCCTTATAAGGTTTACTTTAAGTTTTTGGGTCACTGAATCCGAATCTTTAACTTACCCCGAAAATCCCCCCCCCCAAAAAAAAAATAGTTGTTATTAACTTAAATTTCTTATTGTTTTAGTGGAAAAGCATTACCAAATTCAGAAACTAGACAAAATTTGCAACAAATAGGATATATGACATTATGACGTAGGATAAACGGGGAGAGAGGGGGCTGCCTTTGGAACATTCCCCGCGCGCTTTTTTCAAAAACCAAATTTTTTCAAAAAATCAATTTTTTGGGGGGTTGCCGGGTGAAATTTTGGTGGGAAGTTACAAATTCGGATTCAGCGACAAAAAAAAAACATAAAGTGAGTCGAAATGCAGAGCTAGTATTAATTTTTCCAGCCAAAATCCCCTATTGCCTGAACTTCATAACTTAGTGTACGTAGCGCCGCAGTGCATGTTCAGAGGCAGCCCTCTCCCTATCCGTTCATCCTACGTCATAATGTCATATAGCCTATTTGTTGCAAATTTTGTCTAGTTTCTGAATTTCGTAATGCTTTTCTCCTGAAACAATAAGAAATTTAAGTTAAAAACAACTATTTGGGGGGGGGGGGGGTTCGGGGGAAAATTTTTGGGGGAAGTTAAAAATTCGGATTCAGCGACCCAAAAACTTAAAGTAAACCTTATAGAGAAAGTTCGGAGGGGAGATGGTAGGGCGAATGTAAACGTGTGAGTGGTTAAGTGGAATTGCGCAACTTAGTTCACGTAGCACCGCGCGCATGTTCCGAGGCAGATCCCCCCTTCCCCTTCATCCTAAGTCATAATGTCATATATCTAATTTGTTACAAATTTTGTCTACTTTCTGAATTTCTAGATATTCCCCCCCCCCCCCCCTAAAACAATAAAAAATTGATTTTTTTAATAAAAACCTTTTTTGGGGGCATTTTACCAAAATTTGGGGTGGGGGGGGGTGCCGGGGGAAATTTTGATGGGAAGTTAAAAATTCGGATTCAGCGATCCAAAAACTTAAAGTAAACCTTATAGAGAAAGTTCGGAAGGGAGATGGGAGGGCGAATGTAAACGTGTGAGTGGTTAAGTGGAATTGCGCAACTTAGTTCACGCAGCACCGCGCGCATGTTCAGAGGCAGATCCTCCCTTCCCCTTCATCCTAAGTCATAATGTCATATATCTAATTTGTTGCAAATTTTGTCTACTTTCTGAATTTCTAGATATTTTCCCCCTAAAACAATAAAAAATTGATTTTTTTAATAAAAACCTTTTTTGGGGGCATTTTACCAAAATTTGGGGGGGTTGCCGGGGGAAATTTTGATGGGAAGTTAAAAATTCGGATTCAGCGACCCAAAAAACATATAGTAAGCCTTTTTTCAGAACTACCATGAATTTTGCTAGGCAGAGCTCCTGTACGGTCTCTATTGCCTGGACTATTATGACGAAGTTTTGTTAAAGCCTTCAGGAAGGGTTGGAAAGTGTTTCATAATCGCATGATTTTTCTCACTTGTTTAATTTTATTTTATGTTTGCACTTGTTTTTCATCGTGATTTTATTCACCAATTTCTTATTTAAAAAAAAAAAAATTGCGAAGCTATTTGCATCGACAAAGATGTTGGGAAAGCTGCCGTTTGAGTGATGAAACATATGTCAATCGGAATAAAGGCACCTTTTATGTGTATTTCTTTTTATCACTTTTAGCAATTTTTAGCTT
Source organism: Maratus speciosus (assembly GCA_963932465.1). NCBI lineage: Eukaryota > Metazoa > Arthropoda > Arachnida > Araneae > Salticidae > Maratus > Maratus speciosus. Next base: position 6,367,180 of record OZ010789.1, read on the forward strand.
AGTTTGGAAGATTCAATCGGTATATAAAATTGTAAATCAGTGTTCAAGAGGCAACGCCATAGGGTCATTATTTATAGACCGGAAGCTGGCAGCACAGACAAACCTCATCGAGATCACTGCTAAAATTCTAAGATGAGTTAAATCTCGATTCGCCTATTAAAACGCAATCGGTCTGCCACGTCCTATCTGGGTGGAAAACACCTGAAAACCCGATTGGAGCGGCTGACTCGTAGGTTGACCCTTGTGTTTTCCTGCACCCAAAGGTATGAAAACAGGAAAAACTGGGAGCAGGGAAATCACAATGATAAACATACGAGTCAGCCGCTCCAATCGGGTTTTCAGGTGTTTTCCACCCAGATAGGACATGGCAGACCGATTGCGTTTTAATGGGCGAATCGAGATTTAACTATATAATCCTGGAATTTCATCCGTGAGCTCGATGAGGTGATCGTCCATGCTGCCGGTCTATTATCATCCCGGAGGAAAGTGGAACATTTGAATTTTCAAAAAGAAATCGAAGCTATATTTCTGAATGATAGTTATTTCCTTAAAGGTGGGAAATGCCCTAAGATCGGTGAATCCTGCAGGATAGGTACTTTTAGAATAGCCGTGCGCCCGTAATCACTCGCCCAATCTTGTTTTAATGAGCATTCTTTGAAGGGCAACCCTTGGCTGAATTCAGGTGAAGAAGAAGAACAAACGATCCATTTTTTAAAATTCTAAATAATAGTAAAAGTTTTTAGGACGTTTTTCAAAACGTAAGTTTTAATTTTTATTTTCTTCTATCTTCAATAGAAGAAACTATTTTGATGGAAATTTTTTCCGACAGATTGACACGTTTTAGGGGTCAGAGATCCCATAAAAACATGTTTATGGAAAATGTCTGTCTGTCCGTGTGTCACCCTTGTACCATCAAAAAGCGTAGGAAGTTATGCATAGAATTGAATCAAAATTCTTGTGTATATTTTTGACTGTGGTAAGCAGGTCCTCCTTCAGTTTAGAAATATTCCGCAGAAAGGGGGGGGTGCTGTCGTAGCGACTTTTGTGCCCTTTTCATTATTATACCATCGAAAAGTGTATTAAGTGATGCATAGAATTGAACCCAATTGTTTGTGTATATTTTTGGATACGGCAAGCAGGTCGTCCTTAAATTTGGAAATATTCCGCCGGAAGGGGGTGCTGTCGTAGCGACTTTTGTGCCATTTTCATTATTGTACCATCGAAAAGTGCGTGAAGTTATGCATAAAATTGAACCCAATGTTTTGTGTATCTTTTTGGCTATTACAAGCAGGTCCCCTTGAATTTGAAAAAAATTCTGCCGGAAGGGGGCGCTATCATAGCGATTTTTGTGCCATTTTCTTTATTGTACCATCGAAAAGAGTATGAAGTTAACCATAGAATTGAATCCCTATTTTTGCGTAGATTTTTGGCTATGGCCAGCAGGTGCTTTTTCAATTTGATACTATTCTGTCGGAAAGGGGCGCTGTGATTGCGATTTTTCTATAATTTTCTCGATTTTGTTGTTCTATTGTCCGTCGGCGGTTCGTGCAGCGACGGGAACGGACGTCCTGCTAAGCCGGCTATTCGTGAAAAGTTGATGTACAACAGAATAACGGAAAACTATTGATTTTAAGAAATATCATGATCGAGATTAACTCGTTTCGACTTCGATTGATTGGCTAAAGCAGAAATTGAAATGAAATTCAAAGTGGGTATAGTATTGAACTAATAATATTATGATATTATTATATATATATTATGTTATTATATATTATAATAATATTATAACTAATAATATTAATAATATTGAACTAGTAATAATAATAGTATTAACATCTGTAAGTACTTCTTGAGATATTAAGATGTATGAGATAGAAGAAAGTTTTGGGATTGGCCCATCCAACTAGATATTCTTTTTATTACAGATTAGATAATATTTGTTAAGATAGAAAACAAATTTTGGTGATTATATTTTTTATTAGCATTTTAACATGCTTTTCTAAAATATTTTTTCAGTTTTTTTTTTTTTGTTGTTGTTAATAAAAACGACATTTCGTTACTTTGTTGCTCAATAATAAGGTATGAAAGAATAACATTATTACATTCATCAACATTTATTTCGCCACATTTAAAGTAGATCCCATCGAGTTTTAAAATGCTATTACACATAAAGATTTCAAGCGACAAAAATTGCCTGCGACTCGTCAGTTTTCCCGCAACTACTCTACCACTTTTTTCTTATTCCAAGCGTTTGATTGGCTGTTGCTGGCAACTGGCTTCGTTTACATACATCAAAATCGCTGCGACACAAGATAGTTGCTTGATTTCCGAGCCACTCCCTTGAAGCCATAGGTTAACATTGAGTATCTCGGAATTAGAAGCAACTTTGACACCTAGTGTAACACTTTAATGCAACTATGTTCTTTATCTCCTTCTGCGAATTTACTTTAAGGCCTCAGTTGATACAAAACATTTCCCTCAAAGTGGTCATTTTAGCTTCGTGAACAGGAAAAAGTCATACGAGGTCGTATGAGACAAGTACGGCCCTGGGTCGATAACATTAGTTGCGTTTTTGGCCAAAAGATCTTGCAGAACAATAGCAAGAAATTGAGCTCATTCGAAATCAGTCGAGTGGCGATGCGTTTCAGGCGCAAAATAATAGTCATAACGTTATGAACGGACTTAAAAGATATGTGAGACATCTTGAGCCAATTCTTTAAAACTCCCACGGCGATTTTTAAGCACTATCTTCTTGATTTTATAACTGTTTGAGCCATTGGTAGACGTTGAAGATCGACCAGAACGACAGAAATCAACTACCACTTCTCAACTAGGGATTACAATCCCGGGATCCCGTATTCCGAGATCCCAAGATCCCGCATCATTTTTAATCCCCGAGATCCTGGGATCCCGCATCATTTTTAATCCCGAAAATCCCGGGATCTTGTCTGCCAAATCCCGGGATTTTCGGGATTGTCCTTTTTTTTAAATGGAACAATATTCAGCTGAAATAAAAAAATATATTTATAGACTTTCTCTTTTGGAAAGAAAAAGAATTAATTTTTATGAAATTTATATATCCTTGAAAAAATATACATATTTCAAGTATTTTTTACATATTTCAAAGCATTAAATCGTTTAACATGAAAACCTTTTGACTTGCAAACAGATGTAACCCGCTCGGCTATTATTCGGGAACAATGAAATCATTTGTTTATTTCGATTTCGCAGCGTTTAGAAAGCCGGCCGTTTCAGCAACTGGGAATCATAAAATTTCGAATTATTGTTTACTGATAAGCGTCGCATTTGAGTTTCATAGTCATTATTATGTGTTAACTTCTTTGCTTTTCGGGCGTTTATACTTATTTTGCTTTAAAGATGTCTAATGAAAAGGATTTTGTAGCACATAGGAAAGATAATGATACATCTTCAGTATGGCACTGCTATTTAAGGTCAAAAGATGAAAAAATCGCTAAACGTAAAAGATGTAGCCAAGTGCTTAAAACGTTAGGTGCATCGGCTAAGGGTTGCATGCACATTTATCGACGAAACATGGTACTAAAATTTAGAAAGAATTTAATACATCATCTCTTCCTTCCACACGTCAATATTGCGTAGAACATGCATTGCTTTCTAAAAAGCGGAAAATAGAAGATTATTTTAGTAGTGATAAGGAATCACTGGATTTAATTTAATTGCGAATGACAGCTAAAGACTGTTTTTCATTTAACTTCAACTGATTTAAGAAACTTACTGATAGCTAAAGGCTATAGAGCTGTGCAAGGTGACGTCACGAACAGGTTTTTGCTGCTGCTGTAGGACAGGCATCGCTACCTTTATCAATGCTTTTTCTATTTGTGTGTCCTACAGCTATGTTCATTGTTCTCCGGCAAAAGTCACGTGGTGTGAACTGCTCTATAATGATTTGCCAAAATCTGCAGTATCAATTCGAAATCGTGTAGTGAACTATAATAAAAGAGTTAATTACAAGTGAAATGCAAACTTTTAAAAATTCAGGAAAAAAATTTAGTTTGACTTTTGACGAATGGACATTTACTGCAAGCAAGCGATTTATGAATATTAATGCCCATTCAAGAAATTTAAATTTGAGCAAATTCAGGAATTTAGGCCTTATGCGCATATATGGATCTTTTACAGCAAAAAAGTGCATTGAAATGCTAACAGAGTGCTTAAACGAATATGACATTTCCCTAAAAACAGACAGTGTTACAACTGGGACTTGGAGATGAAACTTTAGATGCCGTCATATTTCTTAGAACATATTTTCAAAGAAATACCGATTAGTAATTAAGAAACAGTGAACTATTCAAAATAATCTTTTTTTTTCACGAGGTAGGTAATAATTTTTTATATTATGCAGCGTTTTCGAATTTTAACAGCTATTGCTATTTAGAAATTTAGACTATACATCTATGTATTATTTTATTCTATGTGTGTGTGTGCTAAGTTCATTTATTTCAAGAACAAAATCGTCATGTTAGGGAAAACCTTGCATTTGCAATATCCTAGAATTATAAACTTTAATTACGTGGGTATGAGAATAATTCATAATTTAATTCGTGATATTAATTAGTTTTTAATATTGTAAATATTAAACTATTCAAAAACTTGTTTAACAGGAAATAAAAGAAATTATCTAGAAGATGAAGCATAGACATTTCATGTTTTTTGTTGGATTTTCAAACATCAACAGCGTATTTCCTTTTATTTTCAATTGTTCTAATTTATCCTATAAGTTTTGATAATTAATTGAAGTTAATTTTTTTTAATTTGGTATATTTTCATATGTAAATTAGGCTGTAATTTTGCTTTGTCTTTTCTATAGTATTATGATATTTAGCTATTGTAAAAATTGATGATATTACAGAAATTCTAATTTTCCTAATCCCGGAATTGAATCTAAGCAATCCCGAAATCCCGGGATTGGAAATTAGTCTCTGGATTGTAATCCCTATTCTCAACCCTCTTTGAATACTTTATACTATATGCCTGTGTTTTGGGCCTGCGTAGGTCTTCTATAACGTTTTCATTGATTCGCACACGAAATTTTGTTTGAAACATAAAAATTAAGGTAAACTCTTTGTTGAACTAATTTTTTCATTTTGAAAATCGCAGAGCACTCTGTAGTCTGTATGTCTGAAAAAAATATCTGCTGTCAACATACTTTCACGGAGGGTGCTCAAACTCCGCATTGTAAATCGACTCGATAGACCCAAATGACAGAAAAAAAATTGCTGTGACATCTTTTACGGCGTATTATAAACGATAAATCCCGGGTGCTTTTTACACAGAAGGTATGTATAGCTTAGAATTTCACGTAAACATCAGAAAATCAAAAATATCAGCTTTTCTTTATCGTATTTGAGGTCAGTTTACTACACACGGGGGCTAACTTAAGAAAACTTTTGAGAAATCCTATCAATATAACCCACTGTGTATTTGTCCTTCTTAAAGGAAATTGACAACGAACCACGTTTCCGACGTCCAAACAAAATAACATAAATAAAAGCCTAACGAGATTTTCCGTTTTTGATTTGAATTTTATCGAAACCTTTTTCACCCCGGGGGAATCCGCAGTTCGATCGATGGAAGAATAAATTTCTTCAAGTTTCTGTTTCAGCCGTTGGACCTTCAAAACACGACTCGAATACAAAGTTCTTGAACATTTTCATTTCAATACACAAGATTTTAGATTCACCTGGTTTTACGATTTTCGGAAATTTTAGAAACATTCTTCAGACCCTGCAAGAAAGGGTGTTAAGTATACGTCCTCTAGAGAATGCGTAGTGTTTTTATTTTTTTTTAGTATCAGAATAATTTAGTCATATTTTTCTCTGCCTTGCCCAATCAAATAATTCTTCTATTTTGTAAGCCGAAAAATACTATACGGATTAAAAATTAAAATGTGGTTAAAGGCCGCCCTCCTTGAACCTTAAGGAGTAAGGCATCTAACGAAAGGGTGCAATTTTTACTTTCTTCTATTTTTACAAGAAGAAAGTATTCGATTCGTGAAAATTTTCGACTTTCGGTTTTCGACGGATCGACACATTTTAGGGATCAGAGGTCCCGAAAAATATGTTTTTACAAAATGTCTGTCTGTGAGTCTGTGACTCTGTTTGCATGTGACACAAATTTTGTGGGTGCACAATCTCAAGAACTCGTAGACGGAATTGGATGAAAATTTATATTCAGTGAGTCACTTGGGTACTGATTCGTTTTTGGTGTCAACCGTCCAACAGGTGGCGCTGCAATTTTCGCTCTATCCGCAATAGCTCTATCTCAAGAAATAAAGCACGGATTTTCATCCAACTTCTTATTCAGTTATAGGTTGTTGCTCATAAGGTTTTGATGTTAATCGCCTAATAGGTGACGCAGCTAGGCTGGATTTATTACGCTTTTCGCAATAGCTGTATCTCAAAAACTAATGCATGTATTTTCATCCAACTACAGATTCAGTTAGATGTTGACATAAGTTTTTGCTGTTTAGGTTTTGGTGCAAATCGTCCAACAGTCCTGTTAGGCTGCATTTTGTAGGATTGATACGATTTTAGCGATAGTCATACCTGAAGAGCTCATGCATGGAATTTCCTATCTTTAGAATCCTCCTTATGTGAACAGATTGCCATTTATTTTTGGCACTGTGGTAGCGAATTTTGAAGTATTAAGAGATATGAGCGATGATAAGAGATATAGAGCAAGTATGAGATAGAAGAATTTTGGGATTGGCGGCCCGTTTGACTACCAAGGCCTTGTTTTCATCAGGAGAAAGATAGATAGCTGCGTAGGATGATGATGATTTTTTGGATACCTTTTTCATTAATTGCAAGCATTTTTATGATTTCTATGCTCCTAAGATCCAATAATGCCCAATTTCTAAGATCCAATGATGATATTCTTGGTTTTGGGCGCGAACTGCACACACACGTGTGTTTTAGTGATCACCAAATAGCACCACCCAATTGTACGGATTTTTGCCTACGCAACGCGTTTGCTGCATCGAGTGATTTTTGGTTGTTGTCTGTTTGCATTCATGGGTGTGTTTTAGCGGCACAACCTAATGTCACTCATTTTTGTGAGAGTGTTGTGCGCCATCTTTGTGAATGGATAGCCCCCGAAAATTAGATATTCTGGTTAAGAAAATCTTATTAATGCACTCTAAAACTATTCTGGAGCCTTTCCCAAAATTATGGGCAGCCAAAGAAATTTTTCTTTTGTAAAGGCTTCTTTAAGTGTCGAATATAGATTGGTTTCTGAGATTATTAATGATGAAGAATGTTTTACGGAATCATGGGTCATTCAGAAAAGTGATTGTCTATTTTTGTTCGTTTTTATAGCCACTTTCGTAGATTAAGAAACATTTGTCTTTTTTTTTTTTTTTACAGTGCAAATACAAAACAGCAAATACCACAATACAAAATGCATCTTTTTAACCACTACACTAGCCTGTTGAGTCATTCATAAAAAGAAGTACGTCATCAATAGGTTGTGAAAGAAGATCCGAGTTTAGCTTGGAGTTTGCAATGAAGGTCCGCCCCGTGTCAACACTGCGCGGGACGACAAAAATCTCGATTTTTCAGGATTCACAAAATCTTTTTCTTTTCTTTTCGCGAGTTTCTTTTTCTTCGAGTGGAATTCAATAAAGTCAAACCTGCTAAAATAGAAATTGCCCAAAGGTGGGAGGACTGGGAGCAGGAAAACACAATGACAAACGTGCGAGTCAACCGCTCCAATCGGGTTTTCAGGTGTGTCACCTAGATAGGACTTGGCAGACCGATTGCTTTTTAAGAGGCGAATCGAGTTTTAACTAAGTCTGGAATTTCAACCATGAACTCAATGTGGTGATGGTCTGTGCTGACTGTTATGAAAAAAAAAATGAGGTTGAACGTTAGGATCCTGGAACTTTTTAAACACTTATATTTCTTACAAACTTTAAAAAACTAAGTCGAAAGTTGTTTTTTATTTTTCTCAATTTTTTTTTTAATTTATTTTTTTGTAAAATTGTGTTTGGTCATCACTCAATCAATAATAGTTGAAAGACCACACAATTTTTAAATTATGTTTCAAATAGACATTCAAAGGAAGTAGACTTTTCTTAGGCTGATGGATTGAAAAGTGGTTTTTATTGACAAATCATGAACGTTTTTCGGGAATTTTGAGCATTGTTGACCTTTTCTAACCTAGAACTTTTAAAATATTCATGTTATTGTCCTTCCATACCATTATTCTATTTAGAATGGAATTCATAAAATGTATATTTATATTAAATAGTTGTAAATTTAAATCGTTGTATGAAAATAGACATTTTTCGGTTTCATTTTAGACTATATTTTTTAATTAATAAAAAAGAAAAGTGTCCAGTTAAACGGAAGGCATTGGGTGAATTATTATTAGTGTGATAATAGTATATTAGTGTGAATAGCTCACAGTCTATTCACACTAATTGTATATTACACTCTTATTTCAATGCATAATGCCCCTCCGAAAATAAATAAATGGGGTAGCCCCCCCCCCTCCTCCCCGTTTCCGCTCTTTCTACTTAATTAATGAGCCTCCAAATCTAATCAGGGAAGCGCTTTATCAGAATAAACCGGTATACCAAATTTAAAGCAAATGGGATAGAAAAACCCATTTGTCTAAATAAAGGGGGGTCTTGGCCTCCCGTTCCCCCCATTATACTTAAACAATGAACCTTCAAATCTAATCAGGGAAGATCGTTATCAGAATTAACCGGTATACCAAAATTTGAAGAAAATCTGATAATCCCGCATAGAAAACCCATTTATCTAAGTTAAGAGGGGGGGGGGGTGGATTAGTCCCCCGTTCTTCCTTTATACTTATCCCATGAACCCCCAAAACTAATCAGGAAAGCGCCTTATCAGAATGAACCTAGAAAAATAATTGAAGCAAATCGGATATTTCTATCAGGAGGTAATCGCGTTACGTACATACGTACGCATGTACAGTCGTGGAAAAAAAAAAGTAAACACCCCCTACTAACTCCTCAAAAAATTATCGTAAAAGAAAGTTACGGGTACCGAACGATTGGAAATAAAGTCTACTTTTAAATGACGTATATAAAATTTGCATAGGGGGGGGGGGGCATCTACCTATTAAAACGAATCCAAACTTCATTTTTTTCAATAGCAATACCCAATTTTAACGAGCTATTTCAAATCTTCGGTTCAAACTATGCCTATAGACATCCAATTTTAAGTCATTTGAATGATAAGTTTTTGAACTATAAACATTCAAAATTGAGTGCTTCTAATGTTAAATTACATTTTCATATTTTTATTTATAACTTCTGAAATTATACTCCTAATGTGCTATTTTTTTGTGTAGCAATAATACTAATATACTCAAACATAAATACGTTGAATTTGTAATTTTTTTAATTTTATGATATGAATTATGAAATTAATATTAAAAAAAATTATTAATGGCAACCTACAATTTTTTTGATGGATTCAGATTTATTAAGTCCTGCTTTATGAAAATCCAAAATTTTACATTTTTCTTCCAAGTAATTTTCAAATGATGCTTAGAAAACGGCAAAATGATGGTTTAAGGGCCCGTCTAGGATAGAAGTGACTAAATATTTTGAAATTTCTTATGCTATCCTATAATCTAACAGGCTTCATTGACTGCTGAAGGTGCCTTGATCAAGAAGGGAGCCTTCTCGGTTAACCATCGAGTAACGAACTTCCATTTGGATACAGCCCTTAAAATACGCTCGTTTTGAAATAATTAATTTCACGGAAACTTAGGGTACAAATTGCATAAAAATTTGTTTTGAGACTCATGGAAGGGTGTAGAGTTCATTGATGCTGTCAGAATCGTGTACTGCTACTAAAAAAAAAAAAAACAAAGTTATGGTTCGTTTTAATAGGTAGATGGACCCCTAAGCAAATTTTATATACGTCATTTAAAAGTGGACTTTATTTCCAATCGTTCGGTACCAGTCACTTTCTTCTACGATAATTTGTTGAGGAGTGAGTAGGGGTGTTTACTTTTTTTTTCCACGACTGTACATGCATACATACAGAACCGGCGGGCACATAAGCTCTCAAGGCTTTGATAGCCTCTGAGCTAAAAAAAAAAAAAAAAAAAAAAAAAAAATGAATGACTTACTTGCATGTTCATGTTTAATACTAAAGAGAAATTTTAATTTTTAAGTTTACAAAACTTAAAAGAAAGGGTTCCGAAGGCCTACAGATATACCTTAACGCGTGATGAGTACCCATCAGATCCTCCCCATTAAATAGGCTCACAGTGGTTCCAAGGGAATGTCGTGTCGCTTCGAAGTCATCCCAGTCGAGAGGGTATTCCACAGCTTTGCCATCGGACGATGTAGATGGAACAGAATCGGGACTCTGCAGATTCCTATCGATTTCAGATAGTCTCAATTCGAACGCCCTACAGGCGACCCTTTAGCCTAAGCTCATTTCAAATGAACAGATGCTCTGAGAAGCTTGTCATTAGAAATGGGACCTTATCTCATTCAGTTTTGCATTTTTATCGAGTCGGAAAGGGTTTATCCGACGTCGCCCATGAGGTGCGTTATGAGGCACTCTAACTCGTTTTATAAAGAGTTATATAAATATATAAGTAAATAGTTTATAACTATATAAATCTTGGTGCCATAGCTGTTGCACTCTTATCCAAAAAGGCATCAATGCAAAATGGATGACGATTCTGTATAGATTCCATTCAGTCATGAATGCTAGGGATTTATACAAGGACGAGCGTACCCGTTAAGGATTGTCTCAGGACTTGGATGTTGTATTCGATTTGGACGTGACTTCACTCCATCGTAGCGTGATCTTATTGAACGAGTTCTATGCAGGAGCGTACCTAGAGTATTATGGATACCTCTATATTCGTTCATTTTTGCCTCATGGAAGCGTAGAATTCTTGGTTTAAGGGTGTATTCCAATCCAAACAACTTATTTTCCGACTCATTTTTAAATTCATTTTTGCTCTCAAACGCATCCAACTGGCAAATTCTCTTATTTAGAAACTTAGATAATTATTTTAATGTGCAGTGCTTCTCGATTTTTCGATAAATGCAGAAAATGGTGTAAAAAATGCTGTCAAAGGGGGCGTTTTGAACCGAATTTTCCAAAGCGAGAGATCTGGGAATGACATAAAGGGTCCTACTGAGAAAATAATGGTTTAAAACTCAAATTCTAATGAATGGAGCGAAAGATGAAATCACACGACATACATCTGTTCCAAAATCAAGTCAGCAAGTTTCCCGTTTTTACTATTAACTAGTTGGATGTGCCAATCCCAAAACTTTCTTCTATCTCATGCCAATATTTCATTATAATTAGTTTTATTAGTATTTTTATTAGAATTAAGTATAACTTCATACACTTTTCGATGATACAATATCGAAAATTGCACAAAAAGCGCTATTACAGCAAACACTTCCGGCGGAATTTTTCCAAATTCAGGGAGGACCTTTTTGCCATGGCCACAAACATACAAAAAAAAAATTTGGTTCAATTCTATGCATAACTTCATACACTTTTTTTTGATGGTACAATATTAAAAATGCACAAAAATCGCTATTACAGCGCCCCCTACCGGCTGATATTTTCCAAATTAATGGAGAACCTGCTTGCCATAGCCAAAAACTTAAAAAAAAAATTGGTTCAATTCTATGCATAACTTCATACAATTTTTGATGGTACAATGGCGACACACGGACACACAGACCGACAGACAGACATTTTTTATAAACATGTTTTTTGTGATCTCTGACCACTAAAACGTGTAAATCCGTCAAAAAAAATTCGATTACAATACTTTCTCCTATTGAAGATAGAAGAAAGTAAAAATGAGTCTGAAAATGTCTCAGAAAATTTCGAGCTGTTGAGGGTAGTAAAATATTTTTTCGAATACGCCCTTCAATAAGGCGATGATTCCTGTTTCAAAATAGCCGTCTCCACCATCCCGCCCTATGAGTATGCCGCGGATTCAATCTCCCTTTTTTTGCAAGTTAATATGTTATAAAAATACACTTTCTGTAAATTCTGTGTATTGGAAGGACATAGAAACACTCAAAAGGAATCCTCTCGAAACTAACACAGCGAATGAGAGAGAATCTATTTGGACACGCGGTCCAATCCGAAAACTATAGGATACACCAGTTTTGTTTGCACACTAAATAACAAGACAAAGTTTTTTTTTTTTGTTTTTGTTTATACAGCTTTTTAAATAAAGAATAGGTGATGTACAAAAATACTTTACGTTTAGAATAATTATATTTTCATATCATTATTCTGGTACAGATTCTATTTTCAACTTCTGATGGCTAACATTTTGAAAATTCAATCAAAAAATGTTTTTATTTTTTTAGATTTTGTACCTATTATTTTTATTTTTAGTGTATAACATTTTTTTTCTAAATAAGTTTAAAAAAGACACAAAATGGACTTGTGGTACCTATTTGGAAGTTGCCCTAAAAGATTAAATGGCCCCATTGTGGAGCGTACGCCCACATTGCTTTAAAAGAAAAAGAAAAGCTAGTGTTATGTACAGTCGCGGGAAAAAAAAAGTAAACACCCCCAACTAACTCCTCAACAAATTATTGTAAAAGAAAGTGACTGGTACCGAAGTCTACTTTTAAAGGATGCTTAGAGGCCATCTTCCTTTACCTACTAAAACGAACACAAACTTCTTTTTTTTTTCAATTTTTTCATATTTCAAATCTTCGGTTCAAATTAGGCCTACCACCCAATTTCAAGTCATTTGAATGATAAGTTTGAATGATAAACATTCAAAATGGAGTGCTTCTAATGTTAAATTACATTTTCATATTTTTATTTATATCTCCTGAATTTATGTTCCTAATGTGCTCGTTTTTTTTTTTTTTTTTTTTTTTTTTTTTTTTTTTTTGTAGCAATAATACTAATATATACAAACATAAATACGCTGAATTTGCAAATTTTATCATTTTATGATATGAATTATGAAATTAATATTCGAAAAAATTATGAATGACAACCTACCATTTTTTGGATGGATTTAGATTTATAAATTCCTGCTTTATGGAATTCCAAAATTTCATATTTTTCTTCCAAGTAGTTCTCAAAGGATGCTTAAAAAACGGCAAAAGGATGGTTTAAGGGGCCGTCTAGGATAGAAGTGACTGGATATTTTGAAATTTTTTCTGCTATCCTGTCATCTAGCAGTCTTCGATGACTGCTTGAGTAGCGCTTAAGATGCCTTGATCAAGAAGGGGTCAACCATCTCTCGGTCAACCATCGAGTACCGAACTTCGATTTGGATACAACCCCTGAAATACGCTCGTTTTAAAATAATTAATTTCTCGGAAACTTATCGTACGAACCGCATACATATTTGCGTTTAGGCTCATGGAAGGGTGTAGAGTTCATTTATGCGTCAGTATTGTGTGCTGCTATTGAAAAAAAAAACAAAGTTTATGTTCGTTTTAATATGTGGATTTACCCGTAAGCAAATGTTATGTACATCATTTAAAAGTAGATTTTATTACCAGTCGTGTGGTACCAGTCACTTTCTTCTACGATAATTTTTTGCAGAATTAGTGAGGGGTGTTTACTTTTTTTTCCCACGACAGTACATTTAATTCGATACTTTTCTTGGGGCACCTTGTGTGTCAGTGTCCGTTAAAAATAGCCTCGATCTGTGGTTTAATTAAAAGACAGAAGGGAAGGGGGGAGTCGAAAACGACCCAAATCGGGTAGGTGATGGATAGAAGAAACTTAATGAGACTCCCGAAGTCATACTAAGTCATTCTGTTCGCAGGGAGTGTGTCACCCGTTCAGTTAGTTAACCGAGACAAATGGTTTCCTTTTCTACTTTATAGAGCTTTTAGATAGACGACTAGAATGTAGCGTCTAAAAGGGAGCTAATTAAGTGTAGTTAGAGCATAGGAGCTGGAATTTCAGAATTCAGGGAGGGGGACAGACAGGCTCATGGTTCGCAGCCGTCCTGAGGTACACATAGGGGATTTCTCTCTTCATAAAAACTGATTTTTTTAAAAAATTTTTTTTACGTTTTTACTTTAGGTCTATAGAACTGAATGATTTTTTTATACAAAAGCTAACATCTTTAACAACGAATTTTACGCACAATTCAGACACGGTACAGATACAGCAGCGGTACAGACACGACACAAAAATTCTCATACGATCGTTTCGAGGATTCCCGAATCCCCTTCTTCAGTGAAAGCAAAAAAAAAAAAAAAAAAAAAAAGGAAAAGAAAGAATTAAAATGGCTATAACCCCTCGGTTATAGCCCCGGGTACTGGCTTATGGACTGATTGAAAAGGTGAAAACAAAAGTTTATATATCTTAAAGAAATGACGTAATGGACCAGGATCAACTGAAAAAAAGGAGTCACTGCGCAAGATACTGAGGAAGGGGATCAGGGAAATCTTCGAAACGATCGTATGGGAATTTTTGTGTCGTGCCTGTACGTATTTGAGCGTAAAATCGTTGTTAAAGATTTTAGCTTTTGTATTAAAATTCGCACAAAGTGTTTGATTTATGCTGAAGGTTTTTTGCTTTGAAATAAAACCCATCCATGGCTGCACGGATACTCATTTCCTCATAAAATAAATGTTGCTTTTTCATCTGAGTTTGTAAAATGCCTTCAAGACAGTGCGGCCCAGAAAGTAAGAAATTTTCCTAATTATTATTTTCCTATCTATCGCCTTGCAAATTCACAAACACTCAACGTCCCAGTGCGTTCGGCGCCAATCCCTGTAGCCAAGCGCTTTGACGAAAAAATGAACTTCGACGTGCATACGTGCAGTGCTGCATTCTGTTTCTAGTGCCGTAGTTCGAAGTTTGCATGTCCGAATATTTATATCCGCTTTATATGAATATTTTGAATAAGCTAACAGAGTTCAAAGAGAGCCCCCCCCCCCTCCTTTCCGATTAATTCAGCGTACACAAGTTGTATTGTTGATTATACTAACTCTAATATTGATGCTGTTACAATAAGATTATCGTTACAAAGTAAGGATGACGCTGAAAAAATTAAACTGCATGTTTCAAGCGCTATGAAGACATAATAGTTGACACAGTAGTTGACATACAGAAGTGTGAAAATTATTAGAAGAATTGTGAAATTTACAATAAAATCTTGTTATATTAAAGCAATAGTACATTGTTTAAAAAATATTGGTACATATAATATTTAGTGTGTATCCCCTTGTTTTTTATTAAAGATTCGATACATCTTGGCATGCTTTGTATGACTTTTGGCAATTAATTTGTATTTCGTTGTCATGGTGGCAAAATTGGATGAGTCTTTCTCTCAGACCATTCTTGTTTGTGAGTTGCATTTCTTTAATATTTAATTAAAGAAAACACTTCCATGGCCTGGAAATAGTCCAGATATGCACGCTATAGAGAATCTTTGGGCCATTCTAAAAAAAATTAAAAAAATGCAATATCACAAACAAGAATGGTCTGGTAGAAACGCTCATCCAAATTTGGCACCATGACAACGAAATACAAATTAATTGTCAAAGTCATACAAAGTAAGCCAAGTTGTATCGAATCTTTAATTAAAAAAACAAGGGGATGCACACTAAATATTAAATGTGTCAATATTTTTTAAATAGCGTATTATTTCTTTTATATAACAAAATTTTATTCTAAATTTCACAATTATTCTAATAATTTTCACACGTCTGTAGTTTTATCAAGATAGATCAACATAGTTGAAAAGTGTTTACGAACTCGGTTTATCATATATGTTTCTGGGCTTTACTATGGATGGAATGTTCGTTATTGAAAATAAATGTGTGGCATTTATGAGTCGTTTACAGGGACACTCAAAAGAATTCCGATTCATACGCTCTGTAGTGGAAAAATCGTTAGCGGTGTATTTTATTTTTAATGATATTACATATTGAAATTTATGTATATACATATATATATATATATATGAGGTGTACTGCAAGGCGCTAACTGTAGAATAGGGTGGTCATAGAATTTATCGTTCATTTACAGGGACACGCAAAATACTTACACATAAAAATACTACAGCACTCCTTAAACAATAATGGCTGGAAGTACGCTTTCAATTGTGGTACGCGTTTTTAAATTCAAATATATATATTCTGCATATTACTTGGTATGTACAAATTCTATACATTATATACAGGGCTGTACAAAAGATCTCAAGTACATTTTCGTTTATTGACGGAAAGTTTTAAAGAAGATATTTTTCACTGAATTCACTTTTAGTATACTATGTAGTATACATACACATCTATAGATCCACGGTCGGCAACTGGCGGACCACGATTCACATCCGGACCGCATAAGGTCGAAGAGTGGACCGCTGAAAAAGATATTGCAAAAGAAGAAGTTATTCATTTTCCATCAATTCTTGAATATAAAAAGAAGAATTCCGAAATACGCACTGCAGTGTTCCTAAGTTTTATGTCAGATCTTGTGAAGGAATTTGAAGCAAGATTCTAAGACTTTCCAGAGATAGGTAAGTTGTCTCAATTCTTTAAATTGTTTTATGAAGTTGCTCCAGCTGCAGAATGGGCTCAAGCGGCTGCGAAGTTGTCCCTTTCTTCAAACAGAGATATTTGACTTGCAAGAAGATATTTTCTTGCAAATGTATAAAACTGCCTCCCCAGAAGAATTTTGGGGTAAACATGTCTGAGAAAAGTAGGAAAGTTGCAAAAAAACTAGCTGTTAACGTGGCTACTATGTTTGACTCCATGTATATATACGTCAAACAACTTTCTCTAAAGGGAATTTTTTGAAGAATAAATATCGTTGGAGATAACGGACGCCCGCCTTGAAGACATTCTTCGCATTAACTATAAAAAACTGGCTCAAGGCCAGAAGTGTAATTTTTCACCGAATACTGGCTTTTGTATTTCATTATGTGTATGTAAAAATTCTCAGAACGTATACCTGTGTATGTAGCAATTTTTCAGAACGAATACCTGACTTTTCTATTTTATATTACATGTATGTGTATGCAAAAATAACAATTTAAAAGTAATAAGTATTTATGTTATGTGTTTTTTTCTCTGTACCTCAATAAAATTTTACAAAAATATTCGGATATACAAAGCTGCACAAAATTACAAAATCGGATATTTTTCAGACTGTTGACGGTCATTGCAGAAATTGGGTTTTCGAATTGTTTATTTAGACCTCATTCTTCAGCTTAATAAACTGTGGAATTTTATTGCAATATTCTGAATGCGTTGGAAAATTTTCATAATCCATGCTGGACGCATGAATTTTCGTTCTTGTTTATTTTTGAATTAATTTTCCAAAAATAATAGATTTATTTTTATACAGTTTGTTAAGCACTGATACTATGAAGTACATTCTAAAAGGAATAATACAGAAGTGCAAGAATACCACAAATTCAATCATGAGCACGGTTAGACTTTTACTTTTTCAAATTCATCATAATTAAGTATAATTTTTAATTTTTTTAAAATAAATTCGATAGTAATTCATAAAAGAAGAGTAACTGAGCATTCCATTAATGGATACCGGCCTTAAAATCTTTAAAATAAGCTTAATTTTGTAAATGACAGTGTATGAAATTCAAAGTTTTCTATTACTATAAAAAAAAATCCCAATTTCCTGCTTCATGCCTCTTTTAATCACGATTGTCAATAATAACAACTTTATAGCGTACAGCAGCAGTTATGAAAAAAAATTAATAAAAGCTAAATTTCTATTTCCTATATTTTTATGAACGAAAAACTTTGAGGAGTGTGTGTGCGTGATTGTATGTCCATTATTGTATATTTTTAACCTGTTATCATTCGGTAACGAAGCACTTATTTTAGCGTACTCTCAACTAGTTATAACTAAGATAATTATAGTGAACTTTCATTTATTTTTGGTGTTCATTTAAAAAAAGGTCAAAGTTATAGATTGCGTCTATAAGATTAAATATTTCACTCGTTCACAATATATATATAGTTGAACTTGGATAATTCGAAGTGCAAGGAACTACTGCAAAACTTCGAATTATCCAAACTTCGAATTATCCAAAAAAAGTTATTTTTATGTTGTAAAATAATCAATCGGAACAGAAATTGTGAAAAAAAATATGTTTATTAATTTTAAATAAAAAAACTACAGCTTTTTAAAATATTGAGATATTTCAGATTGTTTTAAAGAGCTTACTTGATTTTTTTTTAACAAAATCCTCAAGGATATCTACAGCTCGAAACACAGCTTCACTCACGTTAGATTGTCCTTCTACATAACGACGATATTCGGCTAGATGAAAGACTGCCTCACTTGAAGTTGGAATCGTTCTCTGTTCTTCTACGTCATCTTCAATATCTTCATCGTCTTCTGTTGCAATGTTCTTATTGTTTAGAACTTCTGATAGAATATCTGTATCAGACAGCTCTCCACAAATGTCTAAGTTTTTATCAATGTCGACGTAATCATCAAATGGTATGCTGTCTTCTCATGCAACTGGGGGAGGTAAATTTTCATCATCTAAAAGCTCGCTAGGGGCAGTGTTCCTGATGAATCCTGCTTTCCGGAAACAGTTTGCTACTGTTTTTTGGCTCACTTTGGACCATGCATTTAAACACATTCTTGATGCATCGAGGAGGGTAATGGGAAGCTTTTGGGAAGATTCAGTAAGGAGGTGTTGAACGACTAGGCATCTGTAGAAATGCTTCAGATTTTTAATGATGCCTTGATCCATTGGTTGCACCACTGAGGTCATGTTTGGCAGAAAAAATTCAACCGTGACATTTTCCATAGCGGGTATCGATTTATGGGCCGCGCAGTTATCAATAAACAGGATAGTTTTTCTGTTTTTCCTTTGGTAGTTGCGATTGAGATCTAGCAGCCATTCTTCAAAAAGATTCCCCGTCATCCAGGCTTTTGTGTTAGAACGGTATTCTATAGGCTTTGTTTTGACATTGTTAAAACACCTTGGATTTCTTGATTTTCCAATCATCAGTAAAGGTAACTTCTCAGTGCCGTCCATGTTGGCTGCCACAAGTAGAGTTATTCGCTCTTTACTGCGTTTTCCTCCACTATATTTTTCACCTTTAAAATCCAAAGTCTTTGCAGGGGTACATTTGAAAAAGAGCCCAGTTTCGTCGACATTAAAAATGTCTCTGTCCTGTGTATGCTCAATGATTTGAACAACTTTTTCTTTCCACTCATTTGCTGCATCTTGGTTCACACTTGAACTTTCACTACACACAGACTTAAAGGAAATTTCATTTCTTTCCTTAAATCCGTCTAACCATCCGGAGCTTGCTTTGAAGTTGTTGTTTCCTAAGCTGACAGCAAATTCTTCCGCTTTTGCACGAACAAGAGTTCCACTGAGAGGAATGTTTTTGTCCTGCGCTTGTTTAAACCACTTCAAGACACACTCGTCCACATCAGGATTATCGGGTTCTCTAGCCCGTTTGCGATTTCGATTAGATTTCAAAATTTTTTCTTTATTTTTCAAAAAGGTCGAAAGAATGTTAGGTGCTATTCCATACTCTTTTGCGATGATGCATTTTTTCTTTAAACCCTTTTCTACCTCCCGAATCACAGCAATTTTTTCATCGAAAGATAAGGTTTTATACGGGACACGGGGCTTACTCAATGACATGCTTGCACTGAACTCTCACCACAAAATCTAAAAACACAATGAAGAAAACTAAAGCGACTATAGACCTGGTTTCGAAGGAATTGCAACGCGTGTCATCTAAGATTTATCGCATTGGCGAGAGTAGCATGTGTCACTTACAAGGGAAAGGGCGTTCGTTTCTCCTCCCTTTATCCCTGCTCTGTTTCCAAGAACAGATAAGAATATTCTCCCACCCCCTTCTCTTCCCTAAAGAATTTTCCACAATAACTGAAAATAACGCGGACATTTTTCAAATAACTGCAATGAAACTAGATTTTGTCATTTTTGAAATTGTAAAAACTTCGAATTAAAGAAGTTGGACTTCGAAATAACCAAGATTTTTTAGCATTGACTGAATACAAGTTTCAAGGGACTGACAAAAAACTTCGAATTATCCACGAATTGAAATTAAAGACGTTCGAATTAGCCAAGTTCGACTGTAGATGCATATATTTAGCACATGCATTATTCAGGAGATGTTTGTTGTAATGTATTTAGTGCGCTGTAACTAGATGGCAGCACATGATACGTATAAAACTTGATAAATAAATACTTTAGCTTGTAAAAAGAAAGATCAGACTCATAGAGCCTATATCTATAAGATTAAATACTTCACTTGTTCATAATGCATATAAAATTATTCAGAAGATGAAATGAACATTTATTATTTCGCACTCTTATTCTTGCAAGTATTCCATAAACAAGAAATACGCGGTCAAATGGAAGAAATATCGAAGTCGAATTAGCTTCGCTTCAGACTTGCATGCGAGTCGAAGTTCATTTTCTCGCCAAAGCGCTTGGCCACAGAGATTGGCGTCAAGCGCAATGGGTCGTTGAGGGATTGTGAATTTGCGGCCCGGAGAATACGCAAGTGCCTGTTTCGTAACCCACTGTACTTAAAAACAGCATCCGCTAAAACCGCTTGTTTATGCTTAACAGCCCAAATTAGATGCGGATTTTTTTATACTGAAGTAGGGAAGGGTTTTCAAAGCACGGAAATATCGAAAAACATCAGAGGGTAGCACTCCATTGATTCTCCTTATATCCTTTTAAAACATCCCTCAGAGACGTCTATGATGGCGCCCACCCACCTGCTAATAAATCAATCTTAACTTCTCGTAATTCATCCAGTGCCAAAATGACATGACCTCTGCAAATCTCCTCGCTTCTTATCCTCTCCAGGTAAGGCCTGGAATGTTTGAAAAATCTGCAGATTTCATTCTGTTTTTTTCTAATCGAGGAATTCTTTTTTATTTCACAAACACATACATGTTCTTTATTTATTGGGAATAGTCTCTGATTTAAAAGCGCTCGCTATTTTATCGCTCCTTTTGACAGCTTCTCTTTTTCTTCTTTCTCTTGACGAGATTAAACGTAAACAAGAAAGAAAAGTCATACGTAAAGCATAGATTATGAAACACTTTCCAACACATTCAGAATAATGTAACAAAACGGCACCGTTTAAAAAATTAGAATAGTACGTCATAGCACCATTCAGCCATATGGAAACGCATAACACATTTCAAAACCGAATATCGGCTGTTCCCACCTATAATCGGAAAATTATGCGAATTTTTTAGCAGGCCTGTATAGGATATATAGATTTGTATCTATTCACAACATGCATTCCAATATTGAGTTCACTTAAGAAATACATGTACTTCAGTTGAAAATGCCCCTTCAGCCATTTAATCTAATAAGGAGAAGGGTACGCGAATACTTGTGTGCAGCCCTGTAGAGGAAGTATAGAATTTATAGATGACGAGTAACATGCCAAAAATTAATTAAATTAAAAGCGCCTACCAAATTTTAAACCGTACACTCCAGCCATTTCTTTTGTGTCCCTGTCAATGAATAAAAAATTTCAGTGATGTGTGTCCGTTTCAATCCATTTGAGGTAGCGTCCTGTCATTAAAAGACTGTGCAAACGATTTTTACCCCTCTACCCTCATGGAATGGAATACTTTTGAGTGCCTCTATAATTGAACCATCAACCCTACATACTTCCTATACACTACCCAACATGCTTGGGTGACCCTCCATAACCTTTATCCATTTCATGAAAATTCGAGTCTATTTATGGGAGTTAGGGTGTGGACAGACGGACTGACGGGCTGACGGCCAGACAAACCAAATGCATAAACACTTTTCAACTTTGTTGGAAAGTGTTAAAAACGAAAAAAAAAAAAAAAGAGCAAACGATTTTTTCAATCGACGACGGACTCGAAAGATTTCGAGTTCATTACGAATTCGGACGATGTCGTTTGTAGTACTGGCTTTTATTTCATTTCGATTCGACCACTCAGCACTGTCTTTTAGAATTCAGAATGTCAGAAAAAACCCGGATCGATCTCAGAGTTTGAACGGTCGCTTTAAACTCGTCCATAAAAGGGGGTCAGTTACAAAAATAAAAGAAAAAAATTTCCTCTTTACCCTCTTCATCGTTTTATTAAACGCATAACGTATTTAAAACAGGATTCTGCAATTTCCGCCCACAGCCGGAAAAGCACTTCATTTCTTTTCTCTAAAAATACTTGAATTCTTTAATACAGCCGTGGATCAAAACATGCGACATGTTCATCCTACGGCAAAAGACCTAACCGTAACCTAATTCTAACGTAACCGTAATTTTACTGTAACCTAACTGCAACGTAACCGTAACCTAGCCGTAACTTAAATATAACCTAAATGTAATCTAACCCTAACCTAACCTTAACCTATCCTAACTGCAACTTAATCCTAACCGTATTCTAACCGTGTACTTGCTACAAAGTACTTTAGTTACACCCCCACGACGCAGTATGTTTTATACGAACATCCGACACGGGTCCTCGCTGTCTGCGGCACTCTACAGCAAGGCTCCTGCGCACGCTCTGCAAAATCATTTAGTCCCGCTTTCCACCGCTAGGTGCGCACTCTTTTCTAAACAAACCTATATCCGAACGAAACTCCGATTTTCAACCTATCTGTAGACATATTACTTGACGGGGTGGGGAGCCTAATAAGAATAGAAGAAATTTTCTGAAATTACTATTCGAAAATAATGGTAACCTTACTCAATGGTAATCATCTTCCATCCATTGTTATTTCAACTCTCGTAGAATTGTACGCATTACAGTGACTATTGGGCGATCGTTTGTGGCCGGCTCGTTGAGAAAAGTCCTAAAATGGACATAATGAAGTTGTAAAAATCTGTATAATAATAGCCTAAGTCACTATCAACAGTTCCGGGTTGGCCGCTTCACTTTTTATATGCCAGGTGGCTAATTTGGTAATTTAATGTTAGCCGGGCGCAAGTGATAAATCGCAAAATAGTATTCCATCGCCGGTCATCAGTATTATAATAGTTCATTTCAAGCGACTGTCATAAACAATTTTTTGCGTGTAAATTAAAACAAAGGTTGATGTTGAAATTAAATTTCACGATTTATGGTATTATTTATTACATTTCTTTTCTTTTCTTTCCTTTTTCAATAATTGAGAGTCATAAATTTTAAATATTTCAGTTTGAAATTAAAGTTATGTATTTTAAATAAAATGAGTGAAAGTATTACATTTTAAATGAAATTAATGAAATTTGAAAGAATACGATTGGTACAATGTTTGGCGATTTATCATCTGCGCCCGGCTAACATAAAAATATGGAGTTTATGGTTTATGTATCAGATTCTTCCGATTTGTCGGAAGATTGAGCAAGTAAATTGAACTATGAATAAAAGTTGTATGATACAATGCTTATAAGGGGGACCAAGTGAACGTAATTTTTATAATTCTGGCAATAAAAATCGATGGCAAAATTCAATCTTGACATATAAAAGACAAGGTTTTGAGTTAAATAAAAGAGAACTTTTTTTTTTTCAATTCGCGTCAGAGTCGATGCATCATAGGACTTCAAAGATCAGTTGATTAGGAATTCGAAAGGAGGGCTGTTCGGTTCTCTTTTATTCGTTTGCTCCTATTCCCCGTCCAAGCGACGTGTTCCAATTCTCAATGCCAGAAAGATCAGGATGAAACTGATCTCCGAGTTTTACGGGTCGGTTAGAACTCGGGAAGG
Source organism: Maratus speciosus (assembly GCA_963932465.1). Classification (NCBI taxonomy): domain Eukaryota; kingdom Metazoa; phylum Arthropoda; class Arachnida; order Araneae; family Salticidae; genus Maratus; species Maratus speciosus. Next base: position 6,390,902 of record OZ010789.1, read on the forward strand.
AAGCTGGAGTCATTCGTAAAAAGAAAACCGAATTATTTACTTGGAAAAATCCTCTGAAAATAGAATTTTGAAGCGAAATCAAATTTAGTAGCGCCTGGGCATTTCATTATTAAAGAAACTGGCTTTGCTAAAAAATTTTGAACTGTCTCTTGGACTGAAATTGTAAAATGAAATTGAAATTATAATAATATACATCACATGGACAGAAGTATAGTTTCGTTATAGTATCTGGTGCCTGTTATTGCGATCAAATAACTAAAAAAAGTGCGGTATTCGCTTATGGGGAGGGGACTCTTCACTCACTTGAAAACACCCGCTTGGCAATGTTAAACCTATGTCCAGGTTGTTTTCGAATTTCTCATTTAAATTTGAATATTTTTAAACGATTTTTTTTTGCATAGAATAGCTAAGGTCGATCTCTAATTGGGCTATTACTACTTTTTCAATTTCGGTTGCAGATTTTTTTAATAAAAGTACTTTCACTTTCGGAACAGGTTCTCTGAAGAGCCTCCTTAAGGGTACAGTGGACTTTGAAATTCGCGAAAATATATCAAAAAGTCGATTTTTCATTTTTAATGTAGAAATAACACATATAATCATATCTACCGGATGCACTTTTTTTTTTTTCAAATATGTTGATTTTTGCCGGAGTTATGGCCATTTTAATTTTAACAGCTGATGCGCCACGCCCCTTTGTTTACCTTTCTGCCATTGTTTTTCTTCTTTCGCGACATAGATACGCCTAATCTAAAAGCTGTGAAATCATGCTTACATGATATTCTTGAGCTTACTCCATGTAATTTTCATAAAGGATATATATTTCTTTATTATTTGGCAACAGCGTATTTTAACTGGGACCTAAACTGGTTGTTTCTGGTTTGTTTACATCGTTTGTTTTCATTTTTTGAATTTCGTTACAGTTCTCTCTAGTTATAATTTCAGTTTAAAAAGCAGTTCTTTTAAGAACTGGAACTGCCTGTTGTTAACAACATTGTTTTTTAGATTTTTTTAAAAGCATTTGTTAGGGTAATAATTTACTAAATTATCTTTTTAATTTGTTTTGTTTCTGAATGCATTTGTAAACATGCACTGCATAACTTCAAAATATCAGAAGCGTAAAGGCCCACCAACTAAGCGAAGCAAGGCTGGTTCTGCAAACATTTTAAAGTGGAAATATAGTTTGAAATGCAATCAATTAATGGTTATTCCATCGAGAATATTAATCCTGAAATTGTTCCTGGATTTTTTTTTTCATTGAATAAAAGCGATCATTTTGATAGTTTATATGCCATGTCTACTGAATACAGTTTAGTAAGCAACTCTATTTGGGCAGATTTACTTCAGAAAGTACCTTGTAGTGAGTGTCAACAATGTAAATTAAATAATTTGAAGCATAATTCTTTTGGATTCTCATCAAAATTAGACCTTGTATGTGAAACCTGTGCAAAATCTTATGGATATGTTTAATGTTTATACTAGTGAACGTGAAATAGCAACAAAAAAGTTTGATGTAAACAGAAAACTTACAGCTGCATTTTTATCGTTTGGGGAGGGTCATGCCGCACTGGAAAAAGTTTTGAAAATTGTATATTTCGAATTATTTTATTGTGTATTCAATTGTATTACATAATTAAAATTAGATTTTTTACCTGGTAGTGGTTTGTGAAACAGTGATAGTAAGTGATTTGAAATGTCAAATACTTAGAAATGACATACGCTACATTTTTTATTTTTTGCAAGCATTCATTATTAATTTATATATCAAAGATTCAATAAAAAGGAATCTGAGAGTCGCTTGGCAAAACAATGAGTTATCTAAAAGGTATGTGTTGAAAGTTTTTACTATCATTACTGTGAACGATAATATGCATAGATCTCTTTTATTTCATCGTTTATATTCACTGTATGTATTGTAATTAGAAACATTTGGCAATATTTCAATTTATTATACTGTCAACTCTTGATAGGTTTAACGTTGCTTGAAGTAAACATTATTACAAGTATTTAAAATTGAAAATTTAAGAGTAATTTAAAGAATTTTATAAAATTTTAATGAAAAAATTGAAAAACATCAATTTAAATCCATTTTTTAAGGTTTTTTTTTAATATAATTTGCTAACATTTGATAGTAAGTTTTGTTTTTGTGTTTTCAAAGATGATTATATGAGATTATTGCAATTGTGTGTAAAATCTGATTGTGCATGGAGCCTTTTGATTTTATAGATATGGTAATTTCCGTCGTTTATAATTTTTTAGTTTTGAATATCTCGAGTTCTATTAGAGTTATTATAACCAAATTTTGTGCATTAATTTTTATTCGCATAATAAATATATGTAGAAAGTTAATATATATATACTGGTATTTTTCTGTAAAAAGTCGTTTTGAAATATGTCGTTTAGCAGAGTTGAATTCAGACACTTTTCTCCAGGGGGGCATTATAAAGTTGGGGGGGGGGGATTGCACCTTTTGACCATTGAAAACACAAAACCTAAAATCTTCGGGGGGGGGAGGGGGATGCCACCCCCTGAAATCAACACTGTCGTTTAGTTTCTGCAACAGTGTCGCTGTGTCGCCCCGTTTCTGCAACGGGGCATATTACTCGACTTTCAAATGTCCCATGCGCAACACATTGCTTTCAATTTTATTGAAAATTCTCAGAAATTTTCTTTATACCTGTGTAAATATTTTTTACTTACAATAAACTTTATTACATATATTTAAAATTCACAATGTAAGAGTAATATACAAAATTTATAGAAATTTTAATGAAAAAGTTGAAAAATATCAGTTTATATCATTTTTAAAAAATTTTTTAAATATAATTTGCTAACATTTCATAGTAAGTTTTGTTTTTGAGCATTCAAAGATGATTGTATCAGATTATTGCAAATGTGTCTGAAATCTGATTGCGCATGGGGCGTTTTGATTATATAGATATGGTAATTTCCGTCGTTTATAATTATTTAGTTTTGAATATTTCGAGCTCTATTAGAGTTATTATAACCAAATTTTGTGCATTAATTCTTATTCGCATTATAAATATATGTAGAAAGTTTATATATACTGGTATTTTTCTGTAAAAGGTCGTTTTGAAATATGTCGTTTAGCAATGTTGAATTCAGACACTTTTCTCCGGGAGGGATTTCTGTGGCTCCGGGGTGACATTATAGAGTTGGGGGGGGGGGGGGATTGCACCTTTTGACCATTGAAAACACAAAACCTCAAATCTTTGGGGGGGGGAGGATGCAACCCCCTGAAATCAACACTGTCGTTTAGTTTCTGCAACAGTGTCGCTGTGTCGCCTCGTTTCTGCAACGGGGCATATTACTCGACTTTCAAATGTCCCATGCGCAACACATTGCTTTCAATTTTATTGAAAATTCTCAAAAATTTTCTTTATACCAGTGTAAATATTTTTTACTTACAATAAACTTTATTACATATATTTAAAATTCACAATGTAAGAGTAATATACAAAATTTATAGATATTTTAATGAAAAAGTTGAAAAACATTAGTTTATATCATTTTTTTAAATTTTTTTAAATATAATTTGCTAACATTTCATAGTAAGTTTTGTTTTTGAGCATTCAAAGATGATTGTATCAGATTATTGCAAATGTGTCTGAAATCTGATTGCGCATGGGGCGTTTTGATTGTATAGATATGGTAATTTCCGTCGTTTATAATTATTTTTGAATATCTCGAGCTCTATTAGAGTTATTATAACCAAATTTTGTCCATTAATTCTTATCCGCATTATAAATATATGTATAAAGTTTATATATACTGGTATTTTTCTGTAAAAGGTCGTTTTGAAATATGTCGTTTAGCAATGTTGAATTCAGACACTTTTCTCCGGGAGCGATTTCTGTGGCTCCGGGGTGACATTATAGAGTTGGGGAGGGGGGGGGGATTGCACATTTTAACCATTGAAAACACAAAACCTCAAATCTTTGGGGGGGGGGGAATGCCACCCCCTGAAATCAACACTGTCGTTTAGTTTCTGCGACAGTGTCGCTGTGTCGCCCCGTTTCTGCAAAGGGGCATATTACTCGACTTTCAAATGTCCCATGCGCAACACATTCCTTTCAATTTTATTGAAAATTCTCAGAAATTTTCTTTATACCAGTGTCAATATTTTTTACTTACAATAAACTTTATTACATGTATTTAAAATTGACAATGTAAGAGTAGTATACAAAATTTATAGAAATTTTAATGAAAAAATTGAAAAACATCATTTTTTTAATTTTTTTAAATATTATTTGCTAAAATTTCGTAGTAAGTTTTGTTTTTGTGCATTCAAGGATGATTATATCAGATTATTGCAAATGTGTCTGAAATCGGATTGCGCATGGAGCGTTTTGATTTTATAGATATGGTAATTTCCGTCATTTATAATTTTTTAGTTTTGAATATCTCGAGTTCTATTGGAGTTATTATAACTAAATTTTGTGCATTAGTTCTTATACGCATTATAAATATATATAGAAAGTTAATATATAAATATATGTTGGTATCTTTCTGTAAAAGGTCGTTTTGAAATATGTCGTTTAGTTTCTGCGACAATGTTGCTGTTCGCCCCGTTTCTGCAACGGAGTAAGTACGCATCTATATTTCTCTTAGAGACATAAAAAATGCTATATAGGTTATTAATAATATTATATCCTTCACTTGTATCCAAAATTGTTTCAATATAAGCTTTTAAAAAATTTACGAACATTTAAATCATCAAAACGTGTTTTTCTCAGAATCAATATTTTTACCGTTTTCATGACTTTCAAATGTTCCATGCGCAACACACAGCTTTCAATTTTAATGAAACTTCTCAGAAATGTCCTTAATATCTGTGTACATATTTGTTACTAGAAATAAACTTTGTTATACGCATTTAAAATTGAAAATTTAAGAGTAATATACAAAATTTAATGAAATTTTTATGAAAAAATTGAAAAAAATCAATTTTTTTATCTTTTTTAATAAAATTTTCTAAAATTTTGTAGTAAGTTTTGTGTTTATATATTCAAAGAGTATTATGCGAGATTATTGGAAATGTGGTTAAGTTTGGAATGCGCATGGAGCGTTTTGAAATCTGGCAATTTTAAAATTTTAAATTTAAATATCTCAAAAAACTTTAAAGATATTTTCATAAAATTTGGTAAATAATACTTTTTTTATAGTATAACTATATCCTGAAAATTTCAAAAAAAAAATATTGGTAATTAAAAAAGTTAGTTTTCAAAGTCCACTGTACCCTTAAAGGGTGTTCTCAAATCCAAATGGGCAACTTTCTGACATAAGTTTTAATTTATTTTTGTTCGAAAATGCATAAAACTAGCTGGTGTTGTTGTTGTTCAGGAACTATGTCATCGAGCTGTTTTTTTTTTCTATTTTTTTGCAAACGCAATATATCTTTCAGAAAATAGTGTCAAAGTGGGCTTTTTGAACCGAATTTCCGCGCGAAGGAAGAAAGAGCACTCGAGAGCGGGCGAAAAACGTGTTTGTCACGTGATCAAATTCGCTTATAACTCAATAGGTCATTAATGGATCAAAAAATTAAAAAAAAAAAAAAACAGTTCCATTCCAAATCGCTTCCAGGGCCAGACTTTCCAATTTTATACCTTTCCGTTAAAAAATGAATTTGTAAATATGTCAAAACGTTTTGCGCTTGTTGATCAGAGCAGTTAAGAACAGTCTTAAACACTGGTACCGTTAGTGTACGGGTATTCTGCAAAACTGGATGAAGGTCATGCTTACGAAACTAGAGTCAGGTTCTCTTGTTCTCTGATGATTGACTGAAGGTCAAAAAAGGATTTTCTGTTGATTTCGTTTTTAGATTCGTTGACGTACGTACATCCTGAGAATGAGTATCATGAGAAAATGATCTCTTACTATAAGCACCTGACCCCCATTCCAGGACTCTCAAACGTATTCGAATTCCCTAACCCTCGAAGAAATAGATCTCAGTTTTCATAAAATAAAATAAAATCTTTATTTGTTTAGTTATTTATTTTGGGTGATATTTCGAAAATAGAGCGTCGCGCAGTTTCATTCCAACGATCCATTTCCTGTCATTTTCAAATCCAACAAGTATTGTTACTTTCTTCTATCTTCAATAGAAGAAAGTATTGTAATCGAAATTTTTTTCGACTTCCGGTTTTCGACGGATTTGCATGTTTTAGGGGTCAGAGATTCCAAAAAACATGTTTATAGAAAATGTCTGTCTGTCTGTGTGTCCGTCTGTCCGTCCGTCCGTCCGTCCGTCTGTCCGTCCGTCCGTCTGTCCGTCTGTCTGTCGCCATTGTACCATCAAAAAGTGTATGAAGTTATGTATAGAATTAAACCAAAATTTTATTATAAGTTTTTGGCTATGGCAAGCAGGTCCTCCCGGAATTTGGAAAAAATTCGCCGGTAGGGGGCGCTGATATAATAATTTTTGTGCGATTTTGAATATTGTACCATCCAAAAGAGTATGGAGTTATGCATAGAATTGAACCAAATTTTTAGTTTAAGTTTTTGGCTATGGCATGCAGGTCCTCCCTGAATTTGGAAAAAATTCACCGGTAGGGGGCGCTGTAAATTCGTTTTTTGTGCGATTTTGAATATTGTACCATCGAAAAGTGTATGAAGTTATGCATAGAATTGAACCAAATTTTTAGTTTAAGTTTTTGGCTATGGCATGCAGGTCCTCCCTGAATTTGGAAAAAATTCACCGGTAGGGGGCGCTGTAATAGCGATTTTTGTGCGATTTTGAATATTGTACCGTCCAAAAATGTATGAAGTTATGCATAGAATTAAACCAAATTTTTATTTTAAGTTTTTGGCTATGGCAAGCAGGTCCTCCCTGAATTTGGAAAAAAATCGCCGGTAGGGGGCGCTGTAATAGCGATTTTTGTGCGATTTTGAATATTGTACCGTCCAAAAGTGTATGAAGTTATGCATAGAATTAAACCAAATTTTTATTTTAAGTTTTTGGATATGGCAAGCAGGTCCTCCATGAATTTGCAAAAAATTCGCCGTTAGGGGGCGCTGTAATAGCGATTTTTGTGCGATTTTGTATATTGCACCATCGAAAAGTGTATGAAGTTATGCATAGAATTGAACCAAAATAAAATTTTAAGTTCTTGGCTATGGCAAGGAGGTCCTCCCTTAATTTGTAAAAAAATCGCTCGTAGAGGGCGCTGTAATAGCGATTTTTGTACAATTTTTGTGCCATTTTGAATATTGTACCGCCGAAAAGTGTATGAAGTTATGCATAGAATTGAACCAAATTTTATGTATTTATTTTTGGTCATGTCACGAAGGTCCTCCCTGAATTTGGAAAAATTCTGCTGGAAGGGGGCACTATAATTGCGATGTCTGTACCGTTTTCATTATTGTACCATCGAAAAGTGTATGAAGTTATCCATATAATTGAACCAAATTTTTTGTGCATGTTTCTCGCTATGGCAAACAAGTCCTCCCTGAACTTGAAAAAAATTCCGAAAGAAGGGGGCGCTATAATTCCGATCTCTGTGCCATTTTCATTATTGTACCATCGAACAGCGTATAAAATTATGCATACAATAGAACCAAAATGTTTGTGCTTGTTTTTGGCTTTGGCCAACAGGTTCTCCTTGAATTTGGAAATATTGCGCGGTAAAGGGGCTCCGTGCTAGCGATTTTTGTATACATTTTTTAATTTTTCGTAGTTCTATTGTGCATCGGCGGCTCATGCAGCGGCGGGAACTCTCTTCCTGCTATGCCGGCTATTCGCAAACAGCTGATAACGACAGAATAAGGAAAAAATAATAATTTTAACAAATATCATGATATAGATTAACTCGTTTTTAGTCCGTTTAATTGACTTGAGCAGAAATTTAAGATGAAAATCAAAGTTGGTATAGTATTGAACTAATAATATTGAAGTATTAACATGTGTAACTAGGTTTTGAAATATTAAGATGTATAAGATAGAAGAAAGTTTTGGGATTGGCACATCCAACTAGTTTTTTCTTAAAACACATAAAAGCTCATTCAAAAATTCAGCTAATTCAAAAATATTAAAAAATAATGTTTTGCTGATACTACAAAATAGTCATTTTCACAGAAGCGATTGCTTTTTTCTTTGTAAATCTGTAAATGCAATCGTATTTTAAAACACACCGTCGAGACATGATTGTTCTGCAAGCCAAAGATTTCAATCTCCACTTCTCGGAATTAATTCATCAAGTACAAAAATGACACAGCCTTTCGTAAATCTTCTCCCTCCTTATCCTCCAAAGGTTATTCTGGACTGCTTGAAAAATCAGCAGGTTTCATTAAGTTTTTCTTCCCGTAACTCCCTGATTCCAGATTGTTCTTTATCTTTTTAAAGAGAGGCAAATGTTCTTTCGGGAATATTCTTTCGTGTAAAGCTGCTAACGTTTTTATCACCCTCTGTGTTTGACAGTTCTTCGTTTCTTTTCTTTGTTCACGAGATGAAAACGGAAACAGAATTAAGAGAAGGTTTTTTTTTTTCAATCCACCATCGGGCTTGGAAGATTTCGAGTTCATTACGAATTCGGGTGACGTCGCCAGCCGTGCTCCTTTTATTTTATTCGTCCGCCACGATGCCCTATATCGAAGCGCTGTCTTAGGATTAAGAATATCAAAGGCTTGGGTCTTTCTCTCATGTTAGTGTTTACGAGCCAATTTGAATTCGCCAAGAAAGAGACAGTGATGTGGAGAAGCAAAAAAAGAATTGCTTTATTATCTATAAAACGTCAGTTGGAGTTCAGATCTTTAATGTCGGGTAGCTATTGCTTTAAATTATTAAAAAAGAAAGAACTTGTACTAATAGACTAGATTAATTTTAACACAATTATTCTAATTGGTAAATAAGTAATATCAGAAGTAAATTTCCAACTGTGTGAAAAACGTCCGGACCAGGATTCGAACCAGGGATCTCTCGGCTGAAGTCGCCAATACTCTACCATTACCATCTAAACTATCCCGGACGAATCTTGTGAAAAGCCAAGAGATCCCTGGTTTGAATCTTGGTCCGGACATTTTTCGCCCAGTTGGAAATTTACAAGTTATGTAGCAAGTATCCCAAAAATGACGGATAGATTTTAAAATTCCATAACTTGCAAACGGTGACAGATATTTAAAAAATTCTTCCAGGAGTGGTATGTAAGATTCCAGTAGTTTTATGCTGCGATCCTCAGTTTTAGTTACAAATAGCATCGATAGAGGGCGCTGCAAGCAATAACAGCTCAATCCAGGCTCGATTTTTCGGCCTCTCTCTTCTTCCATGCAAAAAAAGGAGATTAAAATATATTGAATAGATCCCGAAACACCAAAAACTCGGGTCTGGACTGAGCGCCTATTGCTCTCAGCGCCCTCTATTGTTTGAAATTCGAACTAAAATCAAGAATCACAATACAAAAACTCTTAACATCATACATAACCCTTTGTTATAGTTTCAATATTTCAGATTATTAATTTATCGTCTGCATTATTTCCCTATTTAAATTTAAATATATAAGTACAAAAACAACTTTTAAAAACGTATTAAGTAAATAAATAAAAAGGATTTTAAATAATTTATATTCCGTTAATAATCTTATAATTAATAATTATTCAAAGTAATAAATATTATAATATGCAATTAAATTTCATTCTAATAATGTACAGATCTTTTAGAATATAAACATTACGGAATATCGTACGTTAAAGTAACTTACAATGCTTTTCTAACAATCGCTAACTTCTGAAAATATAAATTTAAAAAGTTATTTAATATTAATTATTTTATTCCCAAACTATTTTTATTGGATGCTACTATTTATTTCTAAGCGATTGCCAAAATTTCATTAATTTTAAACCGTAATTTAGCGAGATATCCGCATTACAATATTTAATCCCTTCTGTCAGTTTTAAAAGACACGCGATCCATTTTTTTTCCCCGACGCCGTTAGACATTTTTTGTGTTTCTCCCTCGCAGTAAAAGAACGTCGTGACGTCACTCTATCCTCCATCATGTTTTAGTATCAGGAGGCGATATCTCCGGGACTCAGGAATGCAGGGGGAATGCAACTTCGATTACGATACAAATCGTTATCGATATTTCGATTGTGATGAAAATCGTTATCGATGTGACTCATAAGCGTGCGTACCGATCGCTTATTGGTTAAATTTGAGTTCAGCGTCGGTCCAACGATCTTTTGGGGGCCATGTGCGCTTCGTCTCTCTCACTTGTCAACGATGTAAGAGCCAAGACACACGTACGTTTGAGGTTCTGGCCTCAGACGGAAAATTTTGCCTGAGTAAGATGTATCCTCCTTTTTAAGAAGCCAGTTTTCCTTTTTTTCCTGAGAAGAGTTTTCAACGTCCTGACTATATCTGCAAGTGCCCCGTCTTCAGTTTTGAGTGAAAGATGATTTCATAATTTAATTATCAATGTACTAGAGCTCGACAAGGATCTCTCTAGAATAAAAATTTTGGAGCTTCTAGCGGATTTATCAGCAAGCTGACATCGTTCCTGGAAACGTCCTTTTCCCGTTCACAATATATACTATACCGAGCTTCACCGACAACGTGCCATTATTTACCTGTTCCTGCATATTTTCGTAAATCTTCAATAGTGGATTAGTATCGAGAAAAAGTACGTCTTGGAATCCGTGCTTCATAATTTCTAATGTCATTAACAATCTAAGTTCTTCAATATTTCACAGAGTCCAGTCTTGCACCCAAATAAAACTATAGACTTCCCTTAATAGACTGAAAAGAACTTTAAATATAACGAATAACTATGAAAGACATCAGTAAAACAGTACCTATAAAATAATTGGACTGAAAGGAACTGTTTCGTCGACTGTGATTTATACTTTAACGCCACACCAAATGACCTTAAAACCTGCGTATTTATAACTCTGCTTTAATTATAACATGAATGCAACATCAACCATCTTAAATTCATGAATTGAATAAGTGTTCATAAGTTTTTTACTAATCAAATAGTTAATTTATCAACATCCATTTCATTGAAGGTTTATTTTAATAATTTTCATAGCATTTTTAGATATTAATTGTTTTCCTGGCCAGGTATAAAAAAAGATGTTTTGTTTTGTGCTACAATAAAATGTTATTTATTCATCTTGGTATCTTCACTTCAAAAAAGGGTGAGTTTTCATTATTTTTTTATTTTGCAGCTTCCGAATCGGATATCAGTTAATGGCAACATTTTCTGTTAAGAATTAAAGTTAAATATTATTTGAATATTTAACTTTAATTCTTAATATTTTCATTGGTTGCCAATTCATATTAATTTTCAGACATACACTACGTCGTTCACGGCCATAATTTTACGCCCTCCTACAAGAAGTTTTTATATATTAGTCACCGTTTGGAAGTTATTGAATTTTAAAATCTATCCGTCATTTTTGGGACACCCGGTATATAATTAAAATGAAATCACATGTTTGAAACTCAAAGGAAAATATAACATAAAAATTAAACTATTAAAATAAATCACAAATGTAAACCTAAATGGGAAAGATTATTCTAAAGATGAACACTGGAAAAGATGAAACAGATGTAAGCTGCATCTTGATATAAAATTGCATTACAACTAGCAAGCAAAATTTTTACACCTTTGAAAAGTCACACAGTCTTAATACCACTTGCTCCAGTGATTTTGAAATGATTTATTAAAAATAGTAATTTATTTTTGTTTAATAAAGCAAAATTAGATTTTAACTGCTCTATTGGAAATAAATTATCTTTAATGGACTTCTAAAAATATGAATAAACTTCTATGAATTTCTTAACACGCCAAAAATTTATATGTAGGAAAAACGAACCATTATTATAGCTTTTATCAGGAGAAAATTTATTTTATTGCTTTTTCGCTGAAAATGCCTCTAGAATTTTGCCGAAGTTTAAACTCCTGCTAATTGAAAATTCAACGAAAATCATTTCTAAGCTCTTAAACCGTTTTTATTGAATTTCTGATCTCAAACAAGTTTTGATCTTCGAAAACAATGTTTCCCCAAATGTCATAGAAACTTGAATTGACAAGAAAATCCTGATAAATAATTTTTTAACTGCAGTAGATCTAGTGTTGCGCAAGCAAAGAATTTAAGCATTGGCATGGCATTTTGAATTTTGCATGATGGAATTGACTTCAGTGCTTCTATTTTCTAATTTTATCCTAATGACTATACGAGCTTACCGGAAAACCACGGAAAAAATCTGCATCTATCTTTCAAAAGTCGATAAAATTTCATTTAACAATTTACTTATGTAAATGTTAACTCTCCTACGAAGCATATCTAATTTAAAAATTGAACCTTTTTAGCCCCCTGTATGCTATTTCTTTCTCCCACTTATTAATGTGTCGTCTCCAAAAATAATGTTACGTTGTATAAGTCAGACGTCAAACAAAGCAGATGAATATAATCTCTACTGCAATTTTTTAAACTTCTAAACATCGCACATTTTCAATTTTTAGACCGTCGTATTGGAAAAAAAGTTCTTTTAAATGCGATTTGTTTGAAAACTACATCTCCATTTATCTTTGGGATATTCATTTTTTTGTAGTTTTTAGCACCATTTGTTTCATTTTGGCAACTCAAGTACTCCATTTCTGTAGAAAGTGAAAGGAAAATAGTTGAAAAATAGCAACTATATCTCTTTGTTGCCATTTTCTCATAAAAACGGAAGAAAAAGTCATTAAAATACGTGCTATTTTGAAAAATGTAAATGAATGATATCTGGTAAAACTTGAAACTATTATAAACTCTATTTAATTTTAAGTATCTATATTAATATTACAAACAAATGAAGGCCTACGAATCATGAGACAGCCGATATTTTTTTTGTCCAGTTTCTTGAATGACGAAATCTCTTTTTTTGGATTTGTGTATTATTCAGCGATTGTCACGTCCTATACCTATTTTACAGTAGATGTTGTTTAAGACTGGATCGTCCATGAGGAATTCTTTAGCGGATGCGGATGACGTCATTTTATATAAAGTAAAAGCGCGTGTTTGGAGCCTTAAAACTGAACTCTCTGTATTTGTATACATGTATATTTTTTTTTCATCGGGTGCGACACTCAATTCTGAAAAAGCAGAATTTCTGTTTTCTAGTTTATACTTTTTGTTTTGGTAGTTATAGAATATAAAAAATAGCTCCTACCTAAATAAATCTGGACCTATCTCTATAAAAGAAACCTATCACTCAAAAATAGACTTTTTTTTATACAAATGTTATAATTTAAGTTGAAATTGCCTTGGTCAAACTTAAATGCATACAGTGCATTGCAAAGTGATATTTAGATTCTCAATTCAATTTAGTTACTTTATACTATGCCCAATCTCGAGAAACTGATAGAGATGACAAGAACACTTTGCCATCACGGGAGCATTTTATATAATTTTTTGTTGTTTTACAAGACATCTCAAAAAAGATTGAAACTTTTTACCCTCTGTAGGCACTGTAAATTGCAAAAATGTTTAAAATAAGTTAGGAAGTAAAGCTATGTTCAGGAAATGTAGGATTTGCCATTCATTGTCAAAAAGTGACAGTTTTTAAGTTTTTGTTCCGGGATCCTATAAAATTATTTAGGTTCGGTAAAAAGCTCGGGATTTCTAAATTGTTTTCTTTTCCTATAATCCCATTTAATTAATATTAACCTATTCATGGGTCATTCGGCTCTGAAAATAGCGTCCTAAAAATAGTGTAGTGTGTGAAAATAGTGTTGCAAACCTACACTATTTCTAGAATTTCACTATCATATATTCTAGAATATTTTGTCTTTAATGAGATTGCGGTCGGTGTTTTAAGACTTTGGCATTAAAATAGGATAAAAACATGAATTATAAATATTGTTATCCAGATTTAAAATACGATTACTTTATTTTTATGCGAGAATAATACTTTTTTTTGAGTAAAAACGATTTGTCTCCATTTAATGTTTTAATTAAAATACCTGTTTTTTAAATGTGTTCATTTAAAATATATTTTAAATGGGAATATTTTTTTTATAAATTAAAAAAAAATAAATTGTAAATAATTTTAAATGAATGTGAAAATTAATTGTTATTTGTTCTTAAATCCGAAAACGTTTCTTTTCTTTGTTGTTGTTTATGTTTTAAAAATTAATTATTTTAATGTATGTTGTAGGGTAGAGACCCCTTAGTGTGAGGTTCAACGGATTTTATCCAACGCTCCTTAGTTCTTGAGAAACCAGGGGGGTCTAATAATAGTACACAACTTAAATACTTACTTTGCAACCGCACTGATAGGTTGGTCGTGGCTCAGTTGGTATGGCGTCTGCCGGCTGATCCGCGACCCCGGGTTCGATACCTGAATGCGCTGCATTTGTTTTTATCATTTTTTGTTTTATAAATATACTTGTAAGTATAATTAATAATCTCATTGTCAATTAAAATTTATAATATTTTATATCAATTTTAATTTTAATCTATTTAATTTTTTACTTTTAACTAAATAGTTGTATAAAAAATCATAAAACTGTTCATTTTTTAAAAATCACTTTTAAAATGTATTTCCTATATTCTTTATCGATGCAATGGTATTGAGCAATTGTGTCAATTCGTGATTTTAAAGAAACATCATTTACGCATTGCTTTAATAAAGGAAGTCAATGCGATAATACTATTATTCTGTTTTTAAAGTAACGAGCATAATTATATTAAAAATTAGCATCAGAATTAAATTACAACCGATTTTTTGCATATTAAAGATTTTCAAAATTGTAATACGTATGCTTGCGCTTTCAATTATTTTGTTTTCACCTTTATCTTCTTTCTGCTTTTATTTTTATTTTATTTGAATATTCTTTTATTTTATCATAACTAGATGGCACCACAACAGATTTTGTCACGATTTTGGAATTTTATCATTCAATAATAGATCCAATTTCTTTTTAAACCTCTTTAAAGGGTGAGAAATAATAGTTTAAAAATAAAAAAAATGTAAATTTAAGTTTGTTAACATTATAATTAATGTATGATATTAAAATTTGTAATTGAAATTATTAAATTATAATTACAAGTATATTTATAGAACAAAAAATGAGAAAAACAAATGTAGCGCGTTCGGGTACCGAACCCGGGCCCCGCAGATCAGTCAGCGAATGCCGTACCAACTGAGTTACGACCAACCTATCATTTTGGTTGCAATGTAAGTATTTCAGTTGTGTAGTATTATTAGACCACCCGGTTTCTCAAGAACTAAGGAACGTTGGATAAAATCCATTGAACCTGCCACTAAGGGGTCTCTACCCTGCAACATATATTTAAATAATCAAAATCTGTGATTAACAAGGTTGGCCCTCTCCTTGTAAGAGTACGAAAATTATTTGCTAAGAAATGAAGAATAATTTAGTGTATATAGACGAGTTTTTCTGACAGTGCAGCATTGATTATTCAGTTCTGAAAATAGTACCATTGGGAACAACCTACACAGTTTCTGGAATTCTAGCTCATCAGGAAGTGGATTCAAAAGAAATTACGAAATTCCATTTGTACGTTCACAGACACAGTTACGTTCAATAAAATCGTGTAAAAATCCTTCTGGAAATTTTCTCGCTTCTTGTCCTCCCAGCACCGGTACCTCAAAAATCAGCACATTTCATTCAATTTTTCTTCTCATGATAGGGTCTGAAAATAGAAGTTCTATTGACTTTGGTTCTTCTTTCGGGAATATTCTCTCGTGCAAAGCTGCTAACATTTTTTATCACTTTGTTTGAACACTTCCTTTCTTCTTTTGCAGCATAAAAGTGGAAAATACAAATGGAACGCTGTTTTTTTTTGAATGGGGCATTCTCACAACCTTTTGACTTATAATTCCCTAAATAATAATTTTTATGTTAGTACATATTCTTGTAGTTTTTTTATTTAATATACTGGGGCACACTCCTTTGCATGACTGTATAACACTATTAACGGGATAAATAAGTATTTTACGATGATGGGAGTCCAAATAGACCAGGAAATTCCTATACCGTCCCGTGTCCCTGATGCTGATTTTTTAAGTTTGGAGTTGTCTGTATAAAATTGTTTCAAAAAAAGTAATTCGATGTCATTTGTTTTCTGAAACTGGGACTATTGTTTCACATAAATAGGTAGCAAAAAATGAACATGCACACATTTTTACGGTTGTTATTATTTTTTAAAACTCTGTGCCTAGGTCCTGTCTTGACCGTCCTTCTTGCTAAAATTATACGGAAAATCACTTCGGATGCAGCCACAGAATTTTTTTCTACTTTTTTCTCATGCAGAAGTATGGTAGAGAAATAATGGCTAAAATTCTTTGACAGGAAATGGATTGCAGAATTTAAATCATCATTTAAATATCCATTTCAAGCATCGTGTTTTTATGGGTAGTCTTACCGTCCCCAAGGTTTATTCCTGCACTTTTCGAGGTAAATTAATTTTTTTTTTAAATTTAATCCAATGTAAATAACTGTTTCGAAAAATCAATGAACATTGTGACTATCACTGAGTCTTAACATGATTTGCCTAAAAATAGGTGCTCATTTTCTTGACCGTCCCATCCTTACCATCCCCTTTTTTCCCTTACCGTACCGTCCCTTTTTCCTATACCGTTCTCTTTTTTTTCCATACCGTCCCTTCTTTAACACCCCTTTAAGACAATGTTATACCAAAATTTTGTACTAAAAATGCTACATTATTTTTATTTCTTATTTGAGTGCCCTGTGGGTACTAAGCAAATTCATTATAAGTAAAAATTTAGAAGAAAATAAAAAGTTATAGGGGTAAAATGGTAAGGAAAATGAAACACGCAAGTTTAACTTAAACCTCAGTTAAATAAAAAAAAATTCGCTGCTGACCCTTTTTTCTTTATTTTGAATCATTAACCCATTTATGCCTAGCGTCCCATTTTTGGGACGTTTCAAATTTTAATGCATTTGTATAATTTTCTTCTTCTTTATAACATGAAAATTGCATGAAATCATTATTTATAAATGTCTTTATCTATAACCGAGAGATGACAGCACAAGGTGGATGTTTATTTGCTTAAATTAAGGCTTTTTTCGGTGTTTATAGATTTTAAATTTTTCAAGAGGGCGAAATGTAAAAAGTAAGTTTATTTGTATTTTTTCTATCATGGACCCAAAATCGCAAGTTATAATCTTAGCTTGTGGACTTTTTTGAAATACGTATTTTTTTAAATTGCGAAATTAAATGTTCGAGCCTATTTTTTATGCACTTTTGTAATGTACAAAATATAGGGTTCTAGACACAAATGGGCACATATTTTTGTTAGAAATTTACGAGAGAGTTATTTATGCAATCTCCTGTCGAAGATATTTATGAAATAAATTGTTATTAAGTCTGCATACGATTATTCTTATTTTATTATTAATAATAGTATAACGTTATTAGTCTCTGCAAAGAAATAAATATATTTTTTTTGTAGTTCATTAAAATACTAATTATAGTACATAATGTACAATTTAAAAACATTTTAAATATAAATATAGGCAAAATATATAATTATGCATATTATTCTACTAGAAATACTCATATTTAGTTATTTTGCATTTTATCAAATAAATACAAAAAAAAAAAAAAAATTAAGCTTAATTTTTTTTAGTATTTTTCCAGTTCATTTTGCAACATTTTAAAGTGATTTTACCAAAAAATTTGTGAAAACAAAAATTCAGGCACAAATGGGTTAATGCATTCTTCTATAAGCTTAAAATGTTATATTAGCAATTTTAATTTTACCATAGATTTTTATTCCTGAAAGTCAAAAGATTGTGAGAATGTCCCAAATCCGCGCAAAGGATTGGAAAATAATTTCGAATTCATTACGAATTCGGACGATGTCCTCTGTTGAGCTGCTGTGTTCTCTTTTTATTCCGTGAGTCCATCTCGATATCTTTAAACAGTAAACACTGTCTTTTAGGGTTCAAAATGTGAAGGAGATTGGATCGATGTCCAAGTTTTGCGGGCCACTTGGAATTTTCTAATAAAGCACCGGTGATTTGAAACGGGCAAAAAAGATTTTTCTTTGGTAAATATTTTTTATTTCTTTATGAGCGTCTTAAAGCAACGCCTCATTTTTAGCACTGGGGAGCCATTAAGGACACGGAAGGGAAAAAGAAAGAAGAAGAACAGCATTATAAAAAGGTATTTGAAGATCCGTTTCTATAATGGTTTCCTTTGGGTGCTTTTACGAATAAGCCGCAGTTCAGTAAAATTCGTAAACTTGGATACACTTTCTTGTTCTCCGAGAATGTAAAAAAAAAAAAAAAAAAAAAAAAAAAAAAAAAATGCATTTAATCCGCGTATACTACATTATTGAGTGTGCCTTGAAACAATCTGACCAATGTCAATTCAGTGACGAGATGGAATTAAATTTATTTTTTTATCTCTGCCGCCATCTAAATAAGTAGTACAGCAATACTTCGGTTATCGTCCATTTTTTCCCCCAGAAAGGTTTTCCCGGTTTTCGTCAGTTGCCTCGGATTTCGTTAGCGTACCGTTACCTCACTGTATTATTAGTAAAGAAAGGGCAGTTCTGTTGAAGCAGACTGACCCAACACTTCTGTTCAATCTGGCGTTACTTGTCGTCATGTGTGCAACATCCCGTTAATCTAAGCAAGCAATTTGTGGTTTTTTTTTTTTTTTTTTTTTTTTTTTTTTTACGAGTGCTCTATCATGGAACTAAAGAAAGTTTTCAGAGCCAGCAGCCCTTGAAGCAAGAAGGCCAGGAACTGGATCGAGTTGAAGAAGGACATTATTGAAAAATATAAGAGCGGTATTAAGATTGCTGAAATCGGTCACATGTACGGGAACTCGCCCTAGATGATAAATTCCATTGCGGCTAAAAGGGAAGCAATAAAGGATGTTAATGTAGCGAAAGGTGTGAATGTGATAAAGAAACAGAGGTCGCAAACAACTGAAGATGTCGGACAGTTATTCTTAATTTGGATCCATCAAAAACAGTTAGATGACGATTCTGTTTCGGAAATCTTCATATGTGAAAAATATATATGAATCCTATGTGAAAGATTATAGCATTCCGATCTCATTCTGAAAGTGCTGGGACGAGTCTTAGTGATTTTAAGGCCAGCAAAGACTGGTTCGAAAATTTCAAGAGGCGCACTGGCATACACGGCGAAGGTGCCCTTTCGGATAAGTCTGGTGCAGAGCTCGATTAACATCTGAATCTGGGGGAAGCACGACATTGTTTTGGAGGCCCCACTCATTTGGCAAAAAATTTCTGAATTGCATGTAAACTCCATTAATGATACTAATGTTATTTCCGGGATTAATTTGGCCTAATTAACATATATTTCATTAAACAGCTTTTTTATACACCCTCTACATACTTCAGTTACATTTAATACACATAACTGCATGCTTAATTACTTGTGTTGTATCTAACCAACACATCAGGATACTTTATGATTAAAATCATATTGATCCTATTTATATTTTCTTTTTAAAGGTAGTAAGAAGTAGTGTGTGGATTTTCTCTCGCATTAGCTAGCTTTTCCTTCCAACAAAATTAAAAATGCAACGTAAAAAAATGAAAATGGGAATTGGAGGGGCCATTTCACAGTCATTTTGGGACCCCCTCTTAAATTTTAGAGGGGAAGCACGTGCTTCACGTGCCTTTTGAATAATCAGGCCCTGGTCTGGTAATTAAAAGATTACGTAGAAGCTGGAGGACTCATTCCCCAACAAGATTTTAACTCTAATGAAACTGGCCTCTTTTGGAAAAAAATGCCAAAGAGGACGTTTATGACGCGGGAGGAAAAGGCACTGCCAAGACGTACGCCTAATGGAATACAGGCTAACTGTTTTGTTGTGTGGTAATTGCTAGTGGTGATTGTAAAGTGAAGACCTTGTAGGTGTACCATACAGATACTTTTTAGCAGAAACAATGTGATTCAATGTAAACTGTGTCTGTGATGAGGAGGGCAAACAAGAAAGCATTACTCACGAGGCCCATTTTCAGTGAGTCGATGTATGAAGTGTTTGGACCGAGTGAAAAAAAGTACCTCCAGGATAATCCGTTGCACCTTAAGTGCCTCCTGGTAATGGACAATGCTTCTGCGTATCCATCTGATTTGGAAAACACATTATTGGAGGAGTTCAATTTTATCGCAATGAAGTTCTTGCCCCCTCATACCACACTACTCATTCAGCCTATGGACTAGAATGTCATTTAAAATTTCAAGAAACTGTACACAAAAGCAAAGTTTCAAAGGTGCTTTGAAGGGACATCAGATACAGAAGTGCCCTTAAGGGGGCTCAGGGCTTGATCGATACCGAAAAACATGTAAACCGAGCTCTCGCTTCGAGTCCCCATAAAAAGAGAAGTATTCCATGTAACTCATTTAAACTTTCTGATATCTTTAAGGTATGTTTCTAGTCTTATAAAATTATATAATGAAGTACTTCAATGTCATAAAATGAAAAATAGAGCAAAATTTATAGAACACAATTTTAGAAAAAACAATTTAGGTGTCCTATATCACCCTCCGTAAGATATCTTAACGTTGAATGGA
This sequence comes from Maratus speciosus, assembly GCA_963932465.1. Classification (NCBI taxonomy): domain Eukaryota; kingdom Metazoa; phylum Arthropoda; class Arachnida; order Araneae; family Salticidae; genus Maratus; species Maratus speciosus. Next base: position 6,411,447 of record OZ010789.1, read on the forward strand.
CATATGAACCTAATTTTTTGCTTTAAAAGGATCAGGAAACTTGACTCTATAGAATGAAGTAAGGATATAGCTGTCCCTCAAAGGAAACCTTATTAAAAAAACTCTCAAATGTGAAAATTTAAAAGACCCTAAAAAATACAATTTTTTGTCCATTAAAAATACTCAAAATATAAAACTATCTAAAATATGTTAATTCATTCTATAGATAATGATGTTATAGACATGCGAAAGTTTTTTAAGCCATTCCATCCAATATATTTTTTAAATCTTACGAATAGCCGTCAAAAATCAAGTTTTGAGAAAACGCGACTTAAAGTTGCCATGAAATGGGTGCGGCTTTGAAAGTGATTGTTACAGAAATGCTTATAACTCCGTTAAAAATGCGAATATTTTTATGCGTGTTTTCGCACAGTGTTCAGAATTAATTGAATAAGCAAAATAGATACTTAAAAAATCGAATTTTTAAAAATTTTTAAGTTTTGAGCACCCCCCCCCCCCCTTAAGTTAATTCTGGAAAAAACATTTCAACATTTTCAACTGTATTAGCCTCATAGAAAAGACTTTGCAGGGAGTCACATTCAGGACGATGAACTCTCCTGAAAGAAATGATGGCCAGGATCTGTGCATGAGAGAGATTTCGACGAGTTTGATCCTTCCCCTGATAACTTTACACATGTGATGTAGTGCAGTCAATGGTTGAGTTTGGGAAACCTGTGGGTTTAGAGATGAGTGGTGAGAATGGGAAAGAGTTGGTGGATGGACGGACACAGTGAAAAACTCGCCACTGAAGAGCTGCAAGACCTTCACCAAGAAGTGCACGAAGGAGTTGCTTCAGATGAGGAGGAAAATACAGGGTAGAAAATGCCTTCATCAGAGATTAAGTGCATCTTCTCTATGTGGAGTGAGGTACAGGGTTTGTGGAAAAAAATCATTCATGCAAAGCTGTTGCAAGCCGTGTCTGCAACTTGTTTAATGGTAATGTCTTGCCTCATTTTAGGCAAATCTTAAGGGTGCATTCGAAAAAATATTTTTCCACGCTCAACTTGCTGAGGTGATTTTTGAAGAGATGTATAAGAGGCCGTGTGATTTCATTTTTCGCTCAATTAATTAGAATTTGAGTTTTAAACAAGGTTTAAATTTTCTCAGTATGACCATTTTTTTCAATACCAGATCTCCCGCTTCGGAAAATTCGGTTCAAAACGCCCACTTTCACAGCCTTTTTTACACTATTTTCTGTATTTATCAAAAGATCGAGAAGCACGGCGCATTATGTAGTTTCTAAATAAAAGAATTTCCAAGTTTGATGCGTTTGAGAGCAAAAATGAATTTAAAAATGAATCAGAAAATAAGCAGTTTGGATTGGAATACACCCTTCAAGAGTCTGTACTATATTAATTTTTTATTGTCTTTAGTATTAAACGCTGTACTTATTCTCTATAAAAAAAAAATTTGTCACCTTATTTTGGAGTGTCTGGAACGAATTCATTGGATTTCCATAGATTCATGCGGAAATAATTGCCTCGGTTTTCGTCGGTTTCGGATTTCGTCGATTGTTTTCGGACGGATTATCAACGGAAACCGAGGTATTACTGCATTGAATTAGGAAGATTAACCACCCCTATTCATTTTTCAAAGTATTCAAATTTCTAAGAATTCAAATTTCTAAGTATTTTACAAAACAACGATTACCCAAAACTAACCACTGTTACTCCAATATTTATAAATCATGTTATACTATAATGAAAATTAGAACATAATATATTTTAAAAGGAACCTACGCTATATAAAAAACAAACTGATGTGCTCACATAAACAAAAGCTTTCTTTTTATTTCTGAAAACAAAACCCTTTAAATTACAGAAAGAAAATACCACTTAGTTCTGTGTAATATCAGTGAAAGGTCGTTTCTCCCTCTTCTTTACCTTTACTTTTTTCTTTTCTGTTTTTTCCTTACTACATCCATTTATAAAAGCTACATGAAAAATCAAATCTCTCCTATTTGGGCTTTCAAAGCAGATAAAAGTCGAATTGCAAAGATTTGTTATTGTTAGGGTTCGTACATTTCCATTTACGACGTGGTTTAAGAAAATCAAATATTTTATTTCTATCGCGGTATTGACACATCTGGAAGTATGTTGGTCATGAAAAATTTATTTCTCGAGCATCAAATATAGGAATTGCCCCCCAAAATATTTTTTGTGCAAAATATATGATTTATTCGCTTTGAGCACGTTGCCTAATGTCTAGAGCAGCGTTCTCAAACTGTGAACCGTGGGGCACTTAGTGCTCAGCAAAATAATTTCCAGCGCTCCGCGAAAATGTAGGACATGTTGAGATTAAAAATATTTTTACTAAATATACTTTAAAATTTTAAATTAAAAATATTTTTCACGAAAAAAAGGGACAAACATATTTGAATTTTATGAACTTTTGCGCTCTCGGTATATAACAAAAAGTCGAGTATAAATCATTTATCACCGATCAGGTGAAACATTGAATTTATAAGAAGGTATTGGGCATTCAATGTGTCAGTTTTTCGTCCACCAGTCAACAAAATAAATTGACGTCAAAAGGCAACACCAGACAACACTGAGCCAGACAGAGGCTGGACTCACTCCCAGATATCATGAACATTAGCAGCAAGTTTGATTTTTTTCTGATATTATCTTGTCATGACAAATTTGAATTGAGAAATTCGCAGCAAATTTCCCGCAAGGTATACCATCCCCCACTTACATGAGTAGTTTGTTTTGAAACTGATAGCAAGACTGTCTTTAATTCACGAAAGAGACGAAATCAAAAAATCCCTCTGTTGAGAGAATAGACAATCAGCACATACGCAGAAAATGCAGAAATTTTATTCGGTTGGCACCTCTTTTTCTAAATGCTATACTTATCAAATACCAAAAAAGAGTCGCATTGAAAAGTACAAATATTACCTTAACTTGTTTATGGTGATGAAAACGATGCATCCACCTTCTAATGGTATGTTCGCATTAATAGACCTGATCTGGTCTATAGACCCCTTCGAAGGGGTTAAACTTATAGTGTAACAGTTGTAAACAGACTAATAATAAGCTAGAAGTAGCTCGGTGTCGTTCGGTAGCTTCATCGCCCCGAGCCCAAACCTTCCCGCTTTTCGGTGTCTTTAATTTGTGTAATTTCCCTTTTAAATTTGTCCGGTTTCAATTTTTGATTTTTTTTTTCAATCTGGCTTTCGCTAGAGAGTCTTTCATTCGGGACGTGGCTGGGCACCTGGGAATCTTGCTTCCGCAAAAGAGTCGGAGTAGAGTAGAAGAATAAAGGGTTGCGGACGAAGAAGTAAGTTTCATACGTCCCGAGTCATGGAAAGATTACTTCTTTGCAGTAAGTTTGCAGCATTTTTGATTACATGTTTGCCTTTAATTACAATAAATTTGATACAGCATGAATTTAACTAGCACGACACGTTAGCTGCCAGTTCAAAGTGTGGTGACTTCGGCGTTTGCGTTATCTTGCTGCAGCCTTGTTATGAACTTTCGGTCTTGTCATGCTGAGCTCGCTGCAACTTTGCAGGTTTTCAAAGCAAGACTGCTGAAAATTTTCTGCAAATTAAAAATGCTCTATGGGCTGTCACAGAAACAATCACAAGCTTCCCAGTTCTCCCTATTTTCATATCTTTGGGTGCACGAAAACACTATGATAAACTTACGGATCCATCCCTCCAATCGGCTGTGCAAGTTGTTTCCACCGAAATAGGACTTGGCAGATCCGTTGCATTTTAATAGGCTAATCGAGTTCTGTCTCATCCTGGTATTTCAGCCGTCAACTCGGTGAGATGATGGTCAGTACAGCCACCTCTCAGTTTTTAACGTTAGCGTCCATTAGGAAGCTCAAGGAATGTCTCCCCTGTTCAACGGCTAAATTTGCAAGAAAATCCTACAAAATGTTTCTGGTAACCATTTATTTTCTGTGAACCCTTTGATGACAGAAGACCATTGAAAAGTAAAATTTTTCTTCATCTCTAAAACGAATGATTGGAATGCGGTGCTCACACATCCATTTTGTTGACAAGTGTTGTTCGTTTTAGGCAAAGATGAAATTACAGTCGTGGAAAAAAAACAGTAAACACCCCTTACTAATTTTGAAAAAAAACTTTCGTACAAGAAAGTGACTGGTACCACACGATTAGTAATAAAGTCTACTTTTAAATGATGTCTATAAAATTTGTTTAGGGGTCATCTACCTATTAAAACGAACTATAACTTTGTTTTTTTCAATAGCAGTACGCAATTCTGACAGCATAAATGAACTCTGCACCCTTCTAGTAGCCTGAAAACAAATTTTTATGCAATTTGTACGATAAGTTTTCAAGAAATTAATTGTTTTAAAACGAGCGTATTTTAGAGACTGTATCCAAATGGAAGTTCGGTGCTCCATTGTTGACTGGGCCTTCTTGATCAAGGGATCTTCAGCGCCACTCAAGCAGTCATTGAAGACGGCTAGTTCACAGGATAGCATCAGAAATTTCGAAATATCGAGTCACTTCTATCATAGACGGCCTCTTAAACCATCATTTTGCGGTTTTTTAAGCATCATTTGAGCACTACTTGGAAGAAAAATGTGAAATTTTAGATTTCCATAAAGCAGGATTTAATAAATATTAATTCATCCAAAAAATGGTAGGTTGCCATTCATAATTTTTTCGAATATTAATTTCATAATTCATAATTCATATAAAATTATAAAAATTTCAAATTCAACATATTTATGTTTGGGTATTTTAGTATTATTGCTACACAAAAAATGAGCGCATTAAGAGTATCATTTCAGGAGATATTAATAAAAATATGAAAATGTAATTTAACATGAGAAGCACTCGTGGTTATAATTCAAAAACTTATCATTCATATGACTTGAAATTGGGTGTGTAAGCATAGTTTGAACCGAAGATTTGAAATATCTTGTTAAAATTGGGTATTGCTATTGAAAACAATGAAGTTTGGGTTGGTTTTAATAGATAGATGGCCCACTAAGTCAATTTTAAAGACATCCTTTAAAAGTAGACTTTAGTTAGTTAATTAGTTTATTAGTTTAGTTAGTTAATTAGTTTCATGATATAAAGACATTTTTGAATAGAAAAAGCATTGTGTATGTTTAGATAGATCCAGTATTATCTCATTAAAAATAAATAAAAATAAAATTAAGAAATTATTCACTACAGAGTATGTTACTCAGATGAAGACGTTTTTGCAAAGTAAACTGTAGTAGCATTACCGCTAAGTGATTCCGTTTTTTAGTTAGTAAGTATAATTTTAAATATAAATTATAGTAAATAAGTTATAGTTAACTAGTTAAGTATAATTTTATTTTAAAATCAGACCGAAGCGCAAATTGTGATTGTACAATCTGAAATCTGAAAAAATCAATCCACTTTTTTCCAGAATGGATGAGTGTGAAAAGGATCAAAAAGGGTCTGTCTTTTATTCCTCCAAGATGATGCTTGGCAGCTTAAAATTCAGCGGATTTATTTAAGTTCTCTTTCCAGCTATTGTCTGGCCTAGAAATCTTGGAATTTTTATTTATTTTTCCTTTTTTTTTGACGGACATTGTCCTTTCCCGACAATTCCTTCGAGTAGACAGCGAAATTTTGGGTCGCTGTGTTTGGCAGTTCCTCCTCTCAAGAAACCGGAAATAAAATAAGGAGAACATTTTCACAATCCGCTTCGGATTCGAAAATTTCAAGTTCATTACGAATTCGGATGATGCTTTCTATTTTATTTAATTCCTCTGCTCCCATTCGATAGGGAAGTCTTATTTTTCTCAACGCACTAAAACTTTCTGATACGTTCATGAACCGTTTTTAAACGTAAAATCATGACAACTTAGTAGGATATCACGGAAGTGACTTGGAACCGTGCAGCGTTTTTCGATAAATGTACTACATTTTGAGTTATAAGCGAATGTTCTCACATGTTGATCCTTCCAGAGTTATAGTCCAAATAATCGGTTAAAGCGACCCCTCTGACAGCATTTTTTGAAAGTTCATTTGTCTTTATAAAAAACAACAAAAAACGCAATTCGATTTCACAGTCTCTGAATATCAGCATTTGTTGATTTCATACGTCTAAATTAAACTAGTATGTTGTGGCCATCACAAAACTTTCTTCTATCTCATACATGTCAATACTTCAAAATTCACTATCTCAGTGCCAAATTAAATGGCAATCTGTGTTCATCATGAGAATTCTAAAAATATGAAATTCCGTGCATTAGTTCTCGAGGTATGACCATCACTGAAATCGTGTAAATCCAGCAAAATGCAGCATAGCAGCGCCACCTATTGGGTTATTTGCACCAGAGCCTAATGATCACCAACTTATGTCAACGTCTACCTGAATATGAAGTTTGAGGAAAATTCGTGCATGAGTTCTTGAGATAGAGGTATTGCACAAATCATGACAAATGCAGCATAAAAGCGCCACCTGTTGAGCGATTTGCAACAACACATAATCAGCAGCAATATTAATCAAGTTATACTTAAATCTGAAGTCTGATGAAAATTCGTGCATTAGTTCTTGAGATAGAGCTATTGAGGAAATAGTTCAAAATGCAGCACAGCAGCGCCACCTATTGGGCGATTGACACCAACACGTAGTTAGCATCATTTCATATGAAGGACTCACTCAATCCGAAGTTTGATGAAAATGTGTGCATTAGTTCTTGAGATAGAGCTACTGCGAAAATAGTGTGAATCCTGCAAAATGCAGCATAGCAGCGCCACCTGTTGGGCAATTTACACCAAAACATAAACATCATCCATTCATGTCAAGGACTAACGGAATCTGAAGTTTTTTAAAAATCCATGCATTAGTTCTTGAGATAGAGCTTTTGCGAAAATTCTGCAAAATTCTACATAGCAGCGCCACCTGCAGGGTGATTTACACCAAAAACTAATCAGCACCCATCTATATCAGGGACTACCTGAATATAAATTTTTATTAAATTCCGTGCATTAGTTCTTGAGATAGAGCGCCCACAAAATTTGTGTCACATACAGACAGACAGACTCACAGACTCACAGACAGACATTTTGTAAAAACATGTTTTTTTGGAATCTCTGACCCATAAAACGTGTCAATCCGTCGAAAACTGGAATTTGAAAATTTTCATGAAACCAATACTTTCTTCTTGTAAAGATAGAAAAAAGTAAAAATGACTTTGTGAATGTGTCGGAAAGTATTGCCCTAAGATTGGAGTATAAACTTTAGGATATTCTAAAAAAAAAAAAAAAAAAAAAAAAGCCTGCCCCAGGTGAAACGTTCTGACACGTTTACGAACTTAATTGAACTCTTTCCAAGATAGTTGAAAAGTGTTTATGAATTCGGTTTTCCTAGCCATCTGTCTATCCGAGCTCAAACTCGCGTAAAAATAGTCCTATTGCCATGAAATGGATCTATATTATTGGGATTGACTAGGGCATGTTCGGTATTGAAACTTGAGTATGTAGCATTGACGGTTTCTTGACAGGGTCACTCAAAAGAATTCGGTTACAGGACGGTCTAGGGCAGAGACGGCGAACCTTTTCACGCCCGCGTGCCAAATTTTTACAAAAATATGCTTTACTTGATCATGACGTGCCAACAAAAAAATAAAATAAAATAAAATAATGGATCAAATAATGAATCAAATTTACTTAAAATTTTGCTTTTAGCATTAAACAAAAATGGTAGTATTGGATGTTATAATTTACAACTTATTTTAAAAATATTATTTCTGTTGTCTCATCTTAAATACCAAATAATTTCTATCAGCTTCGTACTTAGTTATTTTTAAGAGAATGCAAGTTAAATTGGACTCCTTTAACAAGATGTTTTTACTTGAATTTGTCATATTATTTATCTCCGAAAAGAATGTCTCGCAGAAAAAATTGTCAAAATAGCGAGCGCCAGAATCTACAGCTTTTAGTGTCTGGAATTGAATTCCAAGTTGTCATCATTTTACCATCGGAATTTTTACTTAGGATGCCTTTTAATCTTTCTTTTGCGAAAATCTCCCAATTCTCTCTGATTCTTAAAATTTTGTGAGCCAATATTGAGCTAGATTGGGATACATTCAATTACATTTCAGTTTCTTCAATCTGTATGACAACCAACCGAAAGAATCGAATTCAGATAAACAGAGACAACATCTAGACCCATGAATGCATTTTGTGAAATTCGCCAAAAATAATCTGCAGCGTGCCATAGGTTCGCCGTCCCTGGTCTAGGGGGAACAATGATAGGACAGAATGTCTGTGAATCTGTCTGTACGTGGCAAAAATTTTGTGAGCACTCTGTCTCAAGAACTCTTGGACGGAATTTCACAAAACTTTAGATTCAGTTATTAAACCTTGATATAAACGGATGCTTATTAGTTTTTGGTCTCTATCTCCCAACAGGTGGCGCTGCTAGGCAGCATTTTTGACGATTTCCGCAATGGCTCTATCTCAAGAACTCATGCGCGGATTTTATCCTAACTTCAGATTCAGTTAGACATTGACACATGTTGTTACTGATGAGGCGTTCGTATGCTAGGCTGGATTTCTACGATTTCCCGAATAGCTCTATCTCAAAAACTAATGCACGGATTTTCATCCAACTTCGGTTTCAGTTAGATGTTGACAGAAGTTATTGCTGATTAGGTTTTGGTGTAAACCACCAAAAGGTGGTGCTGCTAGGCTGCATTTTGCGGGATGGACACGATTTGAGCAATAGTCCTATCTCAAGAACGAATGCACGGAATTTCATATCTTTAGAATCCTCATGATGGACCTAGATTGTCATTTATTTTGGCACTGTGATAGCGAATTTTGAAGTATTAACCTGTATGATATAGAAGAAAGTTTTGGAATTGCTACATCCGACTAGTTTTGCATACTACTTGGTTCTTTGGAATACTACTTGGTACGTGGAAACGGCATTGCAGTTTCCAAAACCGCCTACAAGTACTTCGAAGTCAACAGTCCTGAGATTATGGCACGAAAAATAATTCCTCCGATTCATGTCCCATTAAAATAATCAACCAAAGCACATGTGTATAAATTGTCGAGAGGAAGCAGACCTCGGCGGTAATGTACTAAATTATCATCATAGAGAAAATTCCAACGTTTATCATCTTTGTCCAAAGAAGAATCCATAACAGATATCAGGCTACTGATTACAATCGCTGTCTTTCGTACAATTATATATTTCAGTTAACTCTCTGATTCCATCTTCTTCTCAATCTCCTCCAATTCAAGCTACTACGACCCCATTCTCTTCGGACACGAAAGGAATTAAAATAAACTTAAAATTACACTGTGTGCAAATTACTTAAAAGATGATAAATATTTAAAAAGGGGTTAAATTACTTTAATATCTTTAGTACTTTCAACTCTATACATAGCCTCCCTCAGAGAATACAAAAAAGACAAGCATCTTGTTTTCAAATTTCACGTAGTGGGTGTCGAAAGGAGTGAAAGTGAAAGTCAATTTTTAGATCCGGGAAACATTGGGAAAATAAAAATATGGATCTAGAGGGAAGTGGAATAGGACGTGTTTTATGATTCTTTAAGCAAACTGATCCAAATTCTGGATAGGTTGTAGGATAAAACGTCATTACAAACAGTATTTTCTTTTATAATAATTTCTATTGATTCACGGATAATTAAATCCTGATCATTCTTTAAGGGGCCTATAATTTTTGTATCTTCGAAATTAACTTGTATATTCTGCTTCTGACAGGGCTGTACTTCAAATCTCTCAAATGTTCTTTATCCTACAGTTTCATCCTACAACATACCCAGAATTTGGTTCAGTTTGCTTAAAGAATCATAAAACACGTCCTATCCCACTTCCCTCTCTATCCATATTTTTATTTTCCCAATGTTTCCCGGATCTAAAAATTGGACTTTCACTTTCACTCCCTTCGACGCCCACTACGTGAAATTTGAAAACAAGATGCTTGTCCTTTTGTACTCTCTGAGGAAGGCTATGTATAGAGTTGAAAGAATTAAGGATATTAAAGTAATTTAACCCCTTTTAAAATATTTTTCATCTTTTAAGTAATTTGCACACAGTGTAATGTTAAATTTAACTTTTAAAGATGAATTTAGCACTCTATTTATTTATTTGCTGATGGAATTAAAATAGTTCAAATAAATCTTAACAACTGTAAAGCTGCTAAAACTTATATTTCTCTAAGCATTTATTTTAATTCATAAATGTAAATAATACTTTTGTATAAATTTGCCGAAATAAGGTCATTTTTGTATAAGTTCACCTAAATGACGTCATTTCTACCAGCTCCGAAATGAGAAGCCAAATCATGGAAGAACGAAAAGCTTTTGTCAAATAGCATTATAGAATAGGTGGATTGTTATAGGAAAAGCTTCGACTTACAGGATAAACATAATTTATTATTCGAAATATTGTATTTAGTAAAGTTCACACTATAATTGATACTAAATTTACAATAAAGTTCATTCATTTATCATTATTTCATTTCCCCAAAAAGGATCGAATGATCTCATGCAATTCAAAAGCAACACATCGGGTTACCATGCAACTAGTTATACTTATTTCTGAGTTTCTAACAAGAAAGGGAGTAGGAAAAGGATTCGATGTATTTCTTAGTTTTGAAAATGCCCATAAAACTGCAGCGATTTGAAAAAGAAAAGGGAATTTCTCCAGCTACGTGGATTTTTAGTCCCCGATAGGCTATTTTTTTCGGGCAACCCTTAAAGTGTCGCCCCTAAAAAATAACGTTGCGTTACAGAAGCCAAACGTAAAACGAAGCAGATGCATCCTTGTACGGTGAAATACTGATCATCTCTACTGCAATCATTTTTAGGCTTCTAAGCATTGCATCTTTTCAATTTTGACCCTATCGTACAGGGGGAAAAAAGTACTTTTACCGGGTGTCCCAAAAACGACGGATGGATTTTAAAATTCAATCACTTGCAAACGGTGACAGATTAAAAAAATTCTTGCAGGAGGGTTATGAAGGATGTCAGGAGTTTTTGTACTATGATTCTTGATTTAATTCGAATTTTAAACAACAGATGGCACTGAGAGCAATAGGTGCGCAGCCCAGACTCGATTTTGGGTACTTCGGGATCCATTCAATACACTTTAATCTCCTTTTTCGCATAGAAAAAGAGAGAGGCCAAAAAACCGAGCCTGGATGGAGCGGTTCTTGCTCTCAGCGCTATCAATCGATGCTATTTGTAACTAAAACCGAGAATAGCAGCATACAAACTCCTGACATCTTACATAACCCTCCTGCAAGAATTTTTTTAATATTTGTCACCGTTTGCAAGTTATTGAATTTTAAAATCCATCCGTCATTTTTGGGACATCCGGTAACTGCAATGTATTTGAAAACTGTATCTCCATTTGATTTTTAGATATTAATATTTTTGTAGTTTTGAATGCCATTTCTGTCAGGGTGGCCACTGAAGCACTCCACTTCTGTAGAAAGTAAAGGGAAAATAGTAGATGACCCTTATCTTTTTGTTGCCATTTTCTCATAACAACTGAAAAAAAAGTAATTAAAATACGTTCTATTTTGAAAAAATATAGATGAATGATTTCTGATAAAACAGGGAGCTATTATAAGCTATATTTAATTTTAAGTATCCATATTAATGTTACAAGCAAATGAAGGCCTATGAATCATGAGATAGTCGATTTTTTTGGTCGAGTTTAGGACATCGCTTTTGGCTAGGTTTGTGTAGGATTCCGCCATCGTGACGTCCAATGCCTATTTTTCTATAGATGTTGTTTAAGAGTGGATCGTCCCTGTGGGATTCTAGCGATTGTAAATGACGTCATTTTATATAAAATAATAGCGTGTGTTTTAAGTCTTAAAACTGAAATACACTTTGCAGAAGTGCAACATTTTCACTTCAGCGGCTTTGAAATTCTTCACAGGTGGAAAGGCATACTGATTACAAATAAATGATCAAGTGCGAGAATGACTCGCGCTCAGAGGGTTCCGTACAATAAGCAGGGCTTAATTTCTAACAAAAAAGTATCGGAGCCCTAATATTCTGCGGTACCGGTACAACAACCGCACCGTTCATCGTTTCTTTTAAAAATAAAGACATTGAAATGATACGCTGATAAAACGCAAAGTTTTACAAAAATTGAGAGCGTCTTTGTAGAAGAGCAGTGACCTTTAGGTTAAAATGATATTTGGTTGAGAATTAGACAAACCAATGTAAGATGCATTTTTTATCGTAACTCATCTTGCAGGTTTATTATAAATGAATGAAACAGTTCCTAATTTAAACATTTTCTTTCATCGAAATTCGACGGGTTCCTAGTCGAAATAATATTTTTTTCCCTCATCCGGGGTGGCACTAAATTCTACAAAAAAAAAAAAAAAAAAAAAAAAAAAAAAAAAAAAAAAAAAAAATCAGAATTTTTGCTTCCTGCTTTTTTTTTTTTCTTTAAGAACAGTCTATCTTTTTAAGAATTTTCTCATAGAATGTATAATCAGTCTCTCTGGAAGTTCCCTTTTAATTGGGCGAAAGGACTTGAATCATTAGATATCCTTTAGCTACTACTAACGTTAGGGAAATTTAAATTTTAAGGATAAACTTGTTAAATTAGTAAGACTGAAAACTTGCTAATCATGACGACATACAAAAATTTTGACAAACCCCGCAAGAGGCGCATAGATAGAGACAAAATAATAGAGAAGCAACTCATAATAGGGTTCAGAAAAAAACAACTGCATAAAGGAAAAAAAAAATATATCGAATTCTAAAAGAAGGGCATATGCATTTCTGTAGCGAAGGCATTTCTTTTATCTGACTTATGTAATTGATTTCCCGTGCTGACTGATAAAAATTAGAATTTTCGTGGAAGAATCGAATGCTAGAAGAGTTTAATTGTTTATTTCATTTCCTTAGAATGGGAAAACATACGCTTTAAATGAAATATATATTAAAAAAGAGAGAGGTTTTTAATAAAGAAAAAGGAGTTAATTTAAAAACATATGTAATTTCATTTGGCAATTGTTTTGTTTTTTTCTCTTTGATCCAGTCTGATTCGATGTATATGTTGTAGGCTAATTGAGAAATCAGGCTCTTTGCAAAGAGCCTAGGCTGTTTGCAAAGAGCCTGGCTAATTGGAGAATCGTCTTTCTTTTCCCAATTAGCCTGATATTTTTCAGACTTATTGCAAAGAGCCTATATACCGTTAGGCTAATTGAAAAATGACCACTTATATCCCAGTCACGATGATTTTTTACGCTTATTAACCCATAACCCGCCCCGAACCCGAAAAATAAATTACAACAGACCGTATCTCGATCTGAGCAAGACAAAATAATTTCAGTCTGCACGCAACCCGACCCGAACCTAAAAATTCCATTTAAAAAAGACCCGGAATCTGAACCGAACCAAATCTGAACCCAACAACAATATTCCAATGAACCGTAACCGATCTGAGCAAGACAAATTGATTTCTGAGGACATGCAACCCGATCCGAACCTAAAAATTCTATTTGAAAAAAAAAAAACGGAATCTGAACCCGACAAAAATATACCAATGAACCATAACCGATCCGAGCAAGACAAAATAATTTCTGAGGACATGCAACACAACCAGAACCTAAAAATTCAGTTTAAAAAAACGAAATCTGTCACGAACCAAATCTGAACCCGACAAAATTATTCCAAAGAACCATTACCGGATCCGAGCAAGGCAGAATTATTTCCGTGGACACGCACCCGACTCGAACCTAAAAATTCAATTTAAAAAAAACGAAATCTGACGCGAATCAAATTTGAACCCAACAAAATTATTCCAAAGAATCATAAACAGATCCGAGTAAGGCAAAATAATTTCCGTGGTCACGCAACCCGACTCGAACCTAAAAATTCTATTTGAAAAAAACCCCGAAATCTGACGCAAATCAAATCTGAACCCGAGAAAAATAATCCAAAGAACCATAGCCCGATCGGAGAAAGACAAAATAACTTCCATGGGCACGCAATCCAACTCGAACCTAAAAATTCTATTTGAAAAAAACCCCGAAATCTGACGCAAATGAAATCTGAACCCGAGAAAAATAATCCAAAGAACCATAGCCCGATCGGAGAAAGACAAAATAACTTCCATGGGCACGCAATCCGATCCGAACCTAAAAATTTTGTTTAAAAAAACGCGAAAACGCGAAATATTACCCGAACCAAATATGATAACCGACAAAAATATTCTAATGAACCATAACCCGATCCGAGCAAGACAGTAATTTCCGTGGACACGCAACCGGACCCGAACCTAAAAATTCCATTTGAAAAAACCCTGAAATCTGACCCGAACCAAATCTGAATCCGACAAAAATATCCCCCAAAACCATAACCAGATCCGAGAAAGAAAAAATAAGTTTCGTGGAAGCGCAACCCGACCCGAACCTAAAAATCCCATTAGAAAACCCCCCGAAATCTGAACCGAACCAAATCTGAATCCGTCAAAAATATTCCAAAAAACCATAACCGGATCTGAGCAAGACAAAATAATTTCAGTCGGCATGAAACCCGATCCGAACCTGAAAGTTCTACTTGAAGTTAACCCGAAACCTGACCAGAACCCGAAATTAAAATACATCAGGCCGTATACCCCGATCCGAGCAATGCAAATTATTTTTCGCGTACACGCAGTACGACCAGAATCTAAAAATTCCACTGGACGTCAACCTGAAACCCGACACGAACCCGATCGGAACACGACAAACATATTTCAAAGAACCGTAACCCGATCTGAGAAAGACAATATAATTTTCTTCGACATACAACCGGATTCGAACCTAAAAGTTTCATTTGAAGTCAACCCGAAAACCTTCCATAACCCGCGTTCGGGTCAAATTTCGGATTGAGTTTAACTAGAACTTTCAGGTTAGAATCGGGTTGCCTGTCGACAGAAATTATTTTGTCTTGCTCGGATCGAGTTATGGTTCTTTGGAATATTTTTGTCGGGTTAAAATTTGGTTCGGGTCAGGTTGCAGGTTGACTTCAAATGGAATTTTTAGGTTCTGGTCGTGTTGCCTGTCCACGGAAATTAATTTGCCTTGCTCCGATCCGGTTATGGTTCTTTGGAATATTTTTGTCGGGTTCAGATTTGATTCGGGTTTTTTCAAATGGAATTTTTAGTTCGGCTCGGGGTGCGCGTCCATGGAAATTATTTTGTCTTGCTCGTATAGGATTATTGATCTTTGGAATATTTTTGACGGGATCAAATGTCGTTTTTTTTTTTCAAATGAAATTTTAGGTTCCGGTTGGGGTGCGTGTCCATGGACATAGTTTTGTCTTGCTCGGATTGCGTTGTCTGTCGACAAAAAATATTTTGTCTTGCTCGGATCGGGTTATGGTTCACTGGAAAATTTTTAGCGGGTCCAGATCTGATTCGGGTCAGATTTCGATTTATTTTCAAATAGAATTTTTAAGTTCACGTCGGGTAACATGTCCATGGAAATTATTTTGTTTTGCTCGGATCCGTTTATGTTTCTTTGGATTAATTTTATCGGGTTCAGATTTGGTTCAAGTCAGATTTAGGTGTTTTTTCAAATTGAATTTTTAAGTTCTGGTTTGTCTGGTATGTCCTCAGAAATTATTTTTTCTTCCTCGGATCGGTTATGGTTCATTGGAATATTTTTGTCGGGTTCAGATTCCGGGTTTTCAATTAGAA
Source organism: Maratus speciosus (assembly GCA_963932465.1). Classification (NCBI taxonomy): domain Eukaryota; kingdom Metazoa; phylum Arthropoda; class Arachnida; order Araneae; family Salticidae; genus Maratus; species Maratus speciosus. The sequence goes on from OZ010789.1 coordinate 6,427,145, forward strand.
TTTTTAGGTTCGGGTCGGGTTGCATGTCCTCAGAAATTATTCTCTCTTGCTCGGATCGGTTATGGTTCATTGGAATATTTTTATCGGGTTCAGATTTGGTTCGGTTCAGATTCTGAGTTTTTTTTCAAATGGAAATTTTAGGTTCGTGTCGGGTAACATATCCACAGAAATTAATTTGTGTTGCTCGTATCCGTTTATGTTTCTTTGGAATAATTTTATCGGGTTCAGATTTGGTTCAAGTCAGATTTAGGGGTTTTTTCAAATTGAAATTTTAGGTTCTAGTTTGGTTGTATGTCCTAAGAAATTATTTTGTCTTGCTCGGATCGGTTATGGTTCATTGGAATATTTTTGTCGGGTTCAGATTCCGGGTTTTTTTCAATTAAATTTTTAGGTTCGGGTCGGGTTGCATGCCCTCAGAAATTATTTTGTCTTGCTGGGATCGATTATGGTTTATTAGAATATTTATGTCGGGTTCAGATTTGGTTCGGTTCAGATTCCGAGTTTTCTTCAAATGGAATTTTTAGGTTCGTGTCGGGTAACATGTCCACGGAAATTATTTTGCGTTGCTCGGATCCGCTTATGGTTCTTTGGAATAATTTTGTCGGGTTCAGATTTGGTTCGAGTCAGATTTCGGAGTTTTTCTCAAATTGAATTTTTAGGTTCTGGTTCGGTCGCATGTCTTCAGAAATTATTTTGTCTTGAACGGAACGGTTATGGTTCATTGGAATATTTTTGTCGGGTTCAGATTCCGGCTTTTTTTCAAATAGAATTTTTAGGTTCGGGTCGGCTTGTATGTCCTCAGAAATTATTTTGACTTGCTCGGATCGGTTATGGTTCATTGGAATATTTTTATCGGTTTCAGATTTGGTTCGGTTCAGATTCCGGTTTTTTTTAAATGGAATTTTTAGGTTCGGGTCGGGTTGCTTGTAGACTGAAATTATTTTGTTTTGCTCGGATCGGAGTACGGTCTGTTGTAATTTATTTTTCGGGTTCGGGTCGGGTTATCGGTAATTAAGCCTAAAAAAACATTCTGATTGGGAAATAAGTGCTCATTTTTCAATTAGCCTAACTGTGTCTAGGCTGTTTGCAATAAGCCTGAAAAATATCAGGCTAATTGGAAAAAGAGAGATGATTCTCCAATTAGTCCGGCGCTTTGCAAACAGCCTAGGCTGTTTGCAAAGAGCCGGATTTCTCAATTAGCCTACGACATTATATATCTTTATTAACGTGTTACAGTTCTAAATTTTAATTAAAAAGGTGGCAGTTTAAAATCAATTTGAATTCGCCGACATACCAAAGAAGCAGGGGGGAGGAATCGCGAACAAAAAGAGAAATAAGTCAAGTTAAGCCGAGTTAAAATAAAGAGAAATTGTCTTAAGGGGATCAGATACCCCCTTCATTTTGATTAAAATGAATAGTAGAAATCGTAGTCGAGACAAAGCCTCGTAAAAAGCCGGTTAAAAAAATAGGCGTAAAAGGCTTTTTACACCAACAACAAATTCAAAATGGTTGAAATGTGATTTTAAAATTTTACCACAAGAATTTCATTCTTGCGGTATTCTTGATTAATTTAATTTATTTCTTGATTAATTTATTTTCCTTCATAGAACTATTTAAAAATATACAATTCGAAATCCGCCGAATTCGACGAGTGAAAATGCTTCAAAGAACTGATTGACTGAATTTATAAACTAGTTGGATGTGCCAATCCCAAAACTTTCTTCAATCTTATACATCTTAATATTTCAAAAACTAGTTACACATGTTAATACTTCAATATTATTAGTTCATTACTATACCAACTTTGACTTTCATCTTAAATTTCTGCTTCAGTCAATTAAATGAACTAAAAACGAGTTAATCTATATCATGATATTTGTTAAAATTAATAGTTTTTCCTTATTCTGGTGTTATCAGATGTTTGCGAATAGCCGGCTTAGCAGGAAGTGAGTTCTCGCCTTTGCACGAGCCGCCGATGGACAATAGAACTACGAAAAATCAAGAAAAGTATACAAAAATCGCTATCACAGATCCCCTTTACCGCGCGATATTTCCAAATTCAAGAAGGACCTGTTGGCCAAAGCCAAAAACATGCACAAAAAAATTGGTTCAATGGTATACATAATTTCATACACTTTTCGATTGTACAATAAAGAAAATGGTACAGACATCGTAATTATAGCGCACCCTTCCAGCGGAATTTTTCCAAATTCAGGGAGGACCTTCATACCATGACCAAAAAGAAACACAAAAAATTTGACTCAATTGTATGCATAACTTCATACACTTTTCGATGGTACAATATTCAAAATGGCACAAAAATCGCTATTACAGCGCCCTCTACCGGCAAATGTTTTCCAAATTAAGGAAGGATCTGCTTGCCAGAGCCAAAAACTTAAAATAAAAATTTGGTTCAATTCTATGCATAACTTCATACACTTTTGGATGGTACAATAGTCAAAATCGCACAAAAATCGCTGTTACAGCGCACCCTACCGGCGATTTTTTTCCAAATTCAGGGAGGACCTATCTGCCATATATAAAAACTTAAAATAAAAATTTGGTTCAATTCTATGCATAACTTCATATACTTTTGGATGGTACAATATTCAAAATCGCACAAAAATCGCTATTACAGCGCCCTCTACCGGCGAATTTTTTCCAAATTCAGGGAGGATCTGCTTGCCATAGCCAAAAACTTAAAATAAAAATTTGGTTCAATTCTATGCATAACTTCATACACTTTTTGATGGTACAATGGCGACAGACAGACGGACACACGGACATTTTCCATAAACATGTTTTTTGGGATCTCTGACCCCCAAAACATGTAAATCCGTCGAAAACCGGAAGTCGAAAAAAATTTCGATTACAATACTTTCTTCTATTGAAGATAGAAGAAAGTAAAAATGAACAAAAATAATTACAATAATTCATCAATATTATATTAGCTATCCTAACTCTTAAAACAAATATTATTTTGAACTAAAGTTTCCTTTGAACGTTTCAAATGATTGAAAAATGAAACTTTATTTCAATATGTAATCAGTAACATGCAACTAAGATAATGAAATAATGAAATTATTCATTGCGGCTTTTGAACTTTGGTATTTCGTATAATGGAAAATCAACGACAATTGCATCACTATGACACAATCATAAATTTTTTCAACAAGATCTGAAAATAACGAAATTTACATGTATACATTTCTTATTCATATTCATTTATTAAAATTTTTCTCAATGTACCATAGATTATTAATACATATATTTCCAAACTTGTTGTCACGTTTTCCAGTTGCAATTTTGCATGTCAACATTCGCACTCTTCACTCGAGTCTGAGTGCCTGCGAAATCTAAAAATTTACTTTTAGACACATTCGGAGTAAAAATATTTAGTTTATCAAAGAAAATACTCATTTGATTTATGTTAGATAATAAATCTAAGATTTAAGGTAAAGAATAGTTTAATGACTCTGGATTACACAAGGTAAATACGCTATTTACAATTTAAAGTTAAGGGGGATTTGGGGAAATAACAGACACCTGCCGACACTGCGGCTGTAATTGATCCACCTCTGATGGATTCCAACAGCCAGATGCCTGGGCCTTCTGAAGGTAATATGCCTTTATGCTCTAGCGATGGCAAGACAAAATTTGAATTTAACTTTGATTTAAATGATATCCCGAAGTGCACTGAGCTTGCAGGTTATCAAACAGTAACTTCTAAAACAATTTTTGAATTAAAAGATGAGGAACTTTCCTGGTTCAACGAGAACGGGAATTTTACTAAAAAGACGAATACTAAATTAAATAGTGGTAGTGAGAAAAATGCTCAAAAAAGTTCTAAAAAATATAAAAAAGCAAAAAAGCATAACTCAATTATCACAGCTGGTTTAGTTGTACCAAGCGCCAAGAAATTTAAAACTAGTAGTAATGAAGCTGACTTTAAAATCGAGCTGCAAACGGACAGCCAATCCGAAAATAGGGAGGTCAACTCTGACAACCAATCCGAAAGCGGCGATTCTGATCTTGCAGAGTCAGAAACTGCGCCCTCAGAAATTTCTTCTTTCGATGAAAACCCCTTAAATAAAAATGAAAATATAGAAGCTTATTCTAAATTGATCGAAGATTGTAAAGAAAATGATAAAAATGGCCAAAAAATTAGAGAACCAAAACCGATTATTGTAAAAAATATCGTTAATATACAAAACTTTGCGGCAACTGTCGAAAATGAATGCGATGCAAAATTCTTCCTAAAAATTGCTAGGGATGACCTAAAAATTTTTCCAAGTGATAATAAAGCAAAGCAAAAGATAATTAACTTTCTAAGTGGAAAAAAGCACCAATTTTATGTGGTACCGGATACCACCGCACCTATGAAATTTGTAATAAGGGGACTCCCTAAAAACTGTAAAAGTGACGAAATTCTAGATGAAATTGCTAAAAAAGGGTATGATCCTTTAAAAGTTGTCCAAATGACAAGTATGGTGGACAAAAGAGTCCTACCCCTGTGTTTGGTACATCTCACCAAAAATGAAAAAGCGAAAGATTTTCTAAATCTTAGAGATCTTTTTAAAATTCGTATCGAAATTAAAAATTATAGGACCCCCCATAAAGCAGTGCAATGTTGGAATTGCCAAGGGTTTTTCCACATTAGCACATACTGCTTTATGGACCCAAAATGTGTAGGATGCGGGGGGGGGGGGGGGGGAGCGCATAGAAGTCCCGAATGCCCGAATAAGAAACTTGAAAGCGAAAATGAACAAAAAGATGAAAAAATCGTAAAACCGCCGCCGAACTGTTGTAATTGTGGGTCCGAACATCCGGCATCTTTTAAGGGTTGCGAAAAATATCCTGTTAAACCCAAATTCCGTAAAACTTTCGCAGAAATCGCAAAATAAGCAAAATACTCCCAAAACGGAAAAAGCTAAAAATATTAGAGAAAAAGTTTGTACTTCACAAATGGAGCCAAAGTGGCGCCACCAGACCCGGTACAACTATACCAGATTGAAGAGTTTAATCTAGGTTTTCTTAAAATTGTGAATACTTTGGAAAAAATTAAAACTGAACTTAAGATAGATTCCTTTTGCAAATTAGCAGATAAACTTGAAAAAATTCTGAATGAAATAATTAAGCAAGAAGCAGGAAAATAGACTTTAACGTTCATGGATGAAGTCACTAAGATCCATCGAGTTTAAGCCTTGATGTAGGAAAATTGTAAATATTTTTGTAAATCTTTTGTAATTAGTCCTTTTTATTATTAGCATCATGTAATTTTAGTTTTAAATTGTTAAAATTAAAATGTAAAAATGTATGGTCCCGTAAGGGTCTTTTTTGTTTTAATGGGGGGTTCTTTGCTTGCCATGCAAGGCTCGACAACCAGAGGGAGGAACTTAGGCTCCAACCAATGGGAAATCGGCCTTGCACCTTCCTTCGACCTTGCTACGATGTCCTTTCCGTGTCAGTTCTCAAAGTTGTCATGTCTCTGGGGATGTGGGACATAGGTCCCGGGCTCCTCGGCTCAAATCTCTTCGTATCGTCGTCGGCTGTAATTATCGAGAGACTCGAATGGGGCGTCCTTCCCCTTCAAAAGCCAAATAGTCCAGTCATTTGGTAGAAAATAGGGGAAAGTTTTGGTGTAGTTTTGATATTTGGTGCCTTTATGTTTTTTGGGTCGCTAAACACGAATCTGAAGTTTGCCAACAAAATTTATCCCGGGAAACATGTTTTTTTGGCAAAAAACTGGAAAAAAACGGGATTTTCTTTGTTTTTTTCAAAATAATTTCAAAATTATGCATTTTACGCAAAAGTCCTCAATACATAAATTAAAGAGGATAAAATTTCCTACATTTTACGTATTAAAAGTTTTTTTCTCTGATCAATGGTTTAGCCGTGACAACGCCGCAAAAATGGGTGTGAAAATAAAGAATTCTGAAAAAACGGGAATTACGGCAGTGCACGGCGAGTGATTTACCGATTCTAGCTGGCCATAATTATTTTTGGCGTCAATATATTCGCATCGCCATGAAATTGAAAAATGTTATTGATATTCACTATTGAATGTTAGGTATTGTAAAATGTTGCGTGTAGCAGTCATAATTTCGTTACAGGGACATTCAAAAGTATTTCATTGTATTACGGCCTATGGGGAAAAATCGCTTGTGTTTTTTTTTTTTTTTTCAATAATGTTTCATAATTTTAAACACTTTGAAATTTATATACATATCTATGACGTGCACTACAAGATGATTTCTTATAGAATATGGTATGGGTAGTATTTATCGATCATTTACAGGGGCACTAAAAAGAATTATGTTACATTACGGTCTATGAAGAAAAATTGTTTGTGGTGTATTTTGTTCATGTTACACCTTTTCAAAAGTATTTAAATTGATATATATCTCCAAGGTGCTCTATAAGATGTTTACTATTGGATATGATGTGCCATTGATCTTTCATATACAGGGGTACACAAAATAAATCCGTTATATTTTTCTCTGTATGAACAATAATTGATGGAAGTGCATTTTCTGTTGTGGAACACTTTTTAAAATTTAAAAATTGCATACTATTTAGCGTGTATGAATTCTATAAATCATATATAGGGCTGCACAAGACATCTATATACCCGCTTTTTGCCGGAAATTGCTGACGAGGAATTTTCAACTGTGCTATTGCGTTCACTAACAGTTCTAAATTTTAGCATATTGTGAATTATATGATAAATCTATAGTTCATATACAGGGATGTACAAAATTTTCAGCTATTTTTTCAATTTTGGTTGAAATTATGTTTTCAAACGTGTTATATGTTTTACAAATTATTACTTAAACATCATTTTTCACGTTATTAAACTGTGAAGTTTTATTATAGTAGCCCGAATGCGTTCAAAAATGTTCCATAATCTGATTGACGCATGATTTTGCGTTCTTCTTGATAATTTTAATGATACTTTCTTAACGGTATGGAAGCTAAAGTGATAAAACTATTTTTGTATTATTATAACAAATTCTAAAATTTCTTTTTCTAAAATTTAAGGCAAGGGACAAACATTCGACAGCATTAATGAAAATTGCTGTGTTGCATATTCTGTTGTATATTCATATTTACTTCTGCACAAACCTTACAGAAAACCTAACAGGAACCTTATGTAAAGATAGGGAATCATAAGATATCATGATTAATATAGCATGAGAGAATGCCTACATTATGTTTTGCATTGTATCAAATCTGAATTTGGAGAATTTGTCTGGATCCATTTTGTAACCACTCAGAATTTGCTGCCAGGTAATGTATTTTAAATGATTTTGTCCCGATATATCTACATACAACTGGCAATTTTTGTCCAAATTTGGTCATAAATTTAAACATTTCGCTCTTGCAAAACTTCATGTGCTCTTCATTGTAATTTTCCTCTGTAAACAAAATATTTTGAACCAAATTCACATTTTCGTTACATTTTAAATCTTGTTGCCGTTCCATAATGGTGCAAAAGTTTATTTATGTTACTAACTTAAATTCTGCTGTCTTTGATTTAAAAAAAAAAAAAAATGGTACTTGAACTAAAATGTCAAGAAAAAGTCATGCCAGAAGGTATCAAATATTTTTTATTAAAAAAACATTTATTTTATACTGTTGGTAGTAATAAAAACACCCACTAATTCTATACGTCTATTTTCTATGCTGTAGATGTCGGTGAAAAGCAGGGACCCTCAAGTAAAAGAAAGCGGAAATAATATTTTTTTGTTTTTTAAATAAATGTACTTATTCATGCACATGTTTATTTATAATTAAATAATGATTCATAATGAGTCGTCCTATTTATTATCAGCAACTTCATTGTAAAATGTAGTCATTCATATAATCTTTAGTGTAATTTATAGTCAATGCTTGTGTAAAATGGTCAATTTTCATGTTAAATCTACGTACAGCGGCGTAATTCCCGTTTTCTCTGAATTTTTTGATTTTCACTCCCATTTTTGTGGCGTTGTCATGGCTAAACCATTGATCAGAGAAAAAAACTTTTATTACATAAAATGTAGGAAATTTTATCCTCTTCAATTTATGCATTGAGGACTTTTACGTAAAATGTATAATTTTGAAGTTATTTGGAAAAAAAAACAAAGAAAATCCCGTTTTTTGCCAAAAAAACGTATTTCCCGGGATAAATTTTGTTGGCAAACTTCAGATTCGTGTTCAGCGACCCACAAAACATAAAGGCACCAAATATCAAAACTACACCAAAACTTTCCCCTATTTGTCCTTTTTGAGCCCCTAATGCCTGGACTAAAAGCCTTTCTGTACTCTGTCATCTCAAATCGTTCTCAGGCCAGCTTAGTGAAAGTTATATCTCAGCAAATACTTGCACTTGGGTTGGGCTTTTCGTCATAAGGTCTTCCGTGGCAACCCGCTGAGGCATCTTGTTGCTAGCGTGAGTATTTTGAGAACTCCAAAAAAAACCACAAGTCACATTTATACTATGGCATCGTTTTCCCCCACTGATGCAATCCTCAATCTCAGTATGAGCGGAATGAAAAAAATATTGAAATGAGTAAAAAATGCGTTATTTTAAATGGTGATGTCATTTTCTGCTCAAAAGTTTTTAAAAGTTATTACTTACCCATCATACGTAGTATAGGGTAAGTCTTGTAATCGTTTTAAAAATCGAAAAACATTTTTTGACGGATTTACACGGTTCAGACACTGGAGATTCCGAAAAACATATTTTTAGGAGAAAAAAAAAATTGCCGTTCGTCTGTGTGATGTGTGTGTCTGTAAACGCTCTATCTACCGAACAAATTGAGATAGAGACTTGAAATTGGGTGTGTACTTAGCATGTAATAATAGAAAGAGTACTGTTGAACATCAGTAACCTCAATGATCCTGCACTATTTTTTTCGTACTCTCGAAACATTCGTTCTGATGAAAGGTATGTAAAAATTTTCGAAATTGCTTATTTTAAGGAGTGGATATAAAAGACAATAAAAAAAACCTAAATTTTGCATAAAGGATGAAGTCGGATAATGATTTGCCGAGATATTGGTAATCCTATTTTTCACACTCTTCGATTTTTGATGACCCTGTATGTCATTCAAATTTCAATTCAAAGATGTATTTTAATTGGAAATAAGACGCTTCATCCGACGCAGTAAACTGTTAGTTAATAGGATTATCATTTTTGGTATTATAAGGATGTTTCTTTTACGCAATTCGGTACTACTCGGTTATGCCGTCGACCCAAAAACTATCGCCAAACTATCGCTAAATGCCGCCAAGTTTATCACCAACTTGGCGATATATCGCTAAATCTGGCGATAATTTTTTGTGCCAAAAGTGACGCCAACTTGGCGCTATCTTCGGTATTTCACCAACTTCCTGCATAGACTCCCATTGTAATACAATCAGGATCCTATTTTTCTGAAAAATATTTTAATATGCGTTTAAATTTTATTTTGGAATTGCAATGCATTTTATTAATAGTTTACACACATGCTTTATTTTCATATTTTATACTATGCATATTCATGATGGGTAAGTATTACGGTAGACCCCAACAACTAGTTTTTAATTGAAATACGAAAATGGCATCCGTCATGATAGGGTCATTCCCATCGTTTCCCTTCTCTCTTCAACAATGCAACTAACCCGATTGTCATCAATATGAAGAAATTTCATGAAGGACTTTTAAAATTAAAATTAAAATATAAAAATGGGATTATTTTAATAAATAGCGAGTGCAGGCACTTCTACAAATAATGTGATTTCATTAAAAGAAAATAATTAGTTCTGTAGAAAACTTTAAATATAAAATACTTAAAAAAATAGTTCAATAGTCGAAGAATCGCTGCTTGCTTTTACTGAGAAAAACGAGTAACCACTGATTCTCCTATCGGCCATTCTAATGGAGGTGACCCAAATTTATAACGGGACTCTATTGAAACTTTGAAATTTAGAACTTTTTTAAGCTTTCTTTCTTTCCGCCTCATGAAGAATGTCTCCGCCTGAGCTCCCATTGGGTAAATAAGTTATAGACTTCCGTCGCAAGGACCGTAGACAAATCGACCGAAGGTACCTAAACCATATCGAGATCGCCCAAATCACTAAAGAAATTGGACAAAGTAATAAGTGATCCATAGTGCGGCGATGTCATCGAGCGTGACTGGGCCAGGGGTAATGGTTCTAGTTTCCCAAACCGAAGGTCCAGAGTTCGAATTCAGCGGATTTTTTAAAAAAAATTATAGTGAAAAGAAAGTATTGTAAAGTGTTTATACCTTCAGCAGTATTTTGTTTTTGTGGCAACATGGATTTGAGAAAAATCTTCCATTTCATGTATGAAAACAATGACAATTTAACACAATTTTTGATCAAAAACCACGTTTTAGAAAAATGTAAGTATACTACGTCAGAAGCCATTTCAAAAGCCTTTCGAAAGACATCTCATTCATGGTTGCGAGTTTTGTAAATGCATAGAAAAAAGGGACAACAGAAATAATATACAAGATCATCGTGTGAACGCTCTTTTTTTAAGCACTTTTTTTCGTAATGTTCGAGTATTTTGGACACTCTCGGAGGCAGAGTAAGTCACAGATAAAAATGAAGCTGTAACGATATCAGTTTCTGAACTTTTTTTCTAGAATTAACTATTGAAACCAAATTCTTGCCCTTTGCACTTTTAATAACTGTGCTCCGAAGTTTGAAAAAAATTACAGATTTCATTCACTTTTGAGTCTGATACACTTCTGGCTTAAAATTCTCTCGATACTTTTTTAAAAATTTTAATGTCAAATAAGTTATTTCTTGAGTATTCTCTTCTGTAAAGCAGCGTTTTCTTCTTTTTTTTTATATTGCCACATTGTGTGTTTTCCTTCTCCTCTTTTTCTTACTTTATTTTGGTTGTATTTTCTACAAGATAAAGGAGGAAAAAACAAAGAGAGCGTTTTATTTTATAGATCCGCATCGGACTCTGGGAATTTCCTAACGAATTCAGATGATATTCGTTTTTGTTTTATTCGTCGGCTCAGATTCAATATTGAGGAGCTCATTGTCTTTGGATTCAGAATGTCACAGAGAAGGAAAGAGTTTTACGGACCTGTTGGAACTCTGCAATAAAACACAGGGATTTGGAAAAATAAAAGAGGATAGATTTATTAACATATATAGGACAATAGCACCCTAAAATATAATAAATAAGATTTATGTCCAATGACCACACTCGTATTCTTTTACTTATTTTAATGAAAACTAGATTAAATACTAGAAGCATTTACAAGGGTGGTTGGAGTTTAACAGACGCGGTCGATCCATCGTACGACCGTCTTCATACTAGCAAAAGGTCTGATGATACAAAGGATTTTGGACGGTATTTAAGCAAAATAATGGCTGATCAAGCTACATCTTAACAAAGAAACTGTGCAGTGTGGTTAATTTTCTGGTATGATGCCAAACGCTGCTATGACCCTTTTTCTTTATAAGGAACTTCTGTCGTCTCAGCGCCATTCAATGCTGACTCTGGTTGTTGCTATGTGTTTGCTGTTTTTGGGATGTGTTATGCATCACTGCTATCGGCCGATGGCCTAACCCGTCTCTGACATTTATATGTTATATTATTTACATGTTATTAAACAATAACTTTTATATGAGCTCGTACAAATAAAATAAACGATGAAGCATACTATCGACGTTTCGAACTACTTCTGTAGTCGTCTTTGTGAAGGTCACCTCTACTCCAGGGTTCGAGAACTTTTTAGGAAACGCGGAATGGCAACGCCTGCGAAGAGGGAGTCGGTGTGTGTTGGGAAGGCGTGTTGTGACGCGGTGTGGACTATGTAATCGCGTATTATTCTGTGTTTTTGTGTTAAGTGTTAGTGTGTTCTTCAGTGTTTTCCTATATATAGATTAAACGTATTAAACTAGATGAGTGCATCACTCTGTTGTTTTCAACATCATGCAATCACGAACCGGGCATGATAGTCTTCAGAATCAACAAGACATTGAAAGGCTTAAAAGTCTTGATCTATTATATGAATGGAAAGCTGCAGTGAGTAGATAAAAAAATAAATAAAATTTTCTGATAGACTCACTGCAGATTGATATAATGGATCAAGACTCGACAGGAAGCTTTCGTCTCTAGATTTTTAAGCATTTCAACATCCTATTGAAGACGACTACAGAAGCATTTCGAAACGTCGCTATTATGCTTTATCATTCATTCTTTTTGTACAAGTTCCTATAAAAGTTCTTTTTATGTGTACCATTGAGCTAGTTTATGAGTTTTAACATAAAAATCTTATTGATTAGAATATTTTCAGTTGGAAATAGCCTCTTTAAAACCGCTCTCAAAAAGGATCCCCGTTCCATAACGCAAACTTTTCTGACACCTTCACGGGTTTATTTTTAAAACGAAAAGCACGAAAGGATCCGGTTGGACTCACAAAGTGATTTGGAATGGAATAGCGTTTTTCATCTTTAATCTTGAGTTAAGAGCTATTGATGTATCCTAACGACGTTCAAAAATCTGCTGACATGGACGTTATTTTCTACGAGCCCTTTTGTCTTTATCCAATGCTGAACGAATTCTTAGTTTCTAAATAAGACCACCTTCTCATTTCGTGCGTTTAAGAATGAAAATGACTTCTTGAATGGGTCAAAAAATAGTCACTCCAGATTTGAGAGAGCCTTTGAGAGTGATTTAAAGCCACTACATCCCTTAACATGAGCAATGAAGGGCTTTGCGCTTTCAATGAATGAAGAAACGAAGAGGCACTGAAAATTTATTAGGAAATGCTTTGGTAAGGTTTTTGAGGGTGGTGACAGAGAAGTGGTAGCGGACGGAGATACTTCTACGGCAAAGGCAAACTTGAAGATAATTTTATCGAAAACTATGTCATCCAATATTATATTTCCAGTCTGAGAGTGCAAAATACAACAATAAAAAGTTGAAGGTTCGTACGGCTGCTTGTAATACTTGTTCGATGAGAAGAATTCGATTGAATAAAGTTCTGAGCAAACTGAGATGATAAAGTTCTGACAGTCTCTTAGTCCCATACAACAAATTGTTCTCGGATATTCACCGTCAGCCAAGTACACTCACCGCAGAGAAACACTAATCACAGAAGCGGGGAACGGCGGTTCCTTTTCGAACCCGTTTATCCGGGAAACTCACTCGAGAGCTTCTGATCCTTTCTCCAAGGGGATGAAGAAACTCTTCCTCCGAGCCGGAGAACACCAATATACTAAACAACCTAGGGTCGAACTATCCTAGTTCATTGCGGAAAAAACCTTTCTGTCCACTTGATGCCTTCGCATCTCCCTATCTCCCCTCCGTTTTCCGTCGAAAACAATGGCAATATTAGGTTGTAACGAAAGTTTTCCGCCAAATCACCATTACATAATACTAATTATAATATATATAATTGACTGTAATATTATATATAACCGCAAAATCTAAAACTAGTACCTAAAGCTGTACACTTTATTCGATGACATTCTGTAGCTGACTTTTTACATCAGAACTGGAAGTAAATGACGGTTCTAATCTGGTAGCGTGATAGTTCTATTTCAGACACCTCGTACTGAATGATAACGATGTTTTTTACAAATTTCACAACACAGTATTATGAAGCAAGTCTCTTTCTTTCAAATGCCAAAAATCGTTTGCAAAGTATGAGTAAACGCGTCAACGGGAACTGTTTGCACGGGTATTAGCTACCGTACTAGCTGTGGCGAGAAACTTTCGTTACAACCGGATATTATTTGCCGTTGGTGATGCAGGAAAATGACATCACCAACAAATTTTGATATCATAGGATAGAAGGGAATTTCCCACAATCTGTGGGAATGGTTTTCTCTCACGACCCCCCTGTCTTCTTGTGGGGCATGATAAAACGAAACCTCCCTTCGTCGCTTATGAAAATTTCTACCAAATAACGTCAAGCTGGAAGACGAGTGGAAATGAATCTCTATCATCTTCTGCGTAGGTTTTTGGGATATTACACGCGGAGATACTTACATGTTAGATTATGGCTTTTTTATAATGGGTTTCCTAGTAAGAAATGGCAAAATTCTCACACTTTCTAAACTTAACTCCATTCCGCGGCGATCGCTACAATCCTATAAAAGATCATGGCCTGCGGTATCCCAAAGGTTTCTTGACCCCGATCCCTAAATGTCCCCATCAAGGGGTCAACTTACGCTTCGAAGTTTCGCTCCCAAACACATTTTGAATAGTTATTTATTTTTGCTTTCTGCAATGATAGACATTCCGTAAATAAATTAAAAGAAAATAACGAGTTAAAATTTTCTGGTATGAATTCGGAAAAACAACCTTGGAGTTTGACAGTTTCCCGCCTACAACGTGTTAATGTACACATAAGAAAGAGAAATAGTATTTGCAGTCAAGACGCCAGTACTTATTTCCTTATTTTAACGGAATTTTTTTCCGTAAATTCCAGAAAAAATTCCGTTTTTTCTCAAAATTTACGGAAAAACATTCCGTTAAAATACAGAAATAGTACTGGCATCTCGATTGCCAGTACCATTTCCGTATTTTAACGGAATTTTTTTACAGTGTATTTTATGCATATTAATTCCAAAGTCCTGAAATAATTGGATAGCAGCTTCTTCATCATGAAGTCACCGCTAAATGGTAAAACCCACACTGTAAAAAAAGGGGTTAAAATACGGAAATACTACTGGCAATCGAGACGTCTTTACTATTTCCGTATTTTAACGGAACTTTTCCCGGTAAATTACAGAAAATTTTGCGTTTTTTTTTGGAATTTAACGAAAATTTTTCTGTAATTTGTCGAGAAAAAGCTCCGTTAAAATACGGAAATACTACTGGCAATCGAGACGTCTTTACTATTTCCGTATTTTAACGGAACTTTTCCCGGTAAATTACAGAAAATTTTGCGTTTTTTTTTGGAATTTAACGAAAATTTTTCTGTAATTTGTCGAGAAAAAGCTCCGTTAAAATACGGAAATACTACTGGCAATCGAGGCGTCTTTACTATTTCCGTATTTTAACGGAACTTTTCCCGGTAAATTACAGAAAATTTTGCGTTTTTTTTTGGAATTTAACGAAAATTTTTCTGTAATTTGTCGAGAAAAAGCTCCGTTAAAATACGGAAATAATACTGGCGTCTCGAATGCCAGTAGTATTTCCGTATTTTAGTCCGTTTTTCTTCAGTGCATTCTCAGCATCTGTCCTATCAGTAAGTTATAACTTAATAATAAATATTTTCGAGTCGAAAAATAGAAAAGTAAGGGATTTTGAGAAGTTATAAATAAATAATAATAATAATAAATGATTCCTGTTCAATAAATATAAATGGCAAATCACAACGTTTGGCCCGGTTTGCTATAAAAATACTTTGCACGATGAGGGTTGAAATAAAGGGTGCATGATCTTACATTTTGTCATAGTGTCTGTATAACGGAGAAGATCAGAAACAGATGAGTGCAAAAAGGATATAAGAACAAAAAATTCGAAGATTAGGATGCTTCACTGTTTTAAAATCTAAAGAAAGTTTACTAAATTTTTCTTTGGATAACTCTTTGGCCTATAAATCTCGACATGTTTTAGATCATCCTTCGTGTAAAGCCGCGAAGTATTTTATCACTTTGTTTGCCACTTTTTTTCTCCTCTCCTCTCTCTCCTTTTTTGCAAGATGAAGACAGAAAAAAATAAAGAGAACGTTTTTTCAATTCGCGCCCGACCGGAAGGATTTCGTGTTCATTACGAATTCGGATGATGTCGTCTGCAGGGATCATCACTCCTTTATTTATTCCTCCCTTCGACACAGCGATTCTCGTAGAAACGTTCAAAACGATGTCACAGACTATTTATTAAAACAAGAACGAAAAATCATGCGTACGGCATAGATTGCGTAACACTTTCCAACCCATTCAGAACACTCTTAACAAAACTTGAGATTTCACTAAGGTGAAAGAGGACGTCTAAACGAAGCATTTGGAGAACGCATCCCGCATTTGAAAACTCGAGATGTGCTATGGCCATGAATAGTTTTAAAATACAGTAGAACCTTTTTTAGCCGAAATGCTTTTAACCGAAACTCTCGGTTAACCGAAATCCATTTTAAAGCTTTTTTTTTAATTATCACATTCCTTATGTGAAAAATCCATTTTGAAATCTTCTTTTTTTAGCCATCTTATTCCTTGTGCGCAAGTGGTGTTTTCCGAACGACGCGTACCTATAAATAGGTTCGATCCCCTTTCTTGGAGTTCCTTAGAATTTAACTTGAGCTTTCGTAAGCTGCGGAGTGAAACGAAGAAAATGAAACCATGAGCCATTCTGAAGCTTTCGAATGTTTTGCAAAAGGTTGGGCATGGCTGGAGCAGCCGAAAGACTGTGATACGGGTGATCTCATACTATTCAAAAACTCCGTGATAAAGTAAAAAAAAGTCCTTCAAAGCAAAGGCAATCGAAACTGCGGCCAACAAAACATTGTTTCAGACCCTTGTGATATAGGCAAAAGGTAGTTCATTTCAAAATTAAAATTCAGGTCATTTATTCTTGTTTCTATTTTGCTATTGCATTATTTTTAGGAAGCACTTGCTACCAAAATAAGAAATAGTGCCTATATTTCTCCTTAATCTCAAAATGAATGCGTTCTCGATGATCCGAAAATTTCGATTTTCCGAAAGAGGTTCGGTCCCAGTTACTTCGGATAATTGAAGTTCTACTGTATAGGATTTTTTGTGGCAGCCCTGTATAGGATGTACAGATAGGCATGCCTATTACATAGTATGCTAAAAGTGAGTTCAGTGAAACGCATAGCACCGCTGAAAATTTACACGCAGCCATTTCCGCCCCTAAACGGAGGTTGCTGAGAACTTCTGTACAGCCCTGTATACTATCTATAGAATGGATATATAACCAGTAATATTTAAAAAATAGTTCCGTTTAAAAACGCCTACCACCCCTGGAAACGCACTTCCAGGCATTAGGGTTCGTAGGCATCCATCGTTCAATGATGCCTCATTTTCTTCTGTAGCCCCATTCTTTTGTGTCTCCCTGTCACGAAACGATCCGTTCTATGCATACCTTATTCTACAGTAAGAACCCTCTAGTACACCTCAGTGATGTTTATCCATTTCAATAGATTTCAAATACTGTAATATAAAATATTTTTAATACGTGATTTATCACATTGCTAACGAAGCGGAGAACCAGCTGAGTGAAAAATATCCAAACCGGGAATCGAACCCGGAACCCTCGGAACAGCGCTCCAAGTGCTTTAAGCTTCCCTTTAAGCTACGAGCACGATACCCAGCTTAGCATCTCTCACTCACATATCGCTCACCCGCATGAAAAGTGACACATCTCGCAAAAATTCATTTTGCATTTTATTGCTCTAATAGATCTTTAATAGGTGTGTCTCGCTACACAGCAAGTTTCATAAGTGTAGTTATAAAGAAAATCACTTTATGACGCTATTTGTCCATTCGTGACCACAGAACAGGGGTGGATTGTGTGGGGAGGTACATTTATACAACCCTCCAAACCTCATCCTACATCTTCATTCTTAAGGGTTTTATGCTTTAATGCACGTTTTTAATCCTGCATTCAGAGGCAAATGCTTTCATTCCATATCACAGAAAAATCATGCACATTTTCCCTTTTGCCTCTCCTGTGAAATTTACTTGGGTCGAGATGGGTCACTTTTCTTGCAGGTGACCGATAGTAACTTGATATCAATCAGAGTCTTTAAAATCCGAGTAAAGTTAAATATTTCAAATAACTTGATAAAGACAGTTCCTTTAAAACTTCAAAATTTAATCGTGTGACAGACACGTACATAACACAACACAACAGGAATCGCATTATTCTTAACTCAGCATTTTGCCGTATACTATTAATAGGGTCAGCCTAGAGTGGCATCGAAAGACGTGCTAAAATTTCTTCTGTCGTTCAGCTTGATTAAAATTATCTTTGCATATCTAAACAGAAAGATTTAATTTTTAATTTACTTCATTTCTTTACACGTAATAACTGCAGGAATTGTACCAACGTTTTCATGGGCCGACCTGCCATTCCAGGAGATCAATAAGAAACTTCATCTTTATTTTCCATAACACCAGCTATAGCAACATGCATCCGTTTAGTACCTTCGGCTATGAATTCCTGTAAGAAAGCTGCAAGTGTACGCACTGTACAAAAAAAAAAAAAAAAAAAAAAAAAATCTGTAAGGTTACTAAAAATTTTCTAGGAAACTGGGATACCTAGAGCTTTTTATGTAACTGCAACCCGGGTTGCAGATAAAATCTCAGTAAGTTTGCTGCAATTTTAGTAGATTCTTTTGTAAAGCTACAGATTTCTGTAGCTTTACAAATACTAGTTTTGTAGATTTACATCATTTTGTGTACAGTGTACAAATAAAAATTTAGAAAGCATACAGATTTATTGAACTTTACATCTGTAAAATTACATCTTTTTTTTTTACAGTGCATGAATTACCCTATATATTACCAATACTATTACGGAGAACAGCTAACGGCGATTCACTGACTTGTTTAGTTTAAAGACAATACAGTTGGATCCCCCATACTCTATGCCCAGATAAGTGGCAACCTTTTCTATTATTTTTCACATCGGGCCCTTGCCTTCTGTGTCAAATACACTGTAAAAAAATTCTGTATCTCTACACATGTAAAGTTACAGAAATCTGTGTGCTTACTAAAATTTTATCTGTACACTGTACAAAAAAAGCTGTTAATCTACAAAACTACTTTTTGTAAATCTACAGAAATCTGTAGCTTTAGAAAATAATATACTGAAATGACAGTAATCTTACTAAAAATGTATCTGTAACCCGGGTTGCAGTTACATAAGAAGTTCTAGACATCCCAGTTTTTGATTTACGGTGCAAAAAGTGTATCTGTTACATGAATTTTTGTTGTTGGCGTTACATAAAAAGTTCTAGGAATCCGAGTTTCTTAGAAAATTCTCTGTAACCTTATAGATTTTTTTTTAGAGTGTATTGAAACAAAATCTGTGAAAAAGCATGAAAGCAAAGTTCACACAATCTGTTCCGTGGACAAGATAAAAACATGTATGTATTTATTATGGAACAGTAAAATTAAACACAAGGACGTGTTCTATTAATGGCATAAAACTTAATTCCACAGTATTATTCAAGCCAGTCTAGTATTAAGTGTATAAGTAATGAACGCGGAAAAAGTCAAATCTGTGGATATCATGTATAAGGTAAAAATTCCCTTTTTCTATATTCTGAGAAAACATTACTGATGCTGCCGCTGCTGTTTTTAAATCGCCCATTTCACTTTCTCACTTTTAAGGCTGTTCTCAAATTCAAAAAAGCAGCTTTATGACATTAGGTTTAATTTATTTTTGTTCGGAAATGCATGAAACTAGCAGGTGTTGTTGTTTAGAAAATATGTCATCGAGCTGTTTTTTTGCAAACGCACGATCTTTCAGAAAATAGTGTCAAAGTGGGCGTTTTGAACCGAAATTCCGAGCGAAGGAAGAATATCCACTCAAGAAAGGGTGAAAACGTGTTTGTCACGTGATCAAAATCGCTTATAAATCAATAAATAATTTATTTATCAAAAAAATGGGAAACACAGTTCAATTTCAAATCACTTCCAGGGTCAGGCTTATATCTTTCCGTTAAAAAATGAATTTGTAAATGTGTCAAAAAGTTTTACACTTGTTGAGCAGAGCAGTAACAACCTCAAGCATTTAATGTAATCTATGATTTTATATGTGTATCGCGTACTATTCACGTGCAGTTATAAATCATGAACACGAAAAGTCCAGTTTTATTCAGAAAACTTAAATATTTTAGGACGTTTACACAAAAAGGCTTAATTATTTTCATAAACTTGTACGTTCCTTCCTTTTCAGTTGAGGTTTCTTTCTTTTTTTTTTCTCCCAAATATATTTTATTAAATTTAAAGAACTTTTAATGCTTATTTTGCTCACCCAAACCATTTCTTAAAAGAATATTGATCATCAAATGGCTATTGAATACATTTCTTAGCCTTTAAAAAATATATTTTTTAAAACAAATGAAAATATTTTTGCAGACAACGGGGCCTTTCAAATAGATGAATCCAAAGTCACAGTTCATTTCGCCTTTTGTTCATTTTAAACATAACGTGTTTTTTTTTTTTCGTTACATTTAAACTGTTGATGTAATTATTAATAATTGTTGATATAGTTAATAAATTAATTTATCCTAATTATCATAGCTAAAGTTAGTTCATAATTAATTAAATGCTCCAGATGTCTGCTCGTGCAGTTTAATTATAAAAAAAGAATACTTATTAAAAAAAAAAGTTAGGTATATTAACAACATATAAAAGTAAAAAAAAAAAAATTATCCTATAACATAAAAAACAATATTTCATGATTTAAAAATGAAAAAAATGAATTTATATTAGAATATATATTTAAGAATAGAGTTTTGATAGGGAAGTCAATTTGACATGAGCACTCGAAAACAAAACTTTTCTTTTCTCAATAATGTAATTTTTGAAAAACGTTCAATACAGCACTCAAGCAAAAATTGTAAATACAGCATTAATGAAGTTTTTTTTTCAAGGCTGCCAGTTTTAGGTAGCTTTCTTACAAAAAGCTACCTATTGCAGCCGTTCGGAGGAAAACGATTTCAAAAAATTTTGGTACATTTTCATCGATCATGACCCCCAGACCCCGAAACCACACTCCGTTCAAAATTGATATATATATATATCTGACATTTGTCATACTGTAACTCTCGTATTTATGAACCGATTTGGATGTAATTCGGTGTGTACATAGTACATACCAATGTCTCGACCGAGTTCGTTGGCCAGCTTCATCCGCCCTTTTGTTTCAAAATGGCGGCCATTTAAAATTTAAAAAAAATTTTAAATTTGAAATGTGGTACCAAAATTTTGAAAATGAAAAAATATTTTTTTCATATGTATTTGACCTTTATACAAAGACTGCGGAGCAGTTTTTGTTTCGTCTATATCTTAAAAAATGGCTGAGTTATAGCATTTTTAATTTCTAGCATGGCTGACATTTTGAAACGTCCTGAATTTTGTCACGCGATAAAAGACGTATTTATGAACCGATTTGGATGTAACTTCATTTATACATAGTACATACCAATGTCTCGAACGAGTTCGTTGGCCAGCTTCATCCGCCATCTTGTTTAAAAATGGCGGCCATTTAAATTTTTAAGAAAAATTTAAATTTGAAATGTGGTACCAAAAAACTGAAAATGGAAAAAATATCTTTTCTTATGTGTTTGACCTTGATAAAAAGATTCGGGAGCAGTTTTTGTTTCGTCTATATCTTAAAAAATCGCTGAGTTATAGCATTTTGAATTTCTAGCGTGGCTGACATTTTGAAACGTCCTGATTTTTGTCACGTGATAACAGGCGTATTTATGAACCGATTTGAATGTACCTTGGCGTGTACATAGTACATACAGATATTTCGACCGAGTTCGTTGGCCAGCTTCATCTGCCATCTAGTTTCAAAATGGCGGACATTTAAAAAAATTTTAAAAATTTAAAATTTAAAATGAGATACCAAAAATTAGAAAATGAAAAAGATTTTTTTGTATGTGTTTTACCTTAATACAAAGATTCCGGAACAGGTTTTGTTTCGTCTATATCTAAAAAAAATGGCTGAGTTATAGCATTTTGAATTACTATTGTGGCTGACATTTTAAAACGACCTGATTTTTGTCCCGCGATAACAGGCGTATTTATGAACCGATTTGGATGTAACTTGGTCTGTCTCTGTACATAGTACATACCAATGTCTCGACGAGTTCGTTGGCCAGCTTCATTAGCCATCTTGTTTCGAAAGGGTTACCATTTAAACAAATTTTAATTTAAGGTATTAAAAAATTGGAAAATGAAAAAGATTTTTTTTATGTGTTTGGCCTTGATACAAAGATTCTGGAGCAGTTTTTGTTTCTGAAAATTTGTTCTTTTGTTTATATCTTAAAAAATGGTTGAATTATAGCACTTTGAATTTCTAGCATGGCTAACACTTTGAAACGATCTTGTATTTGTCACACGATAACACACGTATTCGCCTATTTAGATGTAAGAAGGCATGTGGATAGTATACATCAATATCTCGACCAAGTTCACTGGCCAGCTTCATCAGCCATCTTGTTTCAAAATGGCGGCCATCAAATTAAAAAAAAAAATTATATTTAAAGTGAGGTGCAAAAAAATTAGAAATTGAAAAAGGCTTCTTTCTTAAGTATTTGACCTTGATATAAGGATTCAGGGGCATTTTTTGTTTGTCTTTGTCTTAAAAAATAGCTCAGATATAGCAGTTTCAATTTCTAATGTGGGTGACATTTTGAAAAATCTGATTTTTTGCCTGCGACAGTACTCGTATATATCAACCGATTCCGATGTGAGTGAGCATGTGCACAATTACTAAGGTTTCGACCAAGTTCACTGGTTAGCCTCATCCACCATGTTGTCTTAAAATGGCAGGCACTTTAAGAAATCGCCGAATTTGGCAGCCAAATATAAGTTACCTTAAATAAAAGCAGCTTGGACAAAGCTGACTAATTTCGCGAAATTCTCATTCATAATGATTTAGTATTGATAAAAATTAGTATTGAATCTTCTATATTCGGTTTCCACTAAATTGAGCTTCGCGTGTTTGAATAATATAAGTTGGCTTTTTTAAAATAAGGAATATGAAAGCTTCCTCTTCCTCCCGGCACTGGCCGGAAGGACTTTTTTTTTTAACTATGAGATAGCGAGTCAATATATTTTTTAAAGCAATAAAAATATATCGTTAATTAGTAAAAATGAAAATATCAATAAAAGATTCTTCTTACATATGTATACTTTTTTAAGCTGTTTGAGTTGTTATTTTAAGTTGACTTTAAAAAAAGGAGGTTATTCAATTTAACGATATAGATCTATTCAATAGACGATGAATATGTGTAAAAATGTATGTATATATGTATATATATAAGAATCTGTAAATAATGTCCTATTTGTTTCAGAAGGCGTGTCTCCGGTTTTCCCCTGTAAATGTTTTATTAATATGGCAAAATCTCGCTACAGCGAATTTCTGGGGAGCACTGATTAAATTCGCTGTACTGAAAAACTCGCTGAAGTAAATATTTTTATAATGAAAAAGCATTTTTTTTCAACAATGCAAATAATATTCGTTAAACTGAAAATTCGTTAAAATGAATTCAAGAATGTGATGTGTCTGTCTGTTTTCCTATAAATCCGTTCTCTCAATTTCGCACGTGTTCCGAAACAGACCACAGTTATTTACGTAGTTCTTTTATGATTGTACCTTTAGAAAAAAAAAAAAAACATAGTACTCGCATGGCGTGTATTTTTTTTCCTTTGTTGCCGCTTAGTTTTTAACTGGCACAAATCGAAAATTTGTAATTTTTCGTTCAAATAAATGCTCACTTTGCAAGAAATTTTATTAAATTTGAAATAGGTCATTCATTCTATTATACATATAATCGAGGATGTAATAATATAACATATCATATAATAATATAAGCCAGGTTAGATCCGGTTAGTATACAAGTAGTGCGTACACATACTTGTTCAGACGAATTCATTTATATATTTAATTTTATTCAATCAACAACGCTATTTCTCAGATTGAAAGAAACACCGATTTAGCGCCCGAAAGAGCCCCTGTAAGGGTCTGTGCACATATAACGTTATCATTTTAGGGGGGAAAGGGAGTCTGGCGCATGATATCGTAAGATATCTCTAGGGGGAGGGTGGATTTGTCTTTTGATATAGCTATCATTTTGGATCCAAAACAAATTTTCTCTTTTTATTTCTAACATGATCTTTACATCTATATAATAAAAACCGAAGTCATGTGACTGTCATCAATAGTTCCGGGCTGACCGCTTCACTTTTTATATGCCAAGCGACCATTTTGCTACTTTTAATTGAGCTGGACGCAGTTGATTAAATCGCCAAATAGGGTTCCTTCGCCATCATTTCATTTAAAATACATAGCTTTCATTTAAAATACACATCTTTCATTTACCTCATTTAAAATACAATAAAAAAAAAATAAATAAATAAATAGATATTTTCCAGTATAGGTTCTTGGCGAGAAAAAAAATGGCATCGAATTTTCCGGCAATCAATATCCTATAAGCAATTTTTTCCAATACAATTGACTTAATCTAAAGAAGCCAATAATCTATTTTTATATAGAAACAGAAGTAATTTATATGTAAACAAATGTTGTATATATATGTGTAAATAAAATGTTTATATGAAATAAATACATATAAATAAAAATAGAAGTTCACCAGGTTTGTTTAAATAGCTATTTATATTTTATCAACGTATTTCACGTTCTGTAGCCCAAATTGCGCCAAGCTTAAAGAAAAATGCCAAGGCCCCTGTAATGGAAAAGTACCTAAATAAACAATTAATCGTAATAATAATAACATAAACTAAAATATTTCATTTCAACATCAAAGTATTGTTTCTAATTTACATTCAAATAAATATATATTCCAAGATTTGATTTCAATTGAAATTAAGTTGACATTTATTTATTTATTTATTGACTAACAAACATACGACTTGTGTGCTTGACATGAGAGCCCGCTTAGAAGTCGGAGACAAGATAGCACAAGGAAATATTACAACACAAGAGAAATACACCCTGAGAGTTCCACACAGTGCGTGCAATGGAACCAGCGGGAATCGAACCCACAAACTCTTACGCACAAGCAATTAGCTGACTGGTGCTTTGACCACTCAGCCGCAGAGCCCCCTTAAGTTGACATCTTTCTATTTCACTTCATAGAGATCTCACTTCAAACACAAGAGATTCATTCATCATATAAACGGTAGAAAATATTAGACCATGATGGTAATCATTCGCAAAGCAGGTTCTTCAACAATGAATGGACAATATTCTTATGACGTCATAGTAGGTAAATTGGCGACGCTAACGTTTGTTAACGGCTTGCATTCACGAGGGTTTTATTTTGCTATTTCTCTTAGTTACGTTAGTATATTGTCATATTTATGAACTCAGAAATCAAATCTATAAAAACAAAAGTATATATATTCAATATTTAGTTATTAAGTAATGAAAAAAAATTATAAATGCCTGATTTTCAAAATTTAAATAAATTTATCAATATTAAAAAATAACATTGAAGTAACAGCATGTTTAAGTAGAATAAGTTTAATTTTGATAATTTATGAACAAATCTCATTTTAAACACTTGAAGTTTCACTCATTTTTACAGCTACGAAAATTATGAGGTATTTGTCAAAAAAGACGAAATACGCCTAACAACAAAAATGTATGAAATGTTATCAAGTTCCCAAAGAATTCTTGATTTCTCTATCAGAATCTTTGGAATCGGGGAAGGATTGAGCAAGTCAATTAGTTTCAGAATGAAAGTAACATGATGCAATGCTTATCATACATTTAAGGGAGACCAAACTGGTCGCCAGAGGCGGCTAGTCAAAAATAATATGTTATCTTTTTTTTATTATGTTATCTGTTTTTATGAAAATACAAAGTTATTATTAAAATCACTAAATTATTATAAAATTATTTAATTCCAAAATATGGAATACCCCGACGTTTGACATTCCTATTCTTCTTCATATGTGTATGCATACAGAATCGCTGTTCCAGAAACCCATATGTGAAGTATATTTGAAACGAAACTTGTGTTTACTAATAAATAATAAATAAATATAGGGAGAGTGTGAGCTAATAGTAGGAATTGAAAAAAGAAAGAATGTTGTCCACTTGTTTTGTTGATAAGAATTTCTATCTGCCCCCCTGCCTCCCCCGTGCAAGCAAGTGCAATAAGACATTATTACTGTTAAATGCATTATGTAATAAAAAGCTATTATAAAATGGTTTTAAATAGTAACTATTTCTTTTAAGTGTTATTTGATATAAAGTTATTTCATAAACAAAGTGATTTTTTATTGATTTATCTTCATTTGAATCGATAAAGTATACTAAAAATAAATGTAACCCTTTTTGTATATCACTTCAAACAAAAGAAATAAATTCCAAAAATCAAAAAAAAATGTCGACATTGATAACGATATCATTACGGGGGGTGGGGGGTGGGGGCGGAGTTCGAGGGATGGTAACGTATGATATCGTAAGGAAGGAGGGTTGTCATCAAAAAGTTGGATCAAAAAGTTGATAGCGTTATTATATGTGCACAGCCCCTAAGTCAATAAACGTCTTCTCTTAATAAGATTTGTTTTCAAGAATCTCTAGACTCGGTTATTTCGCAATTTTTAAAATAAATACTCATCCTCTTGACGTCTATTTCCTCGTTATAAAACCTCTTTATAATTCTAAAGCGTCGTGTACAGGGCCTGTAGAAATGACGTTATAAGTTCTCCGAGAGTGCCTTTTGAAAACGCGTTCATTTTTACCTATATTTCCTTTCGTCCTTTTCCTCCTTACTGGTTTTAAAGAGTTGGTTGCAGCCATGTCTCATTCACAAAATAATAAATGCCTTTTCCAATTAAGAAATGGATCTCTTCCTGAAACTTATTTTTTGCTCAACCTGAATGGATCGGGTTTATTTGAAAAGGATTCTAACGACAGCGAGTGTGATCTCTTACTCATGTTTTTACAAAGGTTGAAAATATTTATGAAACGTTTTGCTACTAACACGGCAAACTTTTCTGTAACTTTTATCGAAGTTTCTCTAAAGAGGGCAACTTAAGAGCCCACACTAGTCACTCGGAAAAAGTCGAACGCTAATGCTAAGTCTATGAGAGCGTTATTTTCAAATATTTCACTCAAATTTTAATATTATTGAATGATTTTTTTTTTTTTTCTTTTTCGATTTCGGTTTCAGATTCTTTTTAAAAAATTACTATTACTTTCGGAATCGATTAGAACCGGTTCCGAAATTGAAACTATCCTAATATAAAAGAACTGTAACCAAAATCGAAAAAGGTAAAACTAGCCCGATTGTAGATCGTCCTCAGCTATCCTATGCAAAAAAAAAAAAAAAAAAAAAAAAAAAAAAAAAATCATTCAAAAATATTAACCCTTAAATGCCTGGTGTTGCTTTTCGACAACATACCCAATTTAGGCTCTAAAATACTATTGAAGTTATAATGCCAAATGTTGCCAATAAAATGCATTCTGAAAATATTATTAAATCGATTTTCAACATGTAGATGGCAACATTTGTGCTGTTTAAGAATAAAGATAGATTTATTTTTTCAATCGTTGCTACTTGTTCTTTTTGTTTTGTTTGGAAGCTTGCGAAATACCCTATTTTGACCTGCAGTGATCCAGTAAAATTTATTTCTTATTACAGTTCCTAAAATTCTTGTGTGTTTAATATTATAGAATTTTATCAAGGGAAATTATTTTTTCAATTAAACACCAGTATTGCCGATGAGTAACAAAGTGTTTTTTAGCCGTAAACTATACTTAAAACAAAATATGATTTTTTAAAAGTATTTTTCACATAATTTATTTAAAAAATGAAAGCCGAAAAACATTGTTACAATGATTTTTGAAAAATCAGGTATTTAAGAGTTAAAATTGGATCGAGAAATTTGAAAGTAACGCTCCCATAGACTTACCATTAGCGTTCGACTTTTTCCGAGTGACTAGTGTGGGCTCTTAATGACTCTATTTCTGCGAAAATAAAAGAACCAATCTGAAATGGTACGTCCAACATGACCCATGAGGTGCGTTCGTCCTCTAACTCGTTTTATAAAGAGCCAGATTTGGGTGCCTAGCGGTTGCACTCTTAGGCAAAAATGCACGAATACAAAATGGATGACGATTCGGTCATGCGGAAATAATCGGACTCCCTCTTCAATAGGAGGTCACCACCCTGGCAACCTAGAATCACAACCTATCATGGAATAGCATTGAATTCAGGACGTAGGATTGAATAGGATGAAGAAAACTTTTATTCATCTCTTTTAAGTTTTGATTTGATTTTCATCCAATCTGAAAGAATTCGACACCCTTCTGAACCATTTTGCGCTGATCTGTGGGGACAGACGGACGGACCAGACGACGACGTATTGATATAATTACGAACGTACCTAAAAAGGAAAGATAAGATGAAATAATATAGTTTTTCATCTTTATCGTAATGTTGTAGCTACACTGTAAAAATATTCCGTTAAAATACGGAAATTGCACTGGCAATCGAGACGTCAATACTATTTCCGTACTTTAACGGAATTCTTTTCAGTAAATTCCAGAAGAAATTCCGTTTTTTCTCAAAATTTACGAAAAATATTCCGTTAAAATACGAAAATAGTACTGGCGTCTCGATTGCCAGTGCAATTTCCGTATTTTAACGGAATATTTTTTACGATGTATGAATGAATCTTTAAAAAATTTTTAATGGAATTTTTATTAAAACGAAATTGGATAACGGCGTTCAGCGATATTAACGTGTCCTATAGGCCTTCTCTCTCACACACGTGAAACACACACACACACGCGCCTGGTGTCCCAAAAGAAATGAAAAGCGCTTTAATATTTTGCATATTGGAGATCATAGAGTAAAGAGAAAGAGATGAGGTGTGGTGGCTGGGGAGGATGCTAAAAACGTAATCCTAAAACCCGCTACATTCGGCCCAAACACAACCACGTGCTTTCGCAAAAAAGAAGAAAACTTTTAGTAATACAGTTTTTAATTCGTAATACAATGAAATAGTACTTAAATATAAGCAGATCATTTTCATTTAGAGGAAAAATTGCACAGGAGATGTCAAAGAATTCGTCCCTGTTCCACGAGCTTGTTTTGTTTGGGCCGAAAGAGGGCATTTAAATTTGAGTAAACGCGATCCCATTGCATGCCGTACTTTTAAGATATACTGCATCTCCATCTTCTCTTTCCTCCATGATTGGAGATCAGTAGGCCATGTAAATAGTAAACCCCCCCCCGCCCCCCCCCCCAGAAAAAAAAGAAAATAATGATTTTGTTAATTTTCCGTTCATTTTCAAAAGTTATCTATTTTAAATTTGTATATCCGCCTTCCTCCCATAAAGAAAAGGGGCCCATTAGAAATTTTTCCCATTATAGGCTACAACTTTTTGATGCAATTTACTTTTTTTTAAATTCTAAATATAACAAAAAAAATTTCACATTCAGTTATATTTAAATACATTTTTCTCTTGTCCTATATAGGTGAGGCTTTCGGCTAATTGATTCTATTAAAATCTGCAGCCTGTTTGTATTCCACAGGTATACTCCTTCTAGAATATGAAACATTAGATCAAATCCAGTTATCCAAGCGAATCTAAGGCTATCCTATAAGCTTTCCGAATATTAAAATTCGATTAGTTTCCGATATATTAATTTTTTCATAACTTTTATCGAAGTTTCTCAAAAGAGGGCAACTAAAGTATTCTATTTTTGTGAAAAAAAAAAAAAAAAATGAATGAAAAGCTTAAATAATGGGTTATCGTTTGCTATCGAAAATAGAGAACAAATATCTTTGCAAAATTTTTATTTTCTTTGAATAAATGAACACATTTAATTATTCTTAGCATACATTCTTTTTTTTTAATGTAAAAAATACCATATGACTATTGTATGCAACAACTTTTTTATGTTATATACTTTTTTTTTAAATTCTAAATATAACAAAACAAAAAAAATCACATTCAAGTATTTTTAAATATATTTTTCTCTTTTCATATATAGGTAGGGCTTTCGCCTAATCGATTCTATTAAAATCTGCAGTCTGTTTGTATTCCACAGGTATTCCTCAAAGAATATGAAACGTTAGATCAAATCTAGTTATCCAAGTACATCTAAGGCTGTCACATACATAGATTAACATACAAGATGGGGCATTTACGTCCAAATCTGTAATGGCAACAATACTAGCGTCACTATCGACAAGGGAGTATAAATATTATTGAATTGATTGTACGTTATTTACATTAAAACAATCTTTTTATTTTATCTGTGATGAAGTGAAAATGCGTAAATTTTAAAAGATTATTGTAACGATTGTTTAATACGTTAAACAATCAATTAATTAATTAATAAAACAATAAATTAATAAAACATCGGGTATAAAAATTTCCCAACCAAATGGGAATTATGAAATTTTCTGGTACTTGTAGAGTGCAATATTTCGTATATTTTTATATCACACCATTGCTTTTGATATATAGCATTCAAGACGAAAATTTTTCCCTTGTTTTTCATCGCACTTAGATCGTTCATTCATCATGTAAAAAAATAAATAAATAAAATGCATATATCCGTGCATGAACATAGAATAGACATTAGATATATAAAATAGAATATTTGTTGTATGTTTATGTATCGGTGTAAGATTCTATTGAAAACGTAGACATGCACCATTAGAAAAAGAAAAATTACAATAAGGTAGATGCTCAATAACAAAAATATTACAAGAATGGGGAGTTTCTTCCCCATTGTCACTAAAGGCGCTACGATCGCAATCCCATTACCATTACGCTCTATGCGAGTATCCGATCTTGTATGTTAATCTATGGTCCTATAAGCTGTCTGAAAATTAAAATTCGATTAGTTTTCGATATATTAATTTTTTTATAACTTTTATCGTTTCTCTAAAGAGGGCAACTAAAGTATTCTATTTTTGTGGAAAAAAAAAAAAAAATGAATGAAAAGTTTAAATAATGGATTATCGTCTGCTATCGAAAATAGAGAACAAATATCTTGGTAAAATTTTTGTTTTCTTTGAATAAATGAACCCATTTCATTATTCTTAGCATACATTCTTAAAAAAAATTTAAAAAATCTTCCACATTTAATAAAATTATTATAAAAAATGGGAAACATTTTAATATTATGGATCCATGTGAAATAATATATTCCGAATAATATTTAAAATCTAAATATATATAGATTATGCTATCGGAATTCTCCTCCGTCATGTTAAGTCTATGGACTTTGGATGCATACGCATATTTAAAATATCTTCTTGGGAAATTCCTATTTTTAACCTCTTTTTTCTGTGTACTATTCTTAAAAGATGTCTTTTTTTTTCTTAGTTTTCAAACGATTTCTAAAATCTAGGCTGAATTGAATATTTTGTGTGTTCAAAGCGGGCGAACTGGGAGTAAGATGTTAACACTTCCTATAAAATGAAGTCTATAGTTTAGAAGCATTTTGCGAACTAAGAAGAAAAGAGAGATCTCTTAGGAAGTGTACAGAAAAAATAGAAGTTAAAAATATGAATTTCCCGAGGAGATATTTTAAATAGTCGAATGCATCCAATGCCCCTATAGACTTTACGTGAGTGGGAGGAAATCGGAAGCTGAGTGACCAGCCCCCTTAATATACGTACAAGAGCACAGGATTAGATATAAAATGGTTTTGTCCAAACCATAAGAATCCACCCGCACTCTACTGAACTGGGTGATACTCGCTTAGACGAATTATATAACTAAACAAATATTAGCTTGTAATAATGGCAAATTTTAATCCAAAATCATCTCGACCTATGGTTTCCCCCGTGTTGCCATTTTCTTATAAAAGCATTCTACTAAAATTGTATCAAACTCACGTCATGTGCAAAATGCATCAGGTTGTAACGAAAGTTTTCCGCCACAGCTAATACGGTCTGTGCAAACAGTTCGCGTTGACGTGTTTGCTCCTATTTTGTCAAACGAATTTTGGCATTTGAAAGAAAGAGACTTGCTGTATAACACTGTGTTGTGAAATTTGTAAAAAAAATATCGTTATCTTTAAGTACAGGGTGTCTGAAATGGAACTATCACGCTACCAGATTAGAACCATCATTTGCTTCCAGTTCTGTTGCAAACAGTCAGCTACAGGATGTCACCAAGCCGCTATCAGATTCACCGACTTTTCGAGCAACCAACTTTACAGCCGATTTTAACCCCAACTTTTTCTAGTTGAAAGGGAGAAAAAGGTTACAATTGTCTTTGCTAAAGTTGGAGGAAAACCCGGGAAAACCAGTACTACTAGTACCAGCCGTCAATATTTATCGCATTTTCGTATCAATAGCTTATCTCTGATTCGCTGAAATGTTGAAAGGTGGGAGGAAAAGTTGCGGCTAGGACAGACTTTTTTGCAGATAAAAAGTTGGGGATATTGCTGTTTGCTATCACACTGGGTGTCGAGACAACATTTCGCGAAAAGTTGGAGGAAATCAAGAGTTGGCTCAAAAATTGCTCGAAAAGTTGGTGAATCTGATAGCGGCTGTACGGCTTTAGGTACTAGCGTTATATCATATGACACTGTGAAGATTTGGCGGAATGGTGGTTATATATAAAATTACAGTTAATTATATATATTATAATTAGTATTATGTAATGGTGATTTGGCGGAAAACTTTCGTAACAACCTATTAATTTTCCTAATTTTCAGTTCATTTACATGGTATTATTTATTGCTTATAAAAAAAAATTTAAGAAAAAAAATATTATAAAATTTCACTGAATGTTGAATTAAATTAGTTTTTTCTTTGTTTTATAAAACGAACGATCGCATGCCACGCTGCAGGTTCTTACTTCAGCAGATAGTTTATTATAAAAATATAGTAAGTACTTTCAAGCTATACTGAAATGTATATGGCATACGAACGAAACTTTGTATTTAATCTTCTTCTTCGAGACGATGCTTCGTTGTAAAACATTTCATACGATATTTCGAATTCTAAATAAGGACTTTTTAATTGGATTTACTTTTCAGAAGTATAAGTACTTTAGCCTATTTTAAGTTTTCTTCAAAATACTGAGTTCTTTTCAGTACACGGAAAAGTTTGCTGTTATGATGTATGCGATGGTTCTATCATGAATTCACCCTTTAAATAGGGTATTTTTTTTTTCTCAGTTATTAACATTGTAAGTGCCAGATACCAGATCGACTTCTTTTTTTAACCCTATCGCGGTCGAATCGTTTTCTAGCGGATGGAAATTATGTTTTTAATTAAAAAAATTGTTTTAAAATGAATTCAGAAAAAATGTTGAATTTTTAAAAAATCTTACTTTTATTACAAAATTGCAAACTAAACCTCGTATAAGGCTTACAAGCACTAAAGCTAATAAATGGTTTTTGAAAGCCTTCCAATCTAGTTCAAAAGTGTTTCTGAATTCGGTTTGTCTGTCTGTCTGTTTGCTTGTGCTTTAATTCTCGTCAATGATTCGGATTAGATGCTGTATATGGCGGCTGCATCTGTTCCAATGATTCAGATTGCCGTGAACTTTTCCTATGTTATTGCAGATTAGTATAGAATATTGGGTATTAAAAATGAAATGTGTAGCATGTATACTTCGTTGACAGACAAAAGAATACATGAGGGTCTATGAGAGAAATTCGTGTGCAGTGCCTTTTATGGATGTTACGCTATTTCAGACATAATGAGATGGATATGCATGACTGAGATAGACAACAACGTGCTTTTTCAGGAGTATAGAATGATGTTTTGTAGCTGCTCATTGACAAAACCGGCACAACGTCGCGCGGGGCCTGGCAAAGAATTTAGTGGGGCCCAACCTATACTGAAATACTGGACAAAAAAATATTTTTAAATCGTATAAATATCATAGAATAATATATAAAATAGATAGTAATAAATATAAAGTAAAAAAAAAAACCCTGCTATCATTAAAATTCACAAAAATATAGAAAATATATGTATTTTAAATGCACTAAAAAGTAGAAAAGTCTTAAAAAACACAAAAATGCGCGGAATTTAAGTTAAATCACGAGCTCGATTATGGAAGATTGATGGATTTAAATGGGATTTTCACCCCATTAGCCAGATAGTGTCAAGTTGGCTTCCTATAGGGCAACTTATTTTTATCGCCAAATTGAGCGATATTTCGGCAAGTTGGCCAAAATTGGACACTGTTGTGGTAACCTTGTTTTTTTTTTTTTCCTCAACAAATACCCATTGTTGAAGGTGAAACTGATTTCTCTACAGGAAATAAAACTATACTGAGTAACCATTAAGTAAATTTGCCCTCCTTAGGAATCGAATTTTTAAAAAATTAATGCCTAATGCATGTATTGCCCTCAGGAATACATACACAGTGAAACCTCCCTGAAGCGACTACCTTCCGTTCCCATAAAAATGGGTCGCTCCGAGAGGTGGTCTCTTCATGGAGGTCCTGTTTCAATCGAGATTTTAATGGTTGAAAAAAGGTAACAACGCTACTAAAATTTATTTTTCACATTAGGATAAAATATAAAAATTTAAGTATATAAAAAAAAGTTAATTGCATAAGTTAATGACTACAGAGTTTAAAAATGAATACATTGGCGTTTGCGTTGATATTTAGGTTTCATCTTTTATAACTTTTATTTCCGCGTCCTTTCGAAGTTCAGTCAATCAATGCAATTTTTTTTCGACGGCAGCAAATCATGACGATTTCGTTCATTTATCTATTTCTTTGAGAGTTTCCTGACAGAATAGGACAGGGGAGTTTATCGAGCGTCATTCTTAATGTGGTCATCCGAGTTCAATTCATTGCCTAAAAAGGCACAAAGGGGTTTAAAATACTTAAAAGTTACAAGAATTTAAAAAAAATCTAAACTTAGTTTAGAAGTTGGATGAATAATGCACCCTGCGGAATTATTTTTCTAATAAAATCTTCTTCAAGCGACCCGAAAAAAAAGACGGAATTGGTTTCATTTTCTTCCAAGAAATGGGTTCCTCATGGAGGGAGTTTCACTGGGAGGGTCTCTGAAGGGAGGTAAAATGAGTATTGAGCCTATGGGAATCCATTTCGTTCCATGAAAAAATGATCGTTCAGGGAGTTGGTCGCACTGTACATTCCAAAATTTAAATGTCTATGTAAACAAGAACTGGGTGAAAAATGAGTCACAAGATTTCACTGCCACATATAAACAGAATTGTAAGTTTTAAAAAAAGCATGTAATAATAAAATGTATAAAAAATACCACTACTTTCATATTTAACGTGCATCATTATTTTTAATTTCGCAAAATCTTATAGCCTTTATTATACTTTAAATATTTATTTTCTGCGTTCATGGCCACTTTCATCAAACCTATACATTTGCCGACCATTATATCACTTTACCATTATACTCCCCCCCCCCCCGACCATTACACCACTTTGCCTCCAACATCGTTAAGTTGATACACACTTTTTTTCAATACGAAGAAACATTTAAAACATATCTAGAGAAAAAACATTATTATTTTACACAGAGAAAACGTTATTTCGAATTCCATAGATATTCCATAAAGACACCTAACAAGACTCCAATGGGCGCCGGACCCTGGGCAGTTGCCCCGTTTGCCCGATGGTTACGCCAGCGCTGTATTATTTACAGAAGATAATTTACTTACATTAGGATCTACCTATCATAATTTCAAAATATTCCGCCAGAAGGGGGGCGCTGTAATAGCGATTTTTGTATAATTTTTTTCGATTTTTCGCAATTCTATTGTACATCGACGCGACGCCTCGATCAGCGATGGGAACTTCGCATCCTGCTAAGCCGACTCTTCGCAAACAGCTGATGTATAACAGAATAAGGAAAAACTATAGATTTTAATAAATGTCATGATCGAGATGAACTCGTGTTGACCTCCGGATTCATTGGCTGAAGCAGGAAATTAAGATAAAAATCAAAGTTGGTATGTTATTCAACTAATAATATTTGTTTGTTGTATTTGTAACTCCTTTTTGAAATATTAAGATGTATAAGACAGACGGAAGTTTTGAGATCGGCATATCGAACAAGTATAAACATGTTTTTCGGGATCTCTGACCCCTAAAACGTGTCAATTCGTCGAAAACCGGAAGTTGAAAAACATCTCGATTACAATACTTTTTTCGGTTAGCCGGGCGCCAGTTTTATATATGCATGTATACACACATATACACACATATATGTATATGTACACACACATACCGGGTGTCCCAAAAAGGACTGACTGATTTTAAAATTCAATAACTTGCAAACGGTAACAGATATTTAAAAAATTCTTGCAGGAGGGTTATGCATAACGTCAAAAGTTTTTTTACAGTGATTTTCAATTTTAGTTCGAATTACAAATAATAGATGGCGCTGCGATCAATAGACGCTGAATTCAGGCTCGATTTTTGGTACTTCGTGGCCCGGATAATACATTTCCATCTCCTTTTTCAGCATGGAACAAGAGAAAGGACCAGATATCGAGCCTGTATTTAGCGACTATTGCTTACAGCGCCATCTATTGTTTGTAATTCGAACTAAAATCGAAAATCACTGTAATAAAACTTTTGACCTTATGCATAACCCTCCTGCAAGAATTTTTTAAATATCTGTCACCGTTTGCAAGTTATTGAATTTTAAAATCAGTCAGTCCTTTTTGGGACACCCGGTATATACATACATGTGTATATATACCGGGTGTCCCAAAAAGGACTGACTGATTTTAAAATTCAATAACTTGCAAACGGTGACAGATATTTAAAAAATTCTTGCAGGAGGCTTATGCATAAGGTCAAAAGTTTTTTTACAGTGATTTTCAATTTTAGTTCGAATTACAAACAATAGATGGCGCTGCGATCAATAGACGCTGAATTCAGGCTCGATTTTGGGTACTTCGTGGCCCGGATAATACATTTCCATCTCCTTTTTCAGCATGGAACAAGAGAAAGGACCAGAAATCGAGCCTGTATTTAGCGACTATTGCTTACAGCGCCATCTATTGTTTGCAATTCGAACTAAAATCGAAAATCACCGTAATAAAACTTTTGACTTTATGCATAACCCTCCTGCAAGAATTTTTTAAATATCTGTCACCGTTTGCAAGTTATTGAATTTTAAAATCAGTCAGTCCTTTTTGGGACACCCGGTATATAGGTTATATATACATATATATGTATATATTACACTGGCGCCCGGCTAACCGAAAAGTACCATTTTTTCTTTAGAAAGAAGACGCTAATAATTAATTTAACACTAAAAATTAAGTTTCTTAAACGTAACTTTATTTACTTAAAAATTATAACTTTTCGTAAAAAGTATTAAAAGTCAACATTTTATTCGAATTTTATAACGCTCGTTTTAATTTTTTTTGTTTTTCTTTTTTCAAACTTTGACACTAATTTAAGTATCGGTATTATGTATTTTAGCATACATAAACATTTCTTTGTTGTGTAAGTATCTATTGAATAATTACTGAAAGATAATAATTTTCTTTGATACATTAATTGAAGCATACCGTGCAACCATTTTCGGTTGACAGTCAGGAAATTAAAAATTCGAGCCCGTTCCTAACGTACCGCTGCAACAAGAACAAAAGAACAAAAGTGCTTAAGAATATGTTCTATAAATATTTAAAAAGGGATTTAGTCTTATCGGAGAATTAGCGACTGAACAAATATTTTATGAATAAATGAATAAATATGAGGTGTCGATGATGAATTATGAATATATGTTGCCCGAATTTTAACATAGTCATTCATCTCTTTTTTTCTTAAAAAGTATAACGTGATACAAAATCTACAAAGGTATTTTTCAATTTATAGCTAAACAAAATATATTTAAATGCGTTCCTTTTAAAAATTGTAAATAAATATATATATATTTAAAAGAAAGTTAAATAACAAAATTTGAAAAAGACATCGAGAATTTTAAATGCACAGGATAAAATATTTTGGAAATCAATATAAAGATATTTTCTGTAATAAACGAAAATACATTTTAAACATACTTTATCATTTTAGGTAGATTTCGTATGAAATACTACCTATTACACTCTTCCCTATGTTGGAATTTCTGAAAAAAATTTGCAGATCTACACCGGTCATGATCCCTAGAACCCAAAACCACCCTCAGTATAAAACTTTATCTATCTATCTATCTATCTATCTATTTATCTATCTATCTATCTATATATATATATATACAGGGTGTCCCAGAAGTAATGGGACAAAATTTAAGGAGAGGTAGGGGACATCACAAGGATTCAGATTTGCATAGCAACCAGGGTCGGAAACGCTTTCCTGTCGCGGTAGTGACGACACAAAACACAAGAAAGAAAGGACACGAACAGGGAGAGAAAACATGTTTATTATTCTTAGTACTGCAAAAATGCCGGGAAGTGTTGGGGAACTTGTTGCACGCATCGTGGCAGCTGCTGGGGAAGTCCGGGGCACTCCCAGTATTTTCGAGAACATTAGATCTTCCATACGCCGGAGATGCGCTTCCATGCATCACTGCCCGGGGTCGTAATTTCGAACACCTACTTTGATGACGATCGTTGTCCCTTTAATGTTCTTCATTCTTAGTTTTTTGATGTACTAAGGATAATAAACATGTTTTCTCCTCTTATTCGTATCATGTGTTTCTTGTGTTTTGTGTCGTCACTACCGCGCCAGGAAAGCGTTTCCGACTCTGGGTTGCTATGCAAATCTGAATCCTTGTGATATGCCCTACCTCCCCTTAAAGTTTGTCCCATTACTTCTGGAACACCCTGTTTATATATAACTTTCTTCTGGACACGATAACAGCCATAATTCTGCACAGATCTCTTCCAAACTGATACATAAAATCAAAGGGCATAAAATCGCGGTCAAGTTCGTGAATGCGCTAAATCGGACCAAGGGGATGGAAATAGGGAGGGGTTTTGTGAAAACCGGAAAAACCCCATAACTTTTTAATTTTTGTACATATCAAATCAGCTTAAAGTTTTTATTACTTCTAAAAATTGGGCCAAAAATTTATGTATCACAGATTTTGGATAAAATTAAAAATGGGCTCAAGGGGTGCAAAAAATAGGGTTTTAGGGAGAAATTTCATAACTTCGCCAATTCTCAAGATATCAAATCCAATTAAATTTATTATAAATCTTCTTATCTACATTATCTAAATTATCTACAACTTTTATACGGACAAGTTTTTGATAGGAACAATTCGTACAAAAAAAATTTAAAAACGAAAACAAAAAGGGGGAGTTGAAGAAGAAAAAAATCCATAACTTCGTTAATTCAGAAGATATAAAATTCGCATGAATTTATTACATATCTTCTTAATATTGTCTACAACATTTATATTTACAAATTTTTGATAGGACCAATTCTTACAGCAAAAACAAATTAAAAATACATAGCGGTTGAAGAAAAAAATCATCGTATTAAGGCTGTATTCAAATCCAAACTGCTTATTTTCTGACTAATTTTTAAATTCATTTTTGCTCTCAAACGCATCCAATGGGTAGATTCTCTTATTCAGAAACTATATAATGTACCGTAATGATCAATTTTTTGATAGAGGCAGAATATATTTCAAAAAATGATGTCAAAGTGGGCATTTTGAACCGAATTTCCCGAAGCGATTGTGTTACAAACGAAAAATATTGTCCTACTGTGAAAATAATTGTTTATAAATCAAGGTTTAATTAATTAAACGATAAATAGAAACACAGATCTCTTATAAATTTCTTCAAAAATTACGTGAGTAAATTTAATATTTTTTCTATTAAAAATGAATCTGAAAATGTGCCAGAAAATTTCGAGTTGTTGAGCATGGAAAAGTATGTTTTTGAATACCGCCTTAACATGATTCTGATAAAATCAGCTCGTATGTAAAAATGAAATAAAAACTCGTCAAAAGCGGTCAGATAAAATTGTTAAAGTGGGTTTATCACTAATCAATATTTAGTTTTTGTTGGTGAATGTGTACTTAACTTTGAAATCTACCTCCGCCTGTAGGCCGGGCCGGCAGGGATTTTTTATCTTTTGTTGAACTTTCCTCCAAAATTTACGTTTGTCGTCAAGTGACATTCGATAATCAAAAAGTATCGAAATATTTTGTCATTATTGGCTAAAAATTATGACCTCTTTAAACTTGGTTCTTTTGACAGAACGATTTGATTGAATGTACCGCGCTACTGGGTGCCACTTATTTCAAACGTTTTTTAAGGAACCATTTTCTTCTCCAAAGCCGATATCGTTAGATTTCCTCTATTCTATATGTTCACTTAGTTGATGTATGTTATTGAGGTTTACCATAGAAAGTTCGGTATTGAAATGGAAGTGTATAGCATCTACAGTTCGTTTACAGATACGCTCAAAAGAATGGCGTTATAGTATGGACTAGAGAAACATCGTTTGCAATGTATTTTAATGGTGTTATTTTATTTCAAAACTATTGAAATTGATATGTATACATATATATGAAATAATAAAAAATTTTCGCCTTTTACCTTACTTAATTTATTCCAAATTCTTATAATATCTACCTTTCTTACCTATCTTTTAATAATATCTTAAATATCCTTTATATTTTAATCCCATGCCTTTAATTCAGCGCATTCTTTTATTTCTTATTCTAAAAACCTTAACCTGTTAATAACTACCTTTATTTGTAAAAAACACACTAATTTACTTTATTCTTGCATATTTTGAGACATTAAATTCATATTTCTTCAGAATGTTTATTAATACCATTTTATCTTTTATTAAAATATTATTCGATGTCTCATGGCGCTTTGGAAGTATTTCCCGCCCTAATCTCTTTTTCTTTTTAAACTTTCCGCATTTAAGTAAAGAGTTCTGTTTCTAAGTCAAGTTTCCCCGTCTTTTTCCTTGTTTTCGTTCTATCGCTTAGCGCGCCCTCTCCTCTCGTCCCCCTAATTTACTGTGGATTGGCTCGACCGTAGAACAATTCAGTGTAACTTTCCCCGTTCTTTTAATATTTATACAGCTTAAGCTGACTTGAGAGAGAAGATTTGTACGCTTTTTGTCTTTTTTACAAAATCCTGTTATTTAATATCTATTTATATAAAATCCAAGTCTCTGTGTGTTCTTCACAATTCCGGTTGGACCACCTCATTAATCGCGGCCATGTCACGCTTCCTATGGAGAAATTGGTATCAGTTTCAATAATGAGTAATTTTTGACAAGTACTCATACAGGGTTACTACAATAGCGCCAAATTTTGACCAATTCGGCAAATTATCTCCAAATTTGGCGAAATACCGCCATATTTGGCGACAAAAATAAGTTGCCGTATATGAAACCAATTTGGCGATAGCTGACTAATTTAGCGCATTTAAGGGTTTTTCTTTTTCAGAGTCTGTGGGTCAGAATTTAAAGTGTAATATATGAAAACGTACGTCTCCATCTTCATCCCGATGCTACTAATAAAATAACCGCCATTACATGTCGCTGTACTATCTGAGCTCCTAACTATCCGATTTAAATGTGCTTTACATCACCGGATGCAGAAATTAAATTTTCGGTACTTTTCCAGTATAGGGGCCTTTACGAAATAGAGAAAACTGCCTCGGCGAAGAAGGAAATTTGGCAACATATAGTTTGGCAATCTATTCACTGTTTCATTTTATATACCCATGCATTTTGTTTTCGATATTATACAATAATATTATTATACAATATTATTATACAATATTATACAATATTATTATACAATAATATTATACAATATTATACAACATAAAGAAGCCATTTATCTAATTTTATGCAGAAATAGAAGCAATTTGTACATAAAAAACAACAATAATTTTTATTTAACTGAAATACATACATAAACAAACAAAAAATTTCATCAAGTTTGTTTTCATAATTGTTTATACCATTTGGCAACGAATCTCACTTTTTGATGCTCGAATTCCGCCAACCTTTAAAAACAAGAAAGAAAAAATCATGCGTCCAGCATAGATTATGAAACACTTTCCAACCCATTTAGGATAATGTAACAAAACTGCACCGTTTAAAAAATTATAATATTAAGTCTAATTCAGCCACATGGAAATGCATAACACTTTTCAAAACCCCATTTCAGCTGTTCTCATCTACAATCGGAAAATTATCTGAATTGTTTCATCAGCTCTGTATAGGATTTATAGATTTGTATGTATTAACGACGTGCATGCCAAAATTTTGTTCATGTAAGAAATACATAGAAATTTCCCTTCAGCCAGTTCCTCTAATAACGAGAATGGTACCTGAATACTTTTGTGCAGCCCTGTGTATGAGGTATAGAACTGATATATAACGAGTAACGTGCAAAAGGTTATCTAAATTTAAAAGCACATAACGAATTTGAAACTGCACACTCCAGCAATGATGACTCAAAGACAGTTCTGTAACCGATTTCTTTTGTGTGTCCCTGTACATGAATAATGCAATAAATAAAAAATGCTGTGAATTCCGTGTTCTAACGGGATCGTAGTGAAATTTAGTGATTTATATCAGTTTAAATACATTTGAAACAGCGTAATGTCTTTAAAATACTCTGCAAACGATTTTTAACCATCTACCATAATTTAATGGAATTCTTTTGGGTAGCCCTGCCAATGAAATATTAATTCACATGCTTTCTATGCAATACCAAACATGGTTAAGTGACCCTAAATATGGATTATCAATTGCATGAAAATCCGAGTATATTTATGGGAGTTAGAGCGTAGACAGACGGCCAGGCGGCCATACGGAGAGACGGACAGACAAACCGAATGCATAAACTCTTTTCAACTTTGTTGGTAAGTGTTAAAAAAACGCCAGGTCCCAAGAGTGGAAAATCCTGGAATAAAGTGGAAGTATTGTGGCCAAATTTTAACTTATCCTTAAATTTCATTTCTGATGTATTCATTACATACATAATTTTTCATAAATCTGTTTCGTTTTTAAAATGTGCAAAAACACATTATTGCTCATGTGTCGTATATATATATTTTTTTCGTCGTTTTCCGTCTTTTTTGGCGGGCTATCTGTCTAGTATATAATATTAATGATGCATTTTTGCATAAAAGTACAACATCTATTGTCCCAAGATCTGACTATTTATAAAGCAAGTACAAACACACCTCCTTTGCCACGTTTCACGTACAATTTCTGACTTGCTTATCTTATTAAGCGGTGAAGCTTTGTTATAGTATCCTAAATGTGTCGATAAGTGTTTAACAACACTGGTCAACAAATTTGAACTTTTGCTCTGTCCTAAAACAGAAATTAGTTGTTTTTTATGCGGTTTTTTGTGCTGATTCCGAATCTAGTTTTAGATTTACTTCAGCAAGTCAAGTTTGAGAGATATTTGCATATTTCAATGGATGCAAATTTAGTAAATTTTATACAATTATTTGCAAATCTACGCTATAAAGCAATATCAGACAGGGTTTTTTGTTTTATGTTATGATTACTACCTGATTTACTCCACAGAAACGTTGTTTCTGAGATTATACTGACATCTGACTGTGAAATAGTGTACCTAATTTACATATTTTCATGTTTTTCTAATAACGTTTCTTGACGTTCAAATATTTCTGCCGCACGAGTACGCTAATATGTTTCTAAACCAGTTTTTAGAGCTGATTTCAGATCTTGTGTCTGTTTTCTTCTATCACGTCTAGTTTGAAAAAAGTGAAATTTTAGTTCTGGGTCAAAAAAGCTAGAAATAACTTTTTATGATACTTTGTATGATAAACTTCAACTAGTTGGGATAGATTCTACTACTTATTTTTTTTTTCGATTATATAAATTTTTGTTTATGTCTCTGATATGAATCTTACCTTGTTCACCTTCTTGTCAATGAATGACACCCCCCTAAAAATAATCTTATATCAATTATCAAATCCGTGTTAATCTCGTGCAAAAGTAGAAATTCATCTTACTCAAAAACTAGACATGACATGAGAAAACAGACTGCAGATTTGAAATCAGCGTAAAAATCTAGTCTAGAAAAACATTACGTCCATTCTGTGGCAACTGTTTTAAACTTGATAGTGATATAAACATGACACCATTCAAAAATATGTAAATGAGGCTTAATAACTGATAAATAAATGTTAAGAATATGCAAATCGTGACCTTTATCTGAAGCAAATAGTCAAGTAGTCATTATCTAGAAAATGTAATGAGATGTGACCTATATTGAATCTGAAATTTCCATAAAATAGCACAAAAAAGCTTAAATTTGCATAAATTTGAATATGCAAATTTCTCAAAACCTGGACCACCGAGAGATAAACGGAAAGCATATTCGGAATCAGCGTCAAAAACTGATCTAGAATCAAACAATTTTAGTTCTAGGACAAAACCATGCTAGACGCATGAATTTTCTTTCTTGCTCTGTTGTGGTTCAAGTCTCAATTGTTTTATCCCTTTTATGTTTGAGATGCTCAGAAATGAAAGATGATTTCATGACAGAGTGAGTGACACCCAAAAAATATTCCGACAAGCAAAAGATTTTTTCCTAACTCTTGTCTTTGTAACAGTGCCCGATACATATTCCCAGAGAGAGAAAAAAAAACCTGTACATCATCTTATGATTCGTTATTTTCCTTCCACATCTAATCTAGTTCCATGTTCGTCTCTAAATGGGATTCATTTCCCAATCAATGAGATTTCTTCCGGTTCCATTTACGGGAAAAAGTACTTACGCCGCGCCGTCCCAAAATAGCTTA
Organism: Maratus speciosus; assembly: GCA_963932465.1. NCBI lineage: Eukaryota > Metazoa > Arthropoda > Arachnida > Araneae > Salticidae > Maratus > Maratus speciosus. Next base: position 6,471,565 of record OZ010789.1, read on the forward strand.
TTCTTAATACGCTTCTGTTAGGCAGCTTTTAAAACTCATTTTCACCATTGAGTGATTTAAAAGGATTATGAGGTAATTTGAAAGAAAATTATGATTTAATGGCAGAGGCATTTTAGAAAGTAAAAGTATTACCTATAGACTTGCAAAAGAAGACATTCGTAAAGGGCGGAATCTTTTGTAAAGGAAGCCTTTTTACACTCTTTTGTTCAGACCAACTTGCTTCTATCTTTACAAGAAGAACGTATTGGATTCGTGAAAATTTTTTTGACTTCCGGTTTTTGATGGATCGACACGCTTTAGAAGCGCCTGAACACGACTGCATGGTTTTTAGAAAATGTCTGTCTGTGAGTCTGTAAGTCTGTATAAGACAAAAATTTTGTGGGCGCTCTCTCTTAAGAGCTCATGCGCGGAATTTTAGAAAACATTAGATTCAGTTAGAACTTGATATAAACGGGTGGTGAATACTTTTTGATGTAAATCACCCTGCTAGGCTGCATTTTTCACAATTTTCACAATAGCTTTATCTCAATAACTACTCCACGGATTTTCATATAACTTCAGTTTCAGTGAGTCCTTGATATAATTTGATGCTGATTACTTTTTGGTGAAAATTGCCCAAGTAGGTGTTGCTGCTATTCTGTATTATTCATGATGATCGCAATAGCTCTATCTCAAGAACAAGAACTAATGCACGAATTTTGATACAACTTCAGATTCAGTGAATCCATGATGTAAATGAGTGCTTTTTAGTTTTTGGTGTCAATCGCTCCACAAGTGGCACTGCTGTGCAGAATATTTTACGATTTCCGCAATAGCTCTATCTCAAAAACTTATGCACGGATTTTCATCCAACTTCAGATTGATGATAACAGCTGTTGGGTGATTAACACTAAAACCTAATCAGCAACTCATTATACATAGAACATAGTTCTATCTCAAAAAGTACTGCGCGGATTTTCACCTAAAAATTCACGAAAATCGTGAGAAATCCTGTATAGCAGCGCCATCTATTAGGCAATTCACACCAAAACCTAATCAGCAACTACTTGTGTTAATGTCTAACTGACTATGAATTTAGATGAAAATCCGTTCATTAATTATTGAGATAGAACTATTGTGGAAAATCGTGAATGCTAGCTATCCTACATTAGAGAGAGATTGGACATTGAAGAAATGTCCACCATTTTCATTACAAAGTAGATGGAACGCCGTACAACGCAATGCATTTTCATCAGCGTCTAACACTTTTTAATCTATTATGAAAATTTCCTTTTATATGCCTTCAAAGAGTCTTTCAGAACATAAATATGAGCACATTTCCATTTTAATGAATAAGAATTCTCAGAAAATGCATTTTTTACTCTATTTTTTTTTTTTTACTAATTAAAATAGTGGGTAGAGGAAGATAGGGCATGTAAGAACTTTATTGTAATTTCGCAATATTTGAGAAAATAATTTTTAACGATTATCAGATAGAAAATGAACTATGGAATTCAATTTTTTAAAACTATCTATAATTTATTACGCATTTTAGAACAAGAGTAATTATTATAATTTTCACCCTATTCGCGTTGATAATTTCATGAACAATAAAATTTGAACATATCCTATACCAGTCCTATTTAACTATGTATGGGATTCAAAGTTTATTTAATATGTGCACTGAAAATATATTTTATGATAAGTTTCTTATGTATTGCTACTTCTCTTTGATATTCTTTTTAAATACAGAAGTCTGGTAAATATATAGTATTAGAATGAGTATTGTTATCAAAACATTAAATGAAAATTTAGAAAAAATATTAAATAGGGGAACTGCTGGTAAAAGAAACAAATAAAAAATATGAAAAACAAATTCTATAAATAAATCAAAATCCGATAACTAAGTAAAATCGCACTGCTACGTAGCGTAAAACAGCTGAGTGAAAAAAAAATGCATTTTCTGAGAATTCTCACTCATTAAAATGGAAATGTGCTTATATTTATGTTCCGAAAGATTCTTTGAAGGCATATAAAATGAAATTTTCATAATTTTAATAGAGTAAAAAGTGTTAGACGCTGATAAAAATGCATTACATTATACGGCGTTCCATCTACTTTGTAACGAAAATGGCGGACATTTCTTCAATGTCCAATCTCTCTCTAATGTAGGATCTCTAGTGAATGCGGCCTAGAAGCGCTACCTTTAAGGGTCTAACTGAATCTAAAGTTTCATTAAATTCCGTGCATGAGTGCTTGAGATAGAGCTCCCACAAAATTTGTGTCACACAATCACAGTTCTGTAAAAACATGTTTTTCAGGATCTCTAACCCCTAAAACGTATAAATCCATCGAAAACTGGAAGTCGAAATTTTTCACAAATCCAATACTTTCTTCTTGTAAAAATAAAAGAAAGTGAAAACGCAACGTCAGCGTAACAATGTTCTTGGGAACACCAACATCTAGGAAAATATAATAACTAGAAAACAGGAATTCTGCTTTTTCAGAATTCAGTGTTGCCCCCGATGAAAATAAAAATATATGTATATACTAGCGAACTTGCCCGGCGTTGCCCGGGTACGTCAAAAAACAGCAGGAATTACGAAAAAGCTCTGAAAATCAGAATAAGATATCGCGAAAAATTTTTAAATCGCTTCTCAAATTTTTAAAAGAGAAAAAAAAATTATATATTGTGTTCGAAGATTGCAAGTTGATTCCCTTCACTAATGTGGAAAAATAGTAGCAAATCGCTAAAATGCACTAAAAATCACATACAAAATTCCCGAAAAATTCGAAAATTGCCATACGAAATCCGAATAAACTTTATTGAAATGAGGGCAGAATGTACTTTAGGTCAAAAATGGAATGTCAAAAAATTGCAGCATATCGCGAAGAAACGTAAAAATCGCATTAAAAATCACAAAAAGTTCAAAATTTACAATAATTGGAAAAAAGTTTCAAATCTAATTCCTTTGACCTGTGGGCTCTCTTAAAATTTATGTTTTGGAAATCATGCTAAGCATTAGATCATGTTACTTTTATTCGTAATTAATTTACTTGGACTCCCTTAAATATAAGTAATATAATCCCTTAAGTTAATATTAGTTTTTGTTGCATTAAAATATCACAATTTGTTGATTTTCTGTAAGCAAGTAAACCCTATTATTTTACAGTGGAAGTCTATGGGAATTTGGCGAAATATTAGAGATATGGCCAAGTTGGCGTCACTTTTGGCGACTCATTTTGGTCGCCAAATTTGGAGATATATCGCCAAGTTGGCGACAAACTTGGCGTTATTTGGCGACAGAATTGGATTCCCTACGATAACCCCCTTATAGGTATGGTGACGCATTACATGCTGTTCAATAATCGCATAAAAAATTCGCTTACAAAATTTACTATATTGGGTTAAGAAAGGAAACCGTATTCTTTTTCCTAATGTGGAAAAATCGAATTAATATAATCCCTTAAGTTAATATTAGTTTTTGTTGCATTAAAATATCTCAATTTGTTGATTTTCTGTAAGCAAGTAATCGATATTGGTTTGCAATGGAAGTCTATGAGAATTTGGTGAAATATTAGAGATATCGCCAAGTTGGCGTCACTTTTGGCGACTCATTTTGGTCGCCAAATTTGGCGATATACCGCCAAGTTGGCGACAAACTTGGCGGCATTTGGCGACAGAACTGTGTCCATCTACGGTAACCTCCTTATAGGTATGGAAATGCATTAAATGGTGTTCAATAATTGCATAAAAAATTCGCTAAAAATTCAAAAATCGCTGCACGATATCCGAATAAACTTTTTTGAAAAGAGAACAAAATTTACTATATTGGGTTAAAAGAAAGAAACCTTATTCTTCTCACTTATATGGAAAAATCGCCTCGAAACTTTAAAAAGTGCTAAAAATCGCATAAAGAATTAAATAAAAAAAATCTAATCAAAAAAACGAAAATCGGGCTTCGAGGTGCAAAACTTCATATATAGACGTACCTTTTCCCCAAATTTTGTAGCTCTACGTGCAGGTCTCTTCAGAACACCGTCGACACACTCACTCACTCACTCACACACAAACTTCTTTCTTTATTATTATAGAAGATTATATATAAATAGTACAAAACATATTTCAATTTTAAGACTTAAAACACACACTTTTATTTTATGTAAAATGACGTCATTCGCATCCGCTTAAGAATTACATATGGACGATCCACTCTTAAGCATCTACAGTAAAGCATGCATAGGGTGTCACTATCGCAATATAATACACAAATGCAGCAAAAAGATGCCGTCATTCAAGAAACTCGGCTACGATTCATAGGCCTTCATATGTTTGTAACATTAATATAGATAACTTAAAACTAAATATAGTTTATAATAGCTCCCTGTTTTAACAGAAATTATTCGTTTATATTTTTTCAAAATAGCACGTATTTTAATGACATTTTCTTTCGGTTGTTATGAGAAAAGGGCAACAAAAAGATGTAATTGTTATTCAACTACCTTCCTTTACTTTCTACATAAATGCAGTACTTGAGTTGCAAAAGTTAAACAAAGGGTGCTAAAAACTACAAAAAAAAAAGAATATTTCAAAAATCAATGGAGATACAGTTTCCAAACAAACTGCATTTAAAAGTACTTTTTTTCCCAATACGACGGTCTAAAAATTGAAAATGTGCGATGCTTAGAAATTTTTAAAAATGCTATAGAGTATTTAATGGTACAATGATACATCTGCTTTGTTTATTGCTGGCTTCAGTAAGGTACCGTTATTTTTTGCACACAAAATAAGCAGGGAGAAAGAAATAGCATGTCGTACCGGGGGCTAACAAGCAAAAATCTAGAGTAACATCTCCCATGTCACTCATGATTCCTAAAGACGTTCTTTATCTTACGAAACCAATCTATTTCGGCGATTCAAAGAAGTGTTTATAAAAATAAAGTTACTTTTGTTGCCACTGATTTTCGAACAATTTTTTGAGTGTTTTTACTTTCTTCTATCTTTACAAGAAGAAAGTATTGGATTCGTGAAAGTTTTCGACTTTCGGTTTTCGACGGATTGACACGTTTTAGGGGTCAGAGATCCCCAAAAAGATGTTTTTACAAAAGGTCTGTCTGTCTGTGCGTGACACAAATTTTGATCTCAAGAACTAATAAACGGAATTTAATAAAAATTTGTATTCAGGTAGTCCCTAATATAAATGAGTGCTGATTCGTTTTTGGTGTCAATCGCCCAACAGGTGGCGCTGCGATGCTACATTTTGCATGTTTTCCACGATTCTCGCAATAGCTCTATCTTAAGAAGTAATGCACGGATTTTAATCAAACTTCAGATTCCATAAGTCCTTGATATGAATTAGCGCTGATTACGTGTTGGTGTGAATCGCCCTACAGCTGGCGCTGCTGTGCTGCATTTTTCACGATTCCTGCAATAGCTCTATTTCAAGAACTCATGCACGAATTTTCATCTAGCTTCAGATTCAGTGAGACGTTGACACAAGTGGTTGCTGATTAGGTTTTGGTGTTGATCGCCCAATAGGTGTTGCTGCTAGGCTGCATTTTGCAGGATTGACACGATTTCAGCGATAGTCCTATCTCATGAACTCATTCACGGAATTTCCTATCTTCAGAATCCTCATGATGGGCATAGACTGCCATTTAATGTTGGCAGTGTGCAAGCGACTTTTGAAATATTAACATGCATGAGATAGAAGAAAGTTTTGGGATTGGTACAGTCGTGGAAAAAAAAAAAAGTAAACACCCCCTAGTAACTCCTTAACAAATTATCGTAGAAGAAAGTGACTGGTACCGAACGATTGGAAATAAAGTCTACTTTTAAATGATGTATATAAAATTTGTTTAGGGGGCCATCTACCTATTAAAACAAACCATAACTTTGTTTTTTTTCAATAGCAGTACACAATTCTGACAGCATAATTGAACCCATAACAGTATTGAAGCATAACAACACCCTTCAATTAGTCTAAAAACAAATTTTTATGTGATTCGTACCATAAGTTTCCGAGAAATTAATTATTTTAAAACGAGCGCATTTTATGGGCTGTATCCAAATTCAAGTTCGGTACTCGATTATTAACCGAGAGAGCTCCATTCTTGATCAAGGCAACTTGAGCAGTCAATTAAGCCTATTAGATTACAAGATAGCATAAGAAATTTCAAAATATTTAGTCACTTCTACCCTAGACGCCCCCTTAAACCGTCATTTTGCCGTTTTTTAAGCATCATTTAAAAACTGCTTGGAAGAAAAATGCGAAATTTTGGATTTCCATAAAGAACGACTTCGTAAATCTAAATCCATAAAAAAAAATTGTAGTTTGCAATTCATAATTTTTTCGAATATTAATTTCATAATTCATAATTCATATCAGAAAATCATAAAAATTGCAAATTCAACGTATTTATGTTTGAGTGTATTAGTATTATTGCTACACAAAAAATTAGAACATTAGGATCGTAATTTCGGAAGTTATAAATAAAAATATGAAAATGCAATTTAACATTAGAATCATTCAATTTTGAATATTTATAATTTAAAAACTTATCATTCAAATGACTTGAAATTTGGGGTCTAGGCATAGTTTGAACCAAAGATTTGAAATATCTCGTTAAAATTGGGTATTGCTATTGAAAAAAATGATGTTTGGATTCGTTTTAATAGGTAAATGGCCCCTAAGCAAATTTTATATACGTCATTTAAAAGTAGACTTTATTTTCAATCGTTCGGTACCAGTAACTTTCGTCTGCAATAATTTGTTGAGGAGTTATAGTCCAGGGGAAATGTACCAAAAAAAGGGGGTTACCTTGCAAAAGGTTGGGTAGAAGATTTTTTTTTCTAAATTGTTTATAATGATGCCAACACGGAAAAACCAAGTTTTCTAACAAAATTTTGGGACATTTTTTGATTTTTTTTTTTTTTTTATATTTCGAGACCCGTTGCCATAGCATATTATTTGTCAATTACAATATTAAAGAGGATAAAATTTTTTACAACTTTCATATTTACAACTTTTTATATACCCAATAGCAAGCGCAGTTCGCCATTTCAAAAATAGGACAATTTTTTCAATTTTCTTAAAAACCGTGAAAAACGTAGTTCTGGCCTGATTATTCAAAAGTTTCCCACGGATTTAATCATGTATGTCAACTTCAATATATTGGTAGCAGTAAAATATGTGTTTCAGGGCCAAAACTAGCCTTTTTTGCACCCGTGGCAAACATAGATTTCCCCCCTCCCCTTTATAAAGGAAATTTACCACGAAAATTTTAATAAATCTCTGATAGACGGATTTTGAAAAATTTAAGTGTGTAATCATTAAATACGTAATGCTGAACTACGTAATCAGCTTTGTCAAATATTGATTCATTAAAACCTTGAAAATCGAACCGAAAGGAACCGAAATATGTTCCGCTAATAAATATATAATTTTTTCTTTAAAGACCGGATTTCGTATATAAAGATTTCATTTTCAAAGATTTTACGGTAGTTGTAGTATTGAGGCGTTTAAAGTCACAGTTATATAAATAATGAGACTAAATTAGTCACACGAAGATATTAGCAAGGTAATATAAAATCTATGGGAGCGTTCTTAACAAATATCTTGCTTGCATTTTATTACTTTTAAATAAAAAAAAAATTCATGGGATACCTGAGATCAATATCTAATGGTGTGTTTTTCTATATTTTCGGGTTTGGTTGCATTATATATATATATTCAGATACTTTAATTTTTGAAAAACTGTTTGGAACCCCGTTCTGAAATTTAAAGTATCCTGTTTGAGCTTTAAAGTAATTAATAGATAATCTTAAAGTTTTGTATATTTTTGCATGCTAAAATGATATAATTTCTTGTCATATTTATTGATATAAGTGGAAAAAAAATTTGACAATATTTTTTAAAAATAATCTTTTAAATATTTTTATGAAACTAGTGATCTCAAATATTTTACTGACGGAATTTTTAAATTTTACAAGAGATAAATGCATAACATTAGTTAGTGAAATAATCTGTTGCCTTTTTTATCGTAGCTATTTTATGAGGTAAAAATATTTCTCACATAAAAATATTTATTTTTTGAGTCCCCCCTTTTATATGGAACTACAATCCGGTGTTTGATATCTTTAAAACAGTAAAACATTAAAACATATGTTATCAATAATTGGTAAATAAAACATGCCATTGTACTGTGTACCTGGAAAAATATGTATGCATTATAAAAATTACAAAATTATAAAAATCATTAAAATTAAACAAGAAATCTTTCTTAATTGAAACTATCGTTCTAATAAGTTACTTAAAAATTGAAGTATTCATTTAAACAATGCTTTGAAGTTAATATTGTAAACACTTAAAGTTACTGTCTAAATATGAAAATTGTCTCATTCATCTACAATCTGTCCTTTTTTTAAAATTATGTAAATTTATTGAATATAAAACGTCTGTTGAGATGAAAATAAAGACGTGAGTGTGCAAATAATATATAATAAATAATATATAACATATAATATGCTACCAATTTTTAGAAGTCGATACACAAATAAAAATATTTAAAAAATTAGTTTTAAAAAATATTGCCAATTTTTTTCCCACTTATATCAATAACTATGACAAGAGATTATATAATTTTAGCATGCAAAAATATATAAAACTTTAAGATTATCTATTAATTGCTTTAAAGCTCAAACATGATACTTTAAATTTCAGGACTGGGTTCCAAATAGTTTTCCAAAAATGAAAGTGTCTGAATATTAAAAAAAGAAAAAAATGCAACCAAACCCGAAAAACTACAAAAGTACAACAATAGATAGTGATCTCAAGTCAATATTTTCATGTTCCACAAACATTCTTTTACAGACAAACCTGTTACAATAATAGCATTTACATGACCATCAAAATGAATATTATGTTCTTAATCGGGCATGCTTCCATTCAATGACGCAGCTGAAAATGTTTCATTAAGATTGGATAAGCATCCTATAAAAACAGATATTCCCGTTTGAGAAAACGGAATAATGTATTCTAAAAACGACTCAGAAACATTTTCGAAAAACAATGGCAGCGAAGGAAACTTTGTTTTTTAAACGCTTCTTTAAGACACATTTTATATAAAATCAAGTACTGATGCGCGGTTTGGACTAAAATGCTTCTCAGGATAAAATTTTTTTTCTCCAGCGAAGGAAAGTAATGAGTTCCAAATTTTGATCCTAGGTGGCGTCACCTGTCCGTATGTTTCCTTTCAAACATGCATTTTTTTCTGATTTTCAAATTCATTTTGAATCTCTGTGACACAGAAATAACGACTCCATGAGGCTGGCAGTCGTGAAACCATTTGGAAAACATATTTGAAAATTTTTGAAATTTTGAATTTTTTGTGATGGTTAACCCTATCATTTGTAAACAAAATCACATGATAGAACTTCTAATTTTTTTTAATTTAAAATATAAAATTTATTAAAAAAGTGGGCTAGTTTAAAATCCTTATAACTCAAAATATTATTTGTAGAATTTAATTTTTTTCTCATTTAAACAAACAGAAGTATATAAGTTTTAATTTTGATTCAGCATTTTTAAAAATATTAATTTAAACAAAAATTAAAAATATTTAAAGTAAAAAAAAATAAAAGTATATTTTGAAAAGTAAATATTTTTTTTTTTCAAATTTGCTGAGTCAAAATTAAAGTAAAATAATTGAAAAAGACATGTTCCAAGTTTGAAAGATTTATCTTTAACGGTTCTTGACTTGTAACAATTTAAATACGAGAAAGGGTGAAAAACCCTATCATAAAGAAAAACGCATTTTTAGAAGAAGACCATAAAACTATTGCAAGCTAGGTTTTGAAAACAAACTAGAACGAAAAAATTAATATTTCCTGTTGTAATTAAGACAGAAACATGATTTAAACGTCATTTTAAGGGGTCTTGTACCTTTTAAACTCGTCGAAAATCAACAAAAATACTAAAAGTTTGAATGGGTGTATCTTCATTCATTGTTTATGTATGAACATGAAATTTTGACTATTGATTAAGCAGATTATGCTTTTTTATATAATACCACTAGAAACTGACTAGTCTTTTACAGAATTTGTGCATTGATGAAATTAAAACAGTTCTTTTTTTTACTCCTTAATTCATTGCGCGCATGATATCTTGAGAACGTATGTCTGAATTGTTATGAAATTTGATATATATAATAAGCACATATGTATTTTAAGAATGTTCTACTGTTAGATCAAAATTATTTCATTAACAATGTAAATGAAATATTTTTGTAAAAAAAAAAAAAAAAAAAAAAAAAAAAAAATCAAAATTTTACATTGATTAAAGAATAAAAACTGTCATAGCTAAAAATATTACCAATTTAAATGCTTAGAAGTAGATCATTTTAGACACACATATTTGCTTAGTATCTATACCAAATTTCATAACAATCCATATTTACGTTCTCAAGATATCATACGCGCAATGACTTATGGAGTAAAAAAAAGAGCTATTTTAATTTCAACAATACATAATTACTGTAAAAGGCTAATCAATTTCTAATGGTAGCATATTACAAATAAAAGCACAATCTGTTTAATCAATATTAAAAATTTCATGTTTATATATAAAAAGGTTTTGAACATAGACTAATTCAAACTTTTTCGTTAATTTTTGTGTGTTTAAAAGGTAAAAGACCCCTTAAGCAGAAGAAAACAGAGAAAGTTTTAATGCAATAACTTTTTTTTTAGAAAATTTGAAGATTTTTGTGTCCCGGACACCCTTAAGCCACTACTACCAGTAGTCGGAAAAACAGACGAGTTCTTTTGTGCAGGGCTATAGGCTCTATAGATTTTTAATCTATGGTATTCTAAAAATTGAGTTTAGTTATAAAACTCAGATCGTAGTTGAAAACCCAATTTCTGCCATTTCCTTCAACAGTCGGAAAAAATATCCGATTTTTTTTTTTTTTTTTTTTTTTTTTTTTTTTTTTTTGTGTGTGTGTGTGTGTGTGTGTATAGGATGTCTAGACTTGTATGTATACTACAGAGCTAGTTCAGTTAAACGCATAGAGTGCAGTTGAAAATTTCCCTTCAAGGATGTCCGTCCCTAAACGGAAATGGACTCGAGATCTTTTGTGCAATTCTATATATATAGGTCCTATAGAATTTATACACTGTCGTGTTTTATGTTCCCATTTATAAGAAGGCAGCACTAAAAGTTTCCTCCCACAATTCATTAGGAATAAGTATCAGAGTTCTGTTCTTTTTACTTATGTCCTGCAAACAGTGCAATGATTTGTTTGTGAAATGGTTATTAAATATTTATATGTATAAGTGCGACCTCTTCATTAAGAATTGTGTTAATGATTACTTAATTTATTACTAAAGACAGTATATACAGAAGAAGTAAAAGGGCAAAAAATAAGTTCAATTTAAAAATGCGTACCACCACGCCAAACATCCTTCCAGACATGATGGTTCACAAGCAGTCCTGTTGTAGCCAAATTCTTTTGTGCGTTCCTCCCAATGAACGGAAAATTATGGGCACACCCTATTGTACAGTAAGCGCTTTATAGGACACCTCAGTGATCTATATACATTTTAATATGGTCACTGTAAAAAAAAATTCCGTTAAAATACGGAAATTGTACTGGCAATCGAGACGCCAGTACTATTTCCGTATTTTAACGAACATTTCCCCCGTAAATTCCAGAAAAACCTGAAATTTTTCTTAAATTTGAGGGAAAAAAATTACATTAAAATACGGAAATAGTACTGGCATCTCGATTGCCAGTACAATTTCCGTATTTTAACGGAATTTTTTATAGTGAAATAGTGTCCTATCATTAAAATTCACCGCAAAAGGTTTTCCCCACTGACCGTCCAGTAAGCACTTTCTTTTGCGTGTCCCTGCCAACAAACCGTAAATATTACACACTCAAGTTTCAATAGGGAACAATAGGGCTGTAGTAAATCCTAGTAACATGTACTCATTTCATGGCAATCTAACTGTATGGACGCGACTTCACAGACGGACAGACAGACAAACAAACCGAAGTCATAAACACTTTTCAACTAGATTAGAAAATGTCAAAAATGCACACACTTTCACTACCCTACCCTACGTTCGTTTCGGTGGCCGTTCATTCATCTCTAAAAATTCATCAGCGCCCGTTTTTGTCCCACAACTGTTGCAGCTTATCAGACAAACTGACACGAGAATACATTCCGTAAATATTGGCAGATAAACTTTCTCTTCCCACATAATGAAGGCACAAATAGTGTGCCGAACTCATGAATAAATATGAACTTCCCTCTGATGAATAATTAATAATGTGTCTTTTAAACTTTATTTCAATAACGCATCCATTTTTGTCTCAGAAAAAGTACACCGAAGTTGAAAGAGCGAGGGAAAAGTGGACTTTTTCGTCTCCCTTTAAGTCCAGACCACAAAGTATTTTAGTTGGAGAAGCTAGTTTGTTTATTTTACTGAGAAAGTTTCTTCTATTTTTCTGGAAAGGAAATTGAGAGTTTGAAACAAGTCATTTTTAAGAAAAAATAAATAAATAAATGAAACTGACTATCTAGAACTTGTTTCTTACCTTAGGGTCCGCCAGTTGGCGTATTTTAGAAATACTGGTTTGATACAAAAGTTTTTTCTTGTGGCGACCTTTTATTCATATCAGTATTCACTTTAAACCCCACTATTAAGGTCCTTCACGAGTCGCGCGAAAAGACTCAGAAACTAATGCTAATCCTATGAGGAAGTTATTTTCAAATTTCTCGCTTGGATATTTTTTTTTTTGCATAGGATAGCTGAGGAAGGTCTCTCATGAGGCTTTTTCGATTTTGGTTTCAGATAAAAAAATAAAATGGCTGTCACTTTCGGTACCGGTTGGAACCAGTTCTGAAATTGAAACCAGAGTTCTCGCTACCGCTCGCCATTGCGCCAAATCGCGACAAAATTGGCGAGTAAACCAACAGTCAAATTCCCCAAATTGCGAGTGCTCAGTTTGTGTGTTTGTGTGTGTGGTGTGCCAATACAGTCGAGATTCTTAGGCGCGTTACTGAACGATTGATGTCGCTTTACATGTTCAGTCGCACCGTGCTATTTACACTGCTCCATTTATAGAGATACTGAGTCGACACCAATTTATTTTAACTACAGGCAAAGACACAGAAAGGACACTTATGCGATAGGTATTTCTCTATTGTGAGTTAATCACTACCTATGCTTCAGCGTCGCGGCAGTAGAAACGCAAACAAAATGACTCGCATTAAGGGGATTCTTCACGCACTTGAAAACACACGCTCCGTAATGTTAATCCTATGAGACAGTGCAGGATCTCCCTATACATGCCAATTATCAGATGTTCTAATTGTCAGTATATGGCCACACCCATGTCCACTGTAGAAGGAAGAGTATTTGTGCTTATTGCGGAATGCACTGTAAAAAAAAACGGAATAAAAAACGGAAATACTACTGGCAATCTAGACGGGAATTTTTACCCATAAATTACAGAAAATTTTTCGTTTTTCTGATTAAAACCGGAAATTTTTCTGTAATTTATGGGTAAAAATTCCCGTAAAAAAAAAAAAAAACGGAAATAGTACTGGCGTCTAGATTGCCAGTAATATTTCCGTTTTTTTTTTTTTTTTTTTTTTTTTTTTTTTACAGTGTGGGACATTCCACGACTACTTGCCCAAATCGAACAAAACCAGATTTAAAACAATGTACAAACTGTATAAATCGCGAGGATTGCCGTCCGCACACAGCGGCTTCATCGTTGTGCCCGGTGTTTGTTGATCAGATCATAAATAGAAATAATTACTCGAACTCATACATGAACTATACTATGAACTCATACATGAACCATTCTACAGGGGTTGTGGGTCACCCATAAACTCTCGCAAAATGTTAACTAATATTTCTTAAAAAAATTTAATTAAACTAAAAATTACATAGCTAATTCAATAATAATGTTAAACATTATTTCACTTACAAGTACCAAACATCAACAAAATAGCTCTTTCGTATGTGTATTTCTTTCCTTGGCATTGTAGATTTAGGAATCTTCTGTGAATATTCACATAACTCATATATGTCTTTAAATATTTATATATTACTACATTTATTAGTACATCTCTTTCATCATAAATATTTTATTATCTCATTATTATGTTTTTAAAAGTATTAAACGTGTAAAGATCCGGTTCGCCTAGAATAATTGGATAACCATTTGTGATTGGCATAGTATATGAAGTCCAATGAAAATCGAAGAGCGGACGGTTCGGTTCTGGTGTCTTCCCCCAGGGACTGCGCTAAAACTCTAAAGCATTTGCTGGGTTTCCCTGGGTGGCCATCCCGGGCAGGTTATTTTCGAATTTCTCGTTTGAATTTGAATTTTTTTAAACGATTTTTTTTGCATAGGATAGCTGAGCTCAATCTTTAATATGACTATTTTTACTTTTTCGATTTTGGTTGCAGACTTTTTTTTAAGGTACTTTCAGTTTCGAAATTGCAAGTACCTTTTTAAAAAAAAATCGGAATATCATGATATAAAAATGCCGCTTTATCATGATATTTAATTCTAGACATCGCCCAAACCTAATTACAATACGTATTTATTTCAGATTGGACACTAGTATATTTTTCTGGTGTAAGTTCTGAATATTTGGAAACGCTTATGAAGGCGATCGCTATCTCATAGAAGCACGAAATTATTATTTAATCCATTTTAGTCCAAGCATAGAAATTTTATAAAATGTATTATAATTTCATTGAAATATGCTTAAATCACATTCATTAAGACATAAAAAAAGTTTCGTGCATGAAAAAAAAAATTATTTAAGAAATAAAATGGTGTGTATACGCACCATTGGATAAAATCAATGAACAAATCATGCAGTTGAACAATTGTATTATAGTTGAATTTATATATTTTTTTCGGGAAATTTTCGAAACATTTTGGATGGAAATGGACATAGCATTTAAGAACCATTATTTTGAAAATCAGACAAGTGCGATAGTTGTATTTTTTGTTTTGCTTGATTTTTTTTATGTTGAAGTAGATCACATTTAATGAATAATGAGCAATTTTGAAGCCCTGAAAAAATTTTCCCTTCCCTGTAGAAAATGTCAAAGTTCAAGGTTGTGACCGTCATTTTTCATGAAAAGTGAAATGCGAGTATGTTTGCTGTGCTAAAGCTTTGGAAAGCAACGACATCCCAAAATTCTTTTGCGATGAAATATTACTATAACACTACCTGCTTAGTAAACTGTATTCGTTACCATGGGGCATTGTTATTTTACATTGTTATGTTGCCTCAAAATGCAATGAAAATGACGTTTTTGTCCGTTTTCCGCTCGTATTTTATTATTTAAGCAATAGTACCACAAACTTTTTCTTATAGAATATCGAAGTGTAGTACAAGGACAATCTAAATCATATAATACTTTACTGAGATATTGCTGCTGTTAGCAGAAATAGTCTGTTAAATTTTCAAAATCAGCAACATTTCAATTAGTCTTTTCTCAAAACAGCGTCACGGTGCAATAAAACAAAATGTATCACGTGGTAGTTGAAAATATGTACAAACACATGGATAAGAAAATAAAGTGGGGCCTCGTCATATTTTTAGAAAAAAAATAACAAAATTTACAAAAATTCACAGTCAAAATATCCCGTTTAAATTTCCCTTTTTTTCATTTAGAACAAGGAAGGGGAAAGAAAAGGGATATTTCATTTTCTCATAGGGAAAAACATAGCTAACGGAAAGAGAAACGGGATGTTTCGTTTTCTGATAGGGAAAAGGTATGATAAATGACAGTCTTTTTTGTGACATTTGACATTTTTTTTTCTAAAAATATAACGAGGCCCCACTTTTTTTCTTTTCCATGTGTTTGTACATACTTCCAACTACTACGTGATGTATTTTGTTTTATTGAACCGTGACGCTGTTTTGAGAAAAGACTTATTGAAATGCTGCCTACTTTGAAATTTTTGAATACTTAACAGACTATTCCTGCTAGCAGCAACAATATTCCGCTAAAGTTTTATATTATTTAGCTTGTCCTAGTAGTACACTTTGATATTCTATAAGAAAAAGTTTGGGGTACTATTGCTTAAATAAGAAAATACGTGCGGAAAACGGACAAAAACGTCATTTTCATTGCATTTTGAGGCAACATAACAATGTAAAATAACAATGCCCCATGGAAACGAATACAGTTTACTAAGCAGGTAGTGTTATACTAACATATCACCACAAAAGAATTTCGGGATGTCGTTGCTTTTCCAAGCTTTAGCACTGCAAACATACTCGCATTTCACTTTTCATGGAAAATGGCGGTCACAACCTTGAACTTTGACATTTTTTACAGTGAAGGGAAAATTTTTTCAGGGCTTCAAAATTGCACATTATTCATTAAATGTGATCTACTTCCACATAAAAAAATATCAAGCGAATCAAAAAATACAACTATCACACTTGTCTGATTTTCAAAATAATGGCTCTTAAGGCACAAATAAATCACACTAAATTTGCAATAAAACTCTGTAACCTTGCATAAAAAGTGGGTTTTCGATTTTTGCCTATTTTTCATGCATTCGGTCAATGGTGCGTTAATGCACCATTAAATATAAATAAACATTTTAAGTTTTTTTTATGACATTTGTTTTATTTTTATTTTGTTTACAGAACTTGAAACTTTAATCCATTATAAAAGCATATGATTAATCTCAAGTGGAATAATTATACA
Organism: Maratus speciosus; assembly: GCA_963932465.1. Classification (NCBI taxonomy): domain Eukaryota; kingdom Metazoa; phylum Arthropoda; class Arachnida; order Araneae; family Salticidae; genus Maratus; species Maratus speciosus. The sequence goes on from OZ010789.1 coordinate 6,488,304, forward strand.
TTTTCAAAAAGTCGAATTTGTCAATAACCGTTTCAAGTAAAAAACGAGAATGTTTTGCAAAAGGTTTGGCATGACTGGAGCAGCAGAAGAACTGTGATACTGGTGAACTAATTATAATTTTAAACTAGTATGTTGTGGCCATCACAAAACTTTCTTCTATATAAATCACATCAACTAAATCATTTAAATAGTACAAGAAATAACAACGATTTAGCACCAATTCATATCAAAGTATATCTGAATTTGAAGTTGGATGAAGATTCGTGCATTAGTTCTTGAGATAGAGCTATAGCGGAAATTCTGAAAAAAATGTAGCATAGCAGCGCCACCTGTTGAGCGATTTACACCAAAAGTAAACAGCACTAAACGATATCAAGGTATACCTGAATCTGAAGTATGTTGAAAATCCAAGCATTAGTTCTTGAGATAAAGCTATTGCGGAAATCGCAAAAAATACAGCATAGCAGCGCCACCTGTTGAGCGATTTACACCAAAAATTAAACAGCACTAATTTATACATCAATTCATGTCAAGGACTCACTAAATCTGAAGTTTGATGAAAATCCGTGCAATAGTTCTTGAGATACAGCTCTTGTGGAAATCGTGAAAATGCAGCACAGCAGCGCCACCTGTAGGGCGATTTGCACCAAAAATTAAGCAGCACTAATTTATATCAGGGACTAACTGAATCTGAAGTTTGATGAAAATTCGTGCATTTTTTCTTGAGTTAGAGATATTGTGATAATCATGAACAATGCAGCATACCAGCGCCACCTGTTGGGCGATTTTCACAAAAAAGAAATCAGCACCAAACTATATCCTGTACTAACGGAATCTGAAGTTTTATGAAAATCCGTACAGTAGTTCTTGAGATACAGCTATTGCAGAAATCGTTAAAAATGCCGCATAGCAGCGCCACCTGTTGGGAGATTTTCACCAAAAACTAATCAGTTCCAGTTTATGTCAAGGTCTAACAAAATATGAAGTTTTGTGAAATTTCGTGCATTAGTTCTTGAGATAGAGCGCCCACAAAATTTGTGTCACAGACAGACACACAGACGGACAGACAGACGGACAGACAGACAGACAGACAGACAGACAGACAGACTCACAGACAGACATTTTGTAAAAACATGTTTTTTGGAATCTCTGACTCATAAAAGGTGTAAATCCGTCGAAAACTGGAATTCGAAAATTTTCATGAAACCAATACTTTCTTCTTGTAAAGATAGAAGAAAGTAATAAAATAAAATAAAATAAAAATAGCGTATTTTAAAAATTTCTCAACAGAAAGTGTTTACTCCAGTTGAATAACTAATATTTTATGATGTCTTCAGAACCCTTAAAAATAGCAGAAAAATAAAATTATTGAACAACTAGGGGACTCTGCCCCCTGAAAGTTATGCTAGCCAACCCCCGTTCAGACATTGTAGAATCTAAAAACATGCTAATCTGATCGGTTTTAAAAAGATTAGATAAGATTGAATTATGCTGAAAAAACCTGTAGCGATCTCCCTGTAAACGGGTTTCCATTCAATTCCCTTTGATTGCAAAAAATTAAGCAGAATCAGTTGCTGTTAAGACATCCAATGGTTGCTTTCGTGTTTGGTTAAAGAAGATCAGTTACACATTTGAAAAGAAGCTAAAATAAAATGAATTGAGTAAACATAGTCTTTGTCTCCCGGAATTTTTTAACAGCGTTTTAAAACGATTGACATAATACAATTTACTACAATTATTAAAGTTTGCTGCTTTAACCCCTTCAAGGCGGTAGTTCATTTTTGGACCACTTAATTTTAATTCTTAAATGCCACATTGGCACCAGAATATTGGGATGAAAATTTTCCTTTTATTAAGTAAGTGAACAAAAGCATTTTCGTATTTCGAAATTTGTTTGTAAATTCTGGTACCATTCAGTGATTTCAAAGTTTATGAATACCTTGCCCCTGAAAGGGTTAAACGCATATTAATGTATTTATTATTTTAAAGTTTCATTTCTCTTTTAATATTCACGTGTAAATATAATTTCAAGACATAATTTTCAATATTTTCCTGCTTTTAACACGTACTCATTTAATAGTAATTTTAAAGTTTTTTCTTCTGTTTTTAATAGTCACGTGTAAATAAATTTTTAATCGTTAGGAAATATCATTCTTTGCGCTGTTTTTAGAATTGAAAACAATCTCTATAATAATAGCCGAAGTCATGTGACTACCATCAATAGTTCCAATAGAAATGGGCTATGTAAGCGGATTCAAAGATCAAGTTCATTGGCAAATAGAATTTCTAGAAATCTGGTTTCTCTAAACTTTCCTTAAATTCTATTGGCCAATAAACTTGATCTTTGAATCCGCTTACATGGTCCGTTTCCTACAATTTCCTATCGTAATTCTATTGGCTAATAAACTCATTCTTTGAATCCACTTCTCTTACATTGGCTGTTTCCTAAAATTTCCTGTACTTTTATTGGCTAATAAACTTTATAGCTGAATCCGCTTCTTCAACATATATTTCAGCAATTTTCTTTTCTGAGCAATCCTATTTTGCACTGATGATGGTACGCTATGGCTACCGAAACTAGTTTGCAATAAGGAATGAATTGTTTTGGTGCTTTAAACGTTGTTTTTTTAATTATAATTGCACTGTATTGCAATATTTCTGATGTCTTCACTTTTTCTTGGAAATAATTACACTGTATTGCAATATTTCCGCTGTATTGACATTTCATTAGAAATAAATTTCAATGTAAACTGAACATTTTACCAATATTGGTATTTCATTTCAAGTATCAGCGATAGCGACCCATGTTGTAAATTAAGCTATTTTTGCATTCAAAATGTATACCAGTATTTTTAAAAATTATTTTCGCTTTATTTCACGGCGGAATTTCCTCGATAAAATAAAAGGAAAATTACTCCTTTCAAAATTCTGGTAGATATTTTGAATTCAGAATTTCGCAAAAATTGGCAACGTTGTTAGCGATGATTGAAAATATTAGCACACTATAATCAACATAAGTGATATTGGTTTTCAAGTTAATTGTGTTCCTGGATTTTTATGAACCCCAATTCGAAATATTAATCTTCGCCTTATTTAATCTTTGAATTTATAAGTCGAATACTGCAATAAGAATGAAATAGCGATTATAAAAAATCCGACATACGCACAACACACAATTACCCCTGGGTTTTTGCATCAGGTATAGCATTTTTAGTAAGCTTAACATTAATGTGGCTATTACGACTGCAATGTCAAATCAATTTTCACATTTTTTGTTCTTTGAAATGAAACAGTATTGCAAACGCAATAGAAATATTATTTAACCCGTTCGGGGATTAACGTCAAAATTGTCAAATTAATTTTGACAATCATTCTTATGTCTATTTCAGTATGGAGTATTAACATTTACTTCTATGGTATAAAGGGATCAGTTGAATAATTTAATTTTTTTCCATTTTTTACACCTGGTTTCTAATTATTTAACATACTTGAAATTATGCCAGTGTTTTGAAACTATGTTTCATTTGATTGAAGGTAGGTTTTATTTTTATAACTTTTATCTTGCGTATTATAAATAAATAAAATATGTAAAATTTGTTAAATTAAGTGAAAATTTTGCAGGTAAAAAAAAAATAATACCAAGCCTCGGACTTTGCGCACGCGACGTCACGGATGAGAGTTGGCGCTATTTAGATCCTTCAGAATACCAATTTGCCATCAGACCTTGAGGGACAGAATATTATTTACATTTTATTTTTTTTAAATACTTAATTTTTTACTAAAACTTTGAAAATTTAATATGTTATATAAAATATGTATTCAATGATCGTGTAAAAATTTTGCTTCATATATATATATATAACTGTAGCCCATTGATATGGAGGGTTTTTTGCTGTGATTTAGTGGATGCATGATTACGATTCAAATAAGATATTTAAAAATTCTATTGCTGAGTAAGTTATTAACTCACATGTTCCACTTTTATTTCTATTGTGCAGGATATTGTTCTGTCCGAGTCTTACATTGATTAATTATATATTTTTTTCATTTTTTATGGTGTGGTTAATTGGGTAATGGGAGAAATAAGCTTTTAAGCTAGTAGCTTATTATTTCTCCCTCAGAAATTAACCGCTTTTTACTAATGATTCGTAATATTGCCCTTGAAAACTAGTTACGAATCATTAGTTCCAGTTTTATTCGTAATTGTTCTCTTATTTTAAGACCATTTTGTAGTTTTTCTTTTTGAATTAATGTTTTTCGATTTTGAGATCATACATTTCGTGCAAAGAATTTGTTGATGCTGACAATTATTCATTATTTCATTGGTTAAATTGTTCTAGTTACAAATTGTTTTACAAAATATTTCAAATAGTTATGATTTCCTACATATATTTCATTATTTACTTGTTCTTTATATGATTTTGCCTTCCTGTTGGTTTTCCTTTCGCCAATTTTAAATGTTTTCCTTTTTTAATACTTCATATATTGGTGATTAGGATATTGGTTTATTATAGTAGAAACAATTCATTAATGCTTCGTTAAATTAATAATAGTTGATCCAGCTTTATTATGTATAATTTCAGTGTAATGTATTGACATTCAATTTATTAATTTTTATTTTAAAAAAAAGATGATGAATTGTAATATTATATAATGGTTATATAAGTATATATACACATACACATATGTATATATATATATATATATATATATATATATATATATATACTTACAGCATAAAGGGCCTGTCTTAAAAATATATATATTTATTTGAGTTCTTTTTTTCTTTCTTTTGACAATTCCAAAATTTCTTGTCAGTGAATTGTATCCCCCCCCCCCCCAATAACTTTAAATTGTGCTACAGCTTCGAATTTTTTATGCGTTAAAGAAATCATTCTTACATTTTAAATTTGGGGTATTTACAATTATTTCTACAGAATAAAGGGATCAGTTGAATAATTTATTTTTTTCCCACTTTTGACCTGGGTACTAATTATTTTATTTAATATGCTTAAAATTATGGCTATATTTTGAATTTTTGTTATAAGATTTGACAATCATGATCCGCTGCCTAATTAATGCTGCCTAACTAATTTTATCAAATTAAAGAATGACTTGCATATGATAATAATCTAAAGTTGAGAATATAATGTGTTTCGCCAACAGATTTGCTCAGTTCAGCTGAGACCATGAGCTTCACGTGAGTACTCTAAATCGGTGGAGCCGCGACCAACGACATAATCGAGCCTACCCTTCTACCGCGACCAACGACATACAAGGCCACTTTCATGATGTTTAAAAGTCACACAGAGTGGATCATCTTTACACGGTGATTGGTACAAAAGCTCCGCGCCCATCGTTTTGTGCCAATCGCTGCGTAAAGGTGGTAACGTTTCGGTGTAACATTTTAAAAGTCATGAACTGGCCTTGTATGTCGTTGGTCATGTTTCTACCCCCTCTTCCCTGCATCTGCTTTATTTGATGCGCAAGTCTTGCAATAGAAACTGCTTACTGATTATCGGTCAAAGTCGAATAGGGTAGACGCAGGAGAGAAGAGGAAGAACTCTTTTCTTGGCTTCAAAACTTATAGAGACTCATATGTGGACTCTTCCTATTCTATCCTCCTAAAAGCAGACAAATGTTAGCCTCGATCCATGTCGCGTGCACAATGTTAAACCGAAACTTTGAAAATTTAGCGGATGCAGAGCGGATGCAGAAATTGAATTCATATTAGAATGAATTTAGTATCTATTGCTACAACGTTGAATTTCTTGGAGGTATGTTTAACAAATAAAAATTAATAACAGTCATTCTAGCTAATATTCAAATGTAAATACCTCCAACAGACGAACTTTAGCCTTGACTCCAGGTCGCGCGCATAAGCTCTATGGAGGATATTCCATCTACGTTAGGATCACGTGATCAGGGTAAAAACTTCTAGCGTAAAGAATGGAAGGCTCCGTAGACTTAATGTAAATCCCCGTTAGCCAGTTAGGGCGAGCCTGATAGCCAGTGAAACAGTTCATGCGGAAAGCAGTAGTAGCCTCCCTTCTTAACAGTTACATATTTTTGGGGGTAAATTACCGGTATCACGAGACTTTTTTCAGCCTCGAACCCAGATTTGGAATACAGTCCATTGAAACGGGACTGTCACCGATAGAATCTTTTTCCAAAAAAGAAAAAAAGAAGAAAAAAAGTGGGTAAGTGTGATCACAAATCGCACAGAGGGTTTCGTTTAATATTCCTTTCAAAACGCTTTATGTTTTTGCAAAATGTATTAATTCCATATTTCACCACCAGGGGGCGCACTCTATTCTAAACAAACTTCTATCCGAACGAAACTCTGTTTTACAAACTATCCGTAGATATATGAGTCGAGGGGATCGGGCCCATAGCACCCGACATAGGTATGCGTCCCCTGGCACTAATAATTGGAACTAAAATATGTAAGGCTAGGGTGCATAGTATGAAAGAGTGGTCAAAGGAGTGTCGGCAAAAGTTAGAAAAGCGCACCCCGGGTGAAAAGGGTAGAGGTTAGAAAAATTGCTAATAATACAAAAGTTAGAGCCCGGAGGGTTAAATAATATAAGACTTTACGAAAATTTTATGATTTTACGTATGATCGCAAGTGTTCTGCTACACGTATGCAAAATTTCACATTCCCAACTTAATGAGGGGCTGAGTTAGAAAAATTGCTTAAAATACACAAGTTAGAGCCCAGAGAGCGTAAATATGAGAATTTTTTAAATTTTTATGATTTGTCGTTTGATGCGAGGTGTTCAGCTATAAGTATCCAAAATTTCAAGTCTCCAACTTAATTAGGCGCTCAGTTATAAAAAAAACTTAAAATACTCAAGTTAGAGCCCAGAGGGGTCAATATAAGATTTTTTCAAAATTTTATGATTTGTCGTTTGATGTGAGGTGTTCAGCTATAAGAATCCGAAATTTCAAGTCTCCAACATGTATAGTTTCTGAGAACGGGCTCTGTGACGGACAGACAGACAGGCCGAGGAGTGAAACGAATAGGGTTTTGTCAGATGAGCGAAACCCTAAAAAATTGGATCATCTGCTCAAAAGTTATTCTTTGAAATATATCAAGACAATATCCATATTTGTATGACCTCCTTTGCAGGATGTCGGATAATAAAAATAACTTTTAGGGTCGATTTTCGAATTCCTCTTCATTTTTGGCGACCGGCCATTCATCTAAAAAGTCAACAACGTTCGTTCCTATCCGACAACTGTTCCACCTAATCAGACACATAGAAAATTCATAGTTGCACCAGACTACCAACTTATTCCGTAAATATTTATAGATAATCTTTATCTCCCTACACAAATAAGTGTCCCGAACTAATGAATAAATATGAACTTCTCCTGATGAATAATTAATAATGTGTCTTCTAAACTTTATTTCAATAGCGCATCGATTTTTTTTTTCTCGAAAAAGTACAACGAAGTTGAATTATCCCGAGAAAAGACGACTTTTTCTTCTCCATTTATGTTCAGGTCGCAAAGTTACTCTAGTTTGAGGAGTTTGTTTGTTTTGTGAATAAAAATTCTATTTCAAAAATTCGTCTGAAAATGAATGCAAGAGTTTCCAATTTATTTCAAAATAAGAATAAAAGTTAAAAAAAAAAAAAACATTTTTAATTACTTTAAATTCACGATTGCAATTCATGATTTTTCCAAAGCATTTCCGTTACAATGCATTTCTTTGGACAGGGTCATCCAACCCGATAATGGAAATTTCAAACAATTTTTACTTTCATCTATCTTTACAAGAAGAAAGTATCGGATTCGTGAAAATTTTAGACTTCCAGTTTTCGACGGATTGACACGTTTTAGGGGTCAGAGATCCCAATAAACATGTCTTTACAAAATGTCTGTCTGTGAGTCTGTCTGTCTGTCTGTATGTGATACAAATTTTGTGGGCGCTCTATCTCAAGAACTAATCCACGGAATTTAATAAAAATGTGTATTCAGGCAATCCCTGATATAAATGGGTGCTGATTAGTATTTGGTATCAATCGCCCAACAGGTGGCGCTGCTATGCTGCATTTTGCAGGATTTCTGCAATAGCTCTATCTCAAGAACTATTGCACGAATTTTCATCCAACTTCAGATTCAAGTATCCTTGATTAATACTGCTGCTGATTATGTGTTGGTGTAAATCGCTCAGCAGGTGGTGCTGCAATGCTGCATTTGTCATGATTTGCCAAATAGCTTTTATCCTAAGAACTAATGAACGAATTTTCCCCAAACTTCATATTCATTTAGACGTTGACATAAGTTGATGTTGATTAGGTTCTGTTGTAAATCACCCAACAGGTGGCGCTGCTATGTTGCATTTTGCTGGGTTTATACGATTTCAGCGATAGTCCTATCTCCAGAAATAATGCACGGAATTTCATCTTTTTAGAATCTTCATGATGAGCCTAGATTGCCATTTAATTTTGGCACTGTGATATGGAGTATTAAGTCAATTTTGAAGTATTGACATGTATAAGATAGAAGAAAGTTTTGGGATTGATACATCCGACTAGTTTACACTTCGTAGAAAGCGCCAGCGAGTGAATTTATTACAAACATTTAAGACTGCTGTTTCGTTTTTAAGATAGGAAAGTAAAAAGATAAAAAAAAACATTATTTAAACTATCCTTTAAAATTTTTTAAATTGATTTCTAAGCGTCTAATCATAACTTAATAAACAGGGAACTTATAATTGATTAAAGTTTATTTCTTGTCTTTATTAGCCCCCGGTATGTTATTTTTTTCTCCCAACAATAAAAGTGTCGACTCCAAAAAATAACGTTCCGTTGTATAAGCCAGTCGTAAAACAAAGCAGATGTATCATTGTACTGTTCAATACTCTACTATTATTTTTTAAACTTCTAAGCGTCATACATTTTCCATTTTTAGACCATCGTATTGGGGGAAAAAAAGTATTTTTAAACGTAATTTAACGTAATTTATTTGAAAACTGAATCTCGATTTATTTTTAAGATATTATTTTTTTGTTGTTTTTAACGCCATTTGTTTAATGTTGGCAACTCAAGTACTCCCTTTCTGTAGAAAGTAAAGGAAGAATAGTTGGGAAAGAGTAATTATATTTTTTTGTTGCCATTTTCCAATAACAACTGAAAAAAAAATGTAATTAAAATACGTGTTATTTTTGCAAAAATATAAATGAAAGATTTCTGATAAAACAGGGAGCTATTATAAACTAAATTTAATTTTAAGTATCTATATTAATATTACAAACAAAGGAAGGTATATGAACGAAGACATAGCCAGCCGAATTTTTTTGTCAAATTTCTTGAATGACGAAATCTCTTTTTTTTTGGATTTGAGTATTGTTCAGTGATAGTCACGTTCTATGCCTATTTTACTGTAGATGTTGTTTAAGACTGGATCCTAAACGAGGAATTTTTCAGCGATTGCGGATGACGTCATTTTAAATAAAATAAAAGCGTGTGTTTTAAGTCTTAAAACTGAGCTATCTATATTTATATACATATACACTGGTGTGCAAAAATTAAGGAAAAGTCACAAAATGCTAATTTTTAAATACGCGAACGCTCAAAAGGAAATAATATAATTCGAGTAATTACTATCTCTACAACACAACTAGTCCATATAACATCTCATTCATGTCACACATGGTCACAAGTGTCACAGTCACTATGGTGAAGCAAAAAAATAGGAAATTCCATACATCTCATTATGAGTCTCAAATGATCACTATATGTGATTCCACTGAGACGTCACTGTGACTGCTGCTTCCTGATGAGTCACCATGTGACTTTACAATATAGTTACATTGTGACTCTCATGTGACTGTCATCTATAGACTCAATTTCAAAGTCATCGTGAACGCTGCTTTGTGTTAAGTTACCAAATAATGTCACATTAAAGTCACATGATGACTTTCAGGTGACGGAGAGACTACTATGAAGTCACGGTTGTGCTTTTTGGGAAAAGCCTCCATGTGACTATAATATGATATTATTTGGTGACTTATCATAATGCAACTTTCATGATGACTTTGAAATTGAGTCTAAAAATGACAGTCACATGAGAGTCACAATTTAACTACATTGTAAAGTCACTTGGTGACTCGTCACAAAGCAGCAGTCACATTGACGTCTCAGTGGAGTCACATCATTTGAGACTTATAATGAGATGTATGGAATTTCCTATTTTTTGCTTCACCGTAGTGACTGTGACATTTCTGACCCTGTGTGACATGAATGAGATGTTATATGGACTAGCTGTGTTGTAGAGATAGCAATTACTCGAATTATATTATTTCCTTTTGAGTGTTCGCGTATTTGAAAATTAGCATTTTGTGCCTTTTCCTTAATTTTTGCACACCAGTGTATATTTTTTTTCAATGGGGGCGACCTAAATTCTGAAAAAGCAGAATTCCTGTTTTCTAGTTTTTTATTTATATTTTCTACTTTATAGTGTCTAAAACATTTCGTTGTTGTTGCAGCTTCATAGAGAGTTAGCGTTTAGAAAAAATGCCTTAAAATTAAATTATCCATTTATAATTAAGTTTTAAACTAAAATGTTGCATTGTCATTTGAAATGCACATTTGTATTGTATATAATGTGTATAATTCTAGCCTATCAGGAAGTCAGTTCAATATCGAATACAAAATTCCACATTTACTTACCAAAATCAAGTTGAGTTGAATAAAGCAGTGTGAAATGGACAGAAATTAGTTTATATTGTACTCATATAAAGTTAAAAACTAGCTGTTAAGCCCGTTCTACGCATGGGAGTTCATTAATTTAATTCTAAAACCAAAATTATTAAAGGTCGAATTATCATGTTGCTATGGTAGCAGACGATAAAACGATATCTTTGAAATAAGATATAAATAGAGTAAAAAGTTTTGTTGATGTTTGTGATAAAATGTTTGTCTTTATTTTTTTAAAAATAGGTAATAACTAAGCGCAATTAAATAACCTCTAATTATTTGCACGCGAGGTAAAAGAATTATCGTAATACCCGCGACAGCTTCATAGTATTGCATTGTGGTAATATGTACGTAATATGTATATCTCACATTGCAGTAAACATTTAGAATTGGTTAGAATTCTCGTGATTACGGGTTGAACATGAAAAGGCAAAAAATTCGTCAAAAACATAAAAAAAAAAAAAAATTCTATTTAAAATTTTCGAATATTTTGCTTCAATTGTTTGTGGGGTCTCCTACCAGCAACCCGTGTTCCAATTTCGTGGCCCTGCGCCCTGTGGTTTCCGAGTTTTTGAAGTTACATAGATTTTAATAGGGTAGATAATGTAGCTGAAGCACAGCAGAAGATTTATAAATATATATACCTATACACTATGCTTAACTTTTGCGAATTGAACGCTCAATTGACTGCAATGTGTCGCGGTATTAAATGAAATCTCATTCCTTATCGATGATTTTTTTTACATTTCTTAAAACTTACGCAGTGCTATGATATTTAGATTTTAATAGCGCGATCTTTATCTTACTGATTCTTTTAAAAGTCTGTGCATAAATATTGGGTACTTACTTGATTATCCCGTCGACCCAATCTATACTAATGGAAGAATGTTGCCATTTTGAAATTTTAAGTTAGGAAAATTAATGAATTTAAATAAAAACTAGTCGTTGGGGACCACCGTAATACTTACCCATCATGGATATACATAATATAAAATATGAAAATAAAACATGTGATATGTGTTCTTTTATTCATAATTCAATTTACCTGGACTTTCTTAAATATAATTAACTAGCAGGGATGACCGATCTAAGCTCGATCAAAATTAACCTTGCGTTCCATTCGATATTTTATTCTCACTGTATCATTCTTGCTGTTTGGGTACAATTGACATGATCTTGAGCCATAGAGACCCAAAATGACCCACTAATCGACTTTTTTTGAACATGCAACCTAACCAATGCTCTTCTCGACCCCGAAAACGATAGTATACAAAATTTAGTCAAAATCGTTAAAGTCGTTTCATAGATAAAATTAGCTTGACCCACGGTAACCCGAAAAGGACCCACTAATCTAAATGGATCGAACATGTGACCTATCTCAATGGTCTTCTCGTGCTGGGAAACGGTTCAATAAGAAATTTTTTCAAAATCGTTTGAGAAATTTTTAGATACAATTAGCTTGACCTTGACACATAGTGATCCAGTATTCGAATTTTCTTGAGCATCTGGCCTAGACCAATGGTCTTCTCGAACCCGAAAACGATAGAATTTTTTTTTATCAAAATCATTAAAGCCGTTTTTAATTTAAAATTAGCTTGACCCACAGTAACCCAAAAATGACACATTAACCGAATTTTCTCGAACATGTGATGTAATCCAATGATCTTCTCGTGCCCGCATATAGTATGATACAAAATTTTGTCAAAATCGTTTGAGCCTTTTCTTAGATACAATTAACTTGACCCACAGTGATCCAAAAAGGACCCACTAATCGAATTTTCTCGAACATGTGACTTAGCTCAATGGTCTTCTCATACTCAGGAACTGTATAATACAAAATTTTGTCAAAAACGTTTGAGTCGTTTTTCAGATACAATTAGCTTGGTCCACAGTGACCCAAGAATAACTCACTAATCGATTTTTCTCGAACATGTGACTTAGACCAATGATCATCTCATGCCCAGAAGCGGTATATTACAAAATTTTGTCAAAATGTTTCGAGCCTTTTTATAGATTCAATTAGCTTGACACTTGACCCATTGTGACCCAAACTGACCCACTAATCGAATTTTCTTGAACATGCAACTAGTCCAATGGTATCCTCATGCCCTAAAACGATAGACTACAAAATTTCGTCAAAATCGTTAGAGCCGTTTTCTAGATAAACTTAGCCTGACCCACAGTGACCCAAAAATGACCCACTAATCGAATTTTCTCTAGCATGTGACTTAGTCCATTGGTCTTCTCGTAATCCAAAACAGTATATTAAAAATTTAGTGAAAATCCTTATTGCCGTTTTTTAGATACAATTAGCTTGACCCGAAGTGAACCAAAAATGACTCACTAATCGAAATTTCTCGAACATGTGACCTAGCCCAATAGTTTCCTCGTGCCGAAAAACGGTTGGATAAAAAATTTAGGCAAACTCGATTGAGCCGTTTTTTAGATATTATTAGCTTGACCCTGACCCATTATGACCCGAAATGACCCACTAATCGAATTTTCTGGAACACATGACCTTGCCAGATGGTCTTCTCGTGCCCGAAAATGGTTAAATACAAAATTTAGTCAAAATCGTTTGAGCCGTTTTTAAAATAAAATTTACACACACACAATTTTTGTTCGAATTATTATAAGATATAATCCCTTAAGCTAATATTACTTTTTTTTTGCATTAAAATATCTCAATTTGTTGATTTTCTGTAAGCAAGTAAACACTATTGGTTTATAATGGCAGTCTATGGGAATTTGGCGAAATAGTAGAGATACTGCCAGTTTGGCGTCACTTTTGGCAACTCATTTTGGTCGCCAAATTGGGCGATATATCTCCGAGTTGGTGCCACAGAACAGGGCCTCACTCTATGGTAACCCCCTTATAGGTATGGAGATGCATTAAATGATTGATATTTACGATAAGCCTTTTTTCGATTTTCAAAACGATTACAAAACTTACCCTATACTACGTATGATGGATAAGTAAAAAAAATCTCACTAAAGAATAGAGTTACTTTAAGGATGATTATTTAAAATTCGATTTAATCAGATGATTTTGGACAAAATAACACTAAGACTAGTTTATGCATTTAAATGCAAAATTATTAAATTAAATCATAAACAAATAACAGATATTTTTAAGATATTATACTTGTGATGTAGTATTTTAAATGTAATAATCAAATTTACTGAGGGACGTAATAATTACGGAATCAATGATAACGGAAATTTGTAAGAAACTTAATGCTCTTTATTTAGTGAAAAAAATGTAGACTTTAAAATGTATGTAAACATTAGATATAGGGTTGATGAATAAATATTTGTGACGACAAGTTGAAACTAATCTATTATTTTTTTTTCTCTTAATATCATGAGGTAATCACTCATTGACATAATTTTTATTTTAAATAACGAAAGAACAAATAAATGAGTAAAACATTCATGAAAATACAAATAAAACGTCGAATTAAAAATCACTTGATGACGTAACAAACATGTGTATCGTGTTTAACGTCAAGTGAATGTTACATTTACCATCTTCCATTATTGGCATTTATTCTTATGGTTTGGCGATAGTTTTGGGGCCGACGGAACACTCAAGTAGTAGTACCAAATATTAGATAAACAGTAACACTCGATGACGTTTTTCTGATAAAATCGCATAATACGGTGATAGTAAAGTTTGATGTCTGCTTATGAAATATCTATTGGTTTTTACACCAGTGTTAGGCCCGTTTGCATCCCCGTCTCAATTTCATGTTCATTGAATAAAATTTCTTTGTGAATATTTGTAACGAAAAATTGTACTTTAAAATGCGAGCCCTTTACTCGTAATATATTAAAAATCAATCCAAGGAAATCAATGAGTAAAACATTTTAATCCCAACATTTTGCCGAAATTATAACGGAGTAAGCAGTTTCCCGATAAAATGCATTTCTTTTTAAACCAAATGATGCTATAAGTTTCCCATTATCAACAGGATAATGAAATTTTAGAAGCTATTCCTGATTGATTTTGAAGAACAATCTTTAACAAAGTCATTTTCGAGTCTGCTACTAATCTATTTTGGGTTGTGGATTTTAAATTCTAGTGGCTAAATGACTGTTGGCTACATATTTTTAAGCGAAATATCTATTTTACGACACTAAAAATTTAAGATTTTTGACCTCTATTTCATGTGTCGCAGTTATCTTCAGGTTTATTTGATTAAAACCAACTCTTCAGAATTATTTCTTTTAGCTCGGTAAACATCCTTTTATTCTTTTTATCCAGCCATTATCTTTTTAATGGAAATGAATAAAGACTTTATTAAAAACAATGAAAATTTTCAACATGTATGTGAGAAGAACGTGGAACACCTCAACTCCGTTTATGTAAAAATAAAAAGAAAAGAAAATGAGAAAACAATTAAAATTTACAAATTTAATTGGCAAAAAAAAAAGTAGGCAGAGATTGTCAGTATAATAATTTTGTACAAAACAAATAATCTGTATGCAAATGAATTATTTTTACAGTGCGCATCAGTCATAAAAACACGATTTGAGAAAAACTCATGCAAAGTTCAAAATCGCAGAATAACGAGCAAAGAGTTTGATTTAAAGTACACATTTTTGACTTCAAATGTACCCGGTTCTAATTGGAGTCTTTTTTTGTTCATTGATTAAGAATAGTATAATGTTTTAAAACACGAAAAGTATACGATCGTATTTTCAAGTTGAATATATGATTTTTTAATTTTTACCGAGTAAAAATTAAATTTAAAAAATCAAAAAATCCGACTGCGTAAAAAGCGAACTCATTCATTACTTCTCATCCATGTGAAACTATTTTTATATTACGTACCTATTTTTTTTTTATTTACTTGTAATTGATGACTTTTAAGTTGTGTTTAATGGTTAGTTCCTATCTATAAACACTGTTTTCATGAGGCCTATAGATGTCTATGAAGGTTAGAGTGGCAGTCAAGCGAGAGATCCTACCTACACAACTTCCAGGTTGTGTCCTATTTAAACGGAGCTTCTGACAGTAAAAGAGTCAACGAAACATCGTCTTCATTTTGAAAGACCTATCCAATGATAGGCCACTCAAAAGGGTGCGCGAATTTTTTTTCGCCTCTACCGCCATTTTGTATTTTACGGGCGCCGTTTTGAATTTATAAAAACGAAACCTAGCCTATAAACATCGGACGGTTAAGACGAATCGATAGAAACCTCATTCATTCAAATCCATCCAGCCGTTGGGATGTTTCGAGGGTATAAAGAAATCCACATGCCCAGATACGCGTGAAACACATAACCCTTCTTTGCAGTCGAGTAAAAACCGTCCATTTCTTAAATATTTAACCCGTCGCACTTTCTTTATAATTCTGTGTCTTATTAATTATTGTTTCATTGGAAATTTTGTAAATTTTGTAAAAAATTGTAAATTTTTCAGATCGATAGAATCTGAATTATTTTGGTAAAAGGTGATACAACATCTCGTTCACCCGTTGACAAAATTAAAAAATACTGAATTTCACAGTTAAAGCAAAAGAAGATATTTTTCTTTCTTTTTTTTTCCTTTTTTCTTTTCTTTTTTTTTTTTTTTTTAACCATTTGGAAAATGGTTATTGTCCTCGGTCAGGGTAGGAAATCAAAAACATATCTGAAGCTTTTTATGAGTTGAATCCCGCATTTTATTCGTTTTCTGATGGGTCTATACAGTCATCTGCATTTTCCTTTACTTTCAACCGAGATGGACAACCGAGTGCTGCCACTATGACAAAAAAGTAATAAAAACTACAAAAAAAAAAAAAAAAAAAATTAATAACTCAGAAACAAATTGAGATACAGCTTTCAAACAAATTGCCTTTAAAAGTACATTTTTTTTCTCTCTACGACGGTGTAAATAGTAATAGTGTGGGATGTTTAGAAGTTCAAGAATGAAATTTCATTTAAAATGGGTCCAGGAATATGAATGTTTAATCCATGGCGTACGTAATGAATGACCCGCTCCGTAGAAGTTTAAAAATGGACAGTACCGAAAAATATAATCCATGGCGTAGGTAATGTAGGATCCACTCCGTGCTTGCTATTTTTTATGTCTTAAATTTTAGTCTTTGAAAAAATCATTTTCCAAAAGGTTGTTGTAATTTGTTAAATTGGATTTTTTTTTTTTTACATTTTTTTTCTTTTTTTTTCTTATTTTGTTACTTTTACTGTAACATAAAACCGCCCGCCGCGGCGAGCGGCCCAGCTCCGTCCGCAACCCTTTTTTTCTAGTCTTATTCCGCCTCTTTTGCGGAAACCAGGCTCATAGGCATTAAAACTTCATCAAAATTCTTTCAACTTTTATTATTTAAATAAAAAATTAAAATAAATAATATCATATAAATCAGAAAAATTCGTCTTTATGCAAAACAAATATTTTCCGTAGTCCTAGAAAACGTACTTTTTCCGGCATGAAATCTCGGTCAGTTCGTGAATTGTCAAAATCGGAACAAGGGGGTGGAAATAGGGAGGGTTTTGTGAAAAACGAAAAATCCCCATAACTTTTTAATTATAATACATATCGACTCAGTTTAAAGTTATTATTACTTCTAAAAAATGGGCCAAAAATTTATGTAGGACAGATTTTGGATAAAACTAAAAACGGGCTCAAGGGACGAACAAAAAAAAAATAGGATTTTAGAGAGTAAAAAATTCATAACTTCGTCCGTTCTCAAGATACCAAATTCAATTAAATTTATTATAAAATGTGTTAATATTACCTACAACTTTTATATTCACAAGCTTTTGATAGGATCCATTCGTACGGCAAAAAAAAATTAAAAACGAAAACTAAAAAGAGGGGTTGAAGAAGAAAAATTTCCATAACTCCGCCAATTCACAAGATATAAAATCCCCATGAATTTATCATATATCTTCTTAATATTGTCTTCAACATTTATATAGACAAGTTTTGGATAGAACACATTCCTACATCAAAAACAAATTAAAAATACATAGAGGTTGAAGAAAAAAATATCATATTAAGGATGTACTCAAGTCCAAACTGCTTATTTCCTGACTCATTTTTAAATTCACTTTTGCTTTCAAACGCATCCAATTGTAGATTCTGTTATTCAGAAACTATATAATGGTCGATTGTTTGATAGAGACAGGATATATTTCAAAAAATGATGTCAAAGTGGGCAGTTTGAGCCGAATTTCCCGAAGCGATTGTGTTGGGAACGAAAAATAGGGTCCTACTGAGAAAATAATTGTTTATAAATCAAGTTCTAAATAACTGAACGAAAAATAAAAACATAAGTCGCTTATAAATCTCTTAAAAATTAAGTCATCAAGTTTCATGCTTTTCTTTTTAAAAATGAATTTGAAAATGTGCCAGAAAATTTCGATTTGTTGACCATGGAAAAATATTTCTTGAATATTGTCTTAACAGGATTCTGATAAAACCAGCTCTTATATAAAAATGAAATTAAAAACTCGTCAAAAGCGGCCAGCTAAAATTATTAAAGAGGATTTATCTCTCATCCTGATTTAGATTTTGTTGGTGAAATGAGTACTTAGCTTCGAAATCTACCTGCGCCTGTAGGTCGAGCCAGCAGGGACTTTTTAAATGTACTCCGATAATCATTGACCACCTGAATAGGTTCATTCCAATTTTACACAAAGCAAAAACAATTCAATTGACTTCTCTCTATGAATGCACCTCTTTATACTCATTGAAAATTCTTAAATCTATCTCATTTCAACCTCGTTAACAATTTAAATTATTTTATTTAAGTATAGCACCTCTTAAAACATTCCAAGAGATTAACATTCCGAGATTTCATAAGTAAGTAGTTTAACTTCTAAACCAAAATTAAGATCCACTCTAGGCGAAATGGGTTTTTTTAAACATTTAAATTTATTTTTAATCAAAATAAAAGTTTAAACTTAGGTGGCAGTTCTTAAATGTTAAGACTGTTATTTCAAATTAAAATTCTGTTTTATAATGATTTTACAGAATTTTTTCTATGTCTGAAGCGAGTACATTATCAGACAGTCGATATTCCTCCTTATAAGAGAAAATTAAATAAAAAATATTAAATTTGTTTGTAGTCCACACTTTATATTATAATGGGAATCTTTTGGCATGTTTGTGGGGGAAAAAAAGTTTAAAAAGATTTTTAATCTTTTGCAATAGTAAGCAAAAGATTAACGCATAAAAAGAACTTACAGTGCTTTTAAAATTTAATCCAATTACCTCAGGCACTCTGCTTTAAACAACACACGGCTATAAAGGTGAGGGGGAGAGGGGACATTTAGAGGTCGAGGTTGAGAGGGGTTTAAATGGGAGTTTCTTCTGCTTTGGGTCAAACTTTCGGTTTTTTCCTTTTTAGGGTTTCGTTCATCTGATGAAGCCCTATTCGTCTCACTCTTCAGTCTGTCTGTCACAGAGCCCGTTCTCAGAAACTATATAGGTTGGAGACTTGAAAGTTTGGATTCTTATAGGTGAACACCTCATATCAAACGACAAATCTTAAAATTTTGAAATAGTCGTATATTGACCCTTCTGGGCTCTAACTTGTGTATTTTAAGATTTCTTTTCTAACTAAGCCCCAAATTAAGTTGAAGACTTGAAATTTTGGATTCTTATAGCTGAAAACCTCACATCAAACGACAAACCATAAAATTGGGAAGAAATCGTACATTTAGCCCTCTAGATAAATATAAAAGACAGACTTGTGTATTTTAAGCAATTTTTCTAACTCAGCCCCTAACTAAGTTGGCGATGTGAAATTTTGCATACTTATATTGCAGAACACTTGCGATCACACGAAAAATCATAAAAATTTCAAAAAGTTTTATATTATTTACCCCTCCGGGCTCAAACTTCTGTATTTTTAGTTATTTTTCTAACCTTCACCCTTTTCACCCAGGGTGCACTTTTCAAACTTTTGTCGACACTCCTTTGACCACTCTGTCATATTATCCACCTTGCCGCACACATTTTAGTTCCAATTTTTACCGCCAGGGGTGCCTACCTATCTCGGGTGCTATGGTCCCGATCCCCTCGATTCATATATTTACGCATAGTTTGTAAAACGGAATTTCATTCGGATAGAGGTTTGTTTAGAATAGAATGCGCCCCCTAGTTTCGAAAATGTGGAACTAACAGATTCTTAAAAAGGATGAAGTGTTTTGAAAGGAGTATTAAACGAAACCCTCTGTGCGATCTGTGATCACACTTACCCACTTGTTTACTTTCTTCTGTCTTCAATTGAAGAAAGTATTATAATCTAAATTTTTTTCGACTTCCGGTTTTTGACAGGTTTATACGTTTTAGGGGTCAGAGGTCCCCAACAACTCCTTGCAAACTTTTTTGCTCATTAAATAAGTAACAAGTAAGAAAAATCATGCATTAAGCGTAGATTATGAAACACTTTCTAAGACTTCCTGAATGCTTTAGCAAAAACTTCCTTATTTAGGGAAATAAGGTATATAAGAGGACTAAGTAAACATTTTAGAAAACACATAAAACATTTGAAAAACTGATTTCAGCAGTGACCGTCCATAGAAAATATATATTACAATTCTTTTGAGCAGCCCTGTATTTAATCTGTAGGTTTATATATAGACTATATAATGGGGAAATTTAGTTTAGCAAGAAAACACATAACAGGTTGAAATTTCTCTTTCAGCAATTTATACTAATAGATGGAAACATACTTGTATACTAAATGCAGTTCAGCGTAAAAATGCCTAACTCATTTAAAAATCACCTTTAAGCAATTTTCAATCATACCCAGTAACCCTTACGAATTCTTTTGTGTAGCCCTGTATATCAATTACAGCATTTATACACACCCTATACTGCGCATAAACAGAGTGAAACATAAAAGCACATAACATAATTAAAAATGCATTTCCAGCAATCATCGCTACCGTACAGTACTTCGGATACAATAGAGTATCTGATATCTTTTGTGTTTCCCTGTAAATGCTATGCACTTCGTATTACACATGAAACAAGTTATAGTAAACCTCAGCGACGTATATCAATTTCATGATACATGAAATAAGTTAACATAATTAAAATACGCCGGAAAAAATTCCCTACATCCCTATATCATTACGTAACGGATTTCTTTTTTGTGGCCCTGTAAATGAATAATAACTATTTTTTGCGCCGCATATTTTACAGAAAATGCATATTTTAGTGCACTTGATAAATGCCTATCAATTTTATTATGTTTGAAAGCATGTTACATCATTAAAAATTATTTTAAGCGATTTTTCCCATAGGCCGTCATGTAACTGAAAACTTTTGACTGTCCCTGTAAATGAACTAAACATGCTACAAACTTTATTGGAAATAGGGTTCGTGCTCTCACTAACATCCTAAAATTTCAGAACGATCCGAGTCTATTTACGGGAGTTAGAGCGCGTACAGACGGACAGACAAACCGAAGTCATAAACACTTTTCAACTTTGTTGGAAAGTGTTAAAAAAGCCGTTGTTAGTTTAAAGATATACAACGCGCCGTTGTAAATATTTAAACATTTTTTCTCGAAACGACTGATTTCCTTCTTCTTTGCCTTTCTATTTTTAAAAAGGAAAATAACCGTTTTTTAAAAAAAGAAAAGTAACCGAGCTTATATCACGAAAAGTATCATTTTCATGGATTCATTTTTTTTTTTTCTTTTCTGCGGAGTTAAAAGTTACAAAACGTTAAAAAAAAAAAAAAAAAAAAAAAAAAAAGGGCGAAGAACTATGTTTTTTATTCAAATGACCGCCATTTCGTCAAAAATCAACTTTTAAAAATAAATGTTTTGCTTAATATTGGCAACGGAAGGAAATTTCTGTAGAACCATAGTCTACCATTTCTGTAGGAAGTAAAGGAAAAATAGTAATTATAGACTTTTGTTGCCATTTTCTCATAACAACCGAAAGAAAATGCAATTAAAATACGTGCAGGGTCGGACTGGGCCGTGGAAAAGGGCGCAGACCTTGGATTTTCAGGGGGCGCAAACATTTTAAAGAACTCACGTCAATTTTGCTTGCTCATTTGAATCTCGATTGATATGGTTTAACACAGTCACACAGTACTAAGTGTGAAAATGGCTTAATATTATATCTCTGTCTAGTCTAGATAGAAGACTTCGCTATATTCCCCGTGTATGTTTAATGTTTCATCAAATCTACACATTGTTACACAGTTTTCTAAAATGAATCATGTAATATCTAAAAGTTCCAGCAAGTTGAAGACAGATTATCTTCTATTAGGTGGACCGGAAAATTCTGTGGTTTAATTTTCTTTCACGCCTACTTTTTTAAAATTCAGATTTCTTCATTGGCACCACTTTTTGAAATGGTAAAATTCCCACAGTTTTCACATTTCGCATTAAGATGAAAACGGTGGGAATTTTACTATTTCAAAAAAGTGATGCGAATGAGGAAATCTGAATTTTAAAAAAGTAGGCGTGAACGAAAATTAAAAGACAGAATTTTCCGGTTCACTTAATAGTAGATAACTGATATCAAAGTTAGGGCTTTCTTATTTTATTTTTTTGTCAATAGATACCTTATAAGAATCATGTAAAAAAAAGTTATCAACCTTTAGCAATTTTCTTTCAAATGGCCGTATAAAACGGATGTAGGTACCAATTGATTGGGAATAATATCTACTATTAAAATATGTTCAGAAATTTTGCTTTGGGGTTTAAAAATGCATTGATTTTTCAAATGGTAGCATCCATTTTTACACCCTATTTCAATTACTTGTCAGCCACTAAAGAGAAGTAGTTTATACAATTTTCTTAAATCTTAACTCTTAAGTGCATAAATTTTTCTTTTAGAATTGTGTTTTTTATGCTTATATTAAGGATTAGACATCAGAAATTTTAAGATAGATTTTTAATATTATTTAGCAGCATATTTATGCGATTTTTTTTTTACAGGATTACTATTTCTATACATATATAGTGGTTGCAAATAACTTGATTTATTTATTAAAAGTTAAATAAAAAGTGATGCAAATTTGATACACTATGCATTTGAGGGTTAATACAGTTATAAAACAAAAAGTGTTAGGAGGGTATCCATAAATTTCGGAAAATAAAATTAAGATAAAAAAAAAGTACCGAAAACACCCAATGAGACACCGGTAAAATTATACAGGAAATTAAAATTTAAAATAAATTTACTTTACATTAAAGAAAGTCCTACATAGTGTTTCCGGTAAATAGCTACATTTTTTTTTCTGAGGGTCTTTTAATAAAAGAAGACGATTCCCTTCCCTTAAATTATGGAAAGGAAACAATTCTTTGTATCTCGAAAACTACATATTCTAATGAGTTGTAAACTTAAACATCGTTGTTTTTAACGACTGTGATTTGTTGAATGCAAAAATTAATGTACCTCATAATTCATAATTTTTAGTAGGAATTTAGTTTTCATAATTAAAAAAAAAAGAATAGAGAAAAAAGCCTGTATTGTTTCGGTCTATTTAGTGTATCTCTTTAATAAATTTATAAAAAATCAATCAGTTAAATTTTATGAAAGACATAAATTAATGTTTATCAAATAGGTTTAACATTAGCATCCTCAAATTTAAACTCTTCGAACGCTATCATGATTTAAGATAATGTGTACAAACAATGCCTTTTTCCTGGCTGACTCGATCAAGAAACTCAAATAAAGTGTCAAAAATGGGTGTTATTGTTTGAATTTTCAAAGTTGATACAATTTTCAAAATATAGACGACTTCGGAAACATTATTTATACACAACAATACTTTGTAGAGATTATGTAAAGTTGATAGGTCGCTACAGACTTTTTTAATGATTATTTTTATCGGAATTTGTAAGGGGTAAGCACCTTTATTCCACGTATAACCATTGATGCACTGAAAATTGGTAGAAAAACTAACAAGGTTTATTGCACTAGGCACCAAATAGAGTTTCTGCGGTGCTGCTAAGGACTTCAACCTTTTTTTTAACGTAATATTAATTAGTTATCAATCAATAAAAAATGAGATAAATTCAATTTCTATTACAAACTGAAAGTAATTACTTTTGCGAGTTCCTACAAAATATTATAGGAAGAGGCATTTTGTATTGTTAAAAAATGGCGTTATGCATCCATAAAATGCTGAATTGATATTTTACTATTAAAAGTTTTCTACAAGAAAAAGTACACGAAAAAGTGTCTTTATCAATTTCAAATCACTAGAGTAAATTTATTCTTCTCGTGATTTGCAAAATCATAATTAGAGATTCAATGGAACACAATATTTACAATGAATAACAATATTTAAGTTTCTATAATTCAGAGATTGTATTCATCCAAGTTTCAGGAACCTATGGCTAGCGTTTTTTTATTCAAAAAACCTATCATAATTTCCGAGTAGTAATCATAGCTTTATTTAACAATAGATTTTTACGTGATTAAATTAAGCAATTTTTTTTATACAAAATACATACTAGAATTTCCGAATAGTTATATAACCACCAGAAAGTCTGTCATTAAATAAAGCGAAGATTACTAACCGAAAATTATGGTGTAGATTTTGAAAATTAAAAAATGCTAGCTGCGCGATTCTACAGCTTGCAGGATTGTAGTGCAAAAGTGTCACCAAGTTTGTATTCCTCGTTTTCCAATCAACAACAGAATCCCCATAAAAAGCTTTTTGCCTTCTAATATTTATCTCTTTCTTTTCTTAAGTTGTTTTCAAAATCGACGCTTTAAATAATAATTCGGGGCTGGCTTTAAAGAGGGAGCGAGGGGCAAGGTACTAAGACTGAAAATGTGTAAAATATTTAGTTAAAATCTAAAAGATATTCAAAGAAGCGATGAAAAAAAAAATCTAGCCCAGAGCGCCGTGACTACTAAAGCTTTCCCCTGGTTGCGTTTTTTCTCTCTCAATCGCATGCAAAGATGCCCACTTTGGTTTCTGATCCTAAAATTGTTTCGATGTATCTTTAATGTACTTGTTATAATAAAAAAGTACCTCTCTTGTGTTGTCTGTCTAGTGATTGTTGATTACGCCCTAAACGAATTCTTGAAATTTAGCTCACTAGTCAGATTGCAAGTGTACATACAACAACGAAAAAAAAATATTGAAGAGGTTTAGGCACTTAGTGGCGCAAAGTTTTCCCTGGACGAGGGCGCACCGGCCATCGGGCCGATGGACCGGCGGCCCAGTCCGAGCCTGAATACGTGCTATTTTGAAAAAAACATATAAACAAATGATTTCTGATAAAACAGGGAGCTATTATAAACTGTATTTAATTTAAAGTTATCTATATTAATAATACAAACACATGAAGGCCTACGAATCATGAGATAGCTGGTTTTTTTTTGTCGAGTTCCTTGAATGCCGGCCTCTTTTTGCTGCATTAGTGTATTATTTCGCGATAGTGACGTCCTATTGCCTACTTTACTGTAGATGTTTAAGAGTGGATCGTAAATGTGTAATTCTTAAGGGATGCTAATGACGTCATTTTACATAAAATAAAAGCGTGTGCTTTAAATCTTAAAATTGAAATAAGTTTTGTACTATTTATATCTACATATATATATTTTTTTTTCATCGGGACGACAGTAAATTCTGAAAAAGCAGAATTCCTGTCTTCTAGTTTACAGTATATACCGGGTGAGCCTAAAGTTCATTAAAACTTTAAAAACTCATAAAAAAGGAAGAAATTGGGATAAAGAAGTGCTTTTTGCAAAAAAGGGCTCACAAAGTCGTCGGATTTTTTTAGCAGCAAAAAAAAAAAAAAAAAAAAAAAAAGCAATTTATCAAATTACAACGACTATTTGGAAAACGATTAATTTAAGACATAAAAAATCGCACGGAGTGGATCGTACATTACGTACGCCATGAATTAAACTTTAATAGTGTTATTACACGTAATAATTGCAAGCCAAAAATATCGCCTGCGACCCGTCAGATTTCATGAAACTTAAGTATTATCCACCTGAAACTTACGTAAATATCCAAGCATTTAATTGGCTGTTCGGGAAAAGGCTTTTCCATCGTCAGATTTCCAAGAAATCTGACGGCCAATTTTAAATGAAATTTCATTCTTAAACTTCTAAACATCCGACACTATTACTTCTTACACCGTCGGATAGAGAAAAAAATGTACTTTTAAATGCAATTTGTTTGAAAGCTGTATCTCAATTTGTTTCTGAGTTATTAATTTTTTTTGTAGTTTTTATTAGATTTTTGTTATAGTGGCAACAGAAAGTATCCATCGTTGTTGAAATTAAAGGGAAATACAGATTACTGTATAGACCCATCAGAAAACGAATAAATTCAGATTAAACCAATGAAAACCTTCAGATATGCTTTTGATTGCCCATCCTGACGAGAACAATAACCATTTTTTCAAATGGCTAAAAAAAAAAAAAAAAAAAAAAAAAAAAAAAAAAAAAAAAAAAATGAAAAATTACATGTGGAGGGCGCTGACGACCCGAAACACAATGAACAGGACAACAATACGCTCCATTCGTTTGTTCTTCCAATAACAAATGTTCAACATGACCTCCTGAACATTCTATGGCACAACCAGGTTGTGTCGTAGTACCTGTTCCTTGTATTTCGGGTCGTCAGCGCCCTCTACATATGATTATTTAAATAATTTTTTTTTTTTGCTGCTAAAAAAAAATCCGTCTACCTTGTGAGCCTTTTCTTGCAAACTGCACTCCTTTATCTTAATTTCTTTCTTTTTTATGAGTTTTTAAAGTTTTAACGAACTTTTGGCTCACCCGGTATATACTGTAAATCTAACACATCTTCATATACTTTTATTTTTAAAAAAATAACAAAAAACCTGAAGGCTCATTCCATGCGCAGATTTATCTTCTATGTAATAAAGAACATGTATAAGAAAGCTTAAATCTCTATCTCAAATACAAAAAAAAAAAAAAAAAAAAAAAAAAAAAAAGCTTAGCATTATTAAACCATGAAAATGCAGAAAATAGGAATATGTAGAAAAAGCCATTTAAAGTTTAAATGTGTGGGGTCATTGCGCTGGGTGTATTAACAAAATTTACAATATCTCTCGATATAATGCCCATACGGGTAAAAATGGGGTGTCAAAATATTTACGATTAAACAAGCTTTCTTTTAAGGGGTCTCAGGTCAAAGCCTCAAAATTTTCGAAATGTTAATTTTTTGAGATGTTTAACTCCTACCATTTCTAAACATTTTGATATAATTGTTTCCTTGAAATTCCCATTATAGCAGAAAATATGGCTTTTAGAATTCTACCCGCTGAATATCTGAAGCGGCGTTTCCGAAACGTTGAAGTCCTTTTTCTCCAAATGACGTCTTTGGGCCTAACGCACGATATCTCAAAAACGTCCGGATATTTTTTCATGAAATTTTCAAATGTCATGATAGTGTGTATAAATTGAACCTAAAATTTTATTTTTATTGCTCAATTTTTTTTTTTTTTTTTTTCTTCTTTTTAAAGTTGATTATACTGTTGAAATTTTCAAAATTTTGTATTAGCTCAATGCAACTTTGTATTAAAACTATAAAAATACTTTCAATACAAATTTAAGTTCAGGGTCATTATTACAATCTGAAGTAAAAGAAGGCACGAAAAATGATCTAGTTGCAAAATTTATTTTGTAATCCTGCGCGTAAGCTGTTATGCCAGTTTTCTGCTCCACAAAAGTCTGACAGTTTGTAGCGCCCTATAAATACTAAGTATGCATCTTGCAATATTTTAAACACGTGAAACAGAAGAACATACATATCTTTTATCCCAATAAAATTGTGTTGTTAAATCCTATACATTTTAAGATATTAAATGTTGAAAATGGTCCGGTTTTTTTCCATTTTTTCCAATTTTATGAGTCCTGAGACCCCTTAAAAAAAAAAAAAAAGTTTTTTTGACCAATTTTGAGGTAAAATGTCCCTTAATTATAGAGAAAATCAAAATACGGTAGTTAAAATACGGTTTAGTTACAAAATACGGTTTAGTTATTCCGTCGACCCATTTCGCCAAATTATATAAATACCCAAACCACTCGCCAAATTATACACATTGTGATAATTTTTATTTTAAATAACGAAAGAACAAATAAATGAGTATAACATTAATAAAAAATACAAATAAAACGCCGAAATAAAAATAACTGGATGACGTAAACACGCGTCACTTGCTTAAAGTGACGTGAATGTGACATTGACGATCACCATTATTGGCATTGAATCTTATAATTTGGCGATAGATTTTGGGCCGACGGGATAACCAAGTAGTACTCAAAATACTTAGAAAATGCATGAACACTCTCTATAAAATGCTTTGCTAACAAACGCATAAAATGCTTATTTGTTTCTTCGCGATTTCCAACACGGTCGCCGAACACAAACGAGCCTTTTAAATGCTCTATTCGTAACAATTTTAGTGAGCCGTTTACTGGCACTAAATAATAAAACATACAGATAAAAATATCGTTTTAAAATGGTTAGATTTTGAATCGTGACTTTCTGTTAAAGGGATATTACAGAGTGAAAAGAGCTCGTTTGGATCCTATTGAACAAATTTCCACTGAATAACTCTTTTTTTCTACTTTCTGATCCCGAATATTGGATACGCAGAACATCTTAGCCGCTTTTTGGATGATAAAAAGTATTACGGTTTGGAGAAACGACTCCCACAAAAGATCGCAAAAATGGAATCCAATGCAAACCGATGCAATTATTCAGCTATTTCTGTAGATTCCTTTTAAAAAATAAGCAAATTCTGTGCATTTTTTAAACTTTCTTCTTTAAATGATTTCTGACACATTCACGAATTTATATCTAGACATGAAAGCGTAACATTTGGAGGCATGACTTTGGAAGTGATTTGGAAACGAATAGATTTTCTTAGATACATCAGTCTTCAGTTATAACAGTACGATAATAAGTGATGGTTATTTTAGGGCGACTTGAATCGGGATGTCGGGTATTGGGTTCACGAAAGTTTTTTATCGGGTTTCGACTGAACTTTAAATATAGTTTTCGGGTTCGAGTCGGGTATAATGCGACTCGCACGGCACCCCGACGTGGATTGCAGTATAGTGTTGCCACATGAACATGAAGGTAAGAAAGAATCCCTTGAAGTTATATTTTATTCCCATTCAAGTTGACCCGTTGTAGAGGATTTTTCTAAGCGGGACAGGTAATTTCGAAGAGGAAAATAAATCAATAAATCTGCTATCCTGCAGCTCATCCTAATGATTGCAATTTATTGAATTTAGGAGGAGAGGGGTGGTTAGCGCTTTCCTGTATTTTTGCCAGAGATCTGATGAGCCTTCACTCCATTCGCGGATTGAATTCACTTTCCGATTCCGCACAATATTCAGTTGATATTACTTATAGACCGGGAGGCAACAGCACAGACCATCACCTCATCGAGTTCACGGCTGAAATTCCAGAATGGGTTAAAAACTCGATTAGCCTATTAAAATGCAATCGGTCTGCCAAGTCCTATCTGGATGGAAAACACCTGAAAACCCGATTGGAGCGGTTCACTCGTAGGTTTAACATTGTGTTTTCCTGCACCCAAGAGTATGAAATCATGGGGAACTGGCAGCAGGACAACACAATGGTAAACCTACGAGTGAACCGCTCCAATCGGGTTTTCAGGTGTTTTCCATCCAGATAGGACTTGGCAGACCGATTGCATTTTAATAGGCTAATCGAGTTTTTAACCCATTCTGGAATTTCAGCCGTGAACTCGATGAGGTGATGGTCTGTGCTGCCTCCTCCCGGTCTATTAGTATCAGATGTGTCATTCAGTTAGTCATTTACTGTAAATTTTCAGTGTTGCTTTTTTTCTGTAATTAATTTTGAAAAATACACTAGAGGTCTCTGCTCCCTCCTCGCTACTGCTCGCCAATCCCCGTGAATTGCGTTACAATTCACATTGGGATAAACTCTGGCTAGAATGAGTATTATCATAAATCATTTTAACATATGAAATTTAAAAATATTTTTAATGTATTAAAAAGTAATGGAAAACTTCGTTGAAAATCGTTCAAAATACAAAGAAAAATAATTTTTTTTTTCTCCTATAATATTGCAGAGCTTTAAATTCACTTAAAACTCTTCGAAAAACAAGACGCTAGCCGTTAACGAAATGGAAACAGAAAGTTTCCTGCTTCTGTGTCTAACAGACAATCTTGTTCAGAAAGCTGGTTCGCTGAATGCAACACGTCACCATAAAACGTACCAATGGTATTGCTGTTTATTTCGGGCTAACTCACGCCGCTATTTCATTTCCGGTCGGAGAAGAACGCCTGTGCTTAAAAAGGGGTTCTCTCAGAATTTTCATTTGCTGAATGTCTCGGGTGATGTGACCGCAAATTAACCACTGTGAAGGGTCGCTGTGGTTGTTGCCAAATGACAAACTATAAATTCAGCCTCCTTTTCGGGCCATGTAAGAGAAATATAATATATATATATATATATATATATATATATATATATACATATACCGGATGATCTAAAAGTCAAGAACAACTATGAAATAAAATAATAATTCGCAAACGAATAAAGATGATAAGATGAGGTTTGCGACGAATGGTTGAAAAGAAACCGATTTTTTTTTTTTTTTAATCGAAATCATAAATGAGTACTTGAATAGTTTATTTTTGTGATTCACAGAATGGCTTACAAGTGTCCAATGCTCTGCCCGTTATTCAGCTGCACAGGCGCCAGACGAGGCACAATGGCAAGCGTCTTTCAACGTTGTCAATGATGGCGGTTTCAAACATTCTTTTTTGCTTAAACACTGACATTTGTTCAGCCATTCTTTTTTACTTGCGTCGTAAAAAATCCGACTGCTTTCCCCTCGGTGGGAACCTCATCCGTTCTTTTACGAATTATAAATGTTTAAAGTTGTTCCTGACTTTATCGGGTCTATGGGGTGATTAGTTTCGCGAAATAAGTAGTTCAATAAAACTCTCTTATATCTCATAAAAAATTCGCTATCGCAGTGCCAAATGAAATGGCAATCGAGGCCCATCGTGAGGATCCTAAAGATATGAAATTCCGTGCATAAGTTCTTGGTGCCCATCACCCAACAGATGGCGCTGCTCTGCTGTGCTGCATTTTTCAGGATGGGCGCGATTTCAGCGATAGTCTCAAGAACTCATGCACGGAATTTCATATGTTTAGAATCCTCATGATGCGCATAGACTGTCATTTATTTTTGCCACTGTGATAGCGAGTTTTGAAGTATTAATATGTACGAGATAGAAGAAAGTTTTGGGATTGCCACATCCGACTAATTTTTAAAATGTATTTACATTTTTCAAACAACATTTTATACAGAATAAAACCTTTATAATCCTATATTAAAAAAAATATATATATATATATATATATATACTGTAGAATGCATATAAAATTAGCTTTGAGAGACATCCATACGTCAAAACTTTTACAATTTCAACAGAAATGCTGCCCTGAAAACAAATCATTTTTAATGTATAGCTTCCATGTCTAGATGTCCAATTATAAGTTATTTAGAGAAAAGTTGTGTCACTAAAATTCTTCAAAACGGTGATCTGCCATTTCACTTTTAAATGAGCTACATGGAAGAAAACCAGAAAAAAAAAAAAAAAAAAATATCTCCCTCGTGAATGAGATAGGTATACATTTAATGAATATAAAATAGGTGAGTTCACATAAGTTAGTTCGGCATTTTATGAGGTGTCTAGATTTTCACAAAGTGTGAAATCATTTTTTTTTTTAATTCGAAAAAATAAATGCTTGGCATTCTTTTGAATATTCTATTACCTTTAAAGGTATATTTTGCGATTTAATTTTTACTTTCTTCTATCTTCATTAGAACAAAGTATTGTAATCGAAATTTTTTTCGACTTCCGGTTTTCGACGGATTGAGACGTTTTAGGGGTCAGAGATCCCAAAAAAACATGTTTATAGAAAATGTCTGTCTGTTCGTGTGTCCGTCTGTCTGTCGCCATTGTACCATCAATAGCATATGAAGTTATGCATAGAATTGAACCAAAAATTTTTTAAAAAGTTTTTGGCTATGGCAAGCAGGTTCTCCCTTAATTTGGAAAAAATCGGCCGGAAGGGGGCGCTGTAATAAGGATTTTTGAGCGATTTTGAATATTCTACCATCGAAAAGTGTATGAAGTTATGCATAGAATTGAAACCATTTTTCGTGTAGGTTTTGGGTCATGACAAGAATCTCCTCCCTGAATGTGGAAAAATTCTGCTAGAAGGGGAAGCTGTCATAGCGATTTTTGTGTCATCTTCCTAGTTTTTCGTAGTTCTATTGTACACCAGTGGCTCGTGAATCGACGAGAACTTCCCATCCTGATAAGCCGACTATTCGTGATTTTAATAAATATCCTGATCGAGACGAACTCGTTTTGACTCCGGTTAATTTAAGATGAAAGTCAAAGTTGATATAGTATTGAGCTAATAAAAATGAAATATTGGCATCTGTAACTACTTTTTGAAACATTAAGATGTATGAGATAGAAGAAAGTTTTGGGGTTGGCACATCCAACTATTTATTTATAGAGACTCGCTGACAGTGCATTGCACTCACTTGCATTGATTAAACTGGCTAAAGCGCATTTGCCAAGCCGTGTTTAAAACAGGGCACAGCATCATTTTTTCAATGCACTAGGGAGCACTGCCTCCTACGAGCTATGCTCGCCAACCCCCGTCCAGACTCTAAAAACGCACTAATTGGATCGGCTTTAAAAAGATTACGGAGGATTGAATTACAATTAAAAAACCAGTGGCGATCTTCCTGTAAACGGGTTTCCATTCATTTTCCTTTGACTGGGGGATTTTAAGGCCGAATCAGCTGCTTTGAATGGCTGTTTTCGTGTTTGATTCAATAAGATTAGTTAAACATTTGAAAATCAGCAAATATAAAATGAGATAAGTAAACAGAGTCTTTGCCTCCCGGTATTTTTTAACAACGTTCTACGGAAATTGTTTTTAAGAAGACATTTTAAATGTATCGTTTTAAATCGGACGTAATCTTCAGCAAAATTTTCTTTCTCTTTTAATAGTCACGTGAAAATACTTTTATTGTTAGTAAGGAAATATTATTATTTGCGCTATCTTAGAATGGGGAACAATAGTTAAAAAGATCATCTTGAAATAGGAAATAAATGTCTCGTGGAAACTAATTTTTAAATTGAAACTGTTTGGCAAATTTATTATTTGGCCATTTTAAATAAGATGCCATTTCTCCCATTTATTGCTTTTAACACGTATTAATGAATTAATTATTTTAAAGTTTTCTTTCTTTTTTAACATTCACCTGTCAATGCAATTTTTAGGACGTCATTTTCATGAAATCATGTATGAGATATTCATATTTCCACGTAATCATTTAATTCTAATTTCAAACTTTCTTTTTCTGTTTATAATAGTCACGTGACAATAAATTTTTAGTTTAAAGGAAATATTATTACTTGCCCTGTTTTTACAATTGGCAGCCTTTTAAAATAATACCCTTTTCAACTAGTATGTTGTGGCCATCACAAAACTTTCTTCTATCTCATACTTGTCAATACTTCATATTTCATTATCACAGTGCATTTATACTCATCATGAGGATTCTAAAAAGATGAAATTCCGTGCATTAGTTCTTGACATATTACTGTCCCTGAAATCGTGTAAATCCATAAAAATGCAGCATAGCAGCACCACCTATTGGGTGATTTACACCAGAACCTAATTATTATCAACTTATGTCAATGTCTAACTGAATATGAAGTTTGGGGAAAATCCGTGCATTAGTTCTTGAGTAGAGCTATTGCGCAAATCATGACAAATGCAGCATAACAGCGCCACCTGTTGAGCGATTTACACAACCACATAATCAACATCAACATTTATCAAGGTGTACTTGAATCTGAAGTTTGATAAAAATTCGTGCATTAGTTCTTCAGATAGAGCTATTGAGGAAATAGTGCAAAATGCAGCACAGCAGCTCCGCCTGTTGGGCGATATTCACCAACACGTAGTCAGCATCATTTCATATCAAAGAGTAACTGAATCTGAAGTTTGATGAAAATGTGTCCATTAGTTCTTGAGAGAGAGCTATTGCAGAAATCATGAAAAATGCTGTATAGCAGCGCCACCTGTTGAGCTATTTACACCAAAATGTACAAAATGTCAATTCATATCAAGGAATAACTGATTCTGAAGTTTGCTGAAAACTGTTGCATTCGTTCTTGAGATACAGTTATAATGGAAATTCTGAAAAGTGCAGCATAGCAGCGCGACCTGTTGAGAGATTTACACCAAAATGTACAAAACATCCATTCATGTCAAGGACTCGTTGAATCTGAAGTTTGATGAAAATCCGTGCATTCGTTCTGGAGATTGAGCTATTGCGGAAATCGTGAAAAAGGCTGCATAGCAGCGTCACCTGTTGAGCGATTTACACCAAAAACTCATCAGCACCCATTTCTGTCAGGGACTCACTGAATACAAATTTTTATTAAATTCCGTGCATTAGTTCTTGAGATAGAGCGCCCACAAAATTTGTGTCACATACAGACAGACAGACAGACTCACAGACTAACAGATTCACAGACTCACAGACAGACATTTTGTAAAAACATGTTTTTCGGGTTCTCTGACCCTTAAAACGTGTCCATCCGTCGAAAACCGAAAGTCGAAAATTTTCACGAATCCAATAAAGAAAGTCAAAATATGTAAAAAATATTTCTCGAAATGCTCAAAATTTGAATGTAAATGGAAAACCCCCCCTCAAAAATGAGATAAAATAAATAAATAAATAAATAAATGCGTTCTGCACACCGAGAGCTTCTAATGTATATCCGGAAAAATGTTCAATTCCTATGTATAGTTTTTGCTGCTATAAAACTTCTTTAATGGAGCGATTTTAACACACTTAACATTAAATAGCTCTTAAAGTAAAACTTCGATTTCAAAACTCTCTGATACAGTGTGTTTATCAAACATTTCTCTATAATACTCGTTTACATACTTTTGTGTGCAGTTATTTTTTTTAATATGAACGAAGAAAGATCCCCGGTCACAAAAAAAAAATATCTTTTACGGCGGCGGCGGTGACAGCGTTGGTTGCAATTTTACTTTCTTCTATCTTTACAAGAAGAAAGTATTGGATTCGTGAAAATTTTCGACTTTCGGTTTTCGACGGAAGGACACGTTTTAGAGTTCAGAGATTCCGAAAAACATGTTTTTACAAAATGTCTGTCGGTGAGTCTGTGACTCTGTCTGTCTGTCTGTATGTGACACACACTTTGTGGGCGCTCTATCTCAAGAACGAATGCACGGAATTTAATCAAAATTTATATTCAGTGAGTCCTTGACATGAGTAGGTGCTGATAATAGTTTGGTGTGAATCGCCCAACAGACGGTGCTGCTAGGCTGCATTTTGCAGGATTGACACGATTTCCGCAATAGCCTTATCTCAAAATCTAATGCACGGATTTTCATCCAATTTCAGATTCCGTGAGTCCTTGATATAAATTCATCCTGATTACGTGTTGGTATAAATCGCCCAACAGGTGGCGCTGCTGTGCTCCATTGTTCACGATTCCCGCAATAGCTCTATCTCAAGATGAATGCATGACTTTTCACCTAACATCAGATTTAGTATGGACGTTGACACAAGCAGTTTCTGATTACGTTTTGTTGTTTATCGTCCAATAGGTGGCGCTGCTATGCTGGAATTTCCCCTATTTTCGCAATAACTCTCTCTCAAAAACGAATGCACGGATTTTTTCCAAACTTCAAATTCAGTCTGACGTTGACATAATTTGTTCCTGATTAGATTTTGGTGTAAATCGCCCAATAGGTGGCGCAGCGAGGCTGTATTTTGCTGGATGGACACGATTCCAGCGAGATTCCTATCTCAAGAACTAATGCGGAGTTTCAAATCTTTAGAATCCTCAAAAGGGACATAGATTGCCATTTAATTTTGACAGTGTAGTAGCAAATTTTGAAGTATTAACATGTATGAGATAGAAGAAAGCTTTGTGATGGCCACAACATACTAGTTTTAAAACAGAGACACATCTTTCTAGATATTATTGTAATATCAATTTCAAATTTAATTTCACTTTCAATTTAAATATTACATAATTGAATTAAAATTTGTTTAAATCAAACTCATTCTATCCTAAAAATGATTCCTTTTTTAAGTCCCTTTTTTTTTTTAGAATGAAATGTATTCTTTCACTAATTTTCAATATTTATTAAAATGTATAACTAAATATAAATTTTATGAAAATAAGTGAGGAAAATAAAAGTTAAATGAATTGAAAATGGAAAGTTTTTGTTCCCACTTCAAGTTCCTTTATTTATTTATCTCTTTATTAAAAATATTATTAGAATGTTTTAATGACATTTGTTTTCTTTAAGTAAAAATAGCTTGTTTTGAATGTCAAGTGCTACAATGAAAAAAAAAAAAAAAAACAAATCTAATGAATAGCGGAAATACGTTGAATGACGTCAAAGTGGGTTTGAAATTTAATTTATGCACTGTTAAAAATTTCTGTAAATACACAGAAAAAAAAAACCGAGACTCTCTGTAAATTTACACTAGTTCTCGGTTAAATGCATTTGATTCAGTTTCTCGGTCATCGTTTTACAGACATTTCCCTTATCTTGCATCTAATTCTCTGCAGGGATTTCCATGTCTTTTATTTAAATTTAGATAGAGTAGAGAAATAGTCAAAGCTAAATATTTTCAAAAAGTGGTAATTTTCTTAATCATTTTTATAGTTATAATTTTTCTTAAAAAAAAAAAAAAAGTTACATGAAACATTTTCAACTGCAAAAGCCTTTCCATTTACATAGAGGATCATAATACATTTAAATACATTACTTTTATAAGAATTGTGTTATAGCCATAAAAGTATTTTTGGTTAATTAATCTGATTATTTTTGTAAATATTTTACAAAAAAAGTTATAAGTACCGATATATTTAACCAATTTTAATGAAAAAATATGCCTAAATTTCACATTATTATCATTTAAAAATTCCAGTATATCTTCAGATATTAAAGAAGATAATTATTGAGAGGAAGCAATTTCTTGATAAATATTTCCGTAAATAAAGGATTAAAAAATTAAATTTGAATTTAAAAAAAATAATAGATATTACGTAACGTTCCAAACTGAATCAAAATAAACCGTTTAAGAAATTTTCTAATGAATATATTTGAAGTGAAACCTTTGAAAAGCACAAATACAATAGATTTTCCTCCGCTTCATTATAAAAGACATCCTTTGTACACAACAGCAACAGCTCCTAGGGCGCACTCAGTAAGGTATTTTTCTCCTGAGCAGAGGTCTTGTGTTCAAACCCCAGGCAGGCTAGAAACAAATCGTGTAAAAAAATTAAATGGAACAGCAGTTCAATTTACTCGAAAAGTTCTGATGCTTCGAAGTTCTAAAGTTCCCTGACTTCAAAAACTATTATTTTCATTAAAAATAAATTGATTTACAGAGTCTTGTGTATTTTTAACGATGTTAATTTATCAAAAATTTACCTAATAACTTCTCTGTCTTTTAACAGAATCTCTGTAATTTTACATAAGACTTAAGATAATGGATTACCAGTAGATTTTCTGTAATTTCACAGAACATTTTTTAACAGTGTGGGTATTTTCAAATCTCAACTCGGTATTTTTCCTTCATACAAGCACCACACTCATGTAGGGTAATGTGCGATTTTTTCTAACCCTGACCGAGCGCATGATTTTCATTGCAAACGGTGCCACTCATTGTGTTTCATGATTGATTGAACGTGAATCATCTGTATAATTTAAAAGACAAGGCTTTTTTTTAGTCATCTGACTTGAACTTTCTATACTCAATCGATTTTGATAATTATTTTTAATCTTTACAAGAAGAAAGTATTGGTTTCGTAAAAATTCCGGTTTTCGATGGATGGACACGTTTTAGAGTTCAGAGATCCCGAAAAACATGTTTTTACAAAATGTCTGTCTGTGATTCTGTGACTCTGTCTGTCTGTCTGTCTGTCTGTATGTATGTGACACACATTTTGTGGGCGCTCTATCTCAAGAAAACATGCACGGAATTTCACAAAACTTCAGATTCAGTTAGACCTTGATATAAAGTGGACCTGATTAGTTTTTGGTGTCAATTGCTCAATAGGTGGCGCTGCTAGGCAGCACTTTTTACGATTTCCACAATAGCCCAATCCCCAGAACGAATGTACGGATTTTCATCCAACTTCAGATTCAGCGAGTCCTTGACATGAATGGACGTTTTAGAGATTTTGGTGTCAATCGCTCAACAAGTGGCGCTGCTAGGCTGCATTTTTTGCGATTTTTACCCTACCTCTATCTCAATAACTAATGCACGAATTTTCATCCAATTTCAGATTCAGGTATACCTTGATATCAATGGTAGCTGTTTATGTTTGGGTGTCAATCGCTCACCAGGTGGCGCTGCTGTGCTACATTTTTCAGACTTTCCGCTATAGTTCTATCTCAAGAACGAATGGACGAATTTTCATCAAACATCCAATTCAGATATACTTTGATAGGAATTGTTGCTCAATGGATGTCATTTCATGTACAAGGATTGAAGGGACGTGATTGATAGAGAAGAAAGTTTTGTGAAGACCACAACATAGCTAGTTTTTTGATGAAAGCACTTTATTTGTAGACGTACCCGCACTCGATTTTTTTTTTTTTAATAATTCCAATTTTATATTTTAATTTTAATTTTAAAAGTGCTTTATGAAATTTCTTCACAAGGGTGGCAATCGGGTTGTTTCCATTGTTGAAGAGAGAAGGGAAACAATGGGAATGAATCTATCATGACGAATGCCATTTTCGGATTACATTTAAAAATAACTTTTTTAAAACTTTTGAGCAAAGACATCACGATTTAAAATACCACATTTTTACTCATAAAGCTGTTACATTTCCATATTTTTTTTTCATCCCGCTGATACAGAGGTTCCTTTCGGAGGGAGGGGCTTCAGTGAATGAAAATGATGTCATAGTAAAAATAAAATGAGTATTTTCTTTGATAACAGGTAAATATTTTACTACGAATGCGTCTAAAGTAAATTTTTTGGATTTCGTCGGCATTTAGGAACCTCAAGTAGAGAATGCAACTGGCAAACGTGACATACCATGTTTGAGGATCGAATTTCCCTTTCACGGAGTCCCTATTAAACGAAGTTTTCTACTTAACGAAATTTTCTGCTGAACCTTGACTTTGAACACCATTAACACGCAAATTAATCCCCCTATTACGAAAAATATATTCTATGTAACGAAGTTTAGTCCACTTTCATGCGTGTACAACATTTAAACAGAGAGGTTGCTGTTGGATGTATGAATTTATTCCTGCGGATTGTATGAAAATGAAATTTATTTATTTATTTTATCCTTTCCATTCAAAAGAAGAAATGCTAAAAGGCTTCGACACAATAAGAAATGGATTCCAGTTTTACTAGAATGCTACAGATAAACTATTCGGGTACTTAACAAAAATGCGAAAATTTTTATGTATTTTTTATAAGAAACCTGTAGAAAGCTATATTACAGATTTTTTTTTTTTTAAGTTAAGGAATTGAAATACTGAGAAAAAAGAGAAAAATTCCGCTACGCTTTAGCTCTTGTTTATTTCTCTTTATTATGTTTTTTTTTTTTACACATTATTTTAATTAAATTTTTTTCATATGTCTCCATTGCATAAAAAAAGTTACTGCCCAAATTAAAATACATTTTACCAATATTTTCATTTTATGCATGTGTATTTTATGATACAAATTTCATGAAATTGGGTTGATTTCTCTTTAATGAATTTTCTTCATAACGAAGCGTTTAAGTGTCATGATGACGCTTCGTTAAATGGAAGTTTTACTGTAATTAATAATGATCGTTAAAATAATTATGTTAAAATATTACGTTACGCACGTTAAAATATTTTTAAAATAGTGAATATCAATATGAAAAGTATGCATCCAAATTTTGTGACTGCGAAAAATAGGTTACTTTTAGATTTCGTTGAAAACAAAAAAGTATGATTGCGTCATAGTGGCGCAATGTTCGTTGATTTTTCATGACGTCATACCGAAGATCAAAGCCTCCATTAATAAGTTCATAATTTCATTATCTTAAAGGAATACAGTCTAACTTTTCAATAATTTGAAAAGTTGAAATCAAACTTTAGTTAAAAGTAATACAGTCAAACTTCCCTTTAAGGATAAGTGCCTATTTAACAAAGTTTTCTACTTAATGAAATTCCATGCTGAACCTTAACTTTGAGCACTATTATCATGCAAATTAATGTCCAAGGAAACAGAAAAATATATTCTATATAACGAAGTTTATTCCACTTTCGTGCGTGTACAACATTTAAAAGGAGAGGTTAGTGTTGCGACGGATGTATTTATTTAAGTTGATTTGTATGAAAATGAAATTATTAACCATTTGGAAAAATGGATATTGTCCTCGTCAGGGTAGGAAATCAAAAACATATCTGAAGTGTTTTATGAGTAGAATCCCGCATTTTATTCGTTTTCTGATTGAGCTATCTATACAGTAATCTGTATTTTCCCTTTACTTTTAACAGAGAATTACTTACAACAACAAGTTTCCCTTTACTTTCTTCTGTTGCCACTATGACAAAAAAGTAATAAAAACTACACACACAAAAAAAAAAAAAAAATAAATAAAAAAATTAGTAACTCAGAAACGAATTGAGATACAGCTTTCAAACAAACTGCAATTAAAATGCATTTTTTTCTCTATACGACGGTGTAAAAAGTAATTTTGTTGGATATTTAGAAGTTTAAAAATGAAATTTCATTTAAAATGGGTCCAGGAGTATGAATGTTTAATCCATAGCGTACGTAATCTATGACCAGCTCCGTAGAAGTTTAAAAATTTAGAGTACCGAAAAATGTAAAATTAAAATTTCTTTTAAAATTTGTTCATGATGGGTCCAGGAATGTTAATGTTTAATTCATAGCGTACGTAATGTATGATCCACTACGTGCGATTTTTTATGTCTTAAATTTTAGGCTTTAAAAAAATCATTTTCCAAATGGTCGTTGTAATTTGTTAAATTGCTTTTTTATATATATACATTTAATCATTTCCGTTTAAAACAAGAAATGCTAAAAGCGTTCGATTCAGTAAGAAGGGGATTCCAGTTTCACGAAAATGTTAATGAATTAAATGAATTGTTCGGATACTTACAATAAGTGCGAAAATTTTTATGAACAGTGTATTTTTCATAAAAAAAAACCTGTACAAAGTAATATTACAAATTTTTTAAACTTAAAAATTTTTAAATGCTGAGTAAAAAAGAGAGAAAATACGTTACGCTTCAGTTTTTGTTTTCCTCAGTTTATTATGTGTTTTTCAAGACATTATTCTAATTAAATTTTTCTCATATATCTACATTACATAAAACAACAGTTACTGCCCGAATTAAAAAAAAAAAAAAAAAAAAAATCCACACTCTCTCGCTTTTTCTGTAACGGGAGATTTGAATGAGTTTTGTGTAAAACGAATCCCTTACACCTAAAAAACAAAAGAAACAAAAGGAAGAAAGTTTTCTCTTAAACACCTTTCCTAAAATACAAAAATGTTGACAAGAGCTGATTTACTTATTTGTTTTTAGAGCAATACATGGGGTCGAAGCCACTTAGGTTGTCGATGTATTTATTGTACGTCCCTTCTCTTTCCTCTCGCTCTTTTCTGTCTTTTAAGGATAAGGATGCTAGTCCCTATATTTCCGAATTTCCCTCCCTAACGTTAAGTCAATGGGCATTATTATATTTAAGATATCTTCTCGGGATATTAATATTTTTCACTCTTTTTCTTCTGCGTACTCTTCTTGAAAGATGTATCTTTTTTCCTTAATTGTCAAAATATTTCTAAAATAATTTTAAGAATGTTTGCTTTGAAAACTCAATTTCAAAATTAAACATACAGTACAAAACAAACAATAATTTAAAAAAAAAAGCAGTCGAAGTGTTATACACACCTAAACCTTTGTGGAAACTGTAATATACACGCATATATACTGAATAGATTAAAAAATGTCGAAAACAAATTCAGAGAACCTGAAAATGTTACAATAGGCCAATATTTCCATAATCGGGTTTTTATCATGTTTCAATACGTTTTTTTCAAACTAATATGACGTATGTATTCATCTGCTGACGTCCATTATATTTCCAATCTGACGTAATATTCACATTTTTTTTTTTTTTTTTTTTTATTCGTCAAACTATTTATTTCATTTTCATTTTTCACGTGAAAATATTGCAAAAGAAAAATTATGAAGTAATATTATATATTTTTTTTATTCGTCAAACTATACATTTCATTTTCATTTTTCACGTGGAAATCTTGCAATAGAAAAGTAATTCTTGTGGTAAGAATTTGATTGTGTATTTTATAATGGTTGGCAACTACTAAAACGAAATTTTTTTTTAATTTGATAGTAAATTGCCGTTAAATGGGTGGTTTTTTATTAATTAAAAATGAACTATCAATTATTTCGATTCCGGATTACTTGAGTTACCTCGGCCGAGTTTTAATACACATGTACGTGTAGCATTTCACAATTCTGAATTCCAAACTCTGGGTCTGTATAGAATTGCAGACAAATAGACAAATTTTCATTTTTATATATTAGATTTTATCTGATGTGTTAAACTTTAACTCACAGTTCGTCTGCTTTTAACACATAAAATATTAAATTAAGCCAATATTTTAGAAATAGTTTGAGAACTAAGAAAAAAATAAACACCTTTTAAGAAGAGCACAAAGAAAAGAGGGATAAAAAATATTTAATTTCCCGAGGAGATATTATAAATATAAGAATACACCCCACTCCCTTAGACTTAGCTTTAGCGAGGGGAATTTGGAAATTGACTAACTAACAGCCTTAACTAATATTTCCTATGCATTTTTTCAAGGATAATCTTCCATAGTCGGAGCACTTTACAGACGTTTTTCGTCCTCGGAGTCGATACACCACCCTCATGGTAGAGGGTAGCCGTCAATCGTCTCTTTGTTTTGTCTTCCTGAAATTTAAAGATTCAACGTGTTTCATAACATGCTGCATTCAGGTAGTCTTAAAAAATAAAACTCCATCGAAAATAAAATCATATTTTTAAACTTTTTTTATTATTATTAACATTTCTCTTTTGTGTGCTCGGGACACTCGAATTAGCTCTTCGACATTTGTTTAAAACGAATCCTTTATG
Organism: Maratus speciosus; assembly: GCA_963932465.1. NCBI lineage: Eukaryota > Metazoa > Arthropoda > Arachnida > Araneae > Salticidae > Maratus > Maratus speciosus. The sequence goes on from OZ010789.1 coordinate 6,531,251, forward strand.
CTTAAAACAGTTTAAAAAAATAAAAAAAAAGAAGGAAAACAAAAGAAGAAAGTTTTCTCCCAAACATCTTTTCAAAGGAGCTGGATTCTTTTTTTAAATTCCTTTTCCGCTTTCTTTCTTTTTTCTCTGGAAGTAAATTTCCGCACAGCATCCAAATGACGTCTACACAGCATTCGGGATGGAATGGAAAAGGCCCCCGGGAATAAGGGACATCTCGGGGGCGAGCAGGGAGAGGGCGAATGGCGAATCCTGGCTTATCAGTCGCCGACACTCGCGGAGTTGCATCCTCCAGAGCTTTTTAGTAACTATCAGCCCCCTCCCCCTTTACCGCTTAGCAATCTAGCTCGCAGATGATGTAACTGAAGTGCGTGGAAAAGGATTTAAGGGGGGAGTCGGGCTGCTGCAATGTTCTGCCAAATTTTCCACCGATTCGAGCATCACAAAGTGATACGGTGACTTGTAACTTTTAAAGATAATTTCTTTCTTTTTTTCTAAAAAAAAAAGCGAATAATAACAGCCGTGTTTTGTCTCGGAGGGTCCATTCCGTTTTCATTATCTTACAAATGGAAAAGCAGACATTTCTCGAATAAAATTAGCAAATTGAATAGTTTGATTTTAAGAATACGGTGGAGGATGCTTAGAGTCATGAATCGACCGAACACCGAAAAACCCGTTTTTTCTTAAATCAGTCACAACAAGAACTTAATAGGTTTTCAGTTGTTGGACTGAAAGGTGAAACCACTATTATGATTATTACTTTCTCTTCTCTTTACAAGAAGAAAGTATTGGATTCGTGAAAAATTTCGAATTCCGGTTTTCGACGGATGGACACGTTTAGGGGTCAGAGATCCCAAAAAACATGTTTTTACAAAATGTCATTCTGTGACTCGGTCTGTCTGTGACACAATTTTTGTGAATGCTCAAGAACTAATGACCGGAATTTAATAAAACTTTAGATTCCGTTAGTTCGTGATATAATTGGGTGCTTATTACGTTTTAGTGTAAATCGTGTAAATCGCCTAACAGGTGGCGCTGCTATGAGACATTATTCATGATTTCCGCAATAACTTTATCTCAAGGACTCATACACGAATTTTCATCAGATTCAATTTGTCCCTTATATAAATGGGTCTTGATTCGTTTTTGGAGTCAATCGACCTAGATGTGGCGCTGCTAGGTAGATGTTTTTAAGATTTCCGCAATAGTTCTACCTCAAAAACTAACTAAGCACGGATTTTCATCCATCTTCAGATTCAGCTACAACTTGACATATGTTGTTGTGGATTAGATTTTGGTGTATAATCAGTAAACATCAGTATCATCTAACCGGTGGCACTGATAGGCTGTATTTTTCAGGAAATATTAACATGTATGAGATAGGAGAAAGTTTTGGGATTGACACATCTGACTAGTTTTTTTTAATGTCGATCACTTAAATGATACTTGTATACATAATTCCTTCATATGGATTAATTTCATAATTTATAACTTGTATTAACGTGTTTCATTTTTATGATAGAAATTTTAATAGAAAAACTAAGAAAAAGAAAATCTGTAACTGTAATTATCTTTTCTTATTGAAGGATTTATTTGATTTTATTAGATTTATCAGATTATTCGTGCAGTAAGAATGATGTTGTTATTGTTCATAGGCTTGTTGGTCCTTTAGAGAATTCTGTTTATTCAAAATACCTACCAGAATTTTTTGATAGTTTTATGTCATCACTGAATGTTTTTCTTTCAATAAAGCAAAAATCACTGTTGAAAATTTCTAGCAGTTATTTAATAAAATAAAAAAACCCTTTAAAATGCCGATGAATGCTATGATAATCTTCAAAATTCACTTAAAAACTAGTTGGATGTGCCAATACCAAAACTTTCTTCTATCTCATCTATTTTAATATTTCAAAATGTTGTTACTGATGTCAATATTTTATTTTTATGAGTTCAATGCTCTATCCACTTTGACTTTCAGCTTCAATTTTTGCTTCAGTCAACTAGAAACGATTTAATCTCGTTCATGATATTGATTAAAATCATGAAGAGTCGGCTTATCAGGATGAGAAGTTCCCGTCGATTCACGAGCCACTGGTGTACGATAGAACTACGAAAAATTAAGAAGATGACACAAAAATCGCTATGACAGCGCCTCCTTTCCGGCAGTATTTTTCCACATTCAGGGAGGACCTTCTTACCATCACCAAAAACATACGCAAAAAATTGGGTTCAGTTCTATGCATAACTTCATACGTGTTTGGATGGTACACTATTCAAAATGGCACAAAAATCGCTATGACAGCGACCCCTACCGGCGGAATTTTTTACAAATTCAGGGAGGACCTGCTTGCCATGACCAAAAACATACACAAAAATTTTGGTTTAATTCTATGCATCACTTCATACACTTTTTGATGGTACAATGGCGACAGACAGACGGACACACGGATAGACGGACAGACAGACATTTTCTATAAACATGTTTTTGGTATATCTGCCCTTAAAACGTGTAAATCCGTCGAAAACCGGAAGTCGAAAAAAATTTCGATTCTTCTACTATTGTTGATAGAAGAAAGTAATAAAAGTTGATAAATAGTGGAACTTCGCTGACCAAGATTAAATGTGTCGTTTTTCCAATGTTTTAAAACCGTTAGTGCGCCACTTGAGTTCTTCTTGGATTATCATGAATTTTGCATCTTTCGTTATTTTTGCGACCCGTGAGAAAAAGAAACGCGCAAATGAAAAATTTTTGAGTGGGAATCTCCAAATTGCGGGAATTGGGTGATCTCTCGTTCAAGCACGAACCGTTGAAAACACGAAGGGAAAAAATCCTGCAGTTTTATTCAAGCGAAAAATAATTTTTAAGAATTAAAAAAAAAAAAAAAATACTATTTACTCATCTTAGCTATTTTGTTGTGCGAATAAAGTTTCCCTAGGCAACTTTTCTCTTTTTTTATGTAATAGAGACTTTTATAGTTTTTTTGGAAAAGAAATATTCATAAACACTACTATGAAGTATAAAGAGAAGTGACGCTTAAAGGTTTTTTTAGAAGGTGGTGAACGTGAATGTAATTTAAGAAAACGATATTTACTATGCCTATATTCATGTAAGCATGCTAATAAATCTTATTTTATGAAAAGAGTTTTACGAAAACTACTTTAAAGTGTTTCGTAACGATATTTCAGACATAATGTGTATAGCAGTGGTTCCCAACAGGGGGGGGGGGGGACACCCCACTGGATGGAAATTCCAAATTTGTTACTCACTTTTTCTCTTATCAGTTTCTTTTGTCTTTATTTTTTTTAAAGTAATGTTGAAGACTAAATGTAAATGGAGTACAAGCAAAATTTAAAAAAGTCATTTTTGTTGAATTTTTAAAATGTTTTAAAGTACATATATTAACGTCTGAATTCGAATTTAATTAATAAAGGTACATAGGTATAAAGTTCTTTTCAAAATGTTATCTGTCAAAAGTTTAAAATAAATATTGACACCAGAATAATTATACGAATAATCTATTAAAATATTTTAACATTATTTTTTTTAGTATTGAAACCTATTATAATTTTTCTGGTACAGAATTTTACAATTATTCGTAACACTTTCCTTTCTTTCATTTACGAGTTTTCTAGTGGTATTATTCGCTCTGCTATATGTCCCACGAAAAATCTTTTAAACGTGAAACTAGTTTAAAGTATATGTAAAGTTGAATGCCTTTATATTTAGCCTAAAAAATATATGAAATATCTGAACGAGGTTATAAAAATTTTAAATGTACCATTAGAAAAGGAAATGGGTAGATAGTAAATATCTATGGCTCTAGTGCAGGCATCCTACACAGTAAATAAATTTCATGATCCAATATACATTTTAAATTTTAAAATCAGATAATGCTTGGAAAACGATTAATGATATTTGGAAAGGAAAAACAGAGAAAATATGTTGTGATGGGGAATAATGGCTACTTAAATTTGATAAAGATAAGAATCTTAAAATGCTTCTATCCATAGAAATAAAACTCAGTGTCAAAAGCTTTTCCACCAACTTTTAATAAGTTACAAAAATGAATTATAAAATGTATGAATTTATCAATTTTAGCGTTAAATGTAAGTCTCCCTTTAAGATATTTTGTGAAGATGAAAATGCAGACAGTATAACACCTTTCTTTAACATTGATTAACCCTTAAATGCCTGATTTTTTAAAAATCATTAAAATAATGTTTTTCGGCTTTCATTTTTTAAATAAATCATGGGAAAAATACTTAAAAAAATCATATTTTGTTTTAAGTAGGGTTTACGGCTAAAAAACTGTTTGTTACTCATCGGCAATACTGGTCTTTAATTGAAAAAATAATTTTCCTCCATAAAATTTTATAACATTAAACACACCAGAATTTTAGGAACTTTGATAAAAAATAAATTTTACTGGCTCACTGCAGAACAAAATAGGGTAATTCGCAAGCTTCCAAACAAAACATAAAGAACATGTAGCAACCATTGAAAAAATAAATCTATCTTTATTCTTAAACAGCACAAGTGTTGCCATCTACAGGTTGAAAATCGATTGAATACTATTTTCAGAATGTATTTTATTGGCGACATGAGACATTATAGCTTCAAAATTATTCCATAGTATTTTAGAAGCCTAAATTGGGTATGTTGCCGAAAAGCAACACCCGGCATTTAAGGGTTAACACCTCTTTGTAAACTACATCGAAACAAGGCTTAAAGACGATTAAACATTTGGCTTAAAGACGAAGATGTATAACCTCACTGCATTTATAAAATTATGTTAAAAACACATTTGTGACTGAAGATTCACATGTTTTATCAGTTAAAAATGCGTAATGAATACTTATTATTAAGGTTCTATTACGTTTCCGCCGTCAGATTAGAGTTAACTTTTTAAATAAAGTAAGACATAATTTACACATTAGGGGAGGGAGGGGGATAGTGACTTTACAGATGATTTGGTGGGGCGTGGCCAGTAAAAGGTTAGGAACCACTGGTGTATAGGTATCGTAAACTCTGTGCTTTTATCATAAATGACGTTTACTAAACAATTTTTTTTAATTAAATTATTTTTCCTTTTATAAGTTTTATAGCCACTTAAGATTTATTCTTTTTTCCCATACATGGGAATAGCTGAAACTTTTGATAGAGATGTTTGAAACTTGTAGCATACCGTGAACGCTATGAAGTTGGGTTGTTGACCCGTGAGAAAGCGCACTACTTTTTGTCACAGATGAACTGAATTCCTTGGTTTATTTTTATTTTTAATTTAATTATATTTTTTGTTTTGTAATGAAAGTCTCCCTAGACATTAACCGATATTATTATCATTATTATTATAATTTAAATTTTTAATATTAACTTCATAATTTACAGCGTGCGTCAAAAACAATAAACACCCATTTTTCACATTTGTATTATAAAGGAACGTTTCTGTTTGTGTGTGTGTGCGTGCGTGTCTCCCTGTTTGTTTGTTGGGAATAGCTAAGGAAATCCAACGCAGGTTTTGGATACGAATAGACAATATTGTTCCTAATGTATCTGATGCTCAGATTTTTTATTTTTTTGTTATTTTATTTTCAATGGAACCATTCGAGTACAGTGAAACCTCTCTGTGTGACCACCTCCCTGAACGACCCTTTTTCATGGATCGAAATGGATTCCCATAGGCTCAATACTCATTTTACCTCCATTCAGAGACCCTCCAGTTGAACTCCCTCCATGAGCGACCCATTTCTTTGAAGAAAATGAAACAAATTCCGTTTTTTTCCAGGTTGCACGAAGAAAGTTTTATCAGAAAAATAATTCCGGAGAGCGCATTATTCAGGAAACTTCTAAACTAAGTTTCGATTTTTTTAAATTCCGGTAACTTTGAAGTGTTTAACCCCTTTGTGCCTTTTTAGGCAATGAATTGAACTCTCATGACAAATTAAGAATGACGGACCATAAACTCCCCTGTCAGGAAACTAAAAAAAATTGATAAATTATAAAATTATAAAATAATGAAATCGTTATTATTTGTTCCGGTCCAAAAAACAAAAAATAGCATTTATTGAGTGAACTTCGAAAGGGCTTGGAAATAAAAGTTATAAAAGATAAATCCGTAAAATCAAAGCAAGCATCAATCTATTCATTTTTTAACTCTGCAGTAATTAATTTCATATAATTACCTTTTATTTTGACACATACATTTTTTCCTAATGTAAAAAATAAATTTTAGTGACATTAATTGTTACCTTATTTCAACAATTAAAATCTAGATTTAAACAGGACCTCCATGAAGAGACCACCTCTTGGAGCGGCCACTTTTTATTGAAACGGAAGGTAGTCGCTTTAGGGAGGTTTTACTGTATTTCTCGTATTTTCCAAGTTCGTCGGCGATTTTGAGCTACACATAAAAGTAACCCAAATTTTGTCTTTTTGCCGAATATAGTAATTTTTCCCTCTTTCCAATAAAGTTTATCCGGAATTCGTACAGCGATTTTTAAATTTTTAGTGATTTTTTTTTGAAAAGGTCACATTTTGCTAAAATGGGATTTTTTTTTTTTTTTTTTTTATCAACCAATATCTATTGGATACTTTATCCATGCAATTTGATATTTTATGTCCCCGTATGGAGCAGACTTTCCTTAATCATTTAAAAATACATGAATAAAATAGATTTTTAATCTATAAATTATTAAAGAAAATAAGGGCATCGATGTTTGTTTTCTAAAACGCAACACAATTCCAATGAGGAAAAAGTTCCAGTCACGATTTTTCCAGTCACTCGAAAAACTGTTGCCATGACGACGCACCGAACCTCGCGTTGGGAGCTTTTATTAGCCCTCGGCGTGCTATTCCTTTCTCCCAGCTAATAAACTATCGTCTCCAAAAAATAACGTTACGTTGTATAAACCAGCCGTAAAACAAAGCAGATGTATCATTGTACGGAATAATCTCTACTGCCATTTTTCAAACTTCTAAGCAGCGCACATTTTCAATTTTCATACCGTTATATTGGGATAAAAGTACTTTTAAATACAATTTGTTTGAAAACGGCATTTCCCTTTATTTTTGAAATATTAATTTTTTTTTGTAGTTTATAGCGTCATTTGCTTCATTTTGGCAACTCAAATGATCCATTTCTGTAGAAGAAAGTAAAGGAAAAATAGTTGGAATAGCAATTGTATCTTTTTCTTGCCATTTTCTCATAAAAACTGAAAAAAAAAATGTAATTAAAATACGTGCTATTTTGAAAAAAAAAATAGAAATGAATGATTTCTGATAAAACAGTGAGCTTTTATAAACTAAATTTAATTTTAAGTATCTATATTAATATTACAAACAAATGAAAGCCTATGAATCATGAGATAGCCTATTTTTTTGTCGAGTTTCTTAAATGACGAAATGAATTATTCAGCAGATGCGGATGACGTCATTTTAAATAAAATAAAAGCGTGTGTTTTAAGTCTTAAAACTGAACTATCTATATTTATATAGCTATAATCTATATTTATACAGATGTGAGTGAGAGATGCCAAGCTGGGCATCGTCCTCGTCGCTTAGTGGTAGAGCACTGGAGCGCTGTTTAAGGGGCCCGGGTTCGATTCCCGTCTTGGACATTTTTCACTCTGTTGGTTTACGCTTAGTTAGCAATGTGATAATTCACATCTTTATTATTCAACAATTTCAAGCGTAATTTCACTGCTGAAAAGTAGTTGAAAAATTAATTAAACATATATATATATATTCATGGGGCGACACTAAATTTTTAAAAGCAGAATTCCTGTTTTCTAGTTATTATTATTATTTGGCACCTGGAAAGAGATTCATTTGAAAAAACCCTCTAGTGTAGCTAGAAATATTTACAGTCATCCTGGTAAGCAGCAAGGTAATTTTATGCCTATTTAACCCTTTGATTGCCTGGCAGAAGAGCAAAATTGTAATGTTGTTTTTTTCTGTAATTATTTTAATGTACTAAAAAAAAGGCGATTTTTACAGCATTATATAAAAAACTTAATTAAACATACATGAATGTTGTAATTTTTGAGAATGTTTATCATGATTCAATGTTTTAAAACTGCATTATATCTGTAGAATTATATTAATTTAAATAATGCTTTTATTGCAGTGAAAACTAAAGTCTAGTGAACGGATTTTGAGTTCACGATGCAAGGACGACAGAAGGTTAAGTTCCGGACCCAGTCAATGTTGGACGGGTTTGCTAGAATGAAAAGTTTTATCGAGAAAGAATTTTACATCTTTATGAAGATTAAACCAGAAGAAAATGCAAAAAGAAATGATCCAATTTTAATCAAAAGTGTATCGATTTTTAGGAAGAAAATGCGGATAAAAAATGCAAGTATAAAACGCTAATTCTGCTCATTTAATAATACTTTCGTTTGCGTTAGAGCCTCTACTTCAGTCTTCCATTTCATGAGATTTTTTGTTAGGGTCAGGTGAGAGTTGAGGTCCTTCTTTCATTGCAGTTTTCTTTAACTCTTTTCCATTTGGAGGGGTCGTCTGACTTAATTGTTTCTCGAGATGGGTCACAAATATCCGATGGAGTTTAACCCTCTCGCTGCGTATACATATTTTTTTAAAAATCAAAATAGGTTCAAAAATTGTTCATTTTTTTTATTACATATTTCAAATCTCTCTCTCTATATATATATTAGAGTTTAAATAGTAAACATTTTCTGTAAAAGAGTTTTTTTTAACCCAAACCTGAATAAATAATTAAACATAATCAGGACTGTCACTGGAGGCTATTTTTATATTATCGCAACACTATTTTAAGAAAATCAATTTTGCAGTATATATTTCTCTTGTAGATGTTGTTAAAGTCTGTATGGAATTTTTTGTATTTGAAAAGTGGTCCAAGTTGAATTAAAAAATAGTCGTCAGTGGAAAAAAATGAATCCCCGAGGAAATCTCGGGTTGCGCAGATTTTGCTACTTTTACGTTGCCCGAGGAAATCTCGGCTTGCGCAGCGAGAGGGTTAAGTTTTCGGATTGTATGTGGAAGGTGAAAAGACTCTCGTTTATAATATCCATTTCTTCATTATTTTCAATGACTGCTCATGACCGTTGTCGTATTGAAAGATCCAATTTCACGATATATCCAATTTCTCAATGCTTGCAACGATATCAGTTTCTCTCAAAAACTATATTTTTGAGTTGCTGCCTTACTGCTAATCTAATCAAAATGAAGCCTCCATGGTCTGAATGTCACTGAATTATTCCTTTTTGATAACTCTAGTTTTCGGACACTCTCAGAAAAACTCGTCTCTATACACTAAATTATTCCTCATTTTTTAACAAAAAATTTTCGTACTTCTACTACCGTCAATTCTTCTACTTTAGTCTGGAAAAGAGGGGGTGATTCCGTTCATTACAAATCCGAAATCATTTTTAAAACGAAAAACCAAAAATTCTATAAATTAAGATTTCTAATTTAATAAAAAATAAAATAAAATAAAACTTAACCAACAACAAAGAAAAAACAAAGTTTTCGAATTTAAAAGTAAATAACAATTACTTCCTCATCTATTTAAAAGTATTCTCACAATATATATTTTTTAAAGTTACAAAAAATATTCGCATTTAAAAAATATCATTTAAAGGAACACATCTCTATAATAATAGCCTAAGTCATGTGGTTGTCATCGACAGTTCCGGGTTAAACGCTTAGCTATTTATATGCCAGGCGGCCAATTTGGTAATTTAATGTTAGCCTGGCGCAGGGGATAAATTTCCAAATATTGTTCTATTGAGATCCTGTCATAAGTATTATAATAGCCCATTTCATGCAACTATCATAAACGATTTTTCGCGTGATAAAATAAAACAAAGCTTCGATGTTGAAATTAAATATCATTTAAAGGAACACATCTCTATAATAATAGCCTAAGTCATGTGATTGTCATCAACAGTTCCAGGTTAAACGCTTAGCTATTTATATGCCAGGCGGCCAATTTGGTAATTTAATGTTAGCCGAGCGCAGGCGATAAATTGCCAAATATTGTTCTATTGAGATCCTGTCATAAGTATTATAATAGCCCATTTCATGCAACTATCTAAACGATTTTTCGCGTGGTAAAATAAAACAAAGCTTCGATGTTGAAATTAAATATCATGGTTTATGGTATTATTTATTACTTTTCTTTTTTCTTTTCTTTTCTTTCTTTTTTTTTTATATAACTGAGGGTCATAAATTTTCAAATTTTCAGTTTTAAATTAAAGTTATGCATTTTAAATAAAATGAGTGGTATTATATTTTAAATGAAATGAATGAAATACGAAAAAATACGACGGGAACAATGTTCGGCGATTATCACCTGCGCCCGACTAACATAAAAATACCAAGTTTATGATTTCTGTATCAGAATCTTCCGATTTGGCAAAAGATTGAGCAAGTAAATTAAATTATGAATAAAAGTAAAATGATACAATGCTTAGCATACATTTAAAGGGAGACCAAACGGGTCGTCAAGGGCGGCTAGTTTAAAATAGATATTATAATTAATATATTAAATAATAAAAAAAAAGAAATCTCGCATGAAAATGTAATATTTATATTTTACATCTAGAAATCTACATAAAAATATTTAATAATTCATATTTTTATCCTATTTTAATACCCCCTCTCATTAAAGACGAAATCTTCCCGAAATGAACTCCAATTTTCAAAGTTTTTCAAAGAAATGAATCAAGCCATACCCATATGAGGAAAACATATTTATTTCAAACCGTTTCACTAACGTACAATTGCAGCTGAGTGGTTAGAGTACGGGTCACGTAACACTAAATTAGAGGGTTCGACTCCAAGCTCAGCAATTTTTATTTTATCCCCATTTTCTTCAATGGACGTCTATTTTACCTCCTGTACCGGAGAAAACGAGCCGTTTGGGGCTACTACCCATCATGGAAATGCATAGTATAAAATAGGAAAATAAAACATGTGTAAACTATTTATAAAATGCATTGCAATTCAAACTAAAATTTAAATGTATATTTAAATACATAGTAATGTTCTATTGCAGAATTGCGGGTACTACTTGATTATCTCTTTCGACCCATTTCGACAGATTGTATAAATCGCAAGATTATGCAAATCGGCGTAATTTTTATTTTAAATAACGGAAAAACAAATAAATAAAAAATAAATAAGTAAAAGATAACCCAACAAATAAAACCATACAAATAAAACGTAGAGTTAAAAATCACTTGATGACGTAACAAACATGTGTAATGTGTTTAATGTCAAGTGAATGTGACATCGACGATAAGCCATTAGTGGCATTTAATCTTATAGTTTGGCGATAGTTTTTGGGTCGACAGTAGTACCGAATGGCGTAAAAGAAACATCCTTATAACTCCAAAAATGATAACTCTATTAACTAACAGTTTACTGCGTCGGATGAAGGGTTTTATTTCCAATTAAAATACATCTTTGAATTGAAATTTGAATGAAATACAGGGTGATGAAAAATTTTATCAGAATGAAAATTTCGAGAGTCCGAAAAAAAATAGTTCCGGGTCATTGAGGTGACTGATATTCAATAGGCTTCTTCCCATTATTACGTACTAAGTACACACCCAATTTCAGAGTCTCTATCTCAATTTGTTCGGGAGATAGAACGTTACAGACACACAGACACAAACACACACTTAGACAGACAGACGGCAGACTTTTTTTTCAAAAAAATATTTTTTTCAGAATCTCCAGTGTCTGAAACGTGTAAATCCGTCAAAAAAAAAATTTCGATTATTAAAACGATTACAAGATTTACCCTATACTCCGTATGATGGATAAGTAAAAGAACCGGATGTTTGTCTATTAAAGTAAAAATCCTGTAAGCACTGCTGCCGGGAAAATGTCCGTGAATTGAAGAAAGTATTTGTGAGAGTGCAACTTCTTTATACCAAAAATTCCAGCTGTTCCGTGACCGAAGAGAATGTTTTTTTTTCAAAAATTAAAGTGCTGTTTTGAACATTTTTGTCAAATCTCAGATACGCACTGCATTTCATGAAGTTTGTCTGATATCGTGAGAAGCTTTGACAGCACTTAAGGGGTTACATGCCTTCTCGGCGTTAAAAAATGGACATATTTTGGATTTCTTTTTTTGAGGGGAAGGGAGTAAAATGAATCAAAAAACTATATGATTACACATTGTTTTCTATTGATTCAAGTATCTAAAATAGTCTTTGCTAAATTGGGTCACCTATGACATCGGAAACTTGCAGTCGCGTTGACCTGTACCCAAATATCTGGGCTCGATGGGCACCCTCCTAACTTCCTCTAGAAACAAATTTCGGTACTTTTCGGTTAGCCGGGCGCCAGTGTTATATATACACATGTATGTATACCTATATATACATATATATGTATATTTATACATATATAGAAGCTATATGTATACACACATATATATATATATATGTGTGTGTATATACATATATATGTTATATATAGGTATAGGTATACATACATATGTATATATAACACTGGCGCCCGGCTAACCGAAAAGTACCCAAATTTCTTTTAAAATCTCAGTTTCTTCTTGTAAAATAAGGTTGTAGCTAAAGGCCATAAGCTCAAATTTTTGATTTTTTTAAAAACAGGAAAACTGAGTCATTTGAAAAACATTTTCATTTTAACTTTTAAAATTTTCGCCCTTTAAATTTATTGGAAATATATAAAAAATTAACATTTTCAAAAAATGGCTCGATGGCTCGTAGACAATTTAATGATGTGTTGATGAGCGCAAATTTTATCTAAAAAAATGCCAATAAATTGTTCAAGTTGTGATGCAGCCCATGTTGAAAATTTAGTTTCCAGAAAATCGCGTTGAAAAGGTTCAGGATTCAATATATTTTGATCGTTGCGCGCGCTTACATTTTTGCTCCTATCTGTCTTAATAAATGAGATACACTTTAAATCTTTTGGCACATAATTATACACACTCTATGTAAGGATCGACCGAAATAGGTTTTTAAGACCGAAACCGAATTTCGGTAATCTTCCTATTTTCGGCAGAAAACGAAAACGAAAATCTCCAAATTTTTTTAAGTAATTAACACATATATAAATATACATAATTATTAATTAATTACACCCGTTTATTACATACTAGCTGTTTAACACCGTTCTACGCACGGGAGTTTAGGAATTTAATTCTAAAACCAAAATTAAAAATGACTATTCGATTTAGTAAAATATTTTTCTACTAATGTGCATTTTTTTTTAATGAAATTTAATTGATCATGTTACTATGGCAGCAGACGATAAAATGATATCTTGGGAGTAACGGAATAAACATAATAACAAGTTTTGTTGATGTTTGTGTTAAAATGTTTGTATTTAAAAAAAATTGTCCTAATTAAGCGCAATTAAATAATCCGTAATTATATGCATGTGAGGTAAAAGAATGATCGTAATACCCGCTGGAGCTTTTTAGCATTGCAGCTTGGCGTACGTAAAATGTATATTTCCTATGGGTTAAAGAACTCGCGCGATAACGGGTTGAACATAAAAAAAAGGATTTTAGTGTGAATTTTAATGGTTGGCAGCTGCTATAACGAAAAATGTTTAAATATGATAGAAAATTGCTGTCAAGTGGATGGTTTTTTATTAATTAAAAATGAACTATAAATTATTCCGATTCGGGATAGCTTGAGTTGCCTCGGCTGAGTTTTAATACGCATGTACATAACATTTCACAATTCTGGCTTCCAAACTGTGGATTTGTATAGCATTACACACAGACAAATTTTCATTTTTATATGTTTGATACATAATTATTAATTGTACGTGTGGCTCAAGTCGGCTCTCTGTGCCTCTGATCAAAACTTTTCGCATAAAATAAAATATAATTAATTCATCAACGATACAGAACGATTTACTATTGATACGAATTTCATCTCATTGAAAAATGTTTTAGGTATACATACCTCGACTTATCTTTTGCAATGATTTTTGTAAAGAATCCCCTGTTACACTACAACTTTAACAAAAAGCACTCGAAACAGTTTTGCGGTTTCAAACTAAACATTTTCTATGACTGTTAAGTCTGCAGCTTTTTAATAAGTACGTGAAAAGCACGTCAAAGTTTTCATATAGGCATTAATTGAAAAGTTCAAGTACGTGAAAAGTATGGCAAAGTTTTCCTATATGCATTGATTGCTTTATAATTTACACACACGTCTTGAGTGAGTCATGGCTGATCATTATAAACAGTAAAGTTCATAGCAGTCAATAAAAGAGTATTTCATTTGAACCGATTCAGATCAAATCAATGAATAATGTTGAAAATTTGCGAAGGAAGAAACGAGATTTTTGGTATACATATAGTTTCGGTCGAGTTTCGGTACGGCCGAATTTTCGGCAGCATTTTCGCCGAAAACGAAGTCGAAACCGAGATTTCGATCAATCTCTAACTATAAGGAATTAATTACCGTCAAAAACAGAAAATCGATTTTTTGAAAGTTGAAAACGTATATTACCGCTTAAAGTCTGGATTTACTTTATATTTCAGTGATCTGCATGGGCCGGCCCATGGCCCGAAACACGGGCCGAGCTTGGGCCTATTTTCATTCACAGCTCTCTATGCGGCCGGCTGTATAGTGACTACTCTTTACCGTCCGGTCCTTACTTTTTCCTGAAGGGTCGGTCCGGGCTTTAACTTTTTTTTCTGTACAAAGCCGGGACTAGTTTCACTCCTAGTCTTCAAGGCCGAAAATTTTCAGTCGTAGTTTTGACTCAGCCCGTATGAAAATCTTTGTCTCGGCGTGGTCTGGTCCGTTCAAAGGTCAGTAAACTTAGACCTGGCCCAAAAATGTTTGCAAAAAATGAATACATTTTTAAATCGACATTTTTTTACAACTAAACATTAAAATTTATTCTTTTTAAAGGATAGTAGATTTCTACGCTTATTAAAATATAGATAAATTAAAATATAGTGAAATGTGTGGAAAAGAACCTTCCTGGGACGGAATCCTGTTTTAAACTGACAAATGTGTTGATCCATGCAAAATGAATATACTAATACGTAAGAAAAGAATACATAATATATTTACACTTGCTAAGAAGGGAACTTGTCTATAAACCATTTTTTTTCTTTTCTATGCAATTCCGTCCTGGAAGATTTTACTGTATAGCATTTTTCAGATTTTTAACCCTTCAATAGATGGAATATGGATTAAAAATATTAATGATAACCGAAACATATAAGAAATAGAGATTCATTAAAAAAATAAATATCGCAGCCTGCGGAACTTTTATAAAAATGAAGATTTTAAACATGAAAAAAAGTTAAGATAAATATTTTTGGTCAGAACTCCTTCTGTGAGACAAGTTTTTAACACAATCGACGTAAAAAGCAATGTTTTGTAGAGATTCACTCGGGCCAGACCAGTAATTTTTTTCTACAGACTGGGCTGGGCTCAAGCCGAACTTTTATGTTTTTACTGGATCGGGCCGGGCCAATTTTTTTTTGTACGGTCCGGTCCGGGCCTGGAAATTTCGGCCCGTGCAGACCTCTATTGTATTTTCTTACCACATCTTAGTTCCCTATTAAACACCTGCTTCGGCCTTCCTGTTCGCTGAGAATCTTTCAATGCTCTTTTTCGCTTTATAAAGAATCTTTTTTGAAATTTCACCTATTCTCGGGATTAACTCCCTTTTCCCTTAAATTCAGTGCTATTTTTCAAGTCTCTGTAAATGTTTAGTATCCAATGGCGAATTAGATTAATTTTCATTTGAAAAAAAAAATGCAAGAATGAGGTTCGAAAGAGATTATAAAATTGAAATCCACCTGTATTAAAATTCTGTAAGCAAAAATGGGTAAATTATTCGAAATAGAAATTTTAAGAGAAGAGTTACCAGTGTTCACATTATCTTTCGACGCTTAAAATCGATGTACTTTTGTATTAAAGAAGTTATTTTTTATTCTATTCGGTTTCTGCTGAATGCATGCAAGAAATTCGGCTCTTAATGAATAACTAATGATTTTTATATCGTTACTTTGCCGTATGAGTCAATAACATCTTTACACTAAGGCATTCTCAAATAAAACTAGGACATCACAAAACTTTCTTCTCTATCAATCACACCCATTCAATCATTTAAATAGTACAAGAAATGACATCCATTTACCACCCATTCATATCAGATTATTCGTTCTCAATTTGAAGTTGGATGAAAATTCGTGCATTCGTTCTTGAGATAGAGCTATAGCGGAAATGCTGAAAAAATGTAGCCTAGCAGCGCCACCTGTCGAGCGATTTGCACCCAAACATAAACAGCACCCATATCAAGGTATACCTGAATCTGAAGTTTGTTGAAAATCTAAGCATGAGTTCTTGAGATAGAGCTATTGTGGAAATTGCAAACAATTCAGCATGGCAGCGCCACCTGTTGAGCGATCGACACCAAAAAGTAATCAGCACCCATTTATATCAGGGACTACCTGAATATAAAATTTTTATTAAATTCCGTGCATGAGTTCTTGAGAGAGAGTGCCCACAAAATGTGTGTCACACACAGACAGACAGACATTTTGTAAAAACGTGCTTTTTGGAATCTCTGACCCCTAAAACGTGCCAATCCCTCGAAAACCGGAAATCGAAAATTTTCACGAATCCAATAATTTCTGCTTGCAAAGATAGAACAAAGTAAAAATCAGCGAAAAACATTTAAAATTTTTAAGATTTTGCAGGTATGTTAAAGAAAAATGAAAAATACCGGTTTCCTGTTTTTTATAAACTTTTCATACAGGTTTATTTCAGCGGTTTATGACATCCACAATGGCTAATTAGATTTTGTTAAAATCGTTTCAGGTACTTTGTAGGAAAATGAAAACATCTTCTCAGGTTTTAACTGAAGGTTTGATACAGTTTTATTATAGCACAAGATAAGCTAACTTAGATTCACATAACTTCGTTCCAAGGTCGGATAGAAAAGGGGAAGGGTTAACAACAGGAGGCAATTAGCTTTTGGCCCCAATATATTAAGTTTAATACAGTATAACCTCATAATTCCGGCATCGTCGGGACCCAGACTCAGCCGGATTTTTGGAAAATTCCGGATTTCTGAAGGAATTTTAAACGTACATTCGATATTACTAATGACACCTCTATTTGTAATTTAATTCACAACCAAGTGAATGTGACCAAATAAATAAATAAATAAATAAATAAATAAATAAATAAATAAATCTTACTTCAATTGATTATTATTTTTCTATGTTACAAATAACAATTCAAAACAAAAATCTAATGAACAGTAAAATGCTTTCCTTGTAATAATCATTCATGTTATTTGCTCTCATTTTTCGGCCGTTCTTTAACAAGTTTTTCTTGTATTTTATGCAAGTACAGAATACCTATTTTGGAAACATTTTATTACAATCTTGTTTCTCTAAAGGGGATATTAATTCTCCTGTCAAATTTATGAATTTTTCCAGTGATATCTGTTCTTCTGTCGTTTAATCGTCCAGCGATATGAGCGGTTCTAATATTCCCAGCTCCGACTTTTCTTCCACTTTCTGATGTTCAAGAAACTTTCAGGTCTGACAATTGAAGAAAACACGCATTCTATTCTTCTTAGTCAATTATTTATTTTTGGCATTTTTACTTTCGAACTCGAAACTTTTAATTTGTAAACAATTGCTATTTTTCTTTCTCCCGTAAGTTCGAAGTGTCAAAAAAAAGGACTTTGATGCCAAATTTTCCAAGTTGCTTGATTTCTGAAATCATACTGCATATGAAAAATGGGTATATACTTTTTTGGACAGTGAGTATATATATTTTTACTTTCTTCTATCTTTACAAGAAGAAAGTATTGGATTCACGAAAATTTTCGAATTCCGGTTTTCGACGGATGGACACGTTTTAGGGGTCAGAGAACCCGAAAAACATGTTTTTACAAAATGCCTGTCTGTCTGTCTGTGTGTATGTGACACAAATTTTGTGGGCGCTCTCTCTGAAGAACGAATGCACGGAATTGAATAAAAATTTATATTCAGTGAGTCCCTGATACAAATTGATGCGGATTCGTTTTGGTGTAAATCGCTCAAAAGGTGGCGCTGCTAGGCTGCATTTTTCGCTATTTCCAGCCTAGCTCCATCTCCAGAACTAATGCACGGATTTTCATCAAACTTCAGATTTAGTGAGTCCTTGATAAGAATGGACGCTGATTATATTTTGGTGTAAATCGCCCAACAGGTGGCGCTGTTATGATGAATTTTGCAGGATTGACACGATTTCCCCAATAGCTCTATCTTAAGAACTCATGCACAGATTTTCATCCAACTTCAGATTCAGTGAGTCCTTGATATGACTTGGTGATGATTATGTGTTTGTGTAAATCGCCCAACAGATGGTGCTTCTGTGCTACCTTTTTCACGATTCCCCGCAATAGCTCTATCTATAGAACTCATGGACGAATTTTCACCTAACTTCAGATTTAGTTATACGGTGACACAAGTTGTTGTTAATTAGGTTTTGGTGTTAATCACCCAATGGGTGGTGCTGCTATGCAGGAATTTTCACGATTTTCGCAATAGCTCTCGCTCAAAAACTAATGCACGGATTTTCTCCAAACCTTAGATTCAGTCAGACGTTGACATAAATTGTTGCTGATTTGGATTTGGTATAAATCACTCAATAGGTGGCGCTGTTAGGCAGCATTGTGCTGAATTTAGACGATTTCAGCGATAGTCCTATCTCAAGAAGTATCGTACGGAATTTCATATCTTTAGAATCCTCATGAGATGTATAGATTGCCATTTAATGTTGGCAGTGTGATAGTGAATTTTGAAGTATTAACATGTATGAGATAGAAGAATGTTTTGGGATTGGTACATCCAACTAGTTTAATTAATATTCCAAAACAAAAATGTATTCCAACCTATGCAAATTTTAACAGAAATCTTTTTCCAGAAGCTGCAAATAGGGGTATGCCAACCAAAAGTTGTGCCATTTTTGAAGTCATGCTTCAAAAAGAAAGAAAAATCATGCGTCCAGCATAGATTATGGAACACTTTCCAACACATTCAGACTACTGTAACAAAACGTCACTGTTTAATAAGGTGAAATAGGATGGATAAACAAATAACTTGGAAAATATCGGAAATTTACCCCAAATTTGTTTGTGCAGTCCTCCACCGCTCGAAATTTTGATAAGTGAGAATGGCAACGAGAGAAAAATGAAAAAAAAAATCGGAACTGGACCGAAGGGTTGTATTTTTTAAATGTTGAAATGCTTTCTTTTTAAAAAAATTACGATTCTTTCTTGTGTTTAATGTTGTAAATAATGATTTATGTTGTGATGTGCTGAATAGACTTCTGTATTTTGAAATCGCCAGCTTACTGCAAGCTCCCAATACGTTTTTAAAATTTTATTAATAGAATCCCAAAGCTTATGGGTTCAACTCTTACAGAATGGGAATAGGGCTTTTGAATTGTGTGTTCATGTTGAAAATTTAGAAGTTTTTTAACAGGAAGACGGCTTTCTGATCTCATCTCCTTTTAATACCACTTAAAAGAAGTCATAATTGCCACACAAAGTTATTCTCGTTTATATCTATGCGACAATAATAAAATTATAATACAAACATAAGAGGAAGTACAAAATAGGAATGACGAAAAGAAAACGCAAAGAAAGAATCAAAGGGCATAAAACAGATATAAAATTTTGTCGTCCATCCACAGCTCTGTCGCAGTTAAATTTCAATCAGAATATTACAATAGATTTTGATCAAGCAGAAATGATATATCCAACATCAATTCCAATGACTACGCATCCACAATCAGAGAATCCATAGAAATTCTGAGTAAAAGCAATCCAGTATGTAACAACGCCCTATCCCTACAATATCCCCACTATAGGGTTCAATATCCTGATAATAAATCCTGCAAACTTAAACACCCAGTCATTTGCCTCTACATAGTTTAAATCCGAAGTACCGTCTATTCTTACCTCTTCGAAGTGACGTACAGTCGTGGAAAAAAAGTAAACACCCCTTACTAACTCTGCAAAAAATGATCGTAGAAGAAAGTGATTGGTACTACATGATTGGTAATAAAGTCTACTTTTAAATGACGTATATAAAATTTGCTTAGGGGGCCATCTACCTATTAAAACGAACCTTAACTTTATTTTTTTCAATAGCAGTACACAATTCCGACAGCATGAATGGCCACCCTTCCATGAGCCTAAAAACAAATTTTTGTGCAATTCGTGCGATAAGTTTCCGAAAAATTAATTATTTTAAAACGAGCGTATTTTAGGGGCTGTATCCAAACTGAAGTTCCGTACTCCATTGCTGGCCGAGAGAGCCCCCTTCATGATCAAGGTATCTTAATCGCCACTCAAGCAGTCATTGAAGACTGCTAGATGACAGGATAGCATAAGAGATTTCAAAAAATCGAGTCACTTCTATGCTAGACGGCCCCTTAAACCATCCTTTCGCCGTGTTTTAAGCATCATTTGAAAACTCCTTGCAAGAAAAATGTGAAATTTTGGAATTCCATAAAGCAGGACTTATAAATTTAAATCCATCCAAAAAATTGTAGGTTGCCATTTATAATTTTTTCGAATATTAATTCCATAATTCACAATTCATATCATAAAATTATATCATAAAACATATCATAATTCATAAAACATATCATAAAACATTGCAAATTCTATTTTAGTATTATTGCTACTCAAAAAATGAGCCCATTAGGAGTATAATTTCAGGACATATTAATAAAAATATGAAAATGTAATTTAACATTAGAAACACTAAATTTTGAATGTTTATAACTCAAAAGACTTGGAATTGGGTGTCTGGGCATAGTTTGAACCGAAGATTTGAAATATCTTGTTAAAATTGGGTATTGCCATTGAAAAAAAATGAAGTTTGGGTTTGTTTTAATTTTTGGGTTTGTAGATGGCCCCCTAAGCCAATTTTATAGACATCCTTTAAAAGTAGACTTTATTTCCAATCGTTCGGTACCAGTCATTTTCTTCTACGATAATTTGTTGAGGGGTTAGTAGGGGGTGTTTACTTTTTTTTCCCACGACTGTACGTATGTGAACAAATAGTGACTAATAAATGGAACGGCAGTTAAATATTTTCCTCTACGCCAGTTTAATCCGAGACACTGCTACTTCTACGACTGGCCATCTACGCATTTAAAATGAAAATGGCGTATTAAAGTGAATGGAATGGCAGTTAAATATTTTTCTCTACCAAAGTTCAATCCAAAGCACTGCTACTTCTATTTCCAGCTAATCATTATAGACTCTCCCATTTCAAACGAAGTGACGCAGTTGAAAGAATAGAACAGCAATGAATACAAAATATAACTTGACGACGGCGGCGGGATTTCAAGCCGAAAGTACTAAGAAATTTAAATAAAATGTACATTTTTTAACTTGTAACATCCATATTATTATTATCTTTGTCTCCCTTTAAGTAAAACGGTGAACTTTTTAAAGTTCATAGTGTGTTTTTGTGAATTTGTACCAATTTCTATATCATAAGTACATATATTTCTATATATCATAATATGATCATATCATAATGTAAATCATATATTATGATATATATATCACATGAGAAGTATATGATATGATCATGATCATATCATAATATATTATATATCCTCCTGAGACCTGGCATCCATTTAAATGGATGTTTTACTTTCGCCTTCTATTGCGTTAAATTTCATTGTAGCAATCTAAAACCAGTTTGGCATGGTAATGTATGAATTAAAAATCAACATTCAGCTTTTCGATTTTGGCAACGGTAACTACTTTGTTTACAAAATGGCGTAATAAATAAGTCAAGTTGGAATGCTACGTACTGCTGGTAAGTTTCGTTTTTATTTTTAATTTGTTTAAACTATTTTTTTTTTTTTTTTTTTGCAATTTTAATAGCAGATTAATAGTATTGATGTTAATACTTGCCTTATGTTCTTTATGATAAATTCTATTATTTCTCATACTTTTAGCATTTTTTAAATTATTTTAAAGCGAGTTATGGCCTGAACATCCATTTAGATGCATGTGCTGTAAAACAAAATTAAAAAATCGAAATTTATTAATTTCTTTAAAAACATCATTTTTTATGCCTATTTGTTGAAAAAAACTCATATTTAAAAAAAAAAAATGCATTATATTTTGCTTGGGTCTCAGGAGGATATATATTACATGAGAAATATATGATATGATCATATAATATATCCTATGAGAAATATATATCATATCATAATATATGATATATATTTAAGTATTGCGTGGCAGCGCAATACTTATTTATTTCCAGTGTCACTTCTCAATGTTAATTTAACATGGAAAAGCCTATGGAGATCATAACTTTTTCATTTTTTCTTCCCACCTTTTTGTCCCTGATGCCGCTTATTTTTTTTATTCTTTACTAATTCTAATGATATTATAAATTTAAAGTGTAAAAACGTTGCCTGACGTCAGGGTGAAAACGAATGGGAAAATGCCTTTGCATATGGGTGAATTATGACAAAGAGAGAAACATGGGCCAATTTTTTTTTTTACATTATTCAAATATTTTTCTTAATAATTCCAATTTTTGCTTTTTTCATTGAAAACCAACGGACATTTTTATAGAAAATGTAACATTTTTACTTCATTGTTGCAAAAATATCAAAAGCCGTAATAATAATTTATTTCTTTTTAGTTGAAAGATTTTCACGTGAAATATTAAATTACTAGTTTTTTTTTTTTTTTTTTTTTTTTTTTTTTTTTTTTTTTTTTTTCAAAAATTAAAAAGGTGAATATGGCGTCATAGTGGAAATAAAAAGGATATTTTCAGAATAAGTTTTTGCTTTCGTCAAGTTTATATTTTAAGTTTCTAATGGATAGCTATTTTTACGCAGGTAGCGAACTTCGAGGAGAGTTACATAACTTAAATTTTAAAATGTTTTTTTTTTTTTTTTTTTTTTTTCCGAGATGAGAACTATTTATACCCCAAGTTAAACTTAGGTAATAATTTTCTGATGTGTTTAGATCACCCTTTGGGAGAGAATAAGGTTTAAAAATGTAAGTAAAACTTTTATTAACCATTTGGAAAAATGGTTATTGTCCTCGTCAGGGTAGGAAATCAAAAGCATATCTGAAGGTTTTTATTGGTTTAATCATCATTTTATTCGTTTTCTGATTGGTCTATACAGTAATCTGTATTTCCCTTTACTTTCAACAGAGATGGACAACAGAGTGTTGCCCCTATGACAAAAAAGTAATAAAAACTACAAAAAAAAAAAAAATAATAACTCAGAAACAAATTGAGATACAGCTTTCAAACAAATTGCATTTAAAAGTACATTTTTTTCTCTATTGTGGGATGTTTAGAAGTTTAAGAAATAAATTTCATTTAAAATTGGCCGTCAGATTTCTTGGAAATCTGACAACGGAAAAGCCTTTTCCCGAACAGCCAATGAAATGCTTGGATAATACGTAAGTTTCAGGTGGATAATACATACGAGTCGCAGGTGATTTCTCTCGCTTGCAATTTTTACGTGTAATAACACTATTAATGTTTAATTCATGGCGTACGTAATGGCGTACGAAAAAATCATTTTCCAAATGGTCGTTGTAATTTGTTAAATTGCATTTTTTTATTTTTTTATCTTTTACTGTATCATTGCTATAATATTGTTAAATATTAGCACAAGGATTCAACACAATTTACATTTACATTCATAGCGTTCGTCTGAGTGCAGTAGTTATTAAAAAACATGACATATTAAACAAAAATATAATTTGAAGAACAAATTAAAAAAAAAAAAAAATTCCTACATTGTCTAAGCCCGAGAAGGGACTATATTAAGTTATTTCATTCAGCTAGTTCTACATTTAATGTTAAATTTTTGTAACAAATTAGTTAAGCCAATTGAAGATTAAAAAATAAAAATAAAATTCATACACTAGGATACTTAAAACACCCTAAAAAATTGGATTACGTTCAAATCAAATCGAAATAAATCTTAGACTGTTTTTTAAGTTTTGTATTTTGCATGCATCTATCATTGTATGCACAATTGTCATAAACATAATACAAAATCTGCAATACAAATATTTTCAATTAAAAATGGAAGAAGTCAAAGATTTATTTCGATTTCATTTGAACGGAATCTATTTTTGGGGGTGTTTTAAGTATCATATGGATTTTATTTTTATTTTTTAATCTTCAATTGGCTTAACTAATTTGTTACAAAAATTTAACATTAAATGTTGAACTAATTGAATGAATTAACTTAAGGGGTCTTGTACCTTTTAAACGCGTCGAAAATTAACGAAAAACTTCAAAGTTTGAATTAGTTTATCTTCAAAACTTTTTTATGTATAAACTTTTTTATGTAAAAAATTTTGGATATTGATTAAACAGATTGTGCTTTGTAATATACTACCAACAGAAATTTATTAACCCTTTACAGAATTTGTGTATTGTTGAAATCAAAATAGCTCTTTTTTTTTACCCTCTAAGTCATTGCGCGCATGATATCTTGAGAAAGTATGTATGAATTGTCATGAAATTTGGTAAATACATTAAACAAATATATGTGTTTAAAATGATCTACTTTTAAGTATTTACAATGGTAATATTTTTAGTTATGACTATTTTTATTCATTAAAAATACAAAATTTTTATTTGTTTTATGAAAATATTTTTTTTATATCGTTAATGAAATAATTTTAGCCTAAGAGAAGATCATTTTAAACACACATATATGATTAGTATCTTTACCGAATTTCATGCGAATCCACACATACTTTCTCAAGATATCATGCGCGCAATGACTTATGGGGTAAAAAAAGAGCTATTTTGATTTCAACAATACGCAAATTATGTAAAGGGTTAATAAATTTATAATGATAGCATATTACAAAGCACAATCTGTTTAATCAATACCCAAAATTTCATGTTTATACATAAAAAGGCTTGGAAGATAGACTAATTCAAAATTTGAAGTTTTTCGTTCATTTCCAACGCGTTTAAAAGGTACAAGACCCCTTAATATATGTCCCTTCTCGGGCTTAGACAGTGTAGGAAATAAATTTTGTTTTTTTAATTTGTTCTTCAAATTATGTTTTTGTTTAATTTCTATATATCATAAGTATATATATTTCCGTATCATAGTACTATTTCTATATCATAGTATAATATCTATATCATAGTACAATTTTTATATCATAGTTACAGCTGGTACTATTTCTATGCGATAGTACTTTTTTAAATATACCCGTTTGTAAACATATTTCGAAAACTCAATGAACACGCATCGTGTCACCTAATATCCTTCGAATGACAAGAGTACATGTTTTATTTTATTTGCAGAGATGAGCCAGATCCATCCACATAAATCTCTCGACTCGGAGTTTTAGAAATACAACCCGTTCATCTGAGAAGCATACCGTCAAAAGTAGCTTGAAAATAGTTGAAACTTCATATCTGGAGTGTTCAGGAAAACGATGGGAAATTTGAAATAAACATCTTTTTGATAAGAGTTGATTTTCCTGTACAGTAGTGGAGAAAAAAAAAAGTAAATACCCCTCTTAACTCTTCAACAAATTATCGTAGACGGAAGTGACTGGTACCGAACGATTGGAAATAAGGTCTATTTTTAAAGGATGTCTATAAAATTTGCTTGGGGGGGCCATCTACCCATTAAAACGTCATTTTTTTCAATCGCAATACCCAATTTTAACGAGCTATTTCAAATCTTCGGGTCAAACAATGCCTAGACACCCAATTTCAAGTCCTTTGAATAATAAGTTTTTGAATGATAAACATTCAAAATGGAGTGCTTCTAATGTTAAATTACATTTTCATATTTGTATTTATATCTCCTGAAATTACGCTCATCATGTGCTATTTTTTTGTGTAGCAATAATACTAATGTGCCCAAACATAAATACGCTGAATTTGCAATTTTTATAATTTTATGATATGAATTATGAATTATGAAATTAATATTCGAAAAAATTATGAATGGCAACCTACAATTTTTTTGGTGGATTTAGATTTATTAAGTCCTGCTTTACGGAAATCCAAAATGTCACATTTTTCTTCCAAGCAGTTTTCGAATGATGCTTAAAAAACGGTAAAATGATTCCAATTCTTTGTCTATACTAGAAAAGCTGGAAATTTTACGCAAGTGTTATAAAAATATTTTACACCAGAATTTTTATTCAGAACTATCTAACTTATTAATTTAACTTATTTCTCCCTGGTACATATTTAATTTATTTTAAAAAGAAATTTCTGGTTCGAATTGAAGTATTTTTATTTGGTACCGGTCATAATGACCGCTATGGCGGTTTTAGTGTTAAGGGGCCGTCCAGTATAGAAGTGAGTAGATATTTTGAAATTTCTTCTGCTGTCCTGTTATCTAACAGGCTTCATTGACTGCTTGAGTGGTGCTTAAAATGCTTCGATCAAGGAGGGGGCTCTCTCGGTTAACCATCGAGTACGGAACTTCCATTTGGACACAACCCTTAAAATACACTCGTTTTAAAATAATTAATTTCTTGGAAACTTAGGGTACGAATTACATAAAAATTTCTTTTTAGGCTCATGGAAGAGTGTAGAGTCCATTTATGCTGTCAGAATTGTGTACTGCTATTGAAAGAAAAACAAAGTTATGGTTCGTTTTAATAGATAGATGGCCCCCTAAGCAAATTTTATAGACATCATTTAAAAGTAGACTTTATTTCCAATCGTTCGGTACCCGCGACTTTCTTCTACGATAATTTGTTGAGGAGTGAGTAGAGGGTGTTTACTTTTTTTTTTTTCCACGACTGCACAGTCGTGGCGGGAAAAAAAGTAAATCTGTAAAAAAGTATTGCAGAAGAAAGTGATTGGTACCAAACGATTGGAAATAAAGTCTACTTTGAAAGGATGTCTATAAAACTGGCTTAGCATCTACCTATCAAAACGAACCCAAACTTTTTTTTTTTTCGATAGCAATACCCAAGATGGACACCCTCAATAAATCCTACACCCCTTCAAATGAGCCTAAATACACATTTTCATGAAATGCGCACGATTCGTTTCCGAGAAATTCATTATTTTAAAGGGAGCCTATTTTAGGGGCTGCATCCAAATGGAAGTTCGGTATACTCGAGGGTTGAAAGGCTACAGAATGACTGTGTTACTTCTATTCATGTATTATTTTTTGCCATTAGGACCCTTTCACTCGCTTAATAGATTTCGACTCTTGTGAGCCCAAATGCTTCCATAAAGTGAGTAAAAAATATATTTTTTTTTCAAATGATGCTTTTCTGGACATCCTAGATGACCCCTTAAACCATATTTAGACATTTTTAAATTATAATTTAAAAATTGCTTGGAAGAAAAATTTGAAAGAGAGATTTCGCATAGAGTAGGACATCGTAAATATATAAATCTATCCAAAAAATGGTAAGTTGTCATTCATGTATTTTTTTTTTCGAATAGTAACATCCTAATTCATATTATAAAATTTTAAAATTACAAATTGAATGCATTTTATTTTGGGTTTTTGAGTATCATAACCACAAACAAAATGATCACACTAGGAACATGAGAAGCTCTCCATTTTGAACATTTATCATTCAAAAACGTATCCTCCAAATGATTCGAAATTTCATTTCTAGGCATCGTTTGAACCGAAGATTTAAAATACAGTGTCAAAATGGTGTGTTGTCATTGAAACAAGCAAAGTTTGGTTTTGTTTTGATAGGTAGATAGCCCCCTAAGCCAATTTTATAGACATCCTTTAAAAGTAGACTTTATTTCCAATTCTTTGTCTATAGTGGGAGTGACTAGATATTTTGAAATTTCTTCTGCTGTCGTGTAATCTAGCAGGCTTCATTGACTACTTAAGGTGCCTTGTTCAAGATGAGAGATCTCTCGGTTAACAAACGACTTCCGAACTTCAATTTTGATACAGCCCTTAAAATACGCTCGTTTTAAAATAATTAATTTCTCAGAAACTTATGGTACGAATTGCATAAAAATTTGTTTTTACGCTAATTGAAGGGTGTAGAGTTCATTTATGCTGTCAGAATTGTGTACTGCTATTGAAAAAAAAACAAAGCTACAGTTCGTTTTAATATGTAGAGGGCCCCCTAAGCAAATTTTATCTATATCATTTAAAAGTAGACTTTATTTCCAATCGTTCGGTACTAGTAAATTTCTTCTGCGATAATTTGTTGAGGAGTTAGAAGGGGGTGTTTACTTTTTTTTTCCACGACTGTACCATCGGCTTTTAAAGCCAAAATAACAACTTTTAATGATATATTTGTGTAATGCAATGCCCAGTAGATGTATAAAAGCAATAAAAGAAACTGACTAATTTAATTAGCATTAATCACATAAATACTATGGGATTCGCGACTAGCTTGCATTGAGTGGATCTCGCAATACACCTCTAGTGTCTTTAAAAGTTAATTAAAAACCTATCAGGAAAAACGCGGCAAGGACCGAAGCAGTATTGCAACTTTGCGAGCTCCTTTCGAAGCGCGCTTAGGACAATGCCAATCTTAAACTTTGAACAAGGGATTTGTTTTAGCTACACTGTAAAACGAAAAGATTATTAGTACGCTAAGTTTAGTTTTACGAAATGCCAAATGAAATTTAAATAGGCACTACTTTTATTGTCAGTATCGAATAAAGTTCATCATAAACAGATTAGGATAAGATTAAAAAAAGAGTTATACAGAATAACAATATTTGATATTATTTAGGCTTCATATCCCTTTGAACTTTTGTGGTATACACATTCATACTTTTCCGGTATATGGGGCATTCTCACAATCTTTTGACTTTTGGGGAAAAAAATCTGGCAAAATTAAACTTGCTAAAATAACATTTTAATCTGATAGACGAATGTCTTAAAGATTCAAAATAAAGAAAAAAGGGTCAGCAGCGAAAAAAAATTTATTTAACTGAGGTTTAAGTTAAACTTGCGAATTTAATTTTCCTTACCATTTTATCACTCTAACTTTTTATTTTCTTCTAAATTTTTACTTATAATGGATTTGCATAGTACCCACAGGACATTCAAATAAGAAATGATAAAAATGTAGTACTTTTAATACAGAATTTTTGTATAACGTTGTCTTAAAGGAGTGTTAAAGAAGGGACGGTATAGGAAAAAAGGGACGAAATGGGACAAAAAGGGACGGTAAGGATGGAACGGTAAGGAAAATGACCACCTATTTTTAGGCAAATCATGTTAAGACTCAGTGATAGCCACAATGTTCATTGATTTTTTGAAACAGTTGTTAACATTGGATTAAATTAATTTTTTTTTTTTAAATTTACCTCGAAAAGTGCAGGAATAAACCTTGGGGACGGTAAGACTACCCATAAAGGCACGATCTTGAAATTGATAGTTAAATGCTGATATAAATTCTGCAGTCAATTTTCTGTCAAAGAATTTTAGACATTCTTTCTCTAGCGTACTTCTGCATGAGAAAAAACTTGAAAAAAATTCTGTGGTTGCATCTGAAGGGATTTTCTGCATAAGTTTAGCAAGAGGGGCAGTAAGGATGAAAAACCCAGGCACAGAGTTAAAAAAATAATATCAACCGTAAAAATGTGTGCAGGTTCATTTTTTGCTACCTATTTATATAAAACAATTGTCCCAGTTTCGGAAAAAAAATGACATCGAATTACTTTTATTGAAACAATTTTATACAGACAGCTCCAAACTTAAAAATCAGCCAGGGACACGGGACGGGATAGGAGTTTTCCAGGTATTTGGACTCCCAACATCGTCCAAAACTTATTTATCTCGTTAATATTGTTATGCATTCTTGCATTTGGATGTTCCTCAGTATATGAAATAAAAAAAAACACAAAAAATGTATTAAAATAAAAATTATTATTCAGGGACATGAAAGTCAAAAGATTGTGAGAATGCTCCATATACAGCTATAACCAACTCTACGTTGTATAGTTTTTTTACAAAGTCTAATTATTCTTTTAGCAACGATTTTTTTATTAATACGGTTAATAATTCATATATTTATCGTACGGAACCCTCTGAGCGTAATTAATACTCGCACTTGACCGTTTATTTTCCTTTACTACTATCTATATTCAAATATATCATATTATATTGAAACCTATATTTCTGGAAAATATTTGTTTATTTGGCTATTCTCGTGACCTTTATTTTTAGGAGCGATTTTATGACCCGTCCTTTCGAATTGTAATTTTCGTTTTATTTAATGACTAGCTGACCCTCCCTGCGTTGTCAGGGTTTGTGATAATATTCTTAAATGAACCTTAAACTTATATCATTTTATATCTTTAAATCGATTTTGCCGAAATACGTACCCACTCACTGTGTGAAAATCGGGGAAAAGTTGCTAACTGTTGAGATTTGTGATGTAAATTTTTTTCATAATTTTCGGAAAATTGTATGGGGTAGTAATGAACAAATTAAAATTTTAAAAGGCCCTCTAATTATGAAATGAGTTCAGGGCAGGGGGGAGCGGCTGCTTATACTCCCTGTAGGAAAAATTGGCTTTTCAAGGACAAACGTCCTCTTTTTATTCTTCCTTCGTTGGTCACTCCTCGGCCCTTTTATCTTAGGTTAGTAACTACGGTAACGAAAGAAAAATGAAAAGAGGACGCTTGTCCTTGAAAAGCCGATTTTTTCTACAGGGAGTATAGTAATCTACCGGCCAAAAGCTTTCAAACGATAAGTCATATGAAAAAATCCGTTTTCGACTTCCCTCCCCTCTTGTGTCTTAATTGTCTGGGGTTAAAATAGACCCCATCAATTGAAGGTCTGTGAGGAGCTTCACGTTTGATCAAGGCTTCAAATGAGATCGAATCTCTCTGTAGCTTAGTGAGAGTTGAGTAAATATTGATTCCCTGGGGGGGGGATTCATAATATGAAAGAGTGATCCGAGGATTTTCCAATGATATTTCACGTGAGGGCTTTTTGAAAAAGTTTGGAAAAAGCCGAGATATGGCCAAATATTCTAAAATGTTGATCCCCTTTAACCCCCTTGGAGGGGAATTTCTAAAATCGCTGAAACATGTGTTCAATTATTTTTTTAGTAGATTTATTTCCTGGAATTTCACATTTCTTACTAAAATGGCTGCTGAGATATGACTAAACGTTCTAAAAGTTTCGACTCCCCCTTTAACCCCCTTACGGGGGAATTTCTAAAATCGCTATAACACGTTTTTAATTATTTTTTTAGCAAATTTATTTTCTGGAATTTCACGCTCCTACCTAAAACGGCTGCTGAGATATGACCACATACTCTAAAGTTTTCGACCCGCCTTTTTAACCCCTTAGGGGGTGGGGGGGCGTGGATTTTCAAAAATCCTTTTTTAGTGCTCACTTATCCATGCTTCTATGTTCGGTAGTTTTGGCTAGGCGTTGATGAGTCAGTGGGCGGGGCATTGCAGATAAAAATTAGAAATCTAAGATTAGTATTCAGGATCTGTATTTATAAAATGTTCACAAAAGTTTCTATCACAGCTCCCTATATTTTTTACTTTTTACTTTTGAAGAGTTTGGAAACACTCTGTATTTGTCCATAAACTCAAGTTTAAAATAGTATCGGTACCAACTCGTCGTATTTTTACATCCTAGCATTCTTTATACCCCAACTGTTACAGCGATGATGCGTCCAACATCTTTATAAAAACCCATGGAAATACCTATCGTGTCATTTAATTTCCGTCAAAAGAAAGGTCACGTCCCCCGCACATGTTTCATTTTATTGGCAGAGATAAAGAATTCCACCCGAAAAGTTCTTGTAGGCGTGCTTCAATCAAAGTTCGAGAAATACTACAAATCATTTCAGAGGAAAGAGAGGAATTATGCAGGCAGAAGTACCGTGAACACATAATACAGGGTGTCTACGAAAAATAACGCTAGTGAAATAATAAAAAAACCCCTAAGAAATCCACCCCGACTCCTCTCCCCCCCTCCCAAAAAACAAACAAACAAACAAACTATTTTTTGTTGTTTAAATTACTCTTTTCCCACTTCTAGACATGTACAGTAAAACCTCCTTAAAGCGACCGCGTTCCGTTCCAATAAAAATGGGTTGCTTCGAGAGGTGGTCTCTTGATGGAGGTCCTGTTTAAATTTAGATTTTAATGGTTGAAAAAAGGTAACCATTAATGTTACTAAAATTTATTTTTCATATTAGAAAAAAATATAGAAATTTAAGTATCAAAACAAAAATTAATGACATAAAATAATGACTGCAGAGTTTAAAAAATGAATATACTGACGTTCACTTTAAATTTACGGTTTTAACTTTCATAAATTTTGTTTCCAATTCCTTTCGAAGTTCAGTCAATAAATACAATTTCCCCCTATGGTAACTCCCCCCCCCCCCTTCCTGGTATGGAGATGCATTCAATACCTGTTCAATAACCCATGAGATGCGTTTCATTCGGGCGTTGCCATTAAACAATTAACAAATAATCGCGATTTTTGTGCCACGTACGATAGCGTAATATATATGTATAGATATTTTATAAACACGTATAACTAATTAATAATTATGCATATTTATGTTTATGCACGTATTAATTATTTAAAATTTTTTTTTGGACATTTTCGTTTTTGACCGAAAATAGGAAGATGACCGAAATTCGATTTCGATTTCGGTCATAAAAACTTGTTTCGGTCGATCCTTAGACAAAATACAATAACCTCTTCTGAGTTATGTATGATTCCGAAAGGCGTTCATTAACTTTAGAAACCTCAGAAATGAATCTATTTTAGAAATTTAATGAACAATTTATAAAAGACAAATTTTCTTTGGCTTCTACTGATTTTCGGAAACGTTTTCGAATCGTTTCAGGAGTCAACCTTCTCAAACCTGAATATCGGATTTCAGGAGGATGCTATCCATTCTCAAATAAACATTTCTACGTTCAACCCACCTGTTTTGCGATAAACAAGATAGACTAAGAAGCATTAACATTAACGTTAAAATGATTATTATTTTGTGACTGTCATGACTGTATCCGTTCAATACCACAGCTAATAATGTTTCTTTGAGAAGGGATAGCCTCCTGAAATCCGATATTCCGGTTTGTGCATTCAAAAAACGACTCGGGAACATTTCCGAAAATCGGTGGCAGCGAAAGAAACTTTATGTCTTATAAATGCTTGTTCAAATTTCCAAGATAGATTGCTTTCCGAGGTTGCTAAAAAGAAAGAACAGTTTTCGAAATTGTGGATCATTCGAAAGAGATGACGAGGAGTAGACGAAAAGTTCCTGGAATTTCGCTGTAATTTTATGACCACATTATAGGTACACATTGGCTGAATTGCCTTTAAAATAGGTTCTTTAAGAACACACACACACTCGCTCCACCGCTCCTGCCATTGCTTTGAAACAACGATGAAAGTCCTGTTTGACAGGCAGCATGTGAGTTTCTTGCAAGTTAAGAATGTCTTAACGTATTTTTTAATCCTCCTGCCAATACCTCGTCCCGAGCTACGAGCAAAAATCGTTTGCATCCACACATTGCTGGTTTCCCACTCTTTTAGTCAGTCGCTTCGCATTCTACGCAGTTTTCACGTACGGCTGAATGCGGGGAGTTTTTCTTCTGTTACTGATTATTTCCATCTTCTTGCTTTATGCAAATTTTTTGGCAAATGTGTGGAGTGACATAATTCAGTGTATATATTGTGTGGTTTTGACAAAGATGCGGCTTTGTTTTTCATTTAACGATTATGTAAGTTTTCACCGTTTAAGCAACACATTGTTACTATTTGAGAGTATGTCTATCTTAGTTACCTTGTTTTTAAATATTTAATGACTTTTAAGTCTTTACACATCGAAGTAATGATGCCTGCTTTTGTGTTTTTAAATAAAAGTATGAAAAGTTCAACGTGTCTTCAATTTTTAATCAACTGGTAATGACTGCCTACACTGCGTTTACTCTGCTCTTGGCCTGGATTTAAGTTGTTTAACCTCGGCGAATTTTTTACTGTTTCGGTATCTTCCGAAGTACATCCGTCGCGTTGGTTTTGATGAGGTCCATTTTGATTTTGGACATGCTTAGTGTATTCATTTGTCTGTAACGTTAACAAAGTCTCTGAAGCAGATTTCCCCCAATCTGAACATGGACTTGAAGAGATCGCGCCCACGGATCACTTCACAGTGGTAGTAAACAAAGAAATTTAATTACAGGACGGTATTAAAGCGTTGCAACGAAATTTCGTGAACTTTTTGACTGCCTATTTATTGTATTACTGCGTGTTTGTATATTACTGCATATTTGTATTGCAAATTTTCATTCGTGTTTATATTATATTTTCTTAGATTAAGATTATCTTTATACAGTACAATAATCATTTTCTTTACAGATTACAAGACAACAAAATAAAAAACTACAAGTTACGCGAAAAGGACACTCATGATTTTAAGTATACCCATAGTGCTCAACAAGACTAATTAAATTGTAATACCTCAATCTATTCCGGAGTAAGAAGGTGACTATCCTACGCGACATGTGTCATCCACCCATGCCACATCACGTGACGAGACTAAGACTCATCCACGACGACTCAATCAGCGCAAACGCAGACAAAAAAAAAAACCCTCCAAGATAGATTGCACCAACTCAGAGAATTAAATGGAAAATGAAGAAAAAAGTCAACAGACACGTCTTCAGCAAATACACGAATGGCGTTTCAGACAGGCAGGGCTCCCCGTGAGCCATCCATGACATTTCAACCAGACACATCTCAGCTGGATAGGGCTCAACCACACGAGCAGGATTCAGTCTCTGAAGCGACTAAAAAGTCCCGTTAACTTCCACAGAACGAGCCAGAACATCCCTAAAAAGAAGAAAAAGAAAAACGCTGTGCAATACAACATCGCTCGTGACTATCCGTCATCCACCCTCGAGACCTCTCACAGGCACATCACCGCCGACATCGAATGTTTCATTCCGTATATTTCTCGTACTATCGCCCACTACTCAATTGTTTGTACAAAGCGGTTGCGCTCCCCGTTACGTTCTAATAACAAATAAACTGGATACAGTAGAAAAGCGGGATTTTGTCTCGTTCTGCAATGACGCAGTGAGCGTTGCTTTTCGGTTCAAAAATTCCTCATATCCAAGTGCAACGTACCTATTAGCAGAAAGCCCTTTTTTAACTTCACCCCCTTTTCAAATTATCTCCCAATCAAATTCTGAACCTCCACAAAACAGCCATTCATTTTAGTTCACTTACCACGACGTTGGAACGCTGTGCTGTGCAGCGTCCAATCAACAAAGTAAAAAAAAAAAAAAAAAAAAAAAAAAAAAAAAAAATAGTAACAAGTCTACACAGCGAACACAAGATTGTCACAAAGAAGTGCTTACAGCCACAGCACCAGGATGCTTGTCACATAGATCCAAGCGGCGATCAGACAAATTTCGCCCCGCATCCAAGCAGGTAGTGGTCTGGCTAGCGGTCTGAATGAGCCTCAATAGCAAATAAATTGGTTTAAACAAATCTAACAGTCTATCTCCCCCCCTCGCCCCTCTATCCACCCATAGATGTGGTCAATTAAAAATACCTACGGTTGTGTTAACGACACGGTCCACCCCAGCGTACGAGCGAAAACTCGAGTGTATTGCTATCTCTTTCAGAAAGAGGGGCAATAGAGTGGCAGTTTTTAAAGTGGATTAAGAAGCAAACGGCTGTTAGAGATATTCATGTGTGAAATCGGACATTTCTTTTGTGCGCTTCCTTGCCTCAGCACTCCATTTCACCAAAAGACGGCGCTGCACTTTTTGAAAATGTAACACAGTACTGCAATACCCAAAAGCGAAGAACATTTTTGACTTCTGAAACACTAAAGGGAATAGAAAATAAAACTGAGTGATGTTGGATCCCTTTTTATACACTCATTCGAGTGTTCTAAGACAGAGAAGCGCCCTCTCTCTTTGATATTTGAAACTAAAACAAGGAAGCGTATCCAAGAATTTCGTGACTCCACACAATCATCTTCTGCAAGAATGACTTCAGTAGTCATCGACTTGTGTTTGAATCCCCCTCTCTCTATTCTAAAAAAAAGTAACTTACGCTGTCACCGCCGCCGCCGGTTTTGAATTTTTTTTGACCGCAGGTTTTTCTCCGTTAATATTAAGAAAAATATTGCATACAAAAATATGAAAATCGGCGGTATTATAGAGAAATGTTTGATAAACACGCTGATGTAGACAGTTTTCAAATCGAAGAATTATTTTAAGAGATATTTAATGCTAAAGTTGGACAAAGTCGTTCCATTAAAAAAGTTTTATAGGAGCAAAAACTATACATCGGAATTTAATCATTTTTAGATCATTTTATACGTTATAATTTCCCGGTGTGCAGAATGCATTATTTTTTTTTAAATTTGACTCATTTTTTGAGCTTTTATTTCTATTTTAAATTAAAATTTTCAGCATTGCGAGAGATATTTTTTACTTATTTTAGAAAATTGTACTAATTTAACCTGCTGCTAACTGTAGAAACAGCGCAAACAATAATGTTTGTTTCAAATTAAAAATTTATTTACACGTGACTATTCTAAACAGAAAAAAAAACTTTCAAATTATAATTAAATAATTACGTATAAAAAGCAGGAACATATTAAAAATTACTTCATAAAAAACTATATTTACACGTGAATTTTAACAGAGAAAGGATATTGTAAAATAACAAATTAATTAACATGCGTTAGACGTCTTAAATAGGAGAAATTACGTCACATTACACTTATTACGTAAAATGAACAAAAAATAATATTGTAAAACAGTTTAAGTTTAAAAATTGCGCCAGACATTTATTCGATATTTCGAGATGAACTTTTCAACTATTTTTGTTGGGACAGCGCAAATAATATTTCATTTCTAACAAAAGTATTTTCACGTGAATATTAAAAAGAGAAATAAAAGTTTGGTGAAAATTGCGTGAGATTAAAAACGATACATTTAAAATGTCTTTCATTTATTTATTTATTTATTGAACAACAAACATACGACTTGTGTGCTCGACATGAGAGCCCACTTAAAATGTCTTATTTAAAAGCGCTTTCTTTTTGCTTTGTTAAAAAATACCGGGAGACAAAGATTCTATTAACTTAATTAATTTTATATTAGCTTATTTTGAAACGTTTAACTGGTTTTATTGAATCAAAGAGGAAAACAGCCATAGTATCTTTTAACAGCAGCTGATTTTCCTTTAAAATTCCGCAATCAAAGAGAAATGAATAGAAACCCGTTTATAGGGAGATCGCCACTGTTTTTAAAATTATAATTCAATCTTTCAAAATCTTTTTAAAGCCGATCCAATTAGCGTGCTTTTAGAAACTGCGGTGTCTGAACGGGGGTTGGCGAGCGTAGCTCGTAGGGGGCCGAGCCCCCTAGTTTTTTAAAAAACGCCAGTCCTGTATCCTTCCTAATACCCTCACCGTTCAATGAAGCTTTCAACATCCCTATAAAAATCTAAAGAAAAACGCATCGAGTCGTTGAATAAGCCTTTCGAATGACAAGATCACGTCTTTCGCACATGTTTTATTTCATTTGCAGAGATAAGGTAGATTCTTCCATAAAAAAAGAAAAAAAATCTCTGCGGGACTTCAATAAATCGAACTTTTAGAAATACAAGCATTTCATTGGGAGGAAAAGAATTTTACAGTGCAAATACAGTGCAAGATTTGTTTTTCTTTTAGGAATAGTAAACGATCCGTCCTGGGTTAAAATATATATATATATATATATATAATATAGGTATACATAGGTAAATATAAAGATAGGTAAAAAAAAATATATTTTTTTTTTAATTGAAAACTCTAATAGATTTTTAATATCTATCTATATACAGGGTGCAATATGTTATCTATCGCCGACCTTTAATTTCTCAATCGTTGGTCGTAGACATACAGATCCCATTAGAAAAACGTTTCAAATGAGGTAAATATTCATGTTGTGGTATTATTTAAAGTAAAAAATCAATTAAAAAAAAAATACGAAATCTAACTTTTTATACGGTCCCCCAACCCTAGCCCCATTGGTTATATTTAGTAAATGTTTACACATATCATAACAGATATAACACAAAACGTTTGATATCTGTACTACAAAAATTGACACAGTTATTAAATTTCAAAGTTTGAGATGTTTGCACATGATTTTGTCTTTCATTGAGGGATCCGTTAAAAGATGAATTAAAGTAATTCGAGATCAAAGTCAGGATGCAATGTTCTTTTAACGACGAAACCACCTTTAGCCGGTATCGCCCTATCGGGGTATCACCAAAGAGGGTTATTTTATCTAAAAATTTGAGCTGAATTTTAGGGGTTGTATACAAAGCGATAAATGAAATATTGAAATTAAACAGAAAAATAAACATAAGTTTATTATAACATCAGAAAACGGTCTACTATAAAAAATTAATACATAAAACGCCGGAATCTTTCACAGATACTGCTCAAAGTGTTTTCCATTGGTTGAAATGCACAATATCCTCTGAAAATTTGAGCTAACTTTTACGGATCGAACAACATTCAAACGTCAAAGAAGGTAGAATTGACATCCGGGAAATAAAACATACGCACTAAGGACTAGATATATATGGCAGCGGAATGCAAACGACCAGCTGAGCTATAAAGAGCATGAAAATTGGGATTATGCAAATTACAATAGTACCGCAGGGACACACGTTCGGGATAAAACACGAACCATCTACCAGTGGACATGCCAGTCAGTGTTGAGATCGTGATCGCAAGCTACGCATACATGCAATATGCTGAAATGATACTTATTTATGGTGAATGTCAAAGGAATGCCAGAGGGGCTGCGAGTGTTTATTCAGAACGTTTTCCTAAGGATCTACATCCATTGCTTGAAACTATAACTGATGCATTGCCGGCCGGATTGAGACCGGCTCTGTTTCACCTCGACCCAGAACATGTAGACGAAGAAGGTGTAATGTTCGAGTGACACCGGAGGAGGTGCTAGCATTCGCCCTTTTAATTCCACAACTGAGCACGGCGGAAATAAGCGAGGCATGTGGTCAGCATGTCTGGTATTTGTTACATGCACATGATGCGCGTCCATACCATCCGACACTAGTGCAAGCATTGATGCTGGGTGACCACGCAGAACGATTTGATTATTGTAACTTCATGCTCCATACCTTAGAGGAAAATCTGTCATTCCTTTGTGACATTATGTGGACAGATGAGTCAATGTTTACCTGGGGTGGCATTGTAAAAGTGCACAATGTGCATTATTGGTCTCTGGAAAACCTCCACATCGCCCGCACAGTACGACACGCGTGGTGCGGTATATGGGGAACCCAGATTGTTGAACGCATCTTCTATGATGGAGCCTTTACGGGCGATCGTTACCTGCATCTGCTACAAAACACAGCACGTAACTGGTATAAGAGCTGCCTCTCCGACATGCATGCCGGTTTTGGTTTCAACACGATGGGGCCCTCTCCGCATAAAACATCAAACGTCCGGGCGTATCTGGCCATCGAATTCGGTCAACAGATCCTTGGATATCGTGGTCCTGTAGAGTGGCCCCCGCGTTCGCCGGACTTGACTCCCATGGACTTCTAGCTCTTGCGTTACATCAAGGCATAGTTCTATGTGACTGAGACTACTTCTCTGGTTTATCTAAAGCAGCGCATCATCCTTGATTGTCGCAAACTTTGCACACCTGCTATACTCTAACGTGTCCAGGTCTCAGTACTGTCCCGCATTCAATTGTACATTTGCTAACAATGGAGAATACTTTGTGCAGTATCTCTAGTAGATTCCGGTGTTTGATGTATTCATTTTTTATAGTAGACCGTTTTCTGATGTTATAATAAATTTATATTTATTTTTCTGTTTAATTTCAATATTTCATTCTTCGCTTTGTATACGACCCCTAAAAGTCAGCTGAAATTTTTAGATGAAATAACCCTCTTTGGTGATACCCCGATTTGACGATTCCGGCTAAAGGTGGTTTCGCCGTAAAAAGGACATTGCATCCTGATTTTGATCTCGAATTACTTTAATTCATCTTTTAACTGATCCCTCAATGAAAGACAAAATCATGTGTAAACATCTCAAACTTTGAAATTTAACAACTGTGTCAATTTTTGTAGTACAGTCAAACGTTTTGTGTTATATCTGTGATGATATGTGTAAACTTTTACTAAATATAACTATAGGGACTGGGGGACCCTATAAAAAGTTAAATTTCGTAATTTTCATAAAATTGATTTTTTACTTTAAATAATGTTACAACGTGAATATTAACTCATTTAAAACGGTTTTGTAACTGGAACTATATGTCTACGACCAACGGTTGAGAAATTAAAGGTCGGCGATAGATAACATATTGCACCCTGTATATAAAACGTTAAGGTACATGGCGGTGAAAAAGTGGTTAATTGTCTTTCGCCGATGGCAACGGGTGGTTTGTTTAGAAAATCAAACTCTAAACCTTAGAGGAAGAATACATAGAAAACGAACCCCATTGTTCTTTCCGGAGAAAGTTGAATCCAACGTGTTCCCGATTTCACCGCCAAAGGGGTGACGTTTTTTGGCGGTGATCCTTTTCTTGGCAACTTTCTGATTCTTTCACGAAATATCGGTCTCTGTGGGAGTGGCAATTCCAACAACAGTTTTTGGAGTTAAACACCGGTTTGTCTAAAGACTTTTAGGTGGGTTGTGTTATTCTCTCACCATCACGTGATGGTGAGAAGCGTGACTTTAGCATTACAAATTCTTGGTCCAGTTATAAGAAGTCTATTCCCTAAACCTAATTTTAGCAGGTTTCCTCATTTATTGTGATGTGAACTATTTTGTCTATTTCTCGCAAAAAATGACTCACCCTTCGTTAAAACACTTTGTTTGATTGATAATTTCAGTTCATTAAGTATGAAGGGAGAAGATCCGTTCATCCCCTCAAAGGTTGCGTGCGAAAACCTACCACGGCTTCCGTGGTAAATAAGTCAATAAATATATAAATAAATACGTGAGTCAATAGAAGAAATAAAGAATACTTGAATCCATAAACCGAATAATTAGAAATACTCTTCGACGAGCATGAAAAGCTTTTAAAATTCAGAACACTTTCGTTTTCTTTGATTATTATTTTTTTATTTATTTATTCATTTACAAGAGAAATGTATTGTGTTGAAAAATTTCGTCTTGCTGTTTCCGAAGGACTGATTGGACTATTTGACACAATTTGACTGTTTTCTAGAAAATGTCTGTCGTGAATCTGCCTGTGTGTCAGTCTGTTTGTATATGACACACATTTTGCGGGCGCTGTATCTCAAGAACTCATGAACGGATTTCAACCCAACTTCATATGATTCAGCTAGATCTTAACGTAAATGGACGCTGGTTAGATTTTGGCGTCAATCGCCCAACAGGTGCCGCTGCTAACGTTTGTTTTCCATTATTTCCATTATTGTCATTTCATTTTGGTCGCAGACGATTAGAGAACAAAGTTTTGTGATGGGCACAACGTCACAGAGTAAAGAGAAAGAATAGAGATGAAGTAGGGTGTCACCCTAAAATCCGTTACATCGGCACAACCGTTCTTTGA
Source organism: Maratus speciosus (assembly GCA_963932465.1). NCBI lineage: Eukaryota > Metazoa > Arthropoda > Arachnida > Araneae > Salticidae > Maratus > Maratus speciosus. The sequence continues at coordinate 6,572,845 of OZ010789.1, forward strand.
CGCATCTGTCGATTAAACATGTATTTCTTTGCTTTTGCTTTTACCGTTGCAAATTGTTATTCATTATTCGTGTGTTGACCGTAGGTATTATTAAAATTTAGATTAAAAATGAGAATATGTGAAGTTATAGTATGCAGTACCTGTTCCACGAGCTTGTCTTGTTTGGGCCGAACGAGGGCATTTAAGTTTAAGCTATAACCGCCTTCCTATTGCAAACCGTTTTTACGGCATACTGCATCTCCATCTATCTCTTTCCTCCGTGGCCAATGTACCAGTTTTCTCTTTTTAAGCTAATTTGTAGATGAATAAAAGGAAATGCAAACGTTCGTTTTTTCTTTTAAAGTTCCCATAACGGATAGTGTTTTTCTAAATATCCATTAAGTCCTACATCGGCTCCATAAAATTTTATCCAAACCCAAACCGCTACTTAACGAAGTAAACATACCGGAGTCATAAACAGGCTCTACCAGTGGTGTAGTCGTAAGAAAAAAAAAAAAAAAAAAAAAAAAAAAAAAAGAAGAAGAAGAAAACAGAGGGTATACGCTCAAGGCAGAGGGTATGCCCTAGTGTATATATACTATAGCTTTCTCGAGAAACAGAGGGTATACGGTGTTCCTTAAAAAGATCAAGAGGGTATACGGCGTATACCCCCGTATACCCTCCACTACATCCCTGGGCTCCACAATCTGGAAAAGAGTTTCGAACTCTAAACGACCATGCGTCTGTTGCTTGCGATATTTTTCATCCCATACAAAAACATTCCATCCTACAAAAATAGAGGGCTTTTTTTCAGCGCTCTCATAACGGATTCTCGCCTTCCAAATAGCATGAGGGGAAGATCTTCTTCCCTACTTTTACAGCACAACTTCTACCTGAAATTTCATCCGAGTTTCTTCAAAATTGAAAAAAGGGGACGGAGTATTGCCATGAACAATGAGAAAATCGCAGTCGAAATTTTCTCGCGAGAATTTTTGCCATTTTCTCGAACGTTACTATAGTTAGTGTGCCCGAAAATTATTTCTGACTGCATTTCACAAAATATTTTAATTCTTTTTTTTGTGCTACATCCTAATAATATCGGCGCATTGACCCCGCTGTAAACAAGTCAGAAATTGTCTGACTCGTTTTATAGATATTCAGATCTGGGTGCCATAGCTGTTGCACTCTTATGCAAAAATGCAGGAATACAAAATGGATGACGTGGATGACAAAATGGACGATTCTATATCGATTCAATTCAGTCATACGCAAATAACAAGACCTCCCTCTTCAATAGGAAGTCACCACCCTGCCAACTTAGAATGATGACCTATCATCGGATAGCCTTGAATTTATGACGGAAGCTAGGATTGAATAGAATGAAGAAAACTTTTATTAATATCTATCTTTTCAAGGGGGTCCGGGACGCGTATTTCAGAAATGCACATTCACAGCGCGACCAGAAGAAATACTGTCTTCTGATTGGTTGAAGGAACTTCGTCACTACCAGCAGATGTTTGTTTGCTTTCACAGAGCAGTTCTGCCGCCTATAAATACGCAGTTATCTGAACTAAAACACGTTAAAAGACAGTTACGATAGGATAGATTTTTTTAATTAAGGTATAAATTTAATTGTAGTCAGAAATTAGTTATTTACACACAATTACATGCCATCTTTAATAATTCCATGCCAATTGCATGTCATCGATAAGCAATGCTACTTTTAATCTCAGAATATTTTTTTAATAGTTTAAAATTAAAATTATCTGTGTAAATGACATTTTTAAAACATAATTGCACTGCAGTAACATGTGATTTTGACAAATGAAATTCTTGATGAAAATAGAATTATTTAGTAAATTAAAAGTACTTGAACTTTATTTATTCTTTAAAATAAATAAATAAATAAATAAAGCATTGCTTTTGCTTAATAAAAAATTACTTCCATTACTTATTATCATGTGACTTTCACACCATAAGTTAAGGCATTCTTTCATTTTTTTGTAGTTCTTATTCAAATTGATTTCACTTACTTTTTGATGAATGTCACTTATTTTATTAGTAAGTTTACTTTCATATAGCATTTCTGCCAACTACTGAAAAATGCCTTAATAATAGCGCACTAGTTTTTTAAAATTAAAGTATATATTTTAATATATTTTTTTAATGTGTTTAATTTGTAGTCAGAATCTAGTTATTTACATGCCACATATAAGAAATAATGCATGCCAATTGCATTAGATAAGCAATGCTGCTTTTACTCACAAAATATTGTGATCAGATTCTCTTTAATAAAAAAAAAAAAATACTTCTATTACTTAATATACAATCATGTATTTTTCACACCATTAGTTAAGGAATTTTTTCTTTTTTTTCAGTTCTTATTCAAATTCATTTCACTTACTTTTTATTGAACTTATTTTATTATTTAAATTTACTTTTTTCAGCAGTTCTGCCATCTATGGAGACTTAACTAATAACATGCTGGTTTTTTTAAAGGTATAAAATTTAAAACATTTTTATGTGTTTAGTTTGTACTCAGAAATTAGTTGTTTACATGCTATGCCTGCTTTTATGTCATCTGTGCGATGTACGATGTGGCATTACATCTCATTACATTCTGAACATTTTTTTAATAGTTTAAATTTAAGCCTCTACATTAAACCTTTCACTTTAAACAACTTTTTTAAACATAATTGTACCAGATTAACATGATTTAATGATTTCAGGAAATGAAATTCTTGATGAAGATAGAATAGTTTAGTACATTAACTGTAGTTTATTATTATCTGTCTGTTGCAGAAAAATGGCCTTTCTCTTAAAAAAAAAATTAAAAACTACATCCATTATTTACAGTCGTGACAATATCGCATTATCAGTTTAAAACTTTACTTTTTTCCACTTGTATTCAAATTGGCTCCAATTATTTTACTTTCAAGGAAATTAAATTATTGATGAAGACAGAATGTCGAAATTAGGTGGAAAAATATTTATTATATCACCGCCGAGATTTTTAAAATCATTTCTCATTTCTGCCACAACGCAAACGTAAACAAAACACAATCGTTTGCCGGTTGTAACGAAATTCGTTCAACCAATCAGAGGACAGTATTTCTTCCGGTCGCGCTGTGAATGTGCACTTCTGAAATACGCGTCCGGGACACAAAAATCTTAAAATTTTCTTACAATTTTTTAGTGCATTAAAAATTTCTCTTCTTTTCTGTTTAAAATAGTGTTTAAATCAAGTTTCTGTCTTAAATGGAACAGGAAATATTCGTTTTAAAGTTTTGGTTTGTTTTCAAAATCTAACTTTCAAGCAATGGTTGTCATGAAAACGACTTTTTGCGAAAATGAGTTTTTCTTCATGATGGGTTTTTTCACCCTTTCTCGTATTTAAATTGTTAGAAGTCAAGAACCGTTAAAGATCAATACTTCAAATTTGGAACATGTATTTTTCAATTGTTTTACTTTAATTTTGATTTAGCAAATTTGAAAGAAATATTTACTTTTGGAAATGTGATTTTTTTTTTCAAATTTTTACTTTAAATATTTTAAATTAATATTTTTTAAAATGCTAAATCTAAATTAAAACTTATATATTTCTGGGTGCTTCTCGGTTAGCCGGGCGCCAGTATTATATATACATACATATATATTGTATATATACATACATTATATACATATAAATGCATATATATGTATATATACTTACATGTATATATATATGTACATATATATGTATATATACGTATGTGTATATATATGTATGTATGTGTATATATATGTATGTATCCTATACAGAAAAGTACCTATTTCTGTTTATTTAAATGTTGAAAAATTGAAATTCTACAAATAATATTTCGAGTTTTAACGATTTTAAACTACCCCACTTTTTCAATAAAATTTAAATTTTAAATATTTTTAAAAGAAATTGTGAGAAGTTTTATCCGGTGATTTTATTTACAAATGATAGAGTTAGCCATCACAAAAAATTTCGACATTTTAACTCAATAAATTAAAATTATTTGAAAATGTGTCCCGGACCCCCTTGTGTTTGGATTCGACTTTCATACAATTGGAAAAGACTCGACACCCTATAGATTCCATTTCAAACCATTCGGTTGAGTTGTTTTTGTGCTTTTATACTCGGACAGACTGTAGGTGCTACGTATTTATAGAATTACGAACACATCTCAAAAAAGGACAAACGTTTCTTTATGTAGAAAGAAACATAGCATAACCACGAACGAAAATAGTCAATAACCTCTTACGAGTGACCCACTATTCCAAAAAACGTTCTTTGTCTGTAGAAACTTCAGAAACCAAAACATTTCTTATATTGACTCAAACTTTTATTAAAAAAAAGTTTCTTTGGGTGCCGCTGATTTTCGGGCACGTTTCCGAGTCTTTTTTAGAGTGTATTCATCCGTTTTCTCAAACCAGAATATCGTTTTTTTTTTTTTCAGATGCTGTCCATTCGCCTATAAACGTTTTCAGCTGCGTAACTGAATGTATGGATGGAAGAATAGCAAAATAATATTCATTTTAATTGATTTTAATGTCTGTAAAACAGGCTGAGCGTGGAAATGTTTCATTGTGAATGCATCTTAAAAACCGAAATTCCGGTAAAGGGAAAACGTTTCTGAAAATCAGTGGAGGCAAAAGAAACTTTGTTTTTATAAATGCTTCTTAATATTATTACAGTATTCTGAATGTTAATCGTTTCATAATCTATACGTGAAGCGTGATTTCTCTTTCTTGTTGAAACAAGTCGTTGTAGTTAACTGTATTTTCAATAAAGCTGTATTGCCGTTCGATGCAAAAAAAAAAAAAAAAAAAAAAGTAATAAATAAAGACACAACCTTCCTTAATGGTACACAAAACACGAACTTTAATAAGCTAAAGTTAACTTCTACGTTTCGAGCTGTTTCCACAGCCGTCTTCAGGAAAAATAGGATGGTTAACCCCTTAACGGTTGCTTAATTTTTGGAAAAACCATCAAAAAAGTACCTATTTTTTTATTACAGAAATTGAATAATTATAAGGATTCTATATAAAATATGCAATTAGTTTTTTTTAAGGCAAAAAAAAAAAATGTTATAGAACAAATTCACATTTGTGGAAAAGCCATCCTGCGAGAATTCTGTGTTTTAATGTTTGTTTTACACCCTGCAAATGAATGCGAATAAGACCTTTATTTTTCACATCTTAGATGTTTATTTATCATCATCAAACAAATTTTTACGATAATATTTGAAATAATATAATGTACATTAAATATTGAACATTAATTATTTTTTGAGTGTGACATATTTCGAAACATTCAATACAAAGTCCAACATTACAATCAGCGTCAGAAACAGAACCCATACGCAAATATTCAAAGAATTCACACCGAAATGCCAGTTCAATTTTTCTGGTTTCAGAAGTTTTTTCCAGCAATAAATCTCCAGCCAGGAAATAGGACGGGCACGAGAAATAACGAACGGCAACTCAGCCCGTGATATGGACGGGAGCGAGAATTAAGGGGTTAAATGGCTAAAAAGCTTAGAGATGAAGGTTTCCTGTGCCAGAGATAATTTGTGGAACACTGACTAAAGATATGAAAACAAAAATGCAGTGGTGCTATCCAGGGAAAATAAATACTTATTACTGAAATGAGTCCAAATAAATCAAAAGTGCGAATGAAGAAACCACCAGAACCTCATTCAACAAGATTTTGGCAACATGATTCAAGTTTAAATTGAAATATTGCAATTAGATACAAAATTATGACTTTATGATATTATGCCAGATTTTTGGAATATTGTAGGATAAATTATCACAGCGACATTAAACAGCGTAAACAGAATACAGCTCTTTCCAGGTTCTACTTCGCTAATGAAGTCTGCCATATTAACTTTGATGAGGCAAAAATTATAGTTCCGTGCAATAACCCCTTTTGAAAGTAAAATTAGAGAATCAGTTGAAATCATTGCACGTAAGAATAAGCCTTGTAACGATAATTTATCCTATAATATTCCCAAAATCTGGCATAATATCATAATGTCATAATTTTGTATCTAATTGCAATATTTCAATTTAAACTTGAATCACGTTGCCAAAATCTTGAATGAAAACTTTATTGAATAAGGTTCTGGCCCTCATGTGTAGAGGGCGACACGCGTGGTTTCTTCATTCGCACTTTTGATTTATTTGGACTCATTTCAATAATAAGTATTTATTTCCACTGTATAGCATCACATTTTTGTTTTCATATCTTTAGTCAGTGTTCCACAAATTATCTTTCGCACAGGAAACCTTCATCTCTCTGTGGATGGGCTCTGTGGCTGAAGGGTCAAAGCACCAGTCTGCTAATCGCTTGCGGGTTCGATTCCCGCTGGTTCCATTGCACACACACTTTGTGTGGAACTCCCAGGGTGTATTTCTCTCGTGTTGTAATATTTCCTTGTGCTATCTTGTCTCCGACTTATAAGCGGGCTCTCATGTCAAGCACACAAGGCGTTTGTTTGTTATTAAATAAATAAACCTTCATCTCTAAGCTTTTTAGCCAGTTAACCATCCTATATTTCCTGAAGATGGCTGTAGAAACAGCTCGAAACGTAGAAGTTAACTTTTAGCTTATTAAAGTTCGTGTTTTGTGTGCCATTAAGCAAGATTGTGTCTTTATTTGTTATATTTTATGGTGCAATTGTCCAGTATGTGTTATCAAAAAAGTAGTTCAATGAATGCACTCCATAGAATAAAGAAACCGAAGTCATCCACAGCCTTCAACAAGTTGCAAAAGGATTTGAAAACTCCCGATCATTTTTTATCTCGTAGAGAAGATTCCAGAATAACAAAAAAGGATTTTAAGGTTTTCATAACGGATATTCGCATTTCCAAATATCGTGGCGAGGAGATCTTCCTCCTCCCAGAGCAGCCTCCCTCTCTATTTGAAATTCCATCCTGATCTTTCTTCAAAATTGAAAAGGGAACGGAGGATTTCCACGAACAATGAGAAAATCGCGCCAGAACTTTCAAATGAACCTTTCTCCGTTTTCCTGGACGCTTCTAATGCCCGAAAATATTTCTGACTGCACTCCACAAGATGGTTTAACGTTTTCGGGATTGTTATTTTCAACTGAACCCTTATTTTTGCTATTATCTGCATCTCATGAGGATAGTATAGGTGAGGAACGGCGGACCTTTTTAAATCCGCGTGCCCAATTTTTTTCAAAAATGATGTTACCTGGCCATGACGTGTCAAGAATAAAAAAATAATTTAGTGTATCAAAATTATTTATTTCATAATTATGTCAAAATTTCTGGATTTTTTGTTTAATGGGGTTTATTTATTGTTTATTAAAAATACGAGGTAACTTGCATGTAATACGTGGTCTAACATATTTTATAAAGTAATAAAATGATGAATGCGATTTCGGTTATGCCAAATATTAATATGGATTTCAACCTAGTTACTTTTAACAAGATGCAAGCTGAATTCGACTCATCTGTCAAGAGGTTTCTAATTTTTAAGATTTTTGTATCATTCATTTCCGAAAATAATGTTCCGCAGGAATAAATTAGAAAGATCAATTGTGAAAATTACAAATTTTATGCAGAGTCGCTATAGTTTCATCATTATCAATTTTACTTATAATGCCTGATATTTTTCTTTTTGACTTTCTACAAACCTTCTTTTAATTTGATAACTTATTGAGGCCATATTGAAATAGTTTAGAAATTCAATTAGTTGGCTATTTCCAAGAAAAAAAAAGGAAAGAAAAGCCCAGTTGTTATAAATTTGCGTGTTTTAACTTCATTCTATTTTGTTTTAGGATCTTAATAAACGCCCTGCCAAAAATATTCAAATATTCTATAACGTGCCAATTTTGGCACGCGTACCATAGGTTTGCCGTCCCTGGTATATGTCTTTATAGACACTGTGATCCTTTTATGATTCATCAGCCATTACACTGTATAACAATAGTTCTTTCATAGAACTGAAATAAGTTGATTCTAGATCAGTTTTAGGTAGCTTTCTTTACAAAAAGCTACCTATTGCAGCCGTTCGGAGGAAAGCGATTTCAAAAAATTTTGGTATATTTTCATCGATCATGACCCCCAGACCCCGAAACCACTCTCCGTTCAAAATTGATATATATATATATATATATATATATATCAATATATATATATATATATATATATATATATATATATATATATATATATATATATATGTGACCTATGTCACACTGTAACTCTCGTATTTATGAACCGATTTGGATGTAATTCGGTGTGTAGATAGTACATACCAATGTCTCGACCGAGTTCGTTGGCCAGCTTCATCCGCCATTTTGTTTCAAAATGGCGGCCATTTAAAAATTTAAAAAAAAATTAAAATTTGAAATGTGGTACCAAAAAATTGAAAATGGAAGAATATTTTTTTCTTATGTATTTGACCTTTATACAAAGACTCCGTAGCAGTTTTTGTTTCGTCTATATCTTAAAAAATGGCTGAGTTATAGCATTTTGAATTTCTAACGAAGCAGACATTTTGAAACGTCCTGAATTTTGTCACGCGATAAAAGGCGTATTTATGAACCGATTTGAATGTAACTTCGTTTATACATAGTACAGACCAATGTCTCGACCGAGTTCGTTGGCCAGCTTCATCCGCCATTTTCTTTAAAAATGGCGGCCATTTAAAATTTTAAGAAAAATTTAAATTTGAAATGTGGTACCAAAAAATTGAAAATGGAAAAAATATTTTTTCCTTATGTGTTTGACCTCGATAAAAAGATTCGGGAGCAGTTTTTGTTTCGTCTATATCTTAAAAAATGGCTGAGTTATAGCATTTTGAATTTCTAGTGTGGCTGACATTTTGAAACGCCCTGATTTTTGCCACGTGATAACAGACGTATTTATGAACCGATTTGGATGTACCTTGGTGTGTACATAGTACATACAAATAACTCAACCTAGTTCGTTGGCCAGCTTCATCCGCCATCTTGTTTCAAAATGGCGGCCATTTAAAAAAATTAAAAAAAAATTAAATTTAAAATGAGATACCAAAAAATTGGAAAATGAAAAAGAGTTTTTTCGTATGTGTTTGACCTTAATACAAAGATTCCGGAACAGGTTTTGTTTCGTCTATATCTAAAAAAATGGCTGAGTTATAACATTTTGATTTTCTATTGTGGCTGACATTTTAAAACGACCTGATTTTTGTCACGCGATAACAGGCGTATTTATGAACCGATTTGAATGTAACTTGGTCTGTACATAGTACATACCAATGTCTCGACTGAGTTCGTTGGCCAGCTTCATTCGCCATCTTGTTTCAAAAGGGTTGCCATTTAAAAAAAATGTAATTTAAAATTTAAAATGAGGTATTAAAAAATTGGAAAATGAAAAAGATTTTTTTTATGTGTTTGGCCTTGATACAAAGATTCTGGAGCAGTTTTTGTTTCTGAAAATTTGTTCTTTTGTTTATATCTTAAAAAGTGGTTGAATTATAGCACTTTGAATTTCTATCATGGCTAACACTTTGAAACGATCTAGTATTTGTCTCGCGATACCACACGTATTCACCTATTTCGATGGAAGAAGGCATGTCTATAGTATACATCAATATCTCGACCAAGTTCGCTGGCCAGCTTCTTCAGCCATCTTGTTTCAAAATGACGGCCATTAAATTAAAAAAATATATATTTAAAGTGAGGTGCAAAAAAATTAGAAATTGAAAAAGGTTTCTTTCTTAAGTATTTGACCTTGATATAAGGATTCAGGAGCATTTTTTGTTTGTCTTTATCTTAAAAAATGGCTCAGATATAGCAGTTTCAATTTCTAACGTGGGTGACATTTTGAAAAATCTGATTTTTTGCCTGCGACAGCACTCGTATATATCAACCGATTCCGATGTGAGTGAGCATGTGCACAGCAATTACTAAGGTCTCGACCAAGTTCACTGGTTAGCCTCATCCACCATGTTGTCTTAAAATGGCAGGCACTTTAAGAAATCGCCGAATTTGGCAGCCAAATATAAGTTACTTTAAATAAAAGCAGCTTGGATAAAGCTGACTAATTTCGCGAAATTCTCATTCATAATGATTTAGTATTGATAAAAATTAGTATTGAATCTCCTGCATTCGGTTTCCACTTAATTGAGCTTCGTGTGTTTGAATAATATAAGTTGGCTTTTTTAAAATAAGGAATATGAAAGCTACCTCTTCCTCCCGGCACTGGCCGGAAGGACTTTTTTGCGCTGATTCCGAACATACTTTCCGTTTTTCTCTAAGTCGTCCAGTTTTTGAAGAATTTGCATATTTAAGTTTATGCAAATTTAAGCTTTTTAGTGCTATTTTATGCAAATTTTAGATACAGTGTATGTTACATTAAATTACCTTTTTCAGATAATGATTACTGAACTATTTGCTTCAAATAAACGTCACGATTTGCCTATTGTTAACATTTATCTGCCCGTTATTAAGCCTAATTTGCCTATTTTTCAGTGGTGTCATTTTACATAATTATCACCTTTAAAGTAGTTGCCACAGAACGGACGCAATATTTTTATAGAATAGATTTTTATGCTGATGTCAAATCTGCAATCTGTTTTTTATATTGCATCTAGTTTTTGATCAAAATCAATTTCTACTTTTGCACGGCACTGACACAAGTTTGATATAAGATGCGTTATAGGGGTTTGTACCTCATTATCAAGAGGGTGAACAGTGTCAGATTCATATCAGGGACATGAACAACAATTTATATAATCGCATTTTTTTAAGTAGTAGAATCTATCCTAACTAGTGGAAATATATCAAAAAGTAGCATAAAAAGCGATTTCTGGCTTTTTTGACCAAAAAATAAAATTTCACTTTTTTCCAAAACTAGACATCACAGAAGAAAACAGATACCAGATTTAAAATCAGCGTAAAACACTGATTTAGAAACATATTATAGTACACGGGCGTCAAAAATATGTGAACGTTAAGATACGTTATTAGAAAAACATGCAAATTAGGCACGCTATTTTGACGGTCACATGTCAGTATAATCTAAGAAACAACGTTTTTGTGAAGTACACTAGACATTAATCATAACATAAAACAAAAAAAGCCACTCTGATATTGCTTCCAGTGTTCTCGCTGGCTTTTAGCCAACATTAAAGATTTGGCTAACAAGAAATAAAAAACAGTAGCCAAATGAACAGAATTGTTAGCAAAATAGATTCGGCTTGAAACACTGAAAAAATTATCTTTAACCCTTTATTGTATCCCTTTCTTTTCAATATGTTCTAAAATAACCTAATTTTTTGTAATTTCTTATACAATAGAAATTCGACTATCCGCTACAGAAACTATTAAAAATAAGTACATTCTAAATGTCTCCTAAATGTATAAATGTTTCAAACATTCTTTTAGCTGTCTAAATAAAAATTAAAAACAGCAATCTTTGATTTACCGTTGTGAAAATATACACTAAAAATGAGGTTTCGACTCTTAACCTATTGAAAAAATTTGACCGGTTAATGATACTTTGCATTTTTATGTATGCATTTGCATACTTTACATTTAATAAATAGTATGGTAAATGGCTAATTTCAACACCGCACTCCGCCAAAAATTTTCTCTGTTTGGCGCTTAATGCGAGTCATTTTATTTGCGTTGTTACAGCCGCGACGCTGGCGCATAGATAGTATTTAACTGACAATAGAGAAATACCTATCGAATAATCCTTTCTGTGTTTTTAGCTGTTGGTAAACTCAATTGGTGTTAAGTCAGTATCTCTATGAAAAGGTAATGTAAATGGCACGATACGATTGAACATGTTAAAGCGACATCAATCGTTCAGTAACGCGGCTAAGAATCTCGACTGTCGACTGGTTCATTGAACACATAAACTGAGAACTTGCAATTTGGCGAATTTGACTGTTGGTTTACTCGCCAAATGAAGAATTTTGTCGCGATTTGACGCAATGGCGAGCGGTAACGAGAACCCTGTTTATACTTTAAATTTGCATATAATTGTATAAAATTTTACAAACATTTTCATTAATCAAACTATGCAACTCAAATACAAGACCTGGTGAAGTCAATCTAAAACTATATTGGGAATCAGCAGAAGAAAAAAAACGCATAATAAACAACTAATTTGTGTTTGGAGACAGAGCCAAAGTTCAAATTTGTTGACCAGTGTTATCCGCCTCTCTGCTTGTATTTCCCAACTACTACTCTCAATATAGAGACATTTTTTGCTATAAAATGAACCAGTTTTTCGCATGTTTCCGAAGATGTCATGAACTTAATCAGAGGATTTTGTTAATAAGACTTTTTTAACGATCGAATTTGAAAAAATAATCTTTATGTCAGTACTGTAAATTAAAACACTGATCTATTTATAAAATTCTTTATTTATAAAATATCAATCAAAAATGTTTGGATCGTAGGGAAGCTATTGATAAATGCAGCGCAACCAATCCGCACTTGAAGTGGAAATGATAGTGGTTCTGTTCTATTATTCTGTGAGGAAGAAAAGGGGCGGAGCATTATTTTTTTTATTCACGCCATTTCATCATTAAAATCGAAAAGAAAAAACTATATTCAATTTAAATAGATAATGAAATTAGTTTCATCTAATTACATTACAAAAAACGAAGAAATAAAGATATATTTCACTTATTCAAGCTTTACGAATAAGCTAATTGTAGAAGACAAAATCGTCTATCGACAAACTTAAATTTTTTTATCCTAGGTTATTTTTTTTTTTTTACTTTCTTTTATCTTTACAAGAAGAAAGCATTTGATTCGAAAAAACTTCAGACTTCCGGTTTTCGACGGATTGACGGGTTTTAAAGGTCAGAGATACCAAAAAACATGTTTTTACAAAATGTCTGTCTGTGAGTCTGTGTGTCTGTATATATGTATGTGACACAAATTTTGTAGGGCGCTCTATCTCGAGAACTCATGCACGGAATTTAATAAAAATTTATATTCAGTGAGTCCCTGATGTAAATAGGTGTTGATTAGTTTATGGTGTATATCGCCCAACAGGTGGCGTTGCTAGGCTGCAATTTTCACGATTTCTGCAATAGCTCTATCTCAAGAACTAATGGAAACAGGATTTTCATCAAACTTCCGATTCAGGTAGCCCTTGATATGAATGGGTACTAATTAGTTTTTGGTGCATATCACCCAACAGGTGGCGCGGCTAGGCTTCATTTTTCACGATCACCGCAATAGCTCTATTTCAAAAACTAATGCACGGATTTTCATCTAACTTTAGATTCAGTTAGACGTTGACACAACTTGTTGCTGATTAGGTTTTTGTGTTGATCGCCCAATAGATGACGCTGCTAGGCTGCATTTAGCAGGATATACACGATTTTAGTGACAGCCCTATCTCAAGAACTCATGCACGGAATTTCACATCTTTGGAACCCATGGGCATAGATTGTCATTTAATTTTGGCACTGTGGTATTTGAAGTAATTGATAAGTGAATTTCGAAGTATTAACATGTATGAGACAGAAGAAAGTTTTGGTATTGGCACATCCGACTAGTTTTAAGTTTTGCACTTAAATAAGAAATTAAAAGCACATTAACCCGTTCGGGACCATGGGTCCATAGATGCACCCTCGAAAAGTGCATACAGAATTTGTTTTAGGCACCAGTAAAAAAAGAAAACTAATATTTAGTTTCTTTAGAGCGATTTTGTGATTCTTTAGGTAAAGGTAACTTAAAAAAAAAGTGGTACGAACCGAATAAAATTTGTACAAAAGTCACCGATCCCGAGGGGGTTAAGTTCCTTGCATTTAATTGGGCAATTACTGTCCACTATACACACTTTTGAATTTGAAATAATTAAGCAATCATTTCTGAAAGAGGGCGGTTGAAACTTTTAACAAGCGTGCTAAAAGTAGGAGGGTCTATCGAATAAAAACCACTTAAAAACCTTTTGAAAGCATTTCTTTAATTCATGAAACTGAAAATGGTTCGACTTGTTTTGTCAAAATGTCGCCCTTTTCATTGCACCACACTGAAATGAAACGCCAGATCTTGAACGGACAAAACACTTTTCACAAAGACAACATTGAAAACGTGTATTTTTATAGAGAAATCTTTTAACCCATAATGAATGATGACTTCTAACATTAAATTTGGTAATCCATAAAATTAATGTTGTAAATCTTTTCTAAATGTACCCTAACCCTCGATTTCTTTTTCTCCGAGACAATCAAAAGAGCTCGCCATTTAAAACACATCGGGTTGCCACGCAGCTAGTTAAGTAATAAAACAAGAAAGGAAAATCATGCGTCAAGCATCGATTATGAAACACACTCAGAATAATGTAAAAAAACTTCATTTGAAATAGGATGCCTCATGGAACACTTTGGAAACACATTAACACATTTCAAAACCCAATTTGAGCCATTCTCATCGACAGTTTTAAAATTATTCGAAGTCTTGGAGCAGTCCTGTATACGATATATAGATTGGTACCTATGAACTCTAGACATGCAAAAAGTGAGTTAAGTTAGGACGGGATACAGACCTCAGTTGAAAATTCCCCTTCAGCGATTTTCGCTTATCAGGAGAAGGGTAAGTGAACTCTTTTGTGCAGCCCTGTCTACGATGTATAGAATGGATACACAACATGCAAAAAGTGGTCCAATTTAAAAGCGCCTACCGAAATGGAAAACGCCATGGAGGAAAGAGATAGATGCAGATGCAGTAAGGTGGCTGGGGATGACGACAGAAAAGTAACCCTAAAATCCTCTAGAGTAGGCTGAAACACAAGCACGTGCTTTCACGAAAAAAAAGAAGAAAACTTTTAGTAATACAGTTTTTAGTTCATAATACAATGGAATGCTGCTTATGAATGCTTAAAAATAAGCAGATCACTTTCATTTAGAGAAAAAAATTGCACGGGTGATGGCAAAGAATTCGGTCCCTGCTGTTCCAGGTGCTTGTTCTGTTTGCGCCTAATGTGGACGTTTAAATTTGAGCGATAAATGGTTTCATATTTCAAACCTTTTTTACGGCATACTGCATCTCCATCTATTTCTTTCCTCCATGGGAAAACGCACTTCCCTCCATTATAGCTCCAAGACGGGTACTGTAACTGATTTCTTTTGTGTGTCCATCTAAATGAATGATAACTGCTATTAGTCTAAGAGCTAACGTCAAAAAACACGTGATTTTAGCAAGGCTCATTTTTCTATATGAACTTCCGTTTTATGGTGTAGTACACATGCGGACAGTCTGACTAGCGGGAGATGTTGCGTTTACCTGTGGGAAAAGGGGTTATACAGGTGAAAAAACTTCAAAATTAAGTCATTTTAACCTGACTTTTGTTTAAAAAATCTGTTTTTACGAGCTATTCGTAATATTACTCCTTTATAACCAGACATTACCAACGTTGCCAAACAGCCGCAAACATTCGCTCTTCGCAACATTCTCTCTCACAACTCTTTGCCTATCAGACAACCTATAATTAATTTTCCAGACACAAATTCGGTTGCAAAGTTAATGCTAGGTGGCTTTAAATCTGGCAACTAAAGTGCATGATTGAAGAGTGCTTTATAGGTTAAAAAAAAATAAGTCATCTTCACGTCATTTTAGTAAACTTAAAAATTGCAACATATTACTCTTTGGCTATTAGACAACCTATAATTAACCTTTTAACCGTAACTTTCATTGCCAGATTTAAAGCTGTCTGTCATTAACTTTGCAAATGAATTGGTGTCTGCAAATTAATTATAGCTTGTCTGTTAGCCAAAGAGTAATTAATATGTTGCAATTTTTAAGCTTACTAAAATGACGTGAAGATGACTTATTTTTTCTTTTACCTATAAACCACTCTTCAAACCGGCACTTTCTTTGCCAGTTATAAAGCCGTCTGGCATTAACTTTGCAAACGAATTTGTGCCTGGCAAGTTAATTATAGGTTGTCTGATAGCCAAAGAGTAATAGGTTGCAATTTTTAAAACTTGCTAAAATGATGTGAAGATGACATTTTTTTTAAACCTATAAATGTGGACCTGGCAGGGTCTTAGCAACGTTGGCAACGTCTGGCAATAATGGATTAATATCAAAAATAGTTAGTAGAAACAGATATTATAAACAAAAGTCATGCTAAAATGACGTCATTTTGAAATTTTTTCAAGTGCATAACCCCATTTCCCACGGGTAAACGCAACGTCTTCCGCCAGTCAGACCTTCCGCATATGTACTACACCATAAACCGGAAGAGCATATAAAAAAAATGAGCCTTGCTAAAATCAGGTGACGAAAATGTTGCTAGCTCTTAGACTATATGATTGCCCTATTCTATCCTATTCTATCTTGTAGTGAAATTCAGTGATTTATAACAGCTTCAATGCATTTCAAATAGCGTCGTCTCATTAAAATACTCTTCAAACGATTTTTCTCCATTGACTATAACGTAATGGAATGCTTTTGAGGGCCCCTGTAAAATGAACGATTAAACCTACATACTTCCTATGCAATAAACCAAACATGCCTGGTTGACCCTCCATAGCCTTTATCCATTGCATGAAAATCCAAGTCTATTGACGGGAGTGAGGGCGTGGACAGACGGACAGACAAGCTGAATGCATAAACACTTTTCAACTTTGTTGGAAAGTGTTGAAAAAGAAAGAAAAAGTCCGATCTTCGCGCTTTTACTGAGACGTACAATTCAAACACATTTCATACTTAATATTTAACTAATTGTATGGCCAATCCCAAAACCTTCTTCTATCTCATGCATCTTAATATTTCAAAAAGTTGTTGCACATGATAATACTTTAAATTTTCATCTCAATTTTCTGCTTCAGTCAATGAATGGGAGTAAAACGAGCTAATCTAGATCATGATATTTATTAAAATAAATAGTTTTCCTTATTCTGTTGTCATCAGCTGTTTGCCAATAGCTGGCTTAGCAAGACGCGAGTTCCTGTCGCTGCACGAGCCGCCGGTGGACAATAGAACTACCAAAAATAAAGAAAATTAGACAAAAATCGCTATCACAGTGCCCTTTTCCTCGTAATATTTCGAAATTCAAGGAGGACCTGCTGGCCACAGCCAAAAACATGCACAAAAAGTTTGGTTCTATTGTATGCGTATCTTTATACAGTTTTCGATGGTACACTATTGAAAATCGCACAGACATCGCAATTATAGCGGCCCCTTCCGGCGGAATTTTTCCAAATTCAGGGAGGACCTGCTGACCATAGCCTGAAATATACACAAAAAATTGGGTTCAATTCTATACATAACTTCATACACTTTTCTATGTTACAATGACGACATACGGACACACGGACAGACAGACAGACATTTTGCGTAAACATGTTTATTGGGATCTCTGACCCCTGAAACGTGTCAATCCGTCGAAAACTGGAAATCGAAAATATTTCTATTACAATAGTACTTTCTTCTATTGAAGATAGAAGAAAGTAAAAATAGCGCCTACTTGTCCGCATCCATAATTTATACCATATCGGGTATATAAATGAGTTCTAAAGTGTTTTAGCAAGTGTTTAAAAGCTTTGTAAAAGCCTTTAAAATCGATGTGATATATCAAACAAAACAGAAATGAAAAAATTCTGAAAAAATGTTATGACCTTTTAATAACACATTGGAACTTGAGAACGTTTTCCTTGGATTTAGCCTATTAACAGTATGCAAAATGATTGTATCCGTTAGAAATCAGTCCATGAAATCAGGAGCCTCTCTAAAAGGGGAGGACGGGGCGGGCCTCCCTCCCCCCCCCCCCAAACGTTCATGAATGCTGTTACATTTGGCAAATTTACAAACTTAGTTGGTGACTTTGTGTAAAACTTTAATACATTTTCTATTTCTGACAGACTTAGCAAAAATTACAAATCAAATTGGGAATATTATTAAACTTTTTACGAATGAGAACTATAATAGACTTTCTAATTGTGGTAACTTGGCAAAGTTATAAAACGAGTTGCCAAATACTGAAATTTGACTTGGCAATTTAAGGTCCTCTCCCCCACCAATAAAAAGTCTTCTTGATGTCCCTGCATGAAATATCTGAACTTCCAAAAACCTTATTTTTGGTCAGTTAGACAGCTATTTTAAATTTAGGTCAAAACTTTAAACCAGCACACGAATATTGCTTGCCGTCTTTTTTTTTATCTGACACTGAGAATTCCAATATATATATATATATATATATATCTTTTCAGAGTTCTCATAACGAATATTCACTTTCCAAATATCATGCGGGGAAATATTCGACCCTCTTTTCTATCGTAGCGTCTTTCTCTATATGAAATTCCGTCCGGTACTCTTTAAAATTGAAAAGAGAAAATTTCCACGAACAATGAGAAAATCGCGGCAGAAATTTTCACGAGAAAAGGACCTCGAAATGAATCGTATGCCATTTTCTTGAACCTATGGGTGCCCGAAAATATTGGACCGAACTTAGTAAAATGTTTTAAAACAAAATTCAAAAGTCCTCAAGAATGACTGAGATGGCAAAGAAATGAGTTCAGGGACCTCGTGAAAACCTTCCAGGAAGAAATGGATTTCAATAATGGAAGGGCGATGGTGTGTTCAGATACAGGGTGCTTCAAAATAGTTGGACTCGATTTCAGATGTGTGTCCTACTCATTGTATAGGAATGATAGGCTTTACAAAATACAGTGAAACCTCCCTGTGCGTCCACCTCCATTAAGAGACCACCTCCCTTAACGACCTTTTCATGGAACGAAATTTATTCCCATAAGCTCAATACTAATTTTACCTCCATTCAGAGACCATCCCAGTAGAATTCCTTCCATGAGCGACCCATTTCTTTGAAGAAAACGAAAAAAATTTCGTTTTTTCCTGGTCGCTTGAAGAAGGATTTTTTAGAAAAATAATTCCGGAGTGCGCATTATTCATGAAACTTCTAAACAAAGTTTAGAATTTTTCTTTATTCCGGTAACTTTTAAGTGGTTAAACCCTTTTGTGCCTTTTTAGGCAATGAATTGAACTCTGATGACACATTAAGAATGACGGTCCACA
This sequence comes from Maratus speciosus, assembly GCA_963932465.1. Taxonomy (NCBI): domain Eukaryota; kingdom Metazoa; phylum Arthropoda; class Arachnida; order Araneae; family Salticidae; genus Maratus; species Maratus speciosus. The sequence continues at coordinate 6,591,858 of OZ010789.1, forward strand.
CACTCCCCTGCCCTATTCTTTCAGGAAACTCAAAATACAAAAATAGATAAATGAATGAAATCGTCATTATTGGTTCCCGTCCAAAAAAAGTGCATTTATTGACAGAACTTCGAAAGGACTTGGAAATAAAAGTTATGAAAGATAAAACGTAAAATCAAAGCAAATATCAATGCATTCATTTTTTAAAGTCTGCAGTCAATAACTTATGTAATTAACTTTTGTTTTGATACTTAAATTTCATTTTTTTCCTAATATGAAAAATAAATTTGAGTAACATTAATTGTTATCTTTTTCCAACAATTAAAATCTGGATTTAAAAATGACCTCCATTAAGAGACCACCTCTCGAAGCGACCCATTTTTATTGGAACGGAACGTGGTCGCTTTAAGGAGGTTTTACTGTAGTTTAAAACAAAGGTCAAAAGTCAGCAAGGAGTATGGGCGAAGGACTGGATGCGTGCATGAACCGACGAAAGCCAGTCGAAATAGAGTAAATTTTAATGAGTTGACACATGGGGTTGTATTCATATATAGGGTGGTTTAAAATGACGGTCTCGATTTAGAAGAGTATAATGTATGAATTAGGCACTGTATGTAAATTACATTTGATTTTACTTACATTAGAGTTTATAGATGTTAAATTCTCCTCCTTAACGGATGCTGGAAAAAGACGTCTAGAAGCTCTTAGTCACGAAAGTATTGAGGCGTTATTTTCCAAACCTTTCTTTTAAATACAGATTTTTACATGCAGCTGTATTCCAAAATATAGAAACATGTTCGGCGCTCATACTTACATCCTTGAGAGATTGATTTCTCGTTTATCTGAAATATATTAATTTATAAGCGAAACAAACTGAATTAATTTCTTTTTCGACCATCTACGGGTATGTCCAGGTCGTTAACTACCGAGGGCCAAATTTGGCATTGTATACAAACCCGCGGGCCATATTAACAACAACAGAAAAAGTTGCAAATTTATTTTATCATCATCGCACAGAATTTAATCTGCACATGCAAAATGACGTTATGTTCTTAAATCTATGCATATATATATAAAGATTCGATTAACAATGATTCAAATAAACGGCGGATTTTCGTACTTTTTCTTGTGGGGGACCCGTATTTTTGGTCTACCCAGGGGCCCGTGAAGCTCGTCACCGGCCTTGACGCTCTAACTGTAGTATTGGAAACGTTATTGAATTGGCTACATCTTTTTTGAATCACTGTATTTTCCATCACCAGCTTGGTAAATTTAAAATGGACGCATAAAACATCCTCCTCTTTGAATAATAAACAAAAATCATATTTTATCACATATTTTACCACTTTTTATAGAATTACTTAGCTTAATAAAGTGGAGGTTAATTCTAACAGCGGAACAGAATTTGAATTGACTAACCAATCAAAAAAGTCCCCAATCAAAGTATTTCCTGATTGAAAACTATAATGATGATCTCATCCCTCAATTTCCCAATGAAACCTGACTACACTCAGTTTAATTTTCCTATTACTGGTGTAATCAGTTGGGTAGGATTACCCCCTTTTTTTTTCTACGACATACTTTTAAAGGTTCCATTTTTCAATTTATATACCTTAAAGTTCAGTTAAATGAGTTAAAGGATGCGGAAATGAAAGGTTTAAAGTTTATGAAATGGAATCAGTCTGTTGTCACTTCCGTTGCCAGATGCTGATAGATCGATCGATCGAAGCCCCTAACATGAAAGCCTCTTCTCCTGAACAACATTTATAATTGCGCAGCCAAATTAATAACTATTATAATATCTATTACATAGGAGTAGAAGCGTTTATTCCCTCCTCACATCTAAATTCTCTCATTGGAACGCAAATGGACAATGGAGGTCACAAACAGCTTAAAGCTGTTCTCAAATCCAAACGTTCTACTGCAGCCATACTCAACTTTTTTTCTCACGGGCCGTAACACTCATATTAATGTAACAAAAGAGTAATTAAAATATATTAGCAAAAGCCATGCTCTGTTTGGATTCGCGAAGCATTTATTTAATAAGATAAGTATTTGAATGTAACACTATTTTTTTTATAGTAGTTTTACATCTTTATTAAGCAAAAAGGTTATTTTACGTTTTGGCGCATTTTAATTTTAGAAATGTAAATTCAGCCAAATAACTAAGAATTTCCTCAGAATTTTTTATTTATGATAGAACGAATTTAACAATTAATTTTATTTGATTACAATTCTTTTGTTGCCATTTTACAAAAAAAAAATAATAATACAATTCTTTTAAAATGCATAAATATCGTCTGCGTAAATGATTTCACATTATAAAAATAAACTGTGTATTGGAATTCTTAACACTGAAAAATACTTTTATTATTGAATGTAAGTAATTGAATTTTCACAAATTTCAATTCATTAAAAATAGGCTATCATTTTCATAAAAAAGTTATTTTAAAAATTGCATAAAAGAAATCGTGAAACTATCTAATGAATCATGATTCTATCTATAGTGACTCACTCCATGATTTATTTTTTCTTCTGAAAATAGACGTGTTTCATTTTTTATTTGCAAAAATACGTCCGTCATGGAAAAACATATAAAATAAATTAATTAAAATAATAATTTTTTTAAGGTTATTCTGTAAAAAAAAAAAACAGTATTGTGCAAATCTACAGATTATAATTTATTTTTATGTTTAATTTCAAGTCAAAATACTGAATAGTTTCTTTTGTAAAGTGTACGACAAAATGTAATTTGTGTAGCCTAGTAGAGGGTTCGATTCGCTCATCCTAATAACAAATATTAAAATATTGTTGCAAAAGTAGTATAAAAAAGCGAAATAAAAATTTAATATAAACAGGCATTGGTCATATAAACATTGGTCACGAAAGCAATGTTACCAAAATATTAAAGCATGTATTTCCAAACAATATGCTTCGTAGTTATTTTATTGCAAATGATGTAGAAATATGTCGCGAAGACTGTTGTTTGGAAATAGTTGGTATAAAACTTTTGCTGCTAATTTTTTGCGGCAAATGTTTAACCCTGATAAGCATTATTATTTGTACAATGAGTATAAAACTTAATTTTATATCAATGCAGCTTTTTCAAGTTCGAAATAAACAAATCGCGGAATTTTCTTTAATAAGTCAGTCATTTTCTCAGTGCAAAAATTCTTTTTTCTCTAAATATAGAAATGTACAGTGTAAATTTAATTAATTTGGATCATTACTTGTTTAGTTTTGAAGATTAAGAAATGATGCATAATTATAGAACAAATAGAACGATATATAGAAATAAATTTTGACTTGCGAAACGATATTTAAGATGTTTTAAAATTATTTAAAATTAGTAATCATAGTAAATAACAGAACAGATTTTTTTTTTCCATAAACATACATAAAAGAACAGTGAAGGTCTTAAAAATCTTTTAGGCCCATTTCAATTTTATAAATAGGTGTTAATGGTCGGCTGTTCTACTCTCTGACACATTTTGTATTCGGAAACGTATCAAATTTTCAAGTGTTTTCGATTAAAAAAAAACTATGTAATCCAACTGTTCGTTTTTTTGTTTGTTTGTTTTTCGATGAAGGCATAGGATATTACGGAAGATGCTGTCAATTTCAAATTTCTGGATGCGATAGTACAGGAAAGAAAAAAAACTACCGCTCTCAGACAACAAACGTTTCTAACTCAAGATGAAATTCGTTCATCGGAAAATGAAAAAAAAAAAAAAAAAAAAAAAAAAAAAAACGCCTCAATTAAAATCACTTCAATTATCATGCCTACAAGTATCATGTTTTAGGTAGATTTCGTATGAAATACTACCTACTGGAATCGTTCCTATGTTGGAATTTCTGAAAAAGTTTTGCAGATCTACACCGATCATGACCCCTAGAACCCAAACCACCCTCAGTAAAAAACTTTATCTATCTATCTATCTATCTATATATATATATATATCACTTTCTTCTGGACACGATAACTTTCGTAATTCTGCACCAATCTCTTCCAAACTGATACATAAAATCAATGGGCATAAAATCTCGGTCAGGTTCGTTAATGGGCAAAATCGGACCAAGGGGATGGAAATAGGGAGGGGTTTTGTGAAAACAGAAAACCCCCCATAACTTCTTAATTTTTGTACATATCGAATCAGTTTAAAGTTTTATTACGTCTAAAAATAGAGCCAAAAATTTATGTATCATAGATTTTTGATAAAGTTAAAAATGGGCTCAAGGGGTGCAAAAAGTCCCTGGGCTTTTGGGCAGGGGGCAAGCAAGGGGCTTTTGGGAGAAAAAAATTCATAACTTCGTCAATTCTCAAGATATCAATTCCCTTTAATTTTATTATAAATCTCCTTAACATTATCTACAACTTTTATATTCACAAGTTTTTGATAAAACCCATTCGTACCGCAAAAAAAAATTAAAAAGGAAAACAAAAAGGGGGTTTGAAGAAGAAAAAAATCCATAACTCCGTCAATTCAAAATATATAAAATCCCCATGAATTTATCACATATCTTCTTAATATTGTCTACAACATCTATATAGACAAGTTTTGGATAGGACAAATTCTTACAGAAAAAACAAATTAAAAATACATAGCGGTTGAAGAAAAAAATCATCTTAGTAAGGGTGTATTCAAATCCAAACTGCTTATTTTCTGACTCATTTTACAATTCATTTTTGCTCTCAAAGGCTTCCAATTGGTACGTTTTCTTACTCAGAAACTATATAATGTACCGTAATGATCGATTTTTTGATAGAGGCAGAATATATTTCAAAAAATGATGTGAAAGTGGGCATTTTGAACGGAATTTCCCGAAGCGATTGTGTTAGAAACGAAAAATAGTGTCCTACTGTGAAAATAATTGTTTATATATCAAGTTTTAATTAATTGAACAAATAATAAAAACATAGGTTTTATTAAAAATGAATTTGGAATTATGCCAGAAAATTTCGAGTTGTTGAGCATGGAAAAGTATTTTTTTGAATACCGCCCTAACATGATTCTGATAAAATCAGCTATTATATAAAAATGAAATAAAAACTCGTCAAAAGCGGCCAGATAAAATTGTTAAAGTGGATTTATCTCTAATAGTGATTTAGTTTTTGTTTGTGAAATTAGTATATTTGACTTCGAAATCTACCTCTGCCTGTAGGCCGGTCCGGCAGGGATTTTTTTTTTATGTTTAAAACAATGGTCTTAAAAAGATGTCAGAGAATTTCGCGTTGTTGAACGGATTTTTTTTTGTTTTGTTTGAGAACCGCTTTAAAGGGGCTGGTCACTCAGCTTACGATTTTTCCCCTCTCTCATGTAAAGTCTACGGGCATTGGATGCAGTCGTCTATTTAAAATATCTCTTCGGCTTTTGTGTACACTTCTTAAAAGAGGTCTCTTTTTTTCTCAGTTCTCCAAATATTTCTAAAGTATAGACTTCATTTCAAAGGAAGTGAAAACAAGTAATATAAAAATTTTGTTTTTAAAGTCAATTCCTACTTAGGTCATCCAAGAAAAATTTAATATGATCCCTTAAGCTAATATTAGTTTTTGTTGCATTAAAATATCTCAATTTGTTGATTTTCTATAAGCAAGTAGGTTTACAATAGAAGTCTATGGGAATTGGGCGAAATATGAGAGATATCGCCCAGTTGGCGTCATTTTTAGCGACTCATTTTGGCCGCCCAATGGGGCGATAGATCGCCAAGTGGGCGACAAACTGGACGGTATTGGGCGACAGAACAGGGTCTCCACCTAGAATAACCCCTTATTGAAAATACTTTTATTGATCTTCAATAACCAATGGCCGCCATTTCGTTTCCCATGCAAAACTAAAATTAATTAATTAAAATTTAATGAATGAATTAATATTTGAAAAAACTGTATTAACATCCATTGTCATCCAGTACAAGTTTAAAAAAATTTATTTCAACTGGATAGGATGAATAATAAGTATTTTATGAACGATTGAAAATTTGAACAAGATAAATATATAAATATATAAATATATAAATAAATATAGGGAGAGTGTAAACTAATAGTAGGAATTGAAAAAGAGAGACCATTTTCAACATTTAATATCTTAAAATGTATATGATTTTAAAACACAATTTTGGGGGGGGGGGGGGGGAATGAGAGATTTAAGTATGTTCTTTCATTTCATGTATTTAATCCTTAAATGCCTGAGTTTTCAAAAATCATTTAAAAAATGTTTTTCGGCTTTCTTTTTTTAAATAAATCATGGGAAAAATACTTAAAAAAATCATATTTTGTTTTAAGTAGGGTTTACGGCTAAAAAACTGTTTGTTACTCATCGGCAATACTGGTGTTTAATTAAAAAAATAATTTTCCTTGATAAAATTCTATAATATTAAACACAGAAGAATTTAGAGAACTATGATAAGAAATAAATTTTACTTGCTCGCTGCAGACCAAATAGGGTATTTCGCAAGCTTCGAAACAAAACAAAAAGAACATGTATCAACCATTGAAAAAAATAAATCTATCTTTATTCATAAGCAGCACAAGAGTTGCCATCTAAATGTTGAAAATAGATTTAATAATATTTTCAGAATGTATTTTATTGGCAACATTAGGCATTATAGCTTCAAAATTATTCTAATAGTATTTTAGAGCCTAAATTGGGTATGTTGCCGAGAAGTAACACCAGGCATTTAAGGGTTAAGAAATTGAAAGATTGAGAATGAGCATCTACAGGGGGCTCCAAACTGTCAGACATTGGGCGAGCAGAAAATGAGTATGACAGCTTACGGGCAGAATTACAAAATAAATATTGCAACTAAAATAAAAATTTTGATGCCTATTTATACTTCTGTTTCTAGTAATTTCTTTGAACCTAAATAAATTTCTATTGAAAGCATTTTTATATTTTTAATACAAAGGTGTATTGAGCTAATACAAAATTTTGAAAATTTCAACACTATAACCACCTAAAAAAAATTTTTTTTGGACAATAAAAAGGAAATTTTAGGTTCAGTTTATACAGACTAACATGAAGCATACGTTTTGAAAATTTTATGAAAAAATATTCAAATGTTTTTGCAATATCGTGCGCGTTATGCCCAAAAACGTCATTTGGAGAAAAATGACTTCAATGTTTCGTAAGCGCCGCTTCAGCTGTTGAGCGGGTATCATACTAAAAGCCATCACTTCTGTTCTAATGGGAATTTGAAGGAAACAATTTTATCAAAATGTTCAGAAAAGATAGGAGTTTAAGATCTTAAAAAATTAAAATTTCGAAAATTTTGAAGCTTAAAGAGTCCTGAGACCCCTTAATGACCAGTCATGGGTCACATGGGCATTCGTAGTTTTTTAAATATCTCATCAAAAAATGAATACTTCTTTTTCCTCTGCATTCTTCTTGAAGGATGTCTCTTTCTTGATTAGTTGGAAAAATATTGGGCTTAATTGAATATTTTATGGTTTAAAATGTTAGCGATAATGAATAAGATAGTGACACTTCGAAAAAATTAAGTCTATATCTTAGAAACATTACTAATTTAACTGAAATTTAAAGACTTTAATAGGATTTGTTTTCTTTTAAGAAATGTGAAGTTTATAAAATCTATTCACCCTCATACTTCATAATCAGTTAGATCTTGAAATAAATGAATGCTGACTAGGTTTGAGTGTTTATCGCTGAACAGGTGTCGCTGCGCTACTGTGTTTTCCATGATTTCCGTGATACTTTAACTTGGGATATAGGGGATGGTACAGTCATGGAAAAAGAAAAGTAAACACCCCTTACTAACTCTGCAAAAAATTATCGTAGAAGAAAGTGACTGGTACCACACGATTTTTAATAAAGTCTACTTTTAAATGATGTCTATAAAATTGGCTTAGGGGTCCATCTACCAATCAAAACGAACTTTGTTTTTTTCAATAGAGGTACACAATTATCACAGCATAAATGAACTCTACACCCTTCAATGAGCCTAAAAACAATTTTTTTTTATGTAATTCGCAGGTTAAGTTTCCGAGAAATTAATTATTTTAAAAGCAGCGTATTTTAGGGGCCGTATCCAAATGGAAGTTCGGTACTCCGTGGTTGACCGAGAGAGCCCCCTTCTTGATCAAGGCAGCTTAAGCAGAAATTTCAAAATATCTAGTCACTTCTATCATAGACTTAAGACATCATTTTGCCGTTTTTTAAGCATTATTTGAAAACTACTTAGAAGAAAAATGTGAAATTTTGGATTTCCATAAAGCAGGACTTCATAAATCTAAATCCATCCAAAAAATGGCAGGTTACCATTCATAATTTTTTTAATATTAATTTCATAATTCATATCATAAAATTAAAAAAATTGCAAATTCAACGTATTTATGTTTGGGTATTTTAGTATTATTGCTACACAAAAATGATCCTATTAGTAGTATAATTTCAGGAAATATTAATAAAAATAGGAAAATGTAATTTAACATGAGAAGCACTCGATTTTGCATGGTTATAATTCAAAAGTTTATCATTCAAATGACTTGAAATTGTGTGTCTAGGCATAGTTTGAACCGAAGATTTGAAATATCTTGTTAAATTTGGGTATTGCCGTTAAAGAAATGAAGTTTGGATTCTTTTTAATAAGTAGATGCCCCCTAAGCAAATTTTATAGACATCATTTGAAAGTAGACTTTATTTCCAATCTTTCAGTACCAGTCACTTTCTTCTACGATAATTTGTTGAGAAGTTAGTAGGGGGTGTTTAATTTTTTTCCACGACTGTACTTCGCGCAATTTAATATTAGTCAGTCATTTCCAAAAACTGAAATTTTGTTGGAAACGAAAAAAAATTTCTTAGAAACCTTACGTCCAGAAATTACTCTAGACTTCTTACGTCCAGAAATTACTCCAGACTTCATACGTCCAGATATATTACAGTTTAACTGTATTTACAAAATAAGAAAAATATGTTGGACATAACGCGGTTTGGAACTGAATAATCGACATGAACATGTTTTCCAAAACGTATTATGTTTATTTCACATCATTCTGTCAGAAAACTAAGAAACTCAAACTACAAATGCAACATTTTACAAAATTGTTTATATCTAAATAAAAAACACTCTAGGCGTAAGCGAAAAAAATGCAAAAAGAAATTAGTTTTTTGAAATGTGCTGAACCCCCGAAATGTTTCCCAGTCAAAAAATATGTCATTCCCAGATAGAATGTGGAAAATGACAGCATTTCGAATTGTTTGACTTCTGAAAAGTATGCATACGGATAAAATGTTTAACAATCTACAAAAAAATAAAATAAACCCTTTTTTTGGACATAACGAGTTTTGGAATTGGGAGACTCATATACAAGATGTTTATTAAATGTTATGTCAATTGAATTTTTGCTATTTTCTATCAGCAGGTGTCAATTTCTTGTGATGCATTACAGTTGTACTCAATTTCTGATGGGTAGATATGGGCTAAATTTTATATTTAAATATATTAACTAAAGTATATCTATGTTGGTCCAATTTCGTATTTGAACAATTTCGTATTTGAATATTCAGCAGGTGATCTGTACTTTTTTTTTATTCGCTGATCACTCCGGTTTAAATTTATTTTATTTATTTTTTTTTTTAGTATAAAATATGTGAAGAAAAACTTTTAGTTATTTTCAAATAAATTTGTTTATAAATTCTGATGTCATTCCATCATTTCACGAATAGAGGTTACTTTGACCCTGAAAGGATTTAAATATATATTTATGTCTGAAATTGAATTTCAAGTTGTCCTAATTCAAACATCCTAACTCTATCTTATTTTTCAAAATATAAATAAATAAATAAAATAAAATAAAATAAAATAAAAGGGAAAATATTAAATGAAATAGTGAATTATTAATTTGCATTTCAGTTTCTCCAACCGATAGGATAACCGATTGTTAATGTAGATTCGTATATTTTGTGCAATTTTTATTTATAGTTTGATTTAGAAGCTGAATCAGCGGCGTGCTTAAAAGGATGTGTCGCGTGCCACATATAGATTTACAAGCCCGCGTACCCCATATTGGTTTTAAGAAGTTGGCGCTTGCCATTTTGGCAGTCTTTTCTGTGAGTCATTTTTTCGGAAATGAATAATATGAAACACTCAGGTAGTCACCTCTTGCCAGATGACTTCACTTCAACTTGCATTCTTTTAAAAGTAATTAAATACGAAGCCGTTTGCAATTATTTGGCATCTAACATGCAATATAAGAAATAGCATACAAAAAAATCCTAAAATATAACACCCAATATTACCGATATTTTTTTAATCCTATTAACAAAATTTTAAATCTTTTTTTTTTTTTTTCATTTTTAACACTTTCCAACGTCGTTGATTAACTGTGACATTTTGTGACATTATTCTGAATGTGTTGGAAAGTGTTTCATAATGACGCATGATTTCTTCTTTCTTGTTATTGGATGTATTAACTATGTGGTTGTTGGCCGTTCGTGGTCACGTAAAATTTTTTTGGGAAACATTTGGTAAGCGAATGTGAAAAGGTTCGGTTGACTCGTTTTTCTTTTTTTAAACACCCCTGCTGATCAGCTGTCATGCCGCCATTTTTGTTGCATCTCAACTCAACAAATGAGTTTGCTCTGGTTACCACGGTTCGACGTCGTCCGTTCCTGACTAGAACAACAACAAAAAAATAGTTTTTTTTTTCTTTTCTCAGTTCAAATCTTGTGAAATACGTTGCCTTTTATAAAACAGGCATTCCTAGTGAAATGACATCGATTTAAGATATACAGAAACATCACTATCTCGTCATCTGCTACACCAAAATGCGCTGAGATCAAAGCCATTGTAGAGGATGGCTTAAAAAGGCCCAAGTCAATTTTTTGATGGTTGGAAAACGCGTATGAAAAACGCTAATCAGAAAATGTATTATGAAACCTGTAGAAACGGAAACTGTCTATAACGGAAGGTGGACTTAATTCTTACAAGTCACGATGGAATAAATACCGTAGAATAATATCTGCTAAGACAGAGTCCGCCGCCTTTTCTAGGTAGATTTCGTAAGAAATACTACCTATTACATTCTCCCCTATGTTAAAATTTCTGAAAAATTTTTGCACCTCTACGCCGATAATAACCCCTAGAATCCAAAACCACACCAGTTCAAAACTTTATATATGGGACATTCTCACAATCTTTTGACTTTCGGGAATAAAAATCTGGTGAAAATAAACTTGCTAAAATAACATTTTAATCTGATAGACGAATGCCTTATTGATTCAAAATAAAGAAAAAAGGGGCAGTAGCGAAATTTCTTTTTATTTAACTGAGGTTTAAATTAAACTTGCGTCTTTAATTTTAATTATCATTTTACCACTAAAACTTTTTATTTTATTCTAAATTTATATTTATAATGAATTTGCATAGTACCCACAGGACATTCAAATAAGAAATAATAACAATATAGTATTTTTAGTACAAACTTTTGGTATAACATTGTCTTAAAGGGGTGTTAAAAAAGGAACGGTAAGGTAAAAAAAATAGGATGGTATAGGAAAAAAGGGACGAAATGGGAAAAAAAGGGACGGTAAGGAAAATTACCATCTATTTTAGGCAAATCATGTTAAGACTAAGTGGTAGCCACAATGTTCATAGATTTTTAGGAACAGTTATTTACATTGGATTAAATTAAAAAAAAAAAATATCTCGAAAAGTGCAGGAATAAACCCTGGGGACGGTAAGACTACCCATAAAGCCACGATCTTGAAATTGATATTTAAATGCTGATTTAAATTCTGCAGTCAATTTCCTGTCAAATAATTTTAGACATTCTTTCTCTAGCATACTTCTCTGCATGAGAAAAAACTTGAAAAAAATTCTGTGGCTGCATCTGAAGTGATTTCCTGTATAAGTTTAGCAAGAGGGATGATAAGGATGAAAAACCCAGGAACAGAGTTCAAAAAATGTGTCCAGGTTATTTTTTTGCTACCTATTTATATAAAACAATTGTTCCAGTTTCGGAAAAAAAATGACATCGAATTACTTTTACTGAAACAATTTTATACAGACAGCTCCAAACTTAAAAATCAGCACCAGGGACACTGGAGAGTATAGGAGTTTTTCTGGTATTTGGACCCCCAACATCGTCCAAAACTTATTTATCTCGTTAATAGTGTTATGCAATCATGCAATGGTATGTTCCCCAGGATATGATATAAAAAAAAACCCACAAGAAAATGTACTAAAATAAAAATTATTATTCAGGGACATAAAATTTAAAAAGATTGTGAGAATGCCCCACATAATTTTGACTTATAAGTCCCGAATAATAATTTTTATTTTGTTACATATTCTTGGTGTTTTTTTTAAATTATTTCTTATACTGGAAAACATTCCATTGCATGGCTGTATAACAGTATTAACGAGATAAATAAGTTTTGGACGATGTTGGGGCTCCAAATAGACCACGAAATTCCTATAACGTCCCGTGTTGCTGATTTTTAAGTTTGGTGCTGTCTGTATAAAATTGTTTCAATAAAAGTAATTCGATGCCTTTTTATTTCCGAAACTGGGACTATCGTATTATATAAATAGGTAGCAAAAAATGAACCTGCACACATTTTTAAAGTTGTTATTATTTTTTGAACTCTGTTCCTGGATTTTAGATTCCTTACCGTCCCTCTTGCTAAAATTATACAGAAAATCACTTCTGATGCAGCCACAGAATTTTTTTAAACTTTTTTTTTCATGCAGAAGCACGCTAGAGAAAGAATAACTAAAATTCTTTGACAGGAAATTCAGTGCAGAATTTAAATCAGCGTTTAAATATCAATTTCAAGCATCGTGGTTTATGGGTAGTCTTACCGTCCCCATGGTTTATTCCTGCACTTTTCGAGGTAAATTATTTTTTTTTTTAAATTTAAGGGCAGTTGGAAGGCAAATTCGTGAGAAAAGTCTTTTTTTTTTTTAAATATTTTGAATCCTTTATTTCCCCCCTTTTGAATGGTATGTTACCTTTGTTTCTACGAATAGAAGAAGTTAATTTTTTTTTTATAACTCCCTTTTTTTCCATCATACATCATACATCATACATAAACTTTAAACTCAATTTTCTCAAAATGTTGTTTTTTTAACTTTGATGTACCTTTTCATAGAAACTACTGCATATTATTGTTTGTAATCTTGCCTGAATATTTTACATTTATCTCTGATTAGTCTGAATTGAACTTTTTTTACAAGCGTATGTACAAAATTTTTATAAAAAAGATTTTCTTTGGAAAAAATGCAAGTTTTTTGTTATTTAAAATTGGTTTTTATTCCAGATTTTTTTTTCAAAATAACTAAAGAATATTTGTTTATGAATTTGACTTCACTTTATTAGGAATTATTCATATTATGTATATAAAAAATTTCAAGTGAATATATTTCGTAGTTCCTGAGAAAAGGTACATTAATTTAACATGGTAGGTATAGGGTCTTCCAACTGCCCTTAATCCAATGTAAATAACTGTTGCTAAACATCAATGCACATTGTGGCTATCACTTAGTCTTAAAATGATTTGCCTAAAAATAGGTGGTCATTTCCCTTACCGTTCCTTTTTTTCCTTACCGCCCCTTCCTTATCACCCCTTTAAGACAATGTTACGCCAAAATTTTGTACTAAACACACCACATTGTTATTATTTCTTGTTTGAATGTTCTGTGGGTACTCTGAAAATTCATTATAAGTAAAAATTTAGAAGAAAATAAAAAGTTATAGGGGTAAAATGGTAAGGAAAATTAAACTCGCAAATTTAACTTAAAACCTCACACTGTAAAAAAAAATCTGTGAAGTTACTAAAGTTTTTCTAGGAAACTGGGATTCCTAAAACTTTTCATGTAACGACAACAACAAAATTTCATGTAACAGACACACTTTTGCGCCGAAAATCAAAAAATCTGTAAGGTTACTAAGAATTTTTTTGGAAACTGGGATTCCGAGAACTTTTCATGTAACTGCAGCCAGGGTTACAAATAAAAGTTTAGTAAGATTACTGAAATTTTAGCAGATTCATTTGTAAAGTTACAGATTTTTGTAGCTTTACAAAAACTAGTTTTGTAGATTTGCAGCTTTTTTCGTACAGTTACAGGTGAAAGTTTCGTAAGCATGTAACTTTACATCTGTAGAACTACAGATTTTTTTTTACAGTGCAGTTGAATTAAAAAAAAATCGTCGCTGCTGACCATTTTTTTTAAAAATATCATTAAAGCATTCGTCTATAAGTTTAAAATGTTATTTTATTAAGTTTAATTACACCAGATTTTATTCTTTAAAGTTAAAATTTTGTGAGAATGCCCCATATATCTATTTATTTATCTATCTATCTATATATTTATCACTTTTTTACGGACACGATAACTTCCATAATTCTGCACTTTTTTTTTCCAAACTGATAAATAAAATCAAGGGGCAGAAAATCTCGGTCAAGTTCGCGAATGGGCGAAATCGGGGTCGAAATAGGGAGGGGTTTTGTGAAAATCGAAAAGCTTTTAATTATAATACCTATCACATCAGTTTAAAGTTATTATTACTTCTAAGAAAGGGGCCAAAAATTTATGTATGACAGGCAGACTTTTGACAAAATTAAAAATGGGTTCAAGGGCAAAAAAAATAGGGTTTTAAGAAGAAAAAAATTCATAACTTCGTCCATTCCCAAGATATCAAATCCACTTAAATTTATTATAAATTTTCTTAATATTATCATCAACTTTTATATTGACAAGTTTTTGATTAAATATTTACCGAAAAATAAATAAATAAATAAGTTAAAACAAAAAAAAGAGGCGGTGGAGGCGGAGAGTGAAGAAGAAAAAAATTCATAACTTCGTTATCAAATTTCAAATCCGCTTAAATTTATTGTAAATCTTCTAAATATTATGTACATTTTGTAAAAGAGTTTTTTTTTTTAAAACCCAAACCTGAATCAATAAATAAAAAATAAAATCGAGCTAAATCAGGGCTGTCAACTGGAGACTATTTTTATATTCTCGCACCATTATTTTAAGAAAATCAATTTTGCAGTATATTTCTCTTGTAGATGTTGTTAAAGTCTATATGGAATTTTTTGTGTTTAAAAAGGAGTCCCAGTTGAATTAAAAAAAAGTCGCCAGTGGAAAAAATGAATACCCGAGGAAATCTCGGGTTACGCAATTTTTTCTACTTTTACGTTGCCCGAGGAAATTTCGGGTTGCGCAGCGAGAGGGTTAACATGATTTTGAAAAAATCAACTCTTACGGAAAAATGAAATTAAAAACTCGTTCAAAATGGTCCGATAAAATTGTTAAACTGGGTTTATCTCTTATCTTGATTTAGTTTTTGTTGGTGAAATGAGTACCTGTAGACCGAGCCGGCAGGGATATATTTTCTCTTTCATAGGTTGCACTGCTTATTTTGTCGAAAAAAAGGGAAATATTTAACAAGTTTGGAAACTAATCTTGCGTTTTTGCTAATTGTAAAGAACTTTTCCATCACTTTGAGAGGGGCGAAATTTTCCTTCTATCTCCTCTCTCCTGACATTAAGAGGTCTTGTACCTTTTAAACGCGACGAAATTTTACGAAAAAATTCAAAGTTTGAATTAGTCTGTCTTTAAAACCTTTCTATGTATAAACTAGAAATTTTGGATATTGATTAACCCTTTCAGGGGCAAGGCATTTCTGCTCTAAAAATGTTCAAATATTTAATTCACACAATTTAAAATCAAATTAATTTGAAAATAATCAAAAGCTTTTTTTCACGTATGAGATCGAAAGTGTACTAAAAAATTTCTGGTCTCATTTGCTAATTTCGGCATTAAAATTAACCGTTTGCAGACTGCAAACGGTGCCCCTCAAGGAGTTAAACAGATTGTGCTTTGTAGTATGCTGTCATTAGAAATTTATTAGCCTTTTACAGAATTTGTGTATTGTTGAAATCCAAATAGCTCTTTTTTTACTCCACTAGGGGGCGCTACCCCCTACGAGCTACGCTCGCCAACCCCCGTTCAGACACCGCAGACTCTAAAAGCAGGCTAATTCGATCGGCTTTAAAAAGATTTCGGAAGATTGAATTATAAGTTAAAAAGCAGTGGCGATCTCCCTATAAACGGGTTTCTATTCATTTGTCTTTGATTTGGGAATTTTAAAGCCAAATCAGCTGCTGTTAAAAGATACAATGGCTGTTTCCGTCTTTGATTAAATAAAACCAGTTAAATATTTCAAAATAAGCTAATATAAAATGAATTAAATAACCAGAGTCGTTGTCTCCCAGTATTTTTTAGCAAAGCGAAAAGAAAGTTTTTTTTTTAATGACACTTTAAATGTATCGTTTTTAATCTGACGTCATTTTCTCCAAACTTTTCTTTCTCCTTTAAATATTCACATGAAAATATTTTTGTTAGAAATGAAATATTATTTGAGCTGTCCTAATAAAAATAGTTAAAAATATCATCTTAAAATATTAAATAAATGTCTCGCGCAATTTTTAAATTTAAACTGTTTTGCAATATTATTTTTTGTTCATTTTACGTAATGTGTAATTTTACGTAAATGTGACGTAATTTTTCCTATTTAAGACTTCTAACGCATGTTAATGAATTTATTGTTTTACAACATTTTTTCTCTTTTAAAATTCACGTGTAACATAGTTTTTATGATAATTTTCAATGAGTTCCTGCTTTTTATATTTTCTTGTTTATAATAGTCACGTGTAAAATAAATTTTTAATTTGAAGCAAACATTATTGTTTGCGCTGTTTATATAGTTGGCAACAGTTTAAATGAATACCATTTTCTAAAATATATAAAAAATATCTCTCGAAATGCTGAAAATTTGAATTTAAAATAGAAATAAAACCAGTCAAATTAAAAAGCTAAGTGCAGTCTGCACACCGAGAAATTCTGACGCATAAAATGATCTAAAAATGATTAAATTCCAATGTACAGTTTTTGCTCCTCTAAAACTTTTTTAGTGGAACGACTAATACCACCGATTTTCATATTTTTGTATGCAATATTTTTCTTAATATTAACAAAGAAAGACCTCCGGTCACAAAAAATTCAAAACCGCGGCGGTGACAGCGGTAGTTACTTTTTTTTTTTTAAGAATAGAGAGATACGTCATTGCGCTCATGATATCTTGAAAAAGTATGTAAGGATTGTAATGAAATTTTGTAAAGCTACTAAACATATATGTGTGTTTAAAATGAACTACTCTTAGGCCAAAATTATTTCATTAACTATATGAAAAACATATTTTTGTAAAAAAAAATAGTAAACATTTTATATTTTTAATGAATAAAAATAGTCATAACTAAAAATATTACCATTGTACATACTTAAAAGTAGTTCATTTTAAACACGCCTATTTATTTAGTATCTTTACCGAATTTCATGACAATCCAGACATACTTTCTCAAAATATCATGCGCGCAATGACTTCTGGAGTAAAAAAAAGAGCTATTTTGATTTCAACAATACACAAATTCCGTAAACGTCTAATAAATTTCTAATGATAGCATATTATAAAGCACAATCTGTTTAATCAATATTCATGTTTATACACAAAAAAGGTTTTGAAGATAGACTATTTTAAACTTTGAAGTTTTTCGTTAATTTTCTACCCGTTTAATAGGTAGAAGACCCCTTAAGGCTCCTGTCCCTGCCGCCGAAGACACTCACGAGCTAATGCTAATCCTATGGGGAGGGATTTATCTAATATCTCGTCTGCATTTCGACATTTTTAAATAATTTTTTTTGCATTGGTTAGCCGTCTCTACATCGCACCTTTTTTACTTTTCCGATTTGGGTCGCAGATATTTTTTATAAAGTTACTTCCACTTTCAAAACCGATTGTGAAAAGGAAGGTGTCATTCTAAAAAATATCTGCAACTAAAATCGAAAAAGTAAAAAAGATGCGATGTAGAGACGGATCTCGGCTAACCAATGCAAAAAAAAAAAAAAAAAAAAAAAAAAAAAAAATTTAAAATGTCGAAATGCAAACGAGATATTAGAAAAATACCTCCCCATAGGATTATCATGAGCTCGTGAGTGCATTCGCTGGCAGGGACAGGAGCCTTAACGACAGAAAATGGGTCTGAGATTCCATGGGTCATGCGGCGATATCGGTTAGCGTCTGAAACAGCCACCGATGCTAATCATTGTATTGATTAGGAAGGAGGCTTGTTATTGATCCAACAGGTTTCAGCAGCTGCGAAATCTGCATTCGTACAGCGAGATGATAAGTCTATTATCGTTATTTATTCAACCTGATAGTGCGACAGATAGAAATCAAGATGCAATGCAGATGAGAGTGAAGAGTGTTTGTATTTATCTTGCGATGGAAGATTGGGTTATCGGTTTTCCTATAATACCCGACAGGGCAGTGGCGTATCCAGACTTATCATTTCGGAGGGGACTGAGATTACAGTAAAAGTTTCTAAGATGGAATCACAAGAAACTGGAAAACTTCCGCTTTAAACACGTTTTTATCATAGCAGGTAACGCATCTATCATACAATCAAACCTGTTAAGATGGAACCGCATGGAACTGGGAAAAATTTCGTTTCAAGCAGGTTTTTGTCTTAATATCCCACTGTTGTAGTGCATTTTTTTAAACGGAATACTGGAAATTATCTGCTAAAAAGTATCTCAATAAATAGTAAAGACGGCCTGTGTATAACGGAAACTTGGCTGAAATGGAAAATGTCATGGTCCCTGTGAAATAACCTGGGCGTCGGCCTATTTTTGAGCGAAAGAGTCAGAGTCGGATCTGTTAAAATTCCCGGAGAAAAATCGAAAATTTTTCGTTCCTGCATCATTTTACACTGAGAAATTTTTAGAAATTGTTCTATTTCGAGTATTTACGTCTTAAAAGCAACATTCATGCAAATTTTAATCTCCATATTCCTAGTAATTCCGTGTACTTCGTTATTTAGATCACCTTTTGAACTTTGTTCGCTTTACTTAGTCTTCTTAATTTCGATTTTTTTTAGAATTCGTTCTATTGCGTGCATTGCAGTTTGAATTCTTTCTATAACGAGCATTTAGATCTTATAAGTTATTACCATGCCAAATTTTAAGTTTCTAGACCCAACAGTATCACAGATATTGCAGATTAGATCTTTTTTTTTTAGGGTGCACACTTATAATTTTTTTTTTTTTTTTTTAACTGACCGGCATTTACGACTTAAAAGTAATAGCCATGTGAAATTTCAAAATTTCTTTCTCTAACAATTCGAAATAAATCGTGATTTAGAAACTTTCTAGAACGTTTTACGTTTATTTCTAACTTTAAAATTGCGAACCTTGTAGAAAGTGTTCTTAATGAGTATTTACATCTTAAAAGTAACCACTGCACAAAATTTCAAATTTTTAGCCTAAACAGTATCTCACAATTCGCAATTTTAGAACTTTTCTGCTCCTGCACCCATGGAAGTTCTTGTACCGACATAAAATACAGTCTTTGTTCGAGCAGAGATGACCACCAGTATTTTCAAACCATTATTTATTAAATCAGCTAGGTAGTTTCAGAGATTATATTCCACAAACACATAAACGTTACTACTTTATAATATTAGCATACACGTAGATAAGGGAGCCGTTTAACTTTTATTATATAAAAACATAAATAGTTTATTTAATACGTGTTAGCAGATGTATTTATTAAAATACAAACATAAACCAGTTTAATACGTCTTCAATTTTATTTTCATAGTTGTTTATATCATTTGGCAATTATTTGATTTATTTTGTTTATTTGATGCATAGCTGCATTTTCGCCAATTCAAAGAAATTTAAATCACAACTAACCGCCCTTGGCGACCAGTTTGATCTCCCTTAAAATTGATGTTTGGGAAAGCATGCTAAGTATTGTATCATGTTACTTTTATTCATAATTTAATTTACTAGGACTCCCTTAAATATAATTAATAGAATCTCTTAAGCTAATGATAGTTTTTGTTGCATTCAAATATCTCAATGGGTTGATTTTCTGTAAGCAAGTAAATTCTATTGGTTTACAATGGAAGTCTACGGGAATTTGGCGAAATATTAGAGATATCGCCAAGCTGGCGTCGCTCTTGCCGACTCATTTTGGTCGTCAACTTGGCGATACATCGCCAAGTTGGCGGCATTTGGCGACAAAACAGGGTCTCCTTATGGTAACTCCCTTATAGGTATGGATATCCATTAAATGCTGTTCAATAACCAATGAGGTGCGTTTCATCAAGGCATTCGGGCGTTGCCATTAAACAATTAACAAATAATCGCGATTTCTGTGCCACGTACGATAGCGTAATATATATAGAGATTTCATTTACCAACACTATGCTAAAAAAAAGGTCATGCATGATTGTCACTGCCTAACTTCGGAGCATGTGTGCTTTTCCCCCTACCGAACTGATTATGATTTTAGCAAATTCAGATTTTTATGATCCTTTTTAGAACAATTCCTACTTATTTGAATTTTTCCTAAGAATTATTCTCTAAAAATTTCTGACATTTTAAAGTTGTCATGAAGTTTTTTTGGTACTACTTTGTTATCCCATCGACCAATTTCGCCAAATTATACAAATTGACATAATTTTTCATTTTAAATAACGAAAGAATAAATAAATTAGTATAACATTAATAAAAATACAAATAAAACGTCGAAATAAAAATCACTTGATGACGTAAACACGTGTAACTTGCTTAAAGTCAGGTGAATGTGACACTTATGATCCACCTTTATTGGCGTTTAATTTTATAATTTGGCGATAGATTTTTGGCCTACGGGATAACCAAGTAGTACCGTTTTTTAACTATGTTACTATCAAGTTGTTTGCGATCAAGATTTGACAGGTTCCATCTAGTTTAATTTAAAATACAAAAAAAAAAAAAAAAAAAAAAAAGAAAAGAAAAAAAAGGAGGAAGAAATGATGCCATAATCAAAAAGTTTTATTTTACCATCAAAGAACTGTGCAAATTTGGACACGCGAAATATAAAAGACGCTATTGGTGATTGAAAAATTATAAATAGGTTTTATTATACTGTAATATTAGTGCGTGCATATTTTCTTTGCTCCATGTGCTGTAATCCAATTTTCTACGAAAACATCCAGCCAGTGAAAATGACGTGCACTAAATTTCCGTGACGTATGTAGATAAATTGTGCTTTTCTATCAGTTTTTTTAATATAATTTTTAAACGGTTTGGAACTTATTTTTGATACTAGGTGCATTCAGTAGGTTACCCTCATAGGTACCTTCTGGTGCAATCAGAAACGAAATCCGATAAATATTTTTTGAGTTATGCTTGACGATTAGGCATTCTTTTAGCAGGCCATGGCGTTAATATTTACCGTAGCTGTATGTGGCCGGAAAGTAAATATTGCGCTGCGTATTAGCCTTCGCTTCGCTCAGACAATTATTTATCATGTTTTTTATAGTTAAAATCATTGCTGTTCACTTACTATTAGTCAATACTCTTAATTACTGTTACAGACACATAAAAGTATGCATTTAATAAAATAAAATAAATATATAATATAAATTTTACTCAACTTTTTACTATAACAGGAAAGTTAAAGTAATGGTTGATAGATTGTCATGTTTAATTAAATATAGTTAATTTTACTATATGTAAAGTTTTAATTATTTACATAAGCCAATGTCTTAATATATATATATAATTTGCATTTAGTATAGCTCATATTCAAAATATTAGAATAATTGAGAAAAAGTAATAAGAACAAATTATTTTTCATTTATTTATTTTTGATGCTAAATAAATGCAATTAAATTTCTTATAAATTAAATCTGGAATGTTTAGGTAAGATTTTAATGTTTACAAAATTTACAGTACCATAAATTAGGTATACAGCTTTCTGAAACACATCAAAATATTAGAATAAAATTTAGATTGGTTCAAAATATTAGAACATTTTATTTTATTTTACGCAACAATATTACCTTATGAATATCAAGTAAATGGTAGTTAATATTTTGTAGCATCCCCTTTAGCTTTCATAACAGCATACAATCGATCTTGCATACTATATAAAGGTGTTTACAAACATTTCTATCAATATTAGCGCAAATAATACACTTTACACGTGCCACTAACTCAGTTTTACTTGAAGGAGGATTTTCTTGGAGTTTTTTCTTCCTTATACACCATAAGTTTTCGATGGGATTAAGTTCTGGTGAGTTTGGTGGCCAAGGAAGTACCTTAATGTTGCGTTGGCGGAACCCATTCTTAGTTGGCACCGAGGTATGCGGTGACGCTAAATCTTGTTGAAAGATGAAATCATCTTCAGATAAATCTTCTGATGATGGAATCATGTAATATTCCAAAATTTCTTGATATATATGAGCGTTAACATTTCGTAGATGATGCATAACTTTCCAAGTCCTTCTGCACTCATGTAATCCCAAACCATAACAGTAGCAGCAAATTTTACGGAAGGTTTAAGGCATTCTTCATCAAATGCTTCTTGCTCCAAACTCGAATACTTGATTACCATATGAAACAAAAAACATACTTTCATCACTAAATAATATATTTTTCCAATCTTCTTCGCTCCATAAACGTCTTGATTTACACCAATTCAATCTTGTACGCTTTTGTTTCTCATTACTGAGTGTATTTTGTTTTTGCAGTCATGAGAGGTTTTGTTTTCGGTAGACGAGATTCAAACTTAAATTTATGGAGACGTCTTAATGTTGTTGATGTAGAAACTTCAACTCCTTCTTCTTTCAATTTTCGGTGCAAGAATCGCACACTTTTACAGTTTCCTGTCATTTCTAGCAGATGATTTTGGTTTTCGGCTATTATTTTGAAATTTTCCATCTTTTGAATATTGCGTTAGTATTTTACGAACGTTTGGTTGCGAACAATGTAAATAATTCGCTATATAACATTGATTTTTACCGTGCCGATACAAATCAACCATACGAATCATTTTTTTCCGAAACTGGAACTATTGTTTTATATAAATAGGTAACAAAAAATTAACCTGCACATATTTTTAGGGTTGTTATTATTTTTTGAACTCTGTCCCTGTGTTTTAGATTCCTTATCGTCCCTCTTCTAAAAGTATACAGAAAATCACTTCAGATGCAGCCACAGAATTTTTTTCAAGTTTTTTCTCATGCAGAAGTAGGCTAGAGAAAGAATTTCTAAAATTCTTTAACAGGAAATTGACTGCAGAATTTAAATCGGCATTTGAAAATCAATTTTAAGAATCGTGGCTTTATGGGTAGTCTTACCGTCCCGAAGGTTTATTCCTGCCCTTTTCGAGGTAAATTATTTTTTTTTTTATTTAATCCAATGTAAATAACTGTTTCTAAAAATCAATGAACATAGTGGCTACCACTTAGTCTTAACATGATTTGCCTGAAACAGGTGGTAATTTTCCTGACCGTTCTATCCTTACCGTCCCTTTTTTCCCATTTCGTCCCTTTTTTCCTATACCGTCCCCTTTTCTTACCTTATCGTCCCTTCTTTAACACCCCTTTAAGGCAATGTTATACCAAAATTTTGTACTAAAAATACTACATTATTATTATTTCTTATTTGAATGTCCTGTGGGTACTATGCAAATTCATTATAAATAAAAATTTGAAAGAAAATAAAAAGTTTTAGTGTTAAAATGGTAAGGAAAAAGAAACTCGCAAGATTAACATAAACCTCAGTTAAATAAAAAAAAATTTCGCTGCTGACCCTTTTTTCTTTATTTTGAATCACTAAGGCATTCGTCTATCAGATTAAAATGTTATTTTAGCAAGTTTAATTTCACCAGATTTTTATTCCCGAAAGTCAAAAGATTGTGAGAATACCCCATATATATATTTATATCTGAATTTTGTCATGATGTAATTCTGGAATTTTTGAATCGATTTGGATGAAATTTTTCATATGCATACTACATACTAATATCTCGACCGAGTTCGTTGGCCAGCTTCATCCGCTATCTTGTTCCAAAATGGCGACCATTTGAATTTTTGAATTTTTTTTATGTTTTCTAACATTGTATACTTATAGAAAATGTTACGTTTCACAAAATAGATACTCTTATGTATCATTTCAAACAGCATGTTAGAAACATTAAAAGATATTTTAAAGAGTCACACAGTGTAAGTTATAACATAGGTCATTTTAAAGAGAAATTTAGGAAACCTAAAAATTTCAAAAAGTGTTCACAAAATTCAAATGGCCGCCATTTTGAAACAAGATAACGGATGAAACTGGACAAAGAATTCGGTCGAGACATTAGTATGTACTATGCCTATGAAAAATTTCATCCAAATCGGTTCAAAAATTGGAGAGTTACAGCATGACAAATTCCAGATATAAATACATATATATACATGTGGATATATACAACCATTAAATAAATATTACCGACCACCAACAAAAACTGAATCATGAATAAAATGACATTATATATATATATATATATGACCATTAAAAATCGATACAAATTACCATCAAACATAAAAAACTAAATAAAATAAGCAGAAAAAGAAAAATGGATATTTGTAAAACTTAGACAGAATCTCCAGGTCCCAAATACCTAAAGTTCCACAAATAAAGTGTGTGGTTTCATCTTCATATGAGCCATAAAAAAGCTAAAGAATATGAATTTGGGTCTACCACACACAGAAAATAGGGAAGTAAACCATTGAACATAAATTAAGTTAAAAATGAAACAAGATTAAAAAAGGATAGAGGAAAAATAAAAAAAAAACCAAATTACCAAATTAAAATACATACTGTCATAGCATTAGGTATAACAAATTAATAGAAATTAATATGACATTGTCCTGAGTAGGCTAAAAATTAAATACAAGTTAATCGTTAACTTTATTAAATATTAATGAATATGAATATTTTTAATATGAATTGATATATATAAGTCAATATTTCCAACTGAGGGTGGTTTTGGTATCGGGGGGGGGGGGGGGGGTCATGATCGGCGAAAATAGAGCAAAATTTCCCGAAGTGTTTTCCTTCAGACGGCTGCAAAAGGTAGCATTTTAATTTTTGTAGTGAAAGCTACCTAAAAGTGTCCACCATTTTGGCCACCACTGTATGTGCCCTACTTACATCTATACCTACTCACTATAGTTTAAACATTAAAAAGGAAAACATAAAATATTAATAAAAAATAAAGAATGTTTGAAACCTTTTTGAAATCTTGTTGATAACCTTTTTGAAAAACAGAAAAAAACCCTGCATTTACAAGTTAAATTATCTAATTAATGTATACATTATTCAAGTCTTTTCTATAAGACCGCAACTGAATCGGCGATCGTGAAAAGGGAAAAAAGCAAAAGAAGAATTCATTCATTATGAAAAGGTTTTTAAAAATATCTCTAACGAGGTTGTTAATAATGAATCAGCTACCGGAGGAATGGTTTTTTATTTTTATTATTATTAGCACTATTTGTAAATTTATTCAATGAAAATTTAATTGGTGGCATTCGCTTTATTTAATTTTGACAAGACATTTAAATTATACTTCGAATCGAATTTATTAATAATGAATCATTTTTACTGAGTGTATTTTGTTATTTCTCTCGATAGGAGCTGCGTTTTGAATGAAGCCATCATTGCGATCTGTGACGAAACAATCCCAACTGTCGTATCCAGTAATCGGTTTTATAATTAATAAAAAATGACGAAAGAACTCCTTTTATAGGTGTGGATGGCATTAAATATGGAATTTTATGGAGGAAAAGGGCAAAATGTTGCGTATTTAAAGTGACTTTTAAAGGCTATGTAAATTCAGTTTTAGAAATTATTAGCTATCGGGCACATTACAGTACGTAATGCCTCGGTTTTCGTATTTCAAACGAGTTATATAACCATATCATAATATTAAATAGTTATTTAAATTCGTATGTGCAACAAATGATTAACAGTAAATATAAAATTATTATGCAATAAAATTCCATCGGATAATATTAATTCTTTTTAAAAAGCGTATTACTTGCTTAAATAAAAAAATATATGACATATTCAGAAAGGTTTCCTAAATGCACAGAAACATTTACGAAATATACACAAATATATCCAAAATATACACAGTCATATGCGAAATATACGCAATCCTATTCGAAATATACACAAATATATCAGAAATATACACAAACATATCCGAAATATACACAAACATATCAGAAATATACACAAACATACCAGAAATATACCCTAACATTTCCGAAATATTCAGAAACATTTCCGAAACGCGTAGAAACTTTTCCGAATATTCTACCGAAATACGCGGAAACATTTCCGAATATCTGACCGAAATATGCGGAAACGTTACGAAAATCTGGCCGAAATACGCGGAAACATAACAGAACCATTTGGGCCACATTGCTGCCCCACCAGGTAGAGAAACTTTTCGAGGTTTTTTTTTTTACAGTGTAGGACGACTTAATTGTATTTACATAGATTCATATGGAAATAAATGCCCTGGTTTTCGCCGGTTTCGGATTTCGCCATCGACGAAAACCCAGGTCTCACTGTATGACGAAAATATTGTAATTGTGATTATGTATACGTGTGAAGGAATGAGCTGTCTCTTATCTTCCTCTGTCGCGAGAAATGTATACACTCACGGACAGGTCTTTAGAAATTTGATAAAATCTGGTAACCAGCAAGGAATTTAAGTCGTCCGTAAAAAAAAAAAAAAAAAAAAGAAAAAGAAAGAAAAAAATAAACTCTCTTATGAAAAATCTTGTAAACAGGAAAATTCCAGTCATTTGGATGATAAGATTTTGAATGATAGACATTCAAAATGGAGAGCTTCTCATGTGAAATGACATTTTCATATTTTTATGAATATCTCCTGAAATTATAATCCTAATGGGATCCTATTTTGTGTGGTTATAATACTTAAAGAACCAAACATAAATACATTGTATTTTAGTCCAGGCAATAGAGACCGTATAGGGACTCTACCTAGCAAAATTCATGGTAGTTCTGGAAAAAGCTTACTATATGTTTTTTGGGTCGCTGAATCCGAATTTTTAACTTCCCACCAAAATTTCCCCCGGCAACCCCCCCACCCAAGTTTTGGTAAATGCCCCCCCAAAAAAGTTTTTATTAAAAAAATCAATTTTTTTATTATTTTAGGTGAAAAGTATCTAAAAATTCAGAAAGTAGACAAAATTTGCAACAAACTAGATATATGACATTATGATTTAGGATGAAGGGGAAGGGGGGGATCTGCTCGGAACATGCGCGCAGTGCTGCGTGAACTAAGTTGAGCAAGAACCGCGCGCATGTTCGGAGGCAGATTCCCCCCTTCCCCTCCATCCTAAGTCATAATGTCATATATCTAATATAACAATGTAAATTCATACCTAAAGAAACAAACCCAAAATAACAGTAAAGATTTAAATGTTATTAAGCAGCTTAAAAGTAACTCTGGAATTATAGTGATCCAAACTGACAAGTCTAACAAATTAGCAATAATGAATACTCAAGATTATATCTCAAAAATGGAGGAATGTATTGAAGAAATGAACTGCAAAGAATTGAACAAGGACCCTAACCCCGAAATCGACCGTAAAGCACAAGATTTAATTAAACATGGCACATGGCCTACTCAAATGAAAGTTAAACTCAAAATCAACAAAACTGCAGTCACTCCCAGGTTAATTGGACGTTTAAAAGATCATAAGGACAACTACCCTCTTAGACCTATAGTTTCCAAGTGTTTAGCCCCAACATATACTATAGAAAAAGTTTTCGTACCGCTACTTAAAGAAATGTTACCTCCAACAAATCTTGTAGTCAAATCAACTAGAGAGTTTATTGAGAAAATAAAGGACGAAAATATATGTGATAGCAGTATACTTGCAAGTATGGACATCAAATCCCTGTACCCTTCAATAAATGTAAAAGAAATAGAAATCCTCATAAAGCAATTCATAGATAATAACCCGGAACATAACGATGAAATAAAAACAACTTTAAATTCAAGCATTAACTTGATTACAAATAACAATGTCTTTCAATTTAATAGAAAATTTTATAAACAAACTGAGGATGCCCCAATGGACTCACCCATTTCCGGATTATTAGCGGAACTGAAACTTAGACCACTTGAGAAAGATATTATATTTAAATCAGATCTGAAACCTCAACTATGGCTGCGTTACGTCGATGACATATTTTTAATTTGGAACCATGGTATCCCCGCATTGAATGACTTTTTAAATACAGCTAATAACCTAGATTCAAATATACAGTTCACATTGGAAGTCGAAGAATAAGGATCCTTACCATTTTTAGACGTTGAATTAATAAGAAATAATACAACATACAACATTGATAGGAAAATTTACAGAAAACCATGCAATTCAAATGGTACAATATCCTACAATAGCAATGTCCCATTTAAATACAAAACTGCAGCTTATAAATTTTATATAAATGGAGCCATTGAATTTTGTACAAGAGAATACCTACAAGCAGAGTTACTCACCATTAAGAAGATTGCAATAGAAAATGGTTCCCCCCCCCCCCCCAATGTATCAATAAATTAATCTTTGATATTCAGCATAGAGAGTTAACCAGAAATAGCATTAAAAATAATCTCAAGTTTTATAGTTTTAATTATATACCTCAGTTATTTGAAAGGATTAGTTATGCATTAAAGAAATATAATATATACGTAATCGCAAAACCATCTGCCAAATTAAAAGATCTTGTACACCGAAAAATAGACCCAATCCTTAACGATGAAACTTCTGGCATATATGTAATACCTTTCACAGACAAAGTAAATCAGAAAGAACTCAAATGCATAGGAATGACCACTAGAAAATTTAAAGACAGACTAAAAGAACATATTACAGACATAAAGTATAACAAACCCTCTACTGCTCTATAAAGATTAAACCAAAAACAAGATATTCACATTGATTTCAGTAAAGCAAGAGTCATAGCCCGTACTTCAAAATACTACACGTCAATAATCAGAGAATCATTGGAAATTTTAACTCAAAGAAAGAATACTTGCAACGATACTTTATCCTACAACATATCTAAGATCTGGTATAGTATACTAGATATTTCTAGCGATTTTGAAACATAATCATTTTCATTTTTTACCACCTCCCCCACCCCCCACCCCCTCCCTTCCTTTGAAATAGACTCGTCCACTGATACTTAAGCAAAGAATTTTCCATGAACTTTCACTCCTCTGGTTTTCCCCTGAAGACGACTGTTATAATGCAGTTGAAAGCACTTGGGATTTTAACATCTTTGACGGTTTTCATGTTGTAGAAACCTTTTATGTACTTTTAGCACCTTTTTAAGTAAAATTTTATCAGAATTGTAACATCGTATTTTTTATATGTTTTTCAAGGTGAATGTGACGTTTTAACAATTATAGTTTGAACTATATTTTATATTATATCTAATTTGTTGCAAATATTTTCTACTTTCTGAATTTCTAGATACTTTTCCCCTAAAACAATAAAAAAATTAATTTTTTTAATAAAAACCTTTTTGGGGGGGCTTTTTACCAAAATTTTGGGGGGGTTGCCGGGGGAAATTTTGGTGGGAAGTTACAAATTTGGATTCAGCGACCCCCCCAAAAAATAAAGTAAGCCGATTTCCAGAACTACCACTAATTTTGCTAGGTAAAATTCCCTATTGCCTGGACTATTTGTAATTTTAGAAATTTTAGAAATTTCATAATAAGAATTATGAAATTAATATTCGAAAAAAAAATAAGAATGGCACCCTACCATTTCTTGGATAGATTTCTATTTATTGTGTCCTCTTCGATGCGAATTCTCAATGTCAAATTTTTCTTCTAAGTAGTTTTCAAATGATACTTAAAAACTTCAAAATGATGGTTTAAAGGGAAGTCTAGGATGTCCAGAAAAGCATCCTTTGAAAAATATATATTTTACTCATTTTATTAAAGCATTTGAGCTGGCAAGAGTCGTAAACCTATTAAGTGAGTAAAAGGTGTCCTACTGGCAAGAAATAATTACACGAATAGAAGTGACCTAGTCACTCTGCAGCCTTTCAACCCTCGAGTACCGAACTTCCATTTGGATACAGCCCCTAAATGAGGCTCCTTTTAAAATAATCAATTTCTCTGAAATGAATCGCACTAATTTTATGAAAATTTGTATTTAGGCTCACATGGAGATGTAACATTTATTGAGGATGTCCAACTTGGGTGTTGCCATTGGAAAAGAAAAAAGTTTGGATTCGATTTGATGTGTAGAGGGCCCCCTAAGCAAATTTTACATACATGATTTGAAGCCTGACTTTAGTCACTTTCTTCTGCATTAATTTGTTGCAAAGTAGGGGTGAGGAGTTGAGGTGTTTACTTTTTTTTCCATCAGCCAATTTTCATTATAGACTTTTATCATTAATTTTCTACTTTAAATGTCTTTCCCTTTACATGTTGTGTTTGAAAAAATCTAGGTCGAAATGCTAAATGTGAATTGGAGATTTTCATAGTCTCCCAATTTAGACAATTTGATTCACCTATGAGCCTAGATAAACGATTTATTTTTTTTCCACACTTTATCTTAGTGATTACAAATTACTCTCAAATAGGTAGAAATTTATATTTCTATTTCAACCGTATTTACTTGCATACATTAAGCCATGGCAAGCGAGCAGGGCATGATTTTCACCGAAGTTCACAAGCACGTAAGCCTCTTTGGACCTCAAAGTTTCAGGTGCCTCAAAATCGACTTAGTTAATTTTGAAAATGCACTTATTATATAAGGTTATTATATAATATTATTATATAAAGATTATTATATAAGGTTTACTAGCAAAATGGATGGATTTATTAATGACTAAAATTATTTAGTACTATTTATTTATTTTTTATTAATAAAATAATTATTTTTTACTTAACATTCTTTAAATCTCCGTACAAATGTAGGCGAGTTGACAAAAACTGATCTATAAAATACATTCGTTACGACGTGAAGCGGGTTTGCAAAATTCATACTATGCATTCGGCCCCAAATTGTGTAATTCGGCTCTGCTGCCGAATAACATTCGTAGTCACTATTTTTGAAGAAAAAATTTGAAAATCTATTACAAAATTTTATCACAAGTTTCTCATGTCCCAAAAATGACGGATGCATTTTAAAATTCCATAAGTTGCAAACGGTAACAGTTAAAATTCTTGCAGGACTGTTATATAAGATGTGAGGAGTTTTTGAGCTGCTATTCTCAGTTTTAGTGACAAATAGCATCGATAGAGGGCACTGCAAGCAATAACCGCTCCAGACTCGATTTTTCGGCCTTTCTCATCTTCCATGCGAAAAAAGGAGATTAAAAGGTATTGAATGGATCCCGAAGTACCAAAAATTGGGTCTGGACTAAGCGCCTATTGCTCCCAGTGCCATCTATTGTTTGAAATTCGAACTAAAATCAAGAATCATAGTACAAAAACTCTTGACATCCTACATAAACCTCCTGCCAGAATTTGTTTAATATCTGTCACCGTTTGGAAGTCATTGAATTTTAAAATCCTTCAGTCATTTTTGGAACACCCGGTATATGTGTATGTATAACACAGGCGCCCGGCTAACCGAAAAGTACTAAAAAAACTACAAACTTTACATAGGACAATAATTTTTTTTTTTTTTATTAGAACAGTATTTATTTACAGTACATATTTTATGCGCATAACACCCTATACAAATACAGTAGTACATATTTTATTAGATTCCAACAGTTAAAATAATAATAATAATAATAATAATTTCAGATTAGAGACAACTCAGCTTTAGCTTTAAACCACTAAAAATTCAATTGAATTAAAATCGGCACTTTTGTATTTTATATTTTTCTAACTAAAATTTCATTCTATCGTGATCTTTGAATGAAAATTCCGAAAATGTAATACAGGATTTTATTATAAGTTTTTCAAAATACATGCACTGAATAAGAAACTATTTTTTTTTTTTTTTTTTTTTTTTTTTTTTTTTTAGATGAACTACCCACAGGAAAATAAAATCAACAAAAAAGTTAATTCATTTCTGAATAGAGACAACTAATCTTTAGCTTTAAACCAACAAAAATGGAATCGAATTAAAACGGCCGCTATTTTTTTCTCAACTAAATTTTCATGATAGCGTGAATTTTAAATCGCGTCTTTCACGTGTTAAATGACCCAATTAATCTATTCATTATTCAACTGTTTCTTCTGTCGCGACGTGTTACGTACGCTTTTCTAAAACCTGATCCCGGGAAAAGGGAGACAGGCAAAAGGGCAGAATTCATTCATTATGCAAAGGTTTCATAGAATTCGTTAAAAATACGTACCTCTAATGAGGTGGTACATAACGAATCACTTATGAACTTTTTTTTAAGGATTGTTAGCGTTCATTGTAAATTTATTCGATAGTCAATCAATGGCAGCACAATCGTTTCATTGAATCGCAATTTTTATTTCATTTTCGACATGTTAACTTAACCACTTTGCATTTTCGACATAATAAAACTTAATTGAAGTTGCACCCGAATCCAGACGATTTTCTTTAAAAATGTCACATTCTTTTGGCATTATCTAGCTTCTGAAGAAAGTCATAATTGCATTTCATTGCCAAAATAATCACAGTTATTATCAAAAGAAAAAAGTCTCAGTGAATAAATACAGTGAAACTTCTCTGTGCGACCACCTCCATTAAGAGACCACCTTCCTGAACGACCCTTTATTCATGGAACGAAATTTATTCCCATGGACTCAATACTCATTTTACCTCCATTCAGAGACCGTCCCAGTTGAACTCCCTCCATGAGCGACCCATTTCTTCGAAGAAAATTCCGTTTTTTTCTGGTCGAATGGAGAAGGTTTTATTAGAAAAATAATTCCAGAGCGTGCATTGTGCATCCAACTTCTAAAATAAATTTAGTTTTTTTTTTTTATCGCGGTAACTTTTAAGTTGTTTAAACAACTTTGTGCCTTTTTAGGCAATGAATTTAACTCTGGTGGATGATTAAGAATAACTCTCAGTAAACTCCCCTCCCTACTGTCGAGAAACTTTCAAAGAAATAGATAAATTAATGAAATCGTCATAATTTGTTCCCGTCCCCAAAAAAGGCATTTATTTGCTGAACTTCCAAAGGGCTGGTAAATAAAAGTTATTAAAGGTAAAACGGTAAAATCAAAGCAAACGTTCATGTATTCATTTTTTAAACCCAATGGTAATTAACTTATGTAATACACTTTTGTTTTGATACTTAAATTTTCGTATTTTTCCTAATGTGAAAAATAAATTTTAGTAACATTGTTACCTTTTTCAACCATTAAGGGGATTCTTCACGCACTTGAAAACACACGCTTCGTAATGTTAATCCTATGGGCAGGTTATTTTCGAATTTCTCGTTTCAATTTGAATATTTTTAAATGACTTTTTCTTGCATAGGATAGCTAAGCTCAATCTTTAATAGGACTCTTTTGTAAGTTTTCGATTTTGGTTGCAGATTTTTTTTTTTAAAAAGGTACTTCCGGTTTCAAAACTGAAAATAGTGGAATACTTCAGGGGATGCAAAGGATGCCATTTTATATAAAATAACGGGTGTCCAAAGAAATGACCGATGATTTTAAAATTTAATAACTTGCAAACGGTGACAGATAGAAAAAAGATTCTTGCAGGAGTGCTATGTAAGATGTCAGGAGTCTATAGGCTGCGATTCTCAGTTTTAGTTACAAATAGCATCGATAGAGGGCGCTGCAAGCAATAACCGCTCCATCCAGGCTCGATTTTTCTGCCTCTCTCTTCTTCCATGCGAAAAAAGGAGATTAAAATGTATAGAATGGATCCCGAAGTACCAAAAATCGGATCTGGACTGAGCACCTAATGCTCTCAGCGCCATCGATTGTTTGAAATTCGAACTAAAATAAAGAATCACGGTAAAAATAACTCCTGACATCCTACATAACCCTCCTACAAGAATTTTTTTTATATCTGTCACCGTTTGCAAGTTATTGAATTTTAAAACCATGGGGCACCCGGTAAAAGAGTGTATTTTAAATCTTATAACTGAAATATGTTTTGCACTATCTATCGATATATATATATTCTTCATTGGGGGCAACACTCTATTCTGAAAAAGCAGCATTCCTGTTATCTAGTTGTTTTGTTTTTCCATTTCAGCTAGATGCTTTGGAATAAATTAATACAATTGTGTTTTCTTCCTTGTACGATGACACAACAATCGTGGCAATGTCATCCTGTAATAGCTCAGACATAATAATAGCAAATGAATAAATAAACTTAATTACGAAGGGAAGCAGACCGATTTCGCAATGAATAAAAAAAGAAGGGCAGGACATAGGGTGACTGCGAACGGAGCGGAACACATTTTTTGTACTCAAAGGAAGAAAAGACAAAAACGTTTCGAGAAGATGCACGTTCGAGTGGCACGCAAACTGTAAATTTCCGCACTTTCAATTGTATGTCCCCGTTAAGGGTGTCCGAAACACAAAAATCTTCAAATTTTCTAAAAATATCGTACAGCAGTAAAATATTTTCTGCTTTTTTTTCTGCATAAAATAACGTTTAAATCATGTTTCTATCTTAATTAGAACAGAATAAATTAATTTTTCGTTTTGGTTTGTTTACAAAATCTAGCTTTCAAGCAATGGTTGTCATGCAAACGACTTCGCGTTAAAATGCGTTTTTCTTCATGTTTTTTTTTTTTTTTCAGCATTTCTTGTACTTTAATTGTTATAACTCAAGACGTTACAGATAAAGGGTTCAAACTTGGAACATGTGTTTTCAATTAGTTTACTTTAATTCTGATTCAGCAAATTTAAAATATATATTTATTTTTGAAAATATGATTTTTTTAAGTTAAATCATTTTTTTTACTTTAAATATTTTTAAATTTTTTTTAAAGTAATATTTTTAAAAAAGCTGAATCAAAATTAAAACTTATATATTTCTGTTTATTTAAATGATAAAAGATTGAAATTCTACCAATAATATTTCGAATTATAACGATTCTAAATGACCCTTCTTTTTTAATAAATTATAAATTATAAATTATAAATTTTTTTTTTTAAATTACGAGAAGTTTTATCATGTGATTTTGTTTACAAATGATAGGGTTAACTATCGCAAAAAAATTCAAAATTTTAACTCAATAAATACAAATTATTTTAAAATGCGTCCCGGCACCTCTTAAAATCAATATCTTCCAGCAATATATAGTTTCCAGGGTTACTTTTTTTTTTTGGGGGGGGGGGGATGGGGGAGGAGGGATGGGTTCTTCAAATATCGTAGAACACAAGGGTTGCCCCTGACTGAGACCTTTCGCAAAATGTAATGTAAATTTTGGATGGGTTATCCCCCTCTCTCTAAATTATTTATAAAATTAAATAATAGCTACTTATAAATTTTTCAAAAAATAATTGAAATAAATAAAAATAAATGAACGATAAAAGTAAAAATATATTTTTAAAATACTCTTTTACGAGTATAAACATTCAAGGGCAGGGGTGCCACCGCTTTCTCAAAACAGAAATCTTTGATACATTGTTTGACAACATTTGCAAGAGAAATATTCTACAAAATTCCTTTTTTTGAAAGAGTGGTGCAAATAGAATAGGAAAATAGTCGCCAGTGGCAACCTTGCAAAGGTCATCTTGAAAAAAAGTAAAATACAATTCACGTTATTTTTCAAAAATTCCCGTTGTCGTACACTCATGGGTCGCGTGTCACGAACTCGACGAGACAACAGCCACTTCTTTTTGGGTAGCCAAGGAATGAACGACACATTATAACCTTTTGCTCTGCACGTTTTTCTATTTTTCAATCCCTACTATTAGTTCACACTCTCCCAATATACAGGATGTCCATAATTAAACGACCCTACTTTAAAGTTATCTAGACACGAAATTATTGGTCAGAAAGTTGGGAAATTTTGTGACAGACATGATGAAGGAATGGGAATTGTTTAAGCGAAAAAAATTAGTTCAAAATTTCGCCACCAGAGGACTTTCTTTTAATGAATTACACTTTTTTTTAAAGTTTTTACGCTTTACTTTTTTTTTCAAATTAAATAAGACAAATATACAGACCGCCCCCTGAAAAAAATAAATCGTAAAAACTTTTAAAAATTATTGGTGTTCGAATTGAACGGACCGTACAAACTCTGAAAAAAAATATCCACCTACGACAGCCGCCATTTTTTTCTCAGAGCTCAGTCCTAGTATTCAGTGGGCGGTGGCTAAATGTGTAATATATTAAAAAACGCCCTCTGGTGGCGAAATTTTGAACTAATTTTTTTTCGCTCAAACAAATTCCCATTCCTTGATTATGCCCGTCACAAAATTTCACAACTTTCTGACCAATAGTTTTGTGTGTAGACAACTTTAAAGTAGGGTCGTTTAATTATGGACACCCTGTATATGTTGTTCAAATTTTCAATCGTTCATAAAATACTTATTATTCATCCACTCAAGTTCAAATACATTTTTTAAAACTTGTAGCGGATGACACTTGATGTTAATACAGTTTTCTCAAATATTAATTCATCAATTAAATTTTAATTAATTGATTTTAGTTTTATGTGGGAAAAAAATGGCGGCCATTGGTTATTGAACAGTATTTAATGCATCTTCCTATCTATAAGAGAGGTTATCATAGGGGGGGACACTGTTCTGTCGCCCAATACCGCCAAGTTTATCGCCAAATTGGGCGATCAAAATGAGTCACCAAAAGTGACGCCCACTTGGCGATATCTCTAATTATTTCGCCAAATTCCCATAGACTTCCATTGTAAACCAATAGGGTTTACTTGCTTATAGATAATCAACAAATTGAGATATTTTAATGCAACAAAACTAACATTAGCCTAAGGGATTATATTAAATTTTTTCTTTGATGCCCTAAGTAGGAATTGACTTAATTTTTTTTTTTTTTTTTTTTTTTTTTATTACTTGTTAAGAAAAGGAAGAGGAAAGAAAATAAATAAAAATTTTAGATTGGATAAATAATTAATTCAAAATTTCTTCATTTAAGACGATAATCAAGAATCTGATGGAAAGTAGTACATCAAAAATTCCCTGACCACTTCAGGTATTGAAACATTTTCCTGACGTTTTGCCTAAATTTTTGAATTCCGTGACTTTCCCCTGTTTTCCCTAACCAGCAGGAACTCCGTTATTGTTTCAACTCCCTACCATAGCACGCGTTACAGAGAACACTGGGCGATGGATGTGGATGGGGCGGCCTGACGGAAAAATGAATTACTGACGATGTATTAATAATATATGTTAAAACGCAAAGCTATTTCTGTAGGATCAGAACGCAAATTCGACACATTTGCGCATGCGTCAACTGTTTTTTGAACCTCTTCAATTTAGAAACAACTAGAGTGAATTCCTTCTAGCGTAGCTGTCTAAAGCAGCAATTTAAAGCTCTGAACTTTTGTAGAGGAAACAGCTTCGAGCCGGCAAAATTATTTCTGTCATATTTTTATCGATAATTCATTTCAATAATGACATATTTTATTAGGAAGAGAAATTATAGGATTTTTATTTTATTATTGTTATTGTTTGAATGCTTTATAATTAAATAAAATTTAACACTCAACCCTATTTTGAAAAAAAAAAGATTTTATATTTAAAATATTTAAGCTAAAATATTTTGCATGTAATTATCAATTAAGTAAATTGAGCCGATCTACAATTTTCGCTATATTTTCTGACCATTATCAAGAATATATATATGTGTGTGTGTCAGAATGAAAAGTTTGTCATTCATTTGCGTAAAAAATAATACGGAAAGAAAGAAAAATATTGATATAAGAACTATAAAAGAAATTACCCTGATATCCCAAGTTTAATAATTAAAAAAATGTAAAATAAAATACAAGTGATAAAAAATATGTATTATAAATCGTTAGCTGCATCAAGTTTCAAATTTAGGTTTTTAGAGAATGAGACTGATCAAAATAAAATTCTTGGCAGCTTTTAGTCGTCGTACAGTTTAATAATAATAATAATAATAAATAAAATAAATATGGTTATTTAAAAAACAGGCCGTAGTAAGTAAAAATAAATGCTTTACCCAGTATTTTTAGGTAAATTTCTGATAAAGTGCAAGCATAATTGTTTGTTAATAATAATTCATTGAATAGGTTAAACAGACAGCACCCCCCATCGCCTTAAAGAAATAGGAATCACTTATGCAATATAGAAATTTGTCACGATTTCAATAATTAATTTAAAAGCAATTCATTAAAAATTGAAGAATTTTCCTAATGAAAGATTCAAGTTATTGACCGTCAAATGTTGACAGACACTATCTAGTTATAAATTAAGTTGTTAAAATATTAAAATGTTGCACTGTCACTGGAAATACACATTTGCACGTCACTTTTATAATTCTAGTCTATCAGTGTCAATAAAAGAATGTTATAAATTAAATAAAAAGAAGCCACTATCTAGAAAAAGATTAGAAACGAAAGGTTCCATTTTATATCTGAAATTTTAAAGAGACTCTTCCGAAAGACACTGATCCTTTAAAGAGCATAAAAAATTAATTTATTTTTCAATAGAAACTTTTTTTTTCTCTAAATCAAAGTAAAACGAGTCGAAGGTACCAATCTCAAAACTTCCTTCTACCTCATACAAGTTAATAATTCAAATTGCGCAAAATGACATACTTAGATAAAATGATATACCTTATGTTTCAAGTTTGTATTTTTCATTATTTACAAAGAAACTGTTTAAATCTTCGCCAACAATTCCTTTGGACAATTTCTTTTTTTTTTTTTTTTGTGCCAATTCACATCAGTTTTATTTCACTGATTCAATATATGAAGTATAAGTTGAGCAACTTATATCTTTTTAGCCCCCGGTACGGCATGCTATTTCTTTCTTCCAGCTTATTTTGTGTCGTCTTCAAAAAATAACGTTACCTTGCAGAAGCCAGCCGTAAAACAAAGCAGTACGATTAAATACTCTATAGCAATTTTTTAAATTTCTAAGCATCGCACATTTTCAATTTTTAGACCGTCGTCTTGGAAAAAAAAAAGTACTTTTAAATGCAATTTGTTTGAAAACTGTATCTCCATTTATTTTTCAAATATTAATTTTTTTGTAGTTTTCAGCACCATTTGTCTAATTTTGGCAACTCAAGTACTCCACTTATGTAGAAAGTAAAGGAAAAATAGTTGAAACATAGCAATTATATCTTTTTGTTGCCATTTTCTCATAACAAGCGAAAGAAAATGTCATTAAAATACGTGCTATTTTGAAAAAATATAAGCGAAAAATCTCTGTTTATTATAAACTACATTTAATTTTAAGTATCTATACACGCTTTCAGTGTGACGTTTTTGGTTGGAAACTGACTCCAAACAAACGACTGCTATGCGTCATTTCTTTTTAAATATACATCGTTGAAAATGTTACCAGTACATATCAAGTATTAAAACACTTAGATGCGAGATATAGATATAAGATACAGCTGCAACACACAAACAAAATAGAAAATAGAACATAGCAACTGTTTGTTTGGTGTCAGTTTCCAACCAAAACGTCATGACTGACGTCACGACTGAAATCGTCTATATTAATGTTACAAACAAATGAATGCCTATGAATCATTAGCTAGCCGTTTTTTTGCCGAGTTTCTTTAATGACGGCATGTTTTTTTTTTTGCTGCATTTGTGTATTATTTTGCGATAGCGACATCCTGTGCATGCTTTACGGTAGATGTTTAAGAGTGGATCGTCCATGTGCAATTCTTAAGCGGATGCGAATGATCATTTTACATAAAATAAAAGTATGTGCTTTAAGTCTTAAAATTGAAATACGTTTTGTACAATTTATATACTAGCTAACTTGCCCGGCGTTGCCCTAGTACGTAAAAAAACAGCACGAATTGCGAAAAAGCTCTGAAAATCACAAATGATAATTCGCGCTGCAAGTAGGGTTACATTCAAGACTGGACAGAATCCGCAAATGCAAGCATCATTTGGTGAATAATCGCTACTGTTTTAAAAAGTGATGTAATGTTCGAGAACTGAAAGCAAACATTTTTAGAATGTTCTAATGGGTGGAATTCGAGCTGATCTCTATCGTGGGAGATAGAAACAGCGATCAATTAGTCATTGGCGAAGTTACAAGGGTCACACGGTGCATTTTTGACCGTTTCTCTCCCGAAAAACATCTTTATGATAAAATATCTGATATTGCCTTGGATAGTATAGTACGTGTGATCACGTCTCAACTAAACTGGACACTTTGTTAAACCATTTTTCTTGTGTTAAAAATGAAGTTGATCATTGTCTTGTTTTATTACATGCAAAGGAAATTCGTTTAAACAATTTAAATTCTTAAACATGTGAATGTTTTATTTAGGAACAGAAGATTTTGATAAAGAAAGATCTTGCGTTGAAAGTTATAAAGAAAACATAATAGTGTGTAGAAGCAAAGCGCAAAGATTTTTCAGAAAGGTCGAAAAAAATTCTTAGGCAAGCTTGAGTGAGTATAATTAATCTAATTATTATATGAATATAAATGTGATAGTACTAAAACATCAACAGTCAAGGTACCTAAATTAACAATTGTAACTTTTACGGGTGATATGTGTTTTGAACTCAAGATCAGAAGTTTCTTGATACAGGATTAACGCAGCTAAACTCTAGTCACAAAAGAGGAAAATTGCAGACCTGTTACCTCTATTATTCTAGTTCTCATACTGTACTCTGAGATTCATTGGAGGGCGCAGATGAGGAAGAGAGGGCAGACTAGATGTTGCTCGAAGCCGGAGGTCACTCGGTCTTGGGATGTTTGCTTCTTCAGGTTGTCGCCACCGTTGAGTAAGATAAGACACTCGTCCGCGAACACTACATGGCGCCAATAATCGGAAAGTATTGGCGCCATGTAGAGTTCGCGGACGAGTCTCGTACAGCTGACGTCGTCTTCAAGAGGGGCTGCAACGACGTGTGGCTTCTAGAAGACGTCAACATCGGTGCTGGTGATTCCGTCGATCGTCCTCTTTAACGTCCTCTTCAAGAAGAACTGCGATGCCATGGCTCCAATGCTGAGCGGAGGACGTCAACGTCTCTCTTGGAGTTTCCGTTGATTGCAACATTTAACATCACCGGAACAAAACGAAAGCGAAGTTCAGATTTCAAAAAAATTTTTGCATAGAAGACATTTCTCAAACATATTGTTTTCTTCATCAAAAAGTCTTAATCGGCACATTGTGGTCTTAAAAACCGCGCTTTCTCAATTATGGTTTGAAGGCCATGAAAAACGAATCCCTGATTAGGTTTAATCTGTGCAATGAGTCTATGAAATCATCCCTCTTATACAATTCAAGGTTGTTTCGAAATATAAAGTCATCCTTGAAAAATCTTTAATGAATGATGTATTTACTTTTGATGAAAACTTCTTCAAAAACTCTAAAGCTGCGATTACACGTCTTTTCATAGGCATTACCAGATATTGGCTCGTAAACAGGTTTTTTTTCCAAGTTGAAAAACACACTCCTTTTTTAACCTTATTACTTCGTCTACGACGAACTTATGGCTATTTGTACCACCTACGATAGATAGCAACTCGAATTCCACAGATGTGAACGCTCTAAAACGTGGTTGTTTTCAGTTCCCGGGTTCACTACTTTTAAAACACTGAGTGGTGATGACTCGTCAAAAACTTCCGTCTGTTACCCGCATTTGCGAATTTCACCCAGTCTTTAAACTAAACCGATGCCAAAAAGCTGCTCAAAGTAAGCGGGCGCCAACAGCACCTTTTTCAAATCGGACGATAATACCTCGTGTGATGACAGAAGTTTTACGGATTGATTTCGATATAAAATCAAAAATCAAAGATGCCTGAAATTAGATATCGATTTTGAATCGACTTCGGCTTGAAAAAGGTTATTTCAGGGACAGTAACTTATATTTGCATTATCGTCCATATGAAATGTGTTTTTGAAAGTCATTTTATCTCTTGCATTACATTTTTAGGTTCGTCTTTTTCTCTTTCAATGACTTCAGTTACGTTTTGAAAAATTGTTAGGCAATAAAAGTTTTTTTGTTTAAGGGGAAGTTTAGTGTGTTTAGCAAAAATAAGTAAAGGCATTTTTTTCTTAAATTACGATAAAGGTACGTCAGAGGAGTTTTTTTTTTTAAATCTTTATTTATTGAAGTTTACATAAGCTCCAGGATGTTTTTCAGTCGGAAATATATTAAACTTTACTTCATAAAACGAAGATGTTCATTTTTTATCCTGACTCACAAGGAGACCACCAGACGGTCACCGATATGTCTAGCTCAAAGAGGTAGAAAGTAGCCTTGAATTCATGAGCTGCTAACTCACAAAAAGAAACTAGTCGGATGGGCCGATCCCAAAACTTTCTTCTTTCTTATACATGTTAATATTTTCAAAGAAATTGGATGCTATGCATAGCTTCCTACACTTTTCGATGGTACAATAATGAAAATGCCGAAAAAATGGCTATGGCAGCCATCGCCGAAAACATACGCAAAAAATTGGATTCAATTCTGTGCTTAACTTCATATACGTTTCGATAATACAAAGTGGACACAAGGACGGACAGACAGACATTTTGTATAAACGTGTTTTTCGGGATCCCTGACTCATAAAACACGTAAATTTGTCGAAAACCGAGAGTCGAAAAAAAAAAAAAAAAGCGATTACAATACTTTCTTTTTTGGAAAGACGAAAGTAAAAAAAAGAAAAATGCATTTAAAGATCTTGCAAATGCTGTTACATCTGCTTAACCCTTTCGGGTCTGGTGTACTATTAATAGCACATATGTTTTTATCGAGTATTATTTCGTCTTAACAATTACTTTTGTTACTTTCCAGATATAGTAACTATCTACATATATTAGGGTGCAGCGAATAGTGATTTTGCCGAATACCGAATATTCGGCCAACAGGTAAACCGAATACCGAATATTCGGCTTGCTGAATACTTTTAAATTGCAGAGTTTGAAAGTATTAAAAAGTTGAATTTAAAAACATTTTTACATAATTTTTAACACATATACTTCCATATTGATAAACAAGATCTTTTTACAAGTAAATTTTACACTAAAAAAAAAAAAAAAAAAAAAAAAAAATATATATATATATATGCTTTGAATTGTTATTTGAAAAGAGGATAGTTTTGAAGCTTCTTTAATGGACAAAATTTTTAATTTCATGGATTCCTCTCTGAATTAAAACAAATGAGTAAAAGTTTCTTCTATTCTAAAACAAGTATTTTAAAATCAAAGTGAAAATTTGGAGGAGCTGGAAGCGAAATTTTACAGTCATATACTGTTTATCTGTCAGGAACTAAAATTACTTTTTAAATAGCAAATAAAAAATATAAAAGCATTCTCTTTTATTTAAATATAATTGTATTTCTAATTATTCTAAATAATTTTATTAATTGGCAGTTAAAAAAAGAAGTTGTTTTAAGGTTTTAAAAAATATTTTTTAAAAACGTCTTTTAAGTATTCGGTCTGGCTGAATATTTCGATTCTCGGCCAAA
Organism: Maratus speciosus; assembly: GCA_963932465.1. Taxonomy (NCBI): domain Eukaryota; kingdom Metazoa; phylum Arthropoda; class Arachnida; order Araneae; family Salticidae; genus Maratus; species Maratus speciosus. Next base: position 6,635,329 of record OZ010789.1, read on the forward strand.
CCGAATATTCGGCATACAGAATAGTTTGATATTCGGTCTAACTGAATATTCGGCATACCGAATAGTTTGATATTCGGCTTAACCAAATATTCGGTAGTATGGTCGAATACTGAATAGATACCGAATATTCGGTGCATCCCTAATGATAGTAGAGGAGAAGGTCCAAATACCGGCTAGGGTCCAAATACCGGCTACTAGTTGTTCTGAGAATTGATCGCAGCGCAGCCTATCGGTGATAGGCAGAGTTTGTAACTTTAATTGAGAGAAGAAAGTTACGAAAAGTACGTCGCTGAAGTCTGTGTCATTTACAAATACTAAATGCAAAAGTGTCAAATCTACGTAATCTGGTACATCAAAGTTTTTCAGATATGTGTTTCTCATTTTTTTAAAAATATACTGATCGTCTATTGGCTTGAATTGTTGATTAAGTTATTTTCTAGACATATTTAGCTCTCAATTGCCACGCGCACATTATTGGTATTTTATTACATGAATGAGTAACACCGGTTTGAACTTAAACATAGCAGTGGTCCGAATACCGGCTACCTAGAGTGGTCTAAATACCGGCTAGCCGGTATTTGGACCTCTCTCGCTTGCTCTGCTTGAAGGGGAGGAAAATAAATTAATTTAAAATGTTCCATAATTAATAAATTAATTTAAATGGTTCAGAAATAGTTCCGGTCCCATTTCGCAATATGAAAAAAGCAACAATGGCTGTAAATCTTCTGGACCGAAACTGGTTACCGAATCACTTTCCAAAGAAGCGTTGTTGGACACTACAGAATTGTCTGTAATAAATGTGAAGAGAAAGAAAAAAAAATGACGGAGTAAACCAGGCGAAAGAGGCAGAAATTAGATTTTAACCCTCTCGCTGCGCAACCCGAGATTTCCTCGGGGATGCATTTTTTCCGTCTAATTAACACTCCTTGATCATTCCTACCAGTAAATTTTGCCTTATTTAATCGGAGCATTTTCTCGGTTAAATTAGACAAAAAATTTTGTATTGAAAAACCGGTGACAAAAGAATAAAAATTCTTAAAAGACGCTCGTCGCGAAGGGGTTAAATACGCAATTTTTGAAGCTATTTTAATAAAACAATTATACAGCCAGAGGGTTAAAAAAGTAAAAAAGGAAAATAATCAACAGAGGGAGATGATAAATTTGTGTCTTCTGCATGGGTGCTTTCTCTGTGGATAAGAATGGGGAAGGTGATTCTGGGTTCAATGTTAAGAATGCGATATGTGGGCTGATAGGGACTATACCGACGCAGAGAGTGATATTATGTTTTTGATTTTTTCAGATAAAATATTTCTCATTTCAATCAGCAAGCTTTTTTTGTTGTTGTTGTTTTACACGTTAAAAAACAAAATTAGAAACATAATGGGAAGAAGACTGTGAGAGATTGCCGTAAGGAGTTTTAGAAATTTGACAAAAATACTTATTTTTTCTGTGCATAAGAACTGTTATTAATCAATACAATTTATTAAAATAATATTCTTATTGCTTAATAATTGTCATTAGCTCTATTTGTGTGATCTTTTGGAAAAAAACTTAGGTAGCCGGTATTTAGACCCTATTTTAAAAACTCAAAATTTGAAGACTTTCGGTATTTTTGCTTTTTATAAACAGAAAACGCCTTTTAAACTGATTTTTTTTCTCTAAACAGGTGTAAAACGTGTCAAGGTACCCTGCTGTCACTTTTTATTTTATTAATTTTGAAAACTGTATGATCTAGATTGAAAACAAAAGTGGTAGCCGGTATTTGGACCTTTTCCTCTATATGTCTATGCATTTCTTATTATAACTTCATTTATGTTCTGTCATTTAGTAATAATAATAAAAGTTTGCTTAGTTCTTTTTGCTCCGGTGGCGATTTCTTTATTTTAAATATATATTTCACTCTTTAAATTTAAAATACAGGTTACCTTTCTGAACGAATCGTGTGCAATAAAACGCAAAAAATATAAAAAATTTGCAATATCTGCTAAATACTGGTGTAATGCGATATTTTCCAAACGTCTCCAAAAACTCTTCCTTAGTCCATTGTCGTATGATATGAGTTAAACGCAAAATAACTATATTCGTTAGATTTCAGACAATGAGATATTCTTTAAAAGGACAAGGGACCTTTAAAATCAGTTTTTTATTTTTCGTAAATTTCTGTTTAAATATTATTCAAGGGTACATTATATGCATTATGGCATACATTTATCACAAAAAAATTAATTTTTTTTTTTTTTGAGAAAATAAAGGAATTTTCCGTAATATTTTAAACTTTTCAAAGTGCCCCATGCGCATTCCATATTCATGAAAATCCCCAATATTTTTTTATACAAGTTTGGTTTATATATATAAATAAAACTGTCCATCGAATTTTATATATTTCATAAACGTAAGGAAAAAACATATTTTCTGATTTTTTTGAAATTTTGAGCATTTTTGCTGTTTAAAATTTCAAAAAAATTAGAAGTTTTTTTTTTCTATTACATTTATATTCAAATATATAAAATTCGATGCTCAGTTTTATTTATATATAATTACAAATATAAATAAATAAATAAATATATATATATAATTACATATATAATATATAATACAGTTTTATTTATGTATTTTTTTTATATAATAAACGAAACTTGTATAAAAAATATTGGGAATTTTCATTGATATGGAATGCGCATGGGGCATTTTGAAAAGTTCTAAAATATTATGAAAAATTCCTTTTTTTTTCCTGAAAAAAAATTTTTTTTAATTTTTTTTGTGATAAATGTATGCCATAAATGCATATAATGTACCCTTGAATAATATTTAAAGTGAAAATTACAATATATTAAAAATTGATTTTAAACGTCCCTCGTCCCCTTCTTTAAACTTTAGTAAATCTATTGGATAGCTACGATTAATATTATTCATAAAAGTAATTTTGTTCTCAAAATTGAAAAAAAAAAAAAAAACCCGGACCCGAAAGGGTTAATTTTTTTTCCGCTTTAGCTGGAGCAGCTTCTTATTCGAGTGGTTAGAGCAGTGAGATTCGGACTTAACAGAACGGGTCCAGAACCCCACACTCTTCTTTTATTTCAGATTTTTCTTTTCTATTTTCTTTAATTTAATGTATGCCACATCAGTTGTTTTATATTTTTCATGATAAAAGGGAAGCTCTCGAAAATTCTAAATGTTAATATTAATAACATTTTTCAGATTTATTTCTCTTATTAAAATGAAATATTTGTTAAAATGTGACTAGAACCTCAAAATGTTTTATTAAATATATTTTTCCATAACATCATGGGGAAAACATAAATATCTAATCAACAGAATTAATTTATTTAAAATAGAATTTGCTTAAAATGAATTTTTCTGAGACAAATTGCATTTTTAAATAATCATATATTACAGTAGACTCTCTCAAATCCGCAACCCTAAAATCCGCACATCATCGCAGATGTAAAGAATGAAACTTTCAGTTCAGATGTAGGGATATAATGAAAGGCATTTTTTTATTTTTATATCATTCTGTGGGTATTTTAATAGGTAACTAGCTGTTTAACCCGTTCTACGCACGAGAGTTTATGAATTTAATTCAAAAATCAAAATCAAAAATAACTATTCGATTTAGGTAAATATTTCTCTTCTACTGTGCATTTTTAATTCTAAAATTAATTTCATTTCATTTAATTCTAATACCAAAATCAAAAATAACTATTCGATTTAGGAAAATATTTTTCTTCTACTGTGCATTTTTAAAATGAAATATAATTTATCATCTTAGTATGGCAGCAGACGGTAAAACGATATCTTTGGAATAAAGGAATCCATAGAATAAAAAGTTTTGTTGATGTTTGTGATAAAATGCTTTACTTTATTTTTTTTTAAAAAGGTAATAATTAAGTGCAATTAAATAATCTCTCATTATTTGCATGTGAGGAAAAAGAATTATCGTAATACCCGTTTCAGCTTCTCAGTATCGTAGCGTGGCGTACGTAATATGTATATGTATATCTGACATTGGTTAGAACTCGCGCGATTACGCGTTGAACATAAAAAAAGCAAAAATTCGTCGAAAACATAAAATAAAATAAATCTATTTAAAATTTTCGAATTTTTTACCCCAATCGTTCATGGGCCCCCTACCATTAATCCGTGTGCGAAATTTCGTAGCCTCGCGCCCTGTGGTTTTTGAGGTTACATAGATAAGCGCACAGATTTTAATAGGGTAGATTCTTTTTAGTAAGGCTGAACTCATGCTTTTTCATGCAGGAAGTATAAATTAATTTCTGAAAAAATTCAAGATATTGCTAATATCACTGGTGAATGCAATCTTTTTACACACTATATCATTGTATGAATCAAGCTTTTTTGGTTATTAAGTCTGGCTACATCTGAAATAAAATTTCCTTATTTTATGATTTTAATGTGAATGAGTAATGTACCTTTATGAGGCAAGTTTCACTGAATAATTCAAGATAAATGTATCTCTTCTTAAGTACGCTGTATTATACATTATTAAATATTTATTTGACCTTTCCCTTTAATAATTTCATCATTTTTAAATTTCTCTTAATTTTTATTATTTTCGTTAATTATTTTACTTAATTATTTTAATATTTTACTCTATTGCAAGCATTCATTATAATTTGGATTGCATTGCATTTGCATTGAAATTACTGTTTAAAAATATAAAGGAATCGTTGACCAGAAATCCGCTCAACTTGTAGTCCCAAGCTGTGCGTATTTTAGGGAGTTTATTGTATTTCAGTTATGGTTGCGTAGTGATGACATATGTCTTTAAATAAAATAGTGAGTTATTATCTAGATTGATTTTTTACATCGTATAATAGGCTTTGCATTCTCCACAATAAATCACTCTTGAAACATCCCATTTAAAAAAAAAGGCCATCTGGAAAAATGATAGTTTTTGCAAGCGGATATTTTTGCACACCTCTTATTTCTACTTTCTTCACAAATTAAACATTATTTGATAACATTGCATTGAATTAAAACTTCAACTGTTAAAAACACTGCAATGTGAAACTGCAATATAAATTCTAATTCTAGAATTTAAAGAGTTCATTTTGTTTTATTTAAATAAGAATTTCATTTTAATAGCTGAAATCAATAGGACAAGAATGATGAACGTCAAATGAAATTTAGTTTTATCGAGAGCAATCCATTTATCATGTGCGCAGATTTTTTGCAGTTTCATTAAGTGCGGTCATTTTCTTTTCAGACGATCCTCGATTAATGCGGGGAAAATTGCGGATTGCTTAAAGTATGGGATAAGGAATTCTTGCCAGCTAACTAGCACAGGATTGTTAATAATAATAATAAAAAAAACCTAAGAAATAAATAAAAAGAAATCCGATGAATGAAAAATTTGACTACTGGCGCGAACATCAAAGAAAGGTCTTGATGATGTAGAATTGAACTTTAAATCGATTTTTTATGGGTTCTTCAGTGTCACTTATTAAATGAATTCATGTTAATGGAAGTTCATGTCATTTAGATAAATTTTACTTTAAAAGTTTCAATTCAAGCATCAGTAGGTACATTCTATGCATATTATACTATTATGTTATTTATTTATGTATATTGAATTTTTATGAGAAAGTTAGGTGTGAATTTATTGTAACTTTAACCATTGTATGTACATAGAGTGTTTCATCACAGCGTTTACAAAGTTTCAAGAGATAGAGTGCATAGCGATGTATAATCGGAAACGATAGTTATGACACAAAGCAAAGGAAAGAAAGGACACGAATAGGGTGAGAAAACATGTTTATTATTCCTTATACAGCAAAAAACTAAGAAATAAGAACAAACAAAGAGACAAGGATCGTTATCAAAGAGGATGTTCGAAATTACGATCCCGGCCGTGATGTAGGCCTCACATCACCGGACATGGAAGAGTTAATGTTCGTGAAAATTCCGGGCGTGTCCCGGGCTTCCCTAGCAGCTGCTACGATGCGTGCAACCAGTTCCTCGGCACTTTCCAGCATTATCCAGTAATTTTTTCAGCACTAAGAATAATAAACATGTCTTCTCACCCTGTTCGTGTCCTTCCATTCCTGTCTTTTGTGTCATCACTACCGTGCCAGGAAAGCGTTGCCGACCCTGCATTGCTATGCGATTCCTCATCGTCTTTTTTAACCGCTGTGCTGAAACATCCTATATGTTCCGATGAGCGCGATGATTTCGGGGCACCGTTCACGGGGCAAGTCATAACGTTGTGGATGGTTCCGTACAACGCTTCATAATTATGAAAGAACTGAAAAAATGAACTGCGGATCGAAATACTCCTCTATGGATGTCTATCGGGACGAGATAATGCGCGCAAGACACCTATTAACCCCCTCACTGACAAGCCCGTGTTAATACGTTCACTAAGCTCCTGGTTTCACGGCAATATCAACAATATGTAAAATAATGTAATTCTGTTGATTTAATGTATTTTTAATACTTTGAAAAATGATGAATACTTTCAAGGATTACATTCATATTTTTAATTAAGATTTTTTATATAATGTTGAAAGAATCATATTTTTTAGCATTTAAAACTAAATGTAGACAAAACAACATTACAATTTTGCCCTTTTGCAAGTCTATCAGAGTGTTTTAACGCTGTTCTCAAATCCAAAGCAGCTACTTTCTGTCCTATTTCCGAATTCCTTTTCGTTCGGAAGAGCATGAAATGGACCGCTTCCCTAGTCAGGCCTGCCCATTTTTAGGCCTTTATGTTTAAAAGTTTATGTTAGAAAGTTTCGCGTTGTTGAGCAGTCAACTTGGAAACCGCCTTAAGATAAGGTTAAGACAATAAAAAAAAAATAAATTTCTTCACATACCCTAAAATAGACGTATAACATTCTAAAAAATATAATATAACCACGATCGAAAAGATCGAATGATTCCTTTATCTGTAGGAACCTCAGAAATTAAGGGGTCAGATATTATTTTAAAAATGTCCAAAAATTGATTTTTTAAAATAATTTATAATTACATATAATTCTTTAGGAACATTTAAAAATAAACCCCATCGAAAATTCCACATTCGAAGAGAAGTTATGTCTAAAACACATTAAGCATTTTCTATATAATGAAAGGATGATTTAATCTTCCAAGTCAATTTTCTCAAAACGGTGATTTTGATCACTGAGCGCAAGATTTCTGAAAATTTTTTAACTAGAATTTGTTTAACTCGAAATTTGTTTAACTAGAATTTTTTTGTGAATTTATTAAACGTATAGAGGCACAAAATTACCTATTATGATGCTTCTCAAGTTTAGAATTTACGACTAATTTTGAATAAAAATAAACCCTCGATATTTCGAGTTTTCTTAGAAAATAAAAAAAAAATTCTCGGGATCTACAAGTTTTATTTATTTTTTTCATTCTAGGTCATTTTGAAAACACATTATATCTGTACGCATTAAAAAAAATGTTGGCTTGTTTTACCTATTCAAATGTGCGCATGATGTGCGCAATGGACGCAAGAATAATTATTTCGTAAAAATTGTATTATCTGTGAAATAAATAATAGAAATATATATGTATATTTTTTCTGGGAACTTTAATTGATAAAATAAAGGTAGCAATGTTACTAAAATTCATTTTTCACATTAGGAAAAAATATAAAAATTAAGTATCAAAACAAAAGTTAATCTCATAAGTTAATTACTATAGGGTCCGCCCGTCCGCCATAGCCTCGTACTCGGAAACTATTTAAGTTACAGGCTTTTATATGCAGCTGAATACCCCCTGTCATACCCCAAATCATAAAATTTTGAAAAAGTATAATATTATTTTAATTAAATGAGTTCGTTCTTTTTAGATTTCAAAACATAATCTTAATACCAGCATTAATTGCCGAGTGTCTATAGTGGTAGAGCATTTGTCTTCCATGCAGAAGATTGGCGGTTCGAATCTCTCTGCCGGAACTTTAACATTTAGATTTTTATTATTATTACACTTTTTTTTTATTTAATTAAAAGAAAATTCCCTTTTTTGGCCATTTTAAAGACTTATTTTATATTTTGGCGCAGCCGTCATTTTGATTTTAAAATCTCTTTCTTTCAGGCACAGAAAATCTGGAATTTCAATCTAGAACCAATATTTTTTCGTTGTTGTTTACTTCTGCCATCTACTAACCATTTTTTGAAATAATGGGGCAACTTTTTTCATCTTATTACTAGAGGAATTATTCA